>OY735217.1:42064181-42289181 GCA_963457665.1 Thysanoteuthis rhombus | reverse complement strand
ATATATATATATATATATATATATATATATATATATATATATACATATATATATACGTACACACACACACACACACTCACATATTGGGTTTTATATGTGTGGATGATTTGGGGAGACGTGAAAGAGAGTTAGACAAGAGAATAAGAGGCAAAAAAGACAAAATTAGATAGATAGATAGATAGATAGATAGATAGATGGATCCTTTTCCAAAATACAGGTCTCCTGTAAATTTCCAACGGGTGGTCTTTTTTATCGTTCGTATTATCATTAAATGCATTTGTATGTTCCCATTCTTTTTACTGTTATCAACTATATCAACACTCTCATCATCCTATCATCTCCACCGTATTATTTATTCAATAAACAGATTAAAGTTGCACATTTTTCCTTCTTGGGGGTCTTACGAGCTATCTTCTCCCTTCCAGGTTTCTCTCCTTTCTTTACATCCCTTTCCCATGTTATCACAAAGAAACTTGCTTAACAGTGTCAAACACAAATGATAATAATAATAATGAACAAAGCTATTAGGACAACACTAGCTTTTTGGGCAAAAGTGTACTACAATCTTCTTTCTAAACCTAACAACAACAACAACAGTAACAACAGGCTCGCTAGCTGTATGTACACAGTACACACAGTGTTTGTTGCATGGAGAGAGAAAGAAGGAAAGAGAGACACACCTCCGAGCGATTATTATTACAGGTGTTAGAGATGTCTATTGGTGTGTCCTTTTCGTAATTTATTGTACATACACAGTATGATAAACAAAAAACATTGATAGGATTTCGTTTTTTATATTAATACCGGAAACGGGGTAGATTACAGTCAGCCTGTGTTTTTTGCTTTTTTTTTTTTTTTAGAAAATAAAATAAAAGATCCATCATTTTTATGGTATCGTATTTGATTGCATGAACCACCCTTATTTCAGCGCAGCAGGAAATGTAAAGAAAAAACGCATTTTCCTGAATTCCTTTCATTGATCACCCATTTGTTTGTTACTCCTCAAGACCTGGCCAATGTAGGGCTGGATAACGAAGGTCCCATTTACCTTTTTTTCTAATGCCTCTTTCTAGGGGCGGGGGAGAAAAGGGGGTCTTTATATGCCGTCAACTACGGTAGTCTGTAACGTTATATGTACCTACCCGATACGTAAAACGTGAATGATGATAACAATAAGTAAATGAATACATGATGAATTGCACAACACGATATAAGATTAAAAATCAACTTTCAACTTTGGACAGTTTTACTTTGAAATGGGCCAAAAAATGTCCCGATTTCGGATTTGGTGTTGAATCTACAGTTTGACTTGAAACAATTATCCAATATCTAATCTTGGTTTTTTGGTTGATATTTTTTGTTTTGTTTTATATTTATTTCAGATAAGTCATTCTGCCGTTAAAGGTATTTATTGGTAAAATATATTGTACGGTTGTGCGGGATGCTGTGGCAGACTAACCGTTAGGCTGAGTAGGCTTGAACCTACGGACCCAGAGAAGAGGGGGCGAGAGCAAAAAATGATTTGATTGAGCGTACAAAATGGTTTAACTGAATGCTCATGTGAGTAATTTGGGTGATATTTCAGTTTCTTTGTAAATACTTTTTTCATATCTGGTTATTGCAAACAGTTTTTTTTTTCTAAAAAGAAAAATGAATCAACAAAAAGGACTGTATTGATTCAAATAACTTTATGATTTTATATATATTGTACATCTTACAAGGTATAAGTAATTTGACATGATATGATTAATTCTATTCAACAAAGGGTGGGACAAGGCCAGGGGAGCCTTACTAAAGCTTAGCCGAGGGGTATGGGTCGTAGATAATCCATCGCAGATTGGATGTCATCAAACTGTTTTCCTTCTCTTTTTTTTTTTTCTTTTTTTTTCCAGATAAAAAATTGAAATTAAAGGTACTCTTACCTTGAAAAAAAGCGACGATTTTCCGATTTGGTATTTCTTGGCCCTTTGGTATGTCTCCGGTGTGTTTAATGTCCAGTGCCGAAACGACAACATGTTGTGGTACAAACAGTGTACCCGGGGTAAATAATACAATTAATAAACCAAGCAGTAGAATTGTTGTGTTGGGGTACACAACTGACCAACGTCGTTTACGATACAACGAGGAAGAAGAAGGTAGAAATTGCGAAGAAGTAGAACCTAAAGAAATAATTGTCGACATTAAAAAAGTAGGTGAGATCGACGAAGGAGAAAGAGAAAATGACGAGGATGATGGCGTGAATGAAGAAGAACCTTTGGTCGCCATCTCCTCAATTCACATAATAGTAATTTCGAGCCCTCAAAACTAAAATACAAGACAGCGACCGAAAAACTCAATGCTTTCAATCACTACTACTGCTACTACGAGGCCGTCGTCGTAGTCGTCGTGGTGGAGGCCCGGCCCGTCACCGTAGTAGTGATCATCCCCCCTCGCTCTTTCTTTTTTCTCTCTCTCTTAACTCGTTCGTTTTTTCACTTTCTCCTTTCTTTCTATCCTTCTTTCACAATCACCGCAGTTTTTTCAATATGTTATGTTTAATATAATGAAATCAAGTATTGTAAACCATTACTTTTTCACAAAAAATTTCTTTCATCTTATTTTTAATAGGTTTTCATCGCATCACAACTCAGGCTGTCGACTTACAGCAATGGTAAGTAAACAGTTCGATTCCGAAACATAAAATGAGTTTTTGGTGAGATTTGAAATCATACCCCTTCTGCCTGTAGAAGCCAGGTAAATGCCTAGCTGCTCTTACCCACCTGAGCTACAAGAACTAAACGACTCATATTTATTATTGACCGTATTTTCTCTAGAACAATTCAATCTCGAGTATAATGAGACCCACACTTTTTGTAGCTAGATCAGTGATATATTTATGTAACGTCAAATTGGCGAAATTGCCTGATTGGTGAATTTATTTATTTTTGGAAAACATAAACTTTTGATCGTAAAAAAAAAATTGTTTATTCTTGTTTTGATTGAATAAATGTTTGATCGAATTAAAATTACGTATTTATTTGTGTAAAAAATTTTGGGAAAAAACACGTATTTACTTATTTTTGTGAAAAAAAGTTTGATTTCGCTTTGATTACACAAACATTTAATCGGAAAAAATAGTCGTTGCATATCTTTGTTTAGTGTTTTTAAACTTTTTATTAAATCAAAACGACTGGTTCATTTTTTTTTTTTTTTGTGAAAAAATTTAAAATTTCGCTGATCGGACAATTTCACCTGATCGGCGTTACAGATACATCTTATTTTTTGCATTTAGATAGAAATGCAATTGTCCAATTTTGGTTTATATACTGAATTTCTCGCTTTATACGCGAGTATTTTTTTTTTTTTTTTATAGATTTCATTTTACATTCCATTCAGTTGGTTTGTACAGGCTTCTGCCCTATGCCACAGGTAGGTACATTTATCCGAAAGGCGTCAGTGTTCGAATCCTGGATTCTTGAATACTGATTTTAAAGGCAGGGACACTGGCAAGCAGATAGACCCCTCTCATTTGTAAGACTGGTGCAACACACTCTTCTTACTCTCTTTCGTCTCCACTAATTTGACCTTGTATCAGACTTACTTGAGCTTTTCATACATGGATAAAAGAAAGAGAGACGTGAGAAGAAAAGAAAGAAAGAAAGACAGAGTGAAATAAAAAAGGAAGAGAACGAAAAAGAAAGTGAATAAAAAAAGAAAGGTGTAATAAATGATGAAAGAGGAGAATTTGAAAGAAAAAAGATTGATAGAAAGAAATAAGAAATGAAAGGGAATGTAAAAAGTAAGAGAATAAAAAAGAAAGAGATAGGGAAAAGAGGGAAAAAGAAAATGAAGAGGATGGAAAAAGAGAGCGAATGAAGAAAGAAAGGAAGAAAGGGGAAAGAAAGAAGGAAATATGAAAGAGATTAAAAAGAAAGAGGATAAAAAGAGAAAGGACGAAAGAAAGAAAGGAAAAGGGGGATAAAAAAGAGAGAATGAAAAAGGAAGAGGATGAGAAAGAAATTAAAGAATGAGAAAAAAAAGAAAGAAAGAAAGTGAGAGAGGTGAAAAGATAGGAAGAGAAAAAGAAGGGAAGGGGGACGGAAAGAAAGAAAATTTAGACGAATGAATAAAAGCAATTTTGAATTATTTATTCATCCATGTATCTATCTGTCATTTTTCACCTCTATGAGGTCAGATGAAAAGAACACCTTCACATATTTCCGTGCTTGTGAGAAATTACCGCAAAAATCACACTGAGATCGTCTCAGAACAATTTCTTTTTAAATCCAACAATTGTTATGGAAGCTATGCAACAGATAAACACTTTCGATCAATCTTTAGTAGAACACGATTGGTTAGTCGCTCAATAGAAATCATCATGTGATCAATATCTTTTGGCAGCACCCCTGTTGGTGTGAGCAATTAAAAAGATAGAAAAAGGGGTGATCAATGAATGAGTAACTTTTCGTCTCTTAGTGGGTAGTGATCGCTAAAAAATTTCCGATTTTTTCCAAGAATAAGCATGAGCTTACATTGTAAATCACCCCCCCCCCCAAAAAAAAAACATTTGAGGGGGGATTTCCGAAAAAACAACAAAAAAAGTATATTCTAGACATAATACGGAGCAAATGCTCAAATTTTCAGCTCTCTATCTACATAGATGCAGCCTGTACTCTACATAGATACATACGAACATACATAGCCAGCCAAACCAACTTGAAAAATGGAGAAACCTCTGTTGACAGTTTTGATTGACGAATTCTAATAGTCAGCCTCCTAAAAATGTTTAAAATCTCTATTTTTATCTTCTGCATTTTTTCTCCACTCCACTTGAACGAGAACGGGAAGAGCAACGAAATATCTTCGAGACTTTTCAATTGGAATGCAATTACAAAATTATTTTAAAGCTGTGGTCATTTTTGCGGACTGGGGAAAAACCTAGTGAACTAATAATGGGTCGCCGATTTCAAAAGTCAGGGTAGCTTTTCAATCAACAAAAAAGATAGTGAGTTGACATAAGAATTCATCACTCAGGCAATTTGTTGGCTAAATAACTAGCACAGCGCCTGTTGATGATAACATCCTACTTTGAATTATAACCTACTTAGAGTTGAAATCATGGATATATGCTTGGGTGTTGTTCATCTTTTCTTTATACACCGGACTGAAAATGAAACTAAAATTTTCATTTTTGACATGTATTCAGTCACTCAAATAGATAGATAAAACATCTCAATCCAACCCCAACTGTTTTTGTAGTCCACAGACGCCATGATGTCCATTGAAAAAAATGAAGGGTTTTTTTCATTACGAAAAAGTAACAGATTTTTTCTTTCTTTTTACTTACATTAAGATATCTGATAAAGATTAAAGCAAACCTTGAGTCAGATAAATCATCCGGGATACTAAAATATGTGCGTTATCTTTGTTTTGTAACAGTCGCTTACACTTTCAGTACCTTGAATCCGAAAATAGAACGTTCGTATACTAAAAAAAAAACTTTTGTAAACCGAAATAGAGTTGAATGAAATAGCAATTACCATCAATTTTTACAGGGAAATTTTTTTGAGCGTTCCCACAGACAAAATTGATGACGATGGTTAAAGATTGAGATTGTTGATGATTGAGACGTCAGAGTTTGAGGTAAGAGGTATAGGCGACTAGAGTATAGGAAAATGGCGAAGGTGTGCGCTGCCTCTAAAACAGCCCATTCCAAAACAAACATCAAATGCCATTTCCGCAAAAGTGGCGTAAAGCAAATTTGTGAAAATCTGGAGGTACCTAAACGGTCATCCATTGAAGTAGAATTCAGGTTCAACGCCAATTAATTTTACTGATCAGCTGAGAAACAGTATTTTTCACCTGATTTAATCTTAGGCTCTAAACCTCGTTCGGGTATAATTCAATAAATTTAAAGTAGGTTATATTTATCGCTTGGATGAAGTGAGAAGATTTTATCAATATATTCAACTCCTTGAAATATAAATTTAAAAAAAGAGTGATTGTACGACCGGTTTTATAGTTTAGATAATTTGTAAAAAGGAAAAAAGCACAACACCAAAAAGAGTCGACACGATAATTTGCTACTACTTCAAGTGCATCTTTTTGGTATCTACCTCCTCGTTTCAAGTATTTTCCACCAGACGAGATAAAAACTAAATGCTATATGTTCAGCTGAACAGATTTCATTGGTTATCTGACGGCATTAGATAGTTAATCCTGGATTTGTGTCGGGTATTTAATACGGGGATTATTCACTGGAAAGAAGTAAAGGAAGATAATTACAACACACTCTCTTTTCTCTCTCTCTCTCTCTCACACACACACACACACACACACACACACACACACACACTCACACACACACATGTATACATATATATATATATATATATATATATATATATATATATATATGTATATATATATATGTGTGTGTGTGTGTGTGTGTGTGTTGTGTTGTGTGTGTATGAAATATTTGTAAATGGACAATTTGTATCCGACAGAATGAGATAATTATAAAGACAATCAATTAGGAATTAATTCTCGGCACCGATTTCACTTGGTAGCAAATAGAGCGGCCTTATAACTTATATATATTGTGCCAATACACCGTGTATTCTCTGCTACCCATTTACCAAAAATCAGTTAATGCCCCTTTCAGCATTATAATTACATTGTAAGTAAGGCTCTACTGCAAAAGAGAGAGCTTAATTAGCAGACTATTATTAATGAGTAATTCGTTCAATTTTCACTAAGCGCCCGAACTTGTTGCCGTGTGCCGTACTAACTTAGTAGATACTTACGGGCATTTTCTCATGGGGGGTAATGGTTGGATGGTTGGATTACAGATTATTCGTAATGTGGTATTTGATGAACATTGCTGGGGTACCATCTTGATATAACTGTTTTGTTTTTAAATTCCCGAAACGGTTATGTGGTAAACAACTGATGATCCCAGTAAGAGAAACACATAATACCTTAATATCAAAGTATGTGTTTAACATTAAAAATTTAAAAAAAAGAACGAAAATCGCAAAAATTATATTAACAGATATTGGGAAATAAGTGACTGAAGTGACAAAACAAATTTTCGTTTTAAGTGTTTAAAGCTGTAAAGGTTTCTCGACTATATATTCATATTAAAATACGTCTGTTTATTTGTTCCACTTTGAAAGCCATAATTTTGCTTGTGGGAAGCTAAAACTTTACATAGCAGTACATCTTTTCATGGCAGAGGACATAGGATGCATGATGTTGTGAAGGTTTTGCAGTGGGACCTTATTTACAATGTAATTATAATGCTGAAAGGGACTTTAACTGACATTTGGCAAATGAGTATATCTTCAATAGCAGAGAACTTGAACTACGTCAAAGTCTAAGATCACCAAGGTTCATTTATAACAATTTCGAGCCAATCGGTGCGATCGTAAGACAGTTTTGCACCTAAAAAGCTCATATTTGACATAGGAGCACAACTTCTCACAGCAATGGTTATAAGCTACGTGATGTTGGCCTCAGAGGTTATTCAAGGTCATCAATGGTGATTTTTAATCTTCAATGAGATAAATGTAAGGGAGATAACTTATCTTCCTAAAAATTTCACAGAAAAATCAGTTAAAATTGAAAGTAAACATCAGATATTTTTCTTCCAAAAGAACATTAACTAATAAATATGATATGAACTACCAGACAGATCCATGCACTAATATTAGTTATTATTAGTTGAAGATTTGTAAAAGAATTGAAATATAATGATATTTGCAAGTAATTTTCTGTACTTTTAATCCATCTGATCATTTTTTCCCTCCGGTAATTTGTCACTTTTGTGAAAAATCATTTTTTTTAGGGGAGACTCTTCTATTTGCAATGCAACTACAATGCTAAACTTGACGTGGACGTGTGCACAAATAATCGTCAAAAACGAACGTTTGAATTTCAAAAAACTTTATGTGATAATGATTTGTTTACATATAATCATACATATACATATCTGTATAATTGTTGCATTCTGTCGGATAAAAATTGTTCATCTACTGAAATTTAGGCGTGTTTGTATGTGTCAATTCAGTCTTTACTCACAAACGTGGTCATGAGTCAGATTCAGCTCAGAATATACCTGGGTAGCTACAGAATCTGCTAGTATAAAGAGCTCGATATCTTCGGTTTGTCTAGTACTGTTATGCCATACTAATACATAGAAACAACAACATGGTACTTTCTACCAACATGCGTTTAGTATAATTAAGTAGTTCTTTATGTAATCCGTGATATTAGTACAGCGTTCGCCCCAGACAAAAATGAGCCAAGTTTTTTTTTTTTGTCAATTTATTTCGCTATTACTCATTTATTCTAACAACTAAAGGAGAAATATTCGACATTGTTATGCAACAGTGCATTCAGTGTTTGCATGCATCGTACTTCTTAGTAGGGGATAGGTTTTCCCTTGGTTTTCTCCAGACAACTGAGTCGTTTGGGCAATCCGTCCAATGAATTTTTTACAGTCTGCTTCACAATGTAGTTCCGTTCTTCTCTGACTTCTTTTCACAGCTGGTCAGCGTTCCCAAATTTTCTCCCAGCAAGTTTGATCTTAATATGTGCCCATATGTTCTGTATGGTGTTAAGATCTTATCTGTGATGGAAAGTACTTGGCTCACTTTATTTTTGCGAAGGAGTGTACAAGCGTTGAGGCTAAGCTGCAGAAGACTCACCTGCGTAGGTAGGCCATGTGCCGAGGATGAAGGAACATGGTCATTAAAAGGTCCTCCTATTCGAAGATCTATTTTCTAGCAGATGGAGAAGAGGAGCCTCACAGAAGACATCATCAGCAGCAGCAGCAGCAGTCGTTGGACCTAGAGTTTCTGCCAAAATTCGCCAAGCACCACTATCATAGGCGTTGCAGAGCCAATACTTTCTGAACTTCCAAACTATATAACTGGTCCTGCTATCACTTTCTTTAATGCGTCACGCCACCTTATTATTTGTCGGTCCCAGTTTCGCACGTGATCTCTGCGGATCCATGTTGTGAGTCGTGATGTCGAGCGGTTGTGTGACATTCTTGGAACATGACTAACCCGTTGCCATTAGAGCTTCTTAATGTTTTCTATGATATCTCTGACCCCGTTCATTTTCTGGTATAATGTGCCGTCTTGTGGTCCCTCCTCGTAATGTTAAGCATCTGTAAACCGCAGAACAATCGCAGAAGAGATGGCATTGCAGGACGTGAGCTCAGCTGCAAGATCTTCACTTGCAACCATTTTGAGAAGGCCTATCTAATTTGCATAGGCCTTATGGGTCATCCGTGAGCGTGTAGCAGATGCTCAAAATGCTTCGGCAGTGAAGCAATCTATGAATGAATGGATGATATCATAGGTAGGATTTATCAAACAAAACTTTCACTGCCTCCAAACATTACATACTTATAAAGGAAAGGAAATTAAAATTAAGCTTGTATTTTGGTGCTGATTCCTATTGAATCCGTTATAATCAAGGCTCAGTTTTTCTTATCGCTGTCTACTGAATTTATTGCTGTTACACTACCCCACCCTGGCCCAGGTTTTGCTATTTTCTGCTCTAACAGCTAAATAGTTATGGTGGTAAGGGAAGAAATATCATGATTGAGCACCGATCGATTATTTACTTTCGATTGTTTGAGCAAGTTTATGCAGCACTTTACAAAACAAAAAGGAAAGAAAAGATTATCAATGGACGGTTTTTAAAGCAGAATTCGTATATATATATATATATATATATATATATATATATATATATATATATATATATATATATATATGGCGAAAGTTTATATAGGGTCGCAACTAAGTGACGATCCCAAAAAAGGTTTCATTACTTTGAGATCTAACCAATTTGAGTCAACGCACACATGCTAGCGCATTTGTATACATATATTCTCAATTATCATATATATATATATATATATATATATATATATATATATATATATATATATATATTCCATACATTACAGTTTATCAAGTTTTTATTATCTGAATCTTGGAAGTTTTTTTGTTTTTTTTTTGCAAATCCATTCAATAGAAAATGCTGCATAAGGAAGATATTATGTAAGAGATCTTAAAATAGTTATTAAATTAGCTGGAAAGCAGCCGTGCGGTGGGATGTCCAGGTATATGACTACTCTATACGATTAAAAAAAGGTAAAGATTGCCATCAAAGTCAATAAGTGAACAACCGTAGCGTCAAAATCCCTGTGAAATGAATTCCACCGAAAAATAAATATGGTTTGATTAAATTCTATGCGTGACATAACTGGCTGAAATACAGTAAAAAGATATCGAAAAACATTTGATTTATCATTAAAAAATACCCGTCAAAATAAGGGTCTCCAAAAGCCAATAAACTTCTTTTTTTTTACGAAAAAAGAGGTCTAGTGGAGTACTGATACCAATTTTCAAGACGGAACACACATACAAACATACACACTCGCTTGCATGCACATATGAAAAGAATAGAATCCTCCCACACACACACTTTCAGTGAATACGGTGACTATTTGGTTTAGCTCACCTGACAGACGCAAAGTAAGCAAGTTTAGCATTATTCTCACATTATAAATTGATCCCCCCCCCCAGAGAAAAAACTTGAAAATTTTTGCTATTTTCTAATAGTAATATACTAAATATATGCTCTCGTGTGCTTATAGTAACCATAGAAAGTTCGGTGGCTATAGCTCAAGCTGTCCTTGACTGAGAGACAGGTATACATTTAGCGAATTTTAGCACAGCGATCTAAATTTATGTAGATTTCGATGAAAAGTAATATTAATCAAAACAAGTAACATTTATTTGTAACACTATGCAGTAAGTAATTAGTAACTGGGAATAAACAGAGAAAATAAGTTATTCTAAAACTGTCTTTTTGAGTTAAATGCTACATGGTTGTTGCTTTTTTGAGAATCTGAATTCATTTGAGCTTGAGATCTTTTTTTTAGGACAAGTTGCTGGTAGCCCTGCTTTGTAGATTTTTGCAACATTGGTCTCAGACATCCCATATTATTATGATTCCCCTGCCGCATTTGGTCGTGCCATGCATTTGTGATCAAAACTCTCACTTGGCCTCCTTTGAATATGCATAATCTGATGCACATTGAATTCTGACTCATCCCACTACAGAACAAGACTCCACATTTCCAAAGTCTGATACTTGAGTCCTTTTGCAAAATGTCTTTCGAGCTTTACGAAACTGATAAAGGCTTTTTTAGCTCAATTCAACTTCTCAACTTAGTTGCCTTGCAGTGAAAGATGAAATTAAAGGTTTCTGGCCATTGCCCATCTCCTCGAGGACTTTTGAAGAGGTCATTGAGATATTCTTCATCTTCCAGCCGAAACATTTGTTTACCGTCTTTATAGGTATCAATGATTTTATATTTGGCACGGTACTGGTCTTACTTCACAATGAATATGCTGATAGTGTGATCATGGAAATCCAGTACACGAACGAAATCCGTAAATAGTTGACCAGAGTCAAACTTTTTGACAATATACGCCTTTGTTTCATCCTTGTTATTTCACCAAAGCCTACAAAAACGCCTAATAGTATAGCCCAAACCTGGCAAATAGTTATTCACACACCTGTAGTAATTATAGACTTGGAAAAATGTGTATGCGCTTCGTACGATGTCAGCACAATTTGGCAAAGAGCATGCATGTTAGTTTTATACTACAAACATAACCACAAAACATCTAATATGTTCGAATAGAGGGCGAAAGCATCATTTTCTGAGATCACTTTTAGCCATTAATATTAATATATATATATATACACACACACATATATATATATATATATATATATATATATATATATATATATATATATATATATATATATATATATATATATATATATATATATATATATATATAACGTTTATACCCTCGTTTTGTCAGACAGATAACCGGGCCTTCAAATTGTTAATATACTAGAAAGATACCGTGACACCGTATTCTAAATCAAAATATAAAAATAACACCAAAACTTTGAGGACTCTAAAGTGGAAGTTTTTTCAAAATTTTTGTTTTTGTGTTTTTGATTTTAAAACCTTTATTGCATCGAGGAATTTTCGATTTTTTTGAGAAATACCAAGTTTTGAATTAATGTCTATTTAAAATATTCATATTTTTTTAAACTAAAGATAATTCATTTAAGCCGAACCCCGTAAAAATGTCGGAAAAGAAGTACCCACCCCAGCGTTATAATCACATTACAAAAAGAACACACTGCTCTCGTGAAAACTTTGAAATACTTTTTTTTCTCAATATTAACAATTTTCTGGAAGGTTGTAGAGTGTATTTGATTGGAAGCACCTATGATTGAAAGGAAAAAATTCTCCTACGCGAAGTGCGAGGTTAAAAAAACGAATTTTAATCAAAGATTTTAACCATAACTCACTACATTTGGTACAGATTTGAAACAGTGAAAAAATGGGAAATATAGAATTGATATAAAATTAATATTTCTTCCGAAAATAAAGAATAAAACAAAATTCGTTAAATAAAAGAAAGGATTCCCTTTTCTTCTGAAAATAGATTTTTTTTGAATTGCACGTAAACTCTGTAAATAAATATCTTTTTAAAAACTTCCGAGTTTTTTTTATGAGAAAAGATGAATTTATAATAAAATATCATAAACGGAGAAAAGTTATTTATTACAAACGCCAACGGAAACAATTATTGTTTACAGACGAGAAGAAAATCTTTCTTTTTTGCTTATTAAGGTGGGAAAATATAAGATGAGGAATTGAAGAATTTCTCTTTCATTTCGAAGAAAGACAAGAAACAAAAGCAAGAAGATTTATATCGGAATCTACCCGTTCAATCATTACAAAATGTATGTATGTACATGATATAAATATATACATACATATACATAGTGAATATAGAAAGACAATTTTAGAAACAAAATTTTGCTCGAACCGAATTATTTACGGAGCAAAATATCAGCAATAATCGGAAAATAGAGAAAGGAGCCCCAAGACGATTGTGAACCCACACCCATAACCATGGGAATACCTATGTAGCCTGGGTCCACGGTAACCGATCGAGCCACCGGTACTGGTGGTAAACAGGGGTCAAATAACACCTTGCAACCATTGCTTCTCTTCCCGGGGCTCATTTCTTCAATTTCCGATCATCGCTGTTGTTTTGCTCACTACTGCAAATAATTTGTTTTGAGCAAAATTTAATTCCTAAAACAAACCTGGTTTGGTGAAAAAATGAAAGAAGTTGACATGCCTCAAAACAAAAGTCGCCAATGGTTTAAATTGACAAAATGAATGGATAACCCGATCGAAAATTGTTCCTAAAATATCAAGATTTAGCCAAAAAATCTAAATATAACAAGATTTTTCAAAAAAAAGCAAAAAAACTGAGCCTCATTAAATAATATCTTAACTGATATCCAGTAAGTAAAAACGATTACTTATATTCAAATGCAACAAAAATATACAGAAAATAAGGTATAAAATATCTAAGATGGCAACACTGAAATCGAATCGCCATTCAGTGTACCATTGAAGTGTTTGCTAAATCGAAAACTGTTATATTGGGATTGAAGGGTTTAATATATATATATATATATATATATATATATATATATATATATATATATATATATATAGAGAGAGAGAGAGAGAGAGAGAGAGAGAGAGAGATAGATATTCTAGAAAGCTTTTCAGTTCTAAACAATAACTTCTTAAATTTCAAAGATAATGTCATTTGAGTCAATCATTTCCCAGTAGCTATCAAGTTTTTCAGTGGTTTTATGTTTCATATAGAATTAAATATTTTGGTACTAGATGTGATTTTTTTTTCTTGGGATCATCAATTGTTTACCATGTTAGTAGTTCAATTACAGTTTATTATTTCGGAAATTGAAAAACTAAACAAATATATTGACATGGCTCCCCGTTATATATATATATATATATATATATATATATATATATATATATATATATATATATATATATATATATATATATATATATATATATAGATAGATAGATAGATAGATAGATAGAGAGAGAGAGAGAGAGAGAGAGAGAGAGAGAGAGAGAAATTAGTCCAAAGTAGGAGTGGATGAAGTAGGAGCGGATGAAGTAGGAGCTCCACCTGTTATTATTCCCCTATTGGACAAAGCTCCCAGTTTGTCCCTTTTTCTTGCAAAACAGGAGCTTCACTTGTACTATACAAATTTTGTTACTCATTTACCTGAACATAATTGCAAACATGTTTAATTGCATTCATTTATTTATTTGAAATCATTTTCGTCCTACATTTTGGGTGCATCCAAGTAATCAATGAAATGAAAATGAATTAATTTGATGGCACTGACTTTGTGATTTCAGCTCTAAGTTCGGTCCTACAACAGTGGAATCAGTTCAGAACCACAATGGGATTGAAACCTAAACGTCTATTTAAAATTCATTTCTGAATAACCATAGAAAACTGAATGCAGTTATTTTCCTATTTAGAGGAAAAGCATTAACCTTTTTGAAATTCATAGCTTAAAGTGTAATTGAAATTACAAATGGTTACAAAAAGAATTTTCTTTCAAAGATGAGATTTATCAGCTTTCTCAAGAGGACTGAATCCAACAGAAGATTGGTTTAATGTGGGGCTCTATACGCGTACGTGTGAATAAGGACAAATCGCCCTTTCACGGTGACCAGTGTCACGAAGGCGTCCAGACCACTCCCTTCCCTCATCTCTCCTTATGATGCAATCGGGAAAGGCTGGAATCCCCAGGACCAGGTACGCCTTGCACAGGATGGTGCTAAAGTCGCGAGATGGTTTAAAACAATCCTTTTTTTGTTGTTTTTTTTTCGATTTCGACAGTCTGTTTTTTTTCCTTTTCTGATACATTTAGTGTACTTTCCAATGACCAATTCTCAAGTTTTCCTTTGAATATGTAAACGAATTAAATCATTGAATTCTGCTTTGAATAACATCCCCCAATAATGTTAACCAAAATAGCATATTCCTGTTATTTGAACGCGCAGACACTGTCGCCTGAATCGAGGATTTGTCGTTTGGTTGTGCGTTATTCGAGGGTTGAGCCCCGTTACTGATCACCTATGAACAAGGAGATCACGTTCAGTCCGAAGTGGAGAAGAGTGTAGAGGTTAATCCTGCAACATCAACTCGCTAAATTATCGATCCTTTCACTCTCTATTTCCTCAAGATATCTCCATAATTCCTTAGCGTTTGAAAAGGCTAACAGACAGACATGCACCCATGTATTGAAATAACGTATTTATAGTTATACATAAATATGTATTCACATATGCACGCGCATCGTATCTATTCTTGAGAAGTATTATTCAAAAATAAAATGAAATATTCAAAAATGAAAATCGGACTTGTTTACCAACATCCTTGTTTTATTAAAAAAAGGCTTTCATGTCTATGAAAATTTATCTCACTGATTCGAAATGGCTTATTTCATTCTAATAAAGAAATATATTTATGCTAATATTTTTTTTCGATTTATTATGTGTACAAATCAAAAGTTGCAGTGAACATCTTCAGTGAAAATAGAGGTAGGAGTGAAGTCGGACCCTGCAGAATATTGTTAACAAATTACGTCTTGAAAAGTACATTTGTCAAAATATTTATACTTATTTATCATATAAAACCTCCAGCTACCTTGGAGAGTTCCACTCGTAGTTATTCACTTAAGAAGATTATCATATAACTAAAAACATATTCCTTTGGTAAAACATCAGCAGAAATTACATTTAGTAGATGGGGTAAGTTCTTTAAAGGTTCTGCATCTGTTGTGTGTGAACTTTGAGATTTTCGTATGTTCACGCTGTTGGTTGCCCATCGTTCCGATGATGCCTATGGCTGTGCAGATATTTTGCATAGCAACCAATGCATGAATGTTTTTTTATGCTTTTTGTTCAGGGGGGTATTTGTGCAGGGGCGATCCAACTCTCTCAGCCCCCAGGCTTGTTTTTAAGTGATGAGACGTGACAATTGGCAGCTCTTTATTTTTACTGCAGGCATTGCCAGAAAGGAGTTAAAGTATACAATCAGTCTGCCTCAGGGGTTCCCCTCATGGTTTGTTTTTCTAAGTAACCTTTTCTTTGTTGAACTGCCTTACAGAGTGACAAAGTTCCAACTGACCAGATATTTTCCCATAGCTCAGTTGAGAAGTGAAATTATGCCATTTTCAATGAAAAACATCACTTTAAAATTATCAAACGCAGACACACTCAAAATATCGAAATGAAGCGTCAGAAAACACTGCACTTGTTAAGTCACGCTAATCACTTTGCTGTGTGGCTTCGACATAATGATAGAAAAAATGATTAGACAGTATTTTTGTGTGTGATTCACGACTCAAGCATAAGGCAAATAGTAGTAAGGACCCAAGTGAGTTGTGAAGAAGTCCCTGCCCCACCTGTTCACATTCAAAGTTCCCCACGTTAAAGCAATCTTGTGTTACTTCCTGTTCTTGTGGATGTTATGGTAAATGGGAGCAATCAACGAAAAGCTTCCGGAATTAGTTTATGGAAAAGCATGCTATTCCATCGAGAATGCTAAATTGCACGCCTCTTTGGTGACCAGGCAAAAATTGTTACAGATATTGCACCTTTCGATTACCATTTATTAAGGTCTTTAAAGAATTCTCTACGATCTCTGCAAATCACAGCGGGTATTTTTTAATGTGATCTTACTAAGTCGACATGAAATTTCGTCCAGATTTGGCATCGTCTTTGGTGAATTTGAAACGCTTATAACACTGGTGGCAATGAGTGAGGTTCCAACTATTCTCCCATAGGCTTGCTGCAACTTTAGAAAGGCCCCCCAAAAGGTTTTTACCAATCCGAAACAGTGTTTTGCAAAAAACTCGTCTAAAACCTCAATTGTTTAACGAGGGGAAAAAGCTCTGGCACGTGCAGCTCAAAAACTAACTCATGTGGTTTGATGCAGTTTTCTTACACAAAAGTTCAGGGTCATTGCTACATAACATTTTGACGCTGAACGTTCCATTGGTGCGCGGTTTTAAAAGTTCAATTTCTGTATGAACATATCTCGTATATATGTATTTGTATTCTACACGTGTGCACATGTATATGTGTTTTCATTGATAATATATATATATATATATAAAGGAGAGAAGAATAGGAGAGAAAATAACGAGACGGTAGAGACAATATAGACAGTTTTAATTTCTTGACTATATAGATCCTGCCGTTTCATCAATATTACTCAGCATTATATCAGCAATCTCGTCTGACATAAATCAATAAGACGTCCCCATGATGTAGATACCCAAACGTTAGATACAGGAGGGGTTTGCAAAAGTCTGGATCCCGCCCTGCTTGGGTTTAGCACAATAAAAAAGAATTATATATATAAATATATATAGATAGATAGATGGAGAAATGTTATAGATCTTTTAAAAATCCCAAATAATCATAAATTAGCAATTTTTATTATAGATTGGTTTACAACAAATATAATTTGAAATCATGTAAATTCCAGCGAAAAATAAATATGATCAGAATTAATTCTATTTATGGGACCAGTGGCGTTTACCACAGGAAAACAGTAGAAATATGGTATACTGACATCTAGAAACATCCAGACGCTGGAGAATCAGAATAAGGCCCCCAAAAGTAAAAATAACTTTTTTTCTTCTCTAAAAATGAGAACATTTTTAGAAAGGGTCTCGTGGAATACTCAAATTGTCTTCATAAAACAGTGTGGCCAGAAGCACTGAAAGAGATAAACACACAAATATAAACATGGAAATATTGATGCCACCTGTGCGTGTGATACATTCTTAGTCAGCCAGCTAGACTAGTTTAGAATTCGAGATAAACCTATGTAAGTTTTGGTTGCCAGTTTCTAACATATATGAACCGATTGGTAGATAGAAAGACGGATTTGAAAAGGCTTCCATCCAATGGCGTTCCTAATTCATTTTCCTCTATTTCCCATTTAGAATATAATATAGGAATTGACTTTGAACAACTCTCTCTGTCTGTCTGTCTCTGTCTGTCTCTCTCTCTCTCTCATCCAGTCATTCATCCATTCCACTTACAGGAATCATTCGTCCGTCTAATTCATTTGTTCTTCTCTCGTTCCCCGTTTATTCTTCCTTTCTGCGTTTCATTTCTCGTTTTTTAAAAACGAAAAAACATTCTTTCGTCTTTCCGACAATTGAAGATCTTCCAGCGCCGATTGATGCAATACATGTGTAGAGACAAAAAATATTAATAGTTCAAATGCTGACAAAGATAGTCCGGGGAAATTTGCATTTATCATTCCAACAGAACCATTTGAAACTATTTTTGGAAATGATTACTTCTTGAATATCACAAATATTTTTTTAATAAGCAGTGCTAGCGGGATACGTAGAAGTTCATCGTTCTTTGCCAGATATCACTAACCCTTGTCAAGGTTTACAATTGGTGTAACAGCCATTTACTGCAACAGCCATTTACTGCTATTAATGCCCGACCTGGTATAGTGGTTGCGTGCAAGTAACGAGACATATTTTGTAAAGGTACCTGACAATGGGACTGAGAGCAAATATAAGGATTCAGGCTTTTGCAAAAAATATTAGTGTTAAATGAGTACAATGATCCTCAGCCAAAATTTGAACCCTTTTCACCAATTCTGTTCTTGGTGCAGATAGATAACCCTTACACTACATCATCATCATCATCATCATCATCATCATCATCATCATCTAACCCTCTCCAACATTCGACTAATTTCCCAATCTTGAGCGTGGCGGCACCGGTATTTTATGAATCTGTTCAAATTGCCACACCACCTTATTTTTGACCGGTCGCAATTTTGCATATGATCTTTTGATAATTGTGAGCCGTGATGTCTTGCAGTTGTCTGACATTCTGGCAACATGAACTGCTTGTTGCCATTTGAGTTTTCTACCGACCCTTAGGATATCTCTGGCCCCTGTTTTTCTCATGTATACTATGCTGTCTTCTGAACTTTCCTCGTGATGTTGAGCATGAATTCCCCTTGTGCACATAGTATGGTGCTTAATTATAGAGCCAATCTTTTGTTCAGCTCCATAGGTGACTATCGGAACAATACATTTGTTGTTTATTTAAGACTAATCGGATCTCGTTATTCTTGAAGGTTGAGCTTGCTCTACAAAAATCTTGCAGGTACACCATAAGTATAAAATACACATATTTGTATGATTATAGGGGCAGTGCACACCCTCCGCATCCTCTCTCACTGTCAACCCTATCTACTGTACCTTCTATGACCCCAACTTCCGACGACTCAGTCTAACATACCATTATCACGTATGAATTAATGGTAATTGTTTCTTTGCTTTACGCCATTACGGCTTAAAAAATAATTTTATAGGAAATTTCCACTTTCAGATTAAAGGAGGAACCTGTATCCAGGTATATCGGATTATGATAATTACACACCTTTGGCTCAACAACGAATTCTAATCTAAAGGATAAGGTAATTCTGAATACAAAGTTTTAGGTACAAAACATTTGAAAAAATAAATAAATAAATAAACATAACTCTAAGGTATTTCAGTATCAAATCAATTACTTCAGATGATAGAAAAATGTTACGTACAGACACAGGAACGAAGATCCAGACGATTATTGAGTTTCCACACCGGTAGTATGGTTTTCACTAGATATCAAGTGACAACAAGTCTCCCAAATCCTCTCCTCAGTATTCTGACTGATCTTTGGTAGTATTGGGTAGTTTGTATTCTCTCTTAGATTTCAAGTTCTTACATCTTTACAATGGTGTTTGGTTCTGTTCCAAACGCACCGATAATGGTGGCTACATCATCATCATCATTATCATTTTAATATCCATCGTTGGACAAAGACCTTCCTAAACATTCGTCATACCTCTCGATCGTGTGCGTCGCAGCACGAATATCCATGGGACCTGTACAAGTTGTCATTGTCTATCAGTCTCTATTTCACATATGATCTCTAGGGATCCACGTCATGAGCTGTCTACCACTATTTCACATATGATCTCTTGGGATCCACGTAGTGAGCTGTGATGTCCAATAGTTACCTGACACTCATGCAATATGGCTAGCCTATTGCTATTTGAGTTTTCTAATGGTTTTTTTTTATATCTTTTATACTTGTTTTTTCTCCAATATTTTTGGATGTCTTATAATCTTTCCACGTGATGTTAAGCATGATCCTCCTTTGTGCACATTGCATGATTTTTGGTTCAAGTTCATATTTTTTCAGTTCTCTTGCAAATTCAAGATATTTTTCAAATTACTTTTAACTAGACAAGATAACACACGAGCCATTTGGATTAAAGAACAAAAAAAAGTTGGTGAATATACATAAAACATCATAGCCGAAAGTTGACGTTTATTGATTATCAGTAAAAAGAAAAGAAGGTGAAGAAGAGGACTCATCAGTTCTGGGGACTGTGTTGATTGTGCACGTGCATAGGTGGGAGGCTTTGGGTGCTTGAGCCCTAACCCCTTTTCTTCTTCATATCAAAAGTGTCTTTTTAGTCAAAATTCGAGAACACATTTCGATAATAGACAAGTAAAAAATAATGCACTAAATTTAACGGAATTTAAGAATATTTACCACATACAATTTAAACATTTTTTTCATGTGTATACATATACACTCCCGGTCAACGAAATGAGTCAAGATGTTTTCATCAAATTGTTTGGGATTATTCTTTTATTTAAACAATTATAGGAAAATATACGACAATATTTTACAACAGAGCACGCAATGACGTTTTAATATGGAATAGTTTTTCCCTTGTATTTCCTTGAGAAAACTGGGCTGCTTGGTCAAGCTGTCCGATAGTTGTTTACAGTGTGCTGTCCAATGTTGTTCCATCCATCTTTGACTACTGCCCACAGCTGGTCAGTGTTTCAAAATTTTCTTCCAATAGTTTGGTCTTGACATGCACCCATTTGTTCTCTATAGTATTAAGATCTTTTATACGATAGAAAGTGATTTTTCCCAGGAGTGTACATAACGTAAATAGCATATTTCATTACAATTTTAGGGGAAGGCCCTTTTTTCAACTAAGCCCCTGCCCCTCTGAAAGTCTGTGCTCGTTACTCATATCAATTTCGCTATCCTGGCATATATTTTAGTTCAACATTGCTTTATCATACATCCGTTTGATAACTTAAATACTTTCAATGACCATTTAATCCATCTTCTATGCCATTTTCTTGAATATTGTCAATTCTATTTTAGAGCTGTTGATGCTACTTTTCTTCTTCATGTTTCAGGCAACTCATTCCAATAGTGTACAAATCTTTTGCTAAAGAAGTCCATAATTTATTGGGGTCTACTACCAGGTTATTTGTTCTATTAGACAGGATAAATACGTTTTTACCTCAATTATTATAATCAATATTTCAAAAGTTTCAATTGAATCTCTTCTCATTCTATGTTTAAGTAGTGTTGTGATCCCCAATTTTCTCAATCTTTCTCTATAGTTTGAATCCTCTAAACCCTTTCTTATACTAGTAAAATTTCTCTGAACCCCCCCCCCTATCCTAAATAATCTAATTTCCATGTTGTGCTTTTAGTGCCTTTAACTGACAACAATATTCTAGATTGTGTCCTATCCATGTTTTAAAACCTTCTTTTTTTTTTCATAACATATCAAAAAATGAGAAGGAATATGACTACTAAGTTGGTGAAAAGAAACCTCCAATAGGGATTTGCGAATAACTTTCATTAATAATTGGTCGATTCTAGTTAAACTAGCTTTGCTTTGGACCACACCATGAATTAAATTCTTCCACTATAAGGACCAAAATAAAATTTGGCTCACAAAAATAGAGCAAAATTTACAAAAGTTACCTATAATTTCTGATAGGGAGTTAATTCTCATCCACGCTGTATCCGGATATTTCCAGTAAAAAATGAAAATCATTGAGATATGATATGAGCGTAGTTAGGAAGTCTATATCTGAAAAGAGAAACTGAAGTCGTGGTAATAGCAGCCCAGTTAATCCTATAAAACCAAGCCATATTACGTCCAAGATAGGAGAATGCAGACTGTGCAGAGAGATAAAATGAAGCATCAATCATAGAATAAACGAATGCAGTAGGTTGGCTCAAAGAGGTACAGAAATAGACATGACTAGATTGGAAAGATGGTCCACTGGTAACTGTGCAAATGACTGGAATTTAAACATGTCAACCAAAGGTATATGCTTAAATCAGAATCTGTTTTAGAGAATCATAAATATAAAATTTTGTGAGACTTTGAAATTTAAACAGAACACTCAATCTAGGCAAGAATCGGATATATATAGAAGTCTGTTAAAAGATTATTTGATTTATCTATGGTTTCCAGCATCGTCCAAATAATATCAGTAAGTCGATGATGAGAATATGAACAATACTAGCTCGTTATAAAAAATGAAAATGAGTGTCTTCTGTGTGGTTCGAACTTGAAACAGTTGGTTCAGGACCTCATGTCTTTTCATCCTTTTGCATATGCTCTTCTTCTTCTTCTTCTTCTGTTTCTTCTTCTTCTTCTTCTTCTTCTTTTTCTTTTCCCTCCCCTCATCCAAATCTTGACTTTCATCCCCTCCACTTTTTGCTCCATACTACTACTCACCACCACCATCTTCTTCCCCTTGTTACCGTTTTTTTTTTCTCCATGCACTCTCACGATTTCTCATCTCTTCTTTCTTTTCGCGTTTTTCTCGTTTTGTGAATCTATCTATTGATCTATACACAAACGCACTGAGACACACACACACACACAAACACACACACACACATATGTGTGTGTGTATATATATATATATATATATATATATATATATATATATATATATATATATATATATATATGAAAGTGTTGTGTTATTTGAAAGTCTGTCAGAAATGACCTCCCGTTGTTACACAGATAATTAGTCACTTGGACTAAACAGCATAAAAAACAATAAACAACTGAAGAAAAATGGCACTGCTGCAGCGGTGTTGCTCATAACCATTGAGCTAAACAACCTGACGGGAAAACCAAGGTCCAAATTACCGCTTTAATGAAAATAAAAAGGTTATTCTCTTCCGTAGGTGTACCTATGTAGCCTTGGTCAGTGCTAACCAATTGAATCATCGGGATTCAGACAGTAAGCAGAGGTCTGAATGACAGTCTTAACTCATTCTTTCTCTTCTCGGTTCGCTGGCCGGTTTTGCGTTCTGTTAGCCTAATAACTACTTGTATTTTTACGTATTTATACGTATATATTGTCCCTATGTGGGCAATATGATAAGTGATTGATATTATTATCCGACGATGTGAATATATATATATATATATATATATATAGATAGAGAGAGAGAGAGAGAGAGAGAGAGATTTCGTTCCCCTTTCTCATTTCACCACCCGATCACTATAATTAGCCTAATACTTTTTTGTTTCCCCTTCTCATTGCTACTGACAAGACCCTCTCTTCTTCTCTCTCAATCTCTTCCTTTTCTTTTCTTTCTCTATGAAACTCTCGATTTTTCTCTCTTTTTGTTTTTGATCCCTTCTTCTTCTTCTTCTTCTTCTTCTTCTTCTTCTTCTTCTTCTTCTTCTTCTTCTTCTTCTTCTTCTTCTTCTTCTTCTTCTTCTCTTTCCCCAGTTATTCTACAGAGTCCTTCAAAATTGATGAAAAAAACAATAAATGGGGAAAAACCCTTCCCTTCTCTCTCTCTTCTTATCACCCTTCTCCTCCTCCTCCTTAACCTGCTACTACTACTAACCCGACTCTCCCTCCCTTCCATTTCCCCTTTTGTCTCTCAGTTATTTACGGCCATTTTAATCTTTTTCCTGATCTATGCAACTTTTTCTCAGGCTGCATTTATTCTTCCTAGCTTTTTTTCTTTTCCATCGTAATCCAAAAATCCTATGCCCCCTCCATGTTCACTCCCTCCCGATTTCACATTTTTCTTACTCTTTTCAAGAAATCTTTTAATCCCCACAGTTTTCTTTTCTCTAGAAAGTAAAACTCAGCTTGAAAAAAAAAAAAACAACTGGCGACCTGAGACTTTTCATCTTTCTCCTTATTCCTTCCAATTACTTATTGTGAGCCTCATCCACCAAATAAGTGGTTTGCTCTGGGGTGTCTCTAAAGTCAGAATATCTAGAATTAGAAACCGTCAAATAAAACTGTCACCAAAACTGTCAACGTATCTTTCTGTGGGTTTTCAAGCTGGTCTGGCTGGCTGGCTGGCTGGCTGGCTATGTATGTATGCGAGTATATACGTATCATGTGTACAAGCCGCTCAAATGAGCTACACGGCCGAAATTTTCATTTAATTTTTATTATGTCTAAGACAAATATGTTCTCTGTTTTTGAATCCTCTAGTAGGTTTGTAATGGAGGTTCAATTTGCAATGTAAGTTCATGCTGAACTGATCTTTCAGATTGTGTTCACCTGTTATTTTGAACCAACAGAAGGCGAGAGAAGTAACTTATTCATTGCTCAACCCTTCTCCAAATTATTTGATTGATCACCCCAACACAATATGCTGCCTAAAGACACTGGTCACGTGACCTTTTCTATTGGTTGGCTCACCAGACCTGTTTCCTTTGACTCTTCATTAAAGGCATTTAATTTTCTAAAATGTTGTGTGAATCTAATTTGCCTATTGCTTCAAGGTAAACAAAAAGAAGGTGTCTTTTTGCAGCTAAAGAAACATTGAAAGACATAGATATTATCCGTACATCACATACATGAATCACCGTACCTGTTCGTACAGCAGAACTAACTATCTAAAACTAACAGAATATAGCTAAAATTATATAAGAAAAAAAAAATACCAGCACCAAATCTGGGCAGCGTTGGTCCCAAAATGAATACAAGGACAATACAACATATGTTGTTAAGTGGTGTACTCATGCAAAGTCACAAGGTTGTAGCCCAAACATGTGACTAGGAGTTCCTGGAAACACACTCACACAAACACAGACAATGACACGCAAAGAAGGTAGGAACTGTGGCCCTTTAGCTGGTTGATCGGACATTTGTGGGGCATGAATG
This sequence comes from Thysanoteuthis rhombus, assembly GCA_963457665.1. Classification (NCBI taxonomy): domain Eukaryota; kingdom Metazoa; phylum Mollusca; class Cephalopoda; order Oegopsida; family Thysanoteuthidae; genus Thysanoteuthis; species Thysanoteuthis major. The sequence continues at coordinate 42,264,140 of OY735217.1, read as the reverse complement.
ATTTAATGGAGAAGAGACATGCTTAAACTGCATATTCTACAACCATATGGAGGGATGAGACCGGCTTCTACAAGGTTAAACTCCATTCCAACTTCTATTCCGACTGGAGATGATTGCTGTAACTTTTGGATTATATTAAAAAGAAATGAATAAAATATATATATATACATATATATATATATATATATACACACACATATATATATATATATGTATATATATACACACACACACACACATATATATATATATATATATATATATATATATATATATATATATATATTGTATATTAGAATGAAATAAACCTTTTTATTTCTTATGTGATATGTTGTAAATTTAGTCCAGTCAGCAAGACATACCCCTGGCAATCAGTTGGTCGTGAATTCAGATCATGGTAAGGAAATGTTAGCTTCGAATATCGGTTTACATCCCTAACTTTGGTGGGGATCTGTCTTCTTCTTGTTATGGTAAAAAAATAAAATCAACTCCAGTTGAACGCTTAATGGCCATGAAGTTGGGCAAAATATAAACCTCCTTATTATATTTTATTAAAACTGACGCTCTTGAGAAATTTCTTGACGAATCTTCTGTTAACAAATCAACTAAATTACAAGACAATCCTATTCCGTGCACAATATTTTCTTATCAGTGCTCTTATGAATTGCACGAATCCAACGCATCCTACATTCAGTCCTATCGACGGTCATCAACACTAGAGTTTGATAAAGTGATTTTGTGCCTCATGACGTAGAATCCTGTCCGTATATGCTTCACAAATGCTAATGGCAAGATTTTGCAGACGGCACAAATTTTGCACTTTGTTTTGACCATTTCTGCCTCTGAACAGGTTACCATTTTTTCCCAGCCTGATGTATTTCATGTTCTTGTCAGTGTTACATCGTCATGGTACCCAGTCAAATGTCAGGTCAGGGACTCATCCTTGGTACTCGTACTATGAAATCCAGTTCTACCTACTGTATGATACTTGGAGAGGAGATGAACACAGTTTTTTTTACATCATATACAGAACAGTGCTAAAAGCGATGTGAATAGGGATATAATTCGTTATTATCGGGGATTTCGAGCCCTTGACAGTGATGACGTCTCCCCAAGAAGTTAGACTAATTCCCAAGTTTGATCTTAGAGATCCTGCACCTGTCTGCCAACTATGTCTAAACTTGGAGAATTAGAATAAAAAGTCCTACAACATAGTTTATATTCCTCTCACATATCTTCGACAGATTATATTTTCCGGCATTTTGTAATAATTTGTAGTAACTGTAATAAGAGATTCAATATCAGGGAAGTTATAATTCGTACTTTTACTGAATTTAAGACCGATAAATGTGAAAAATATTATAGAGATTGATATTATCATTCAGAAGATAGTTAGGAAAGGGTTATACCAGCAAATTCTTATCGTTTTTTATGCCTTTATCATTTTCTTTTTTACTATTTAAAGCAACCATATTTCATACGTATAAATCTAATAGTAACGACTTGAAAAAGAAAGAAAAAACAGCATATATGTGATCTTATAATGAGCGTCGTTGCAACAAAAGGTTTTCATTCCATTCCACATATGCCTGCCAAATCTCAATGGCCATCGCTGACTTAAAGAAAGTCACATTTCTTGGCTCAAACTGAAATCTGACATGAAAGGTCGGTTATTGAATCGAAAGGATTTGGTGTGTGGAGTAAGTGTGCGTGTTTACTTAACATCCATTCGGAGGAGCGGGTGTGCTTCCTGTGTCCAAGCAGAAAGAGAAATCAAGGACGATTGAATTGAATTGGATGACTTGTCTCGGGAAAGCAGAAGGGAAATGTTTGTCTCAGTCAAAGTGTTGCTGTGATATTCAAAGTGTCGCAGCTATGACGTCCCATGAGTTAGGGAGGAGAGATCAACGATTAGGTGACAGTTTTTGAGATGAGGTGAGAGCGGTTGAATCATGGATGGAGTGAGTCCCGTGACGAATAAAAAGAAAAGACAAAGACGAACAAAAGGAAGCAAGGTCAGTATAAAGAAAAGAGGCAAAGAAAGAAAGAAAGAAAGAAAGAAAGAAAGAAAGAAAGAAAGAAAGAAAGAAAGAAAGTTTAATACCAGGGTGAAAGAAGAAAAAAAGACAGAAAGGATGCATGTATGATGAAAAAGAAAGGAAGATAGAATGTGCGTTCATTAATAGAGTGAAGAGAGAAATAAAATGTACTTGATTGAAAAGAAAGAAAGGAAGAAATATTTTAATAAGGAAGAAAGAAAGAAAATGTCATTAAAGAGAGAAGGAAGAGAAAAAAGAGTCACAAAAGAAAAAGAAGAAATCCCCAAAATAGAGAGAAATCATAGAAACAAACTCATATGAAAGTGGAGAGGAAATCATGAAAAAGGATTAGGTCAAGTAAAATAGAGAAATCGAGAATAAAGAGAGAAAAAGGAGAAAAAGAACAACAAGAAGAAGAAAAAAGGAGGAGGAGATGAAAATGATCACGGAGAAGAAAAAGAGAAAGAAGAAAAAGAAGAAGAGAATCAAGGAAAAAGAAATAAAATCAAGAAAAATCGAGAGGAAAAATTGAAAGAAAGAAGAAGAGAAAAATAAGCAAAAAATGATACAAATAAAGGACAAACATAAGAAGAAAGACATCCCGAAGAAGGAAAGGTTAGAAAGAAAATACAATCAAGAAGAAGAAGAAGATGGAGAAGAAGAAGAAAATTACCGAATAGAAAGAGATCATGGAAGAGCCAGGAAAGAAAAAAGATTAAAAAGGAAAAAAAGTGATGATGAAGATGATTGAAATCAAGAAAGAGATCGAGACGAATGAAGAGACCAAGAAGAAAGAAGATTAAAGACAAGAAAAGAACTAAGAGGACAAGAGAGGGGTTATTCCTGATGCCTTGTTGCTCTGGTCATGGAGACTGGGCAATATTTTTCTTTGCCCATACATGCGCGTGTGACCCCTCCCCTGCCCTCTGTTAAACTGTGCTTGTGTCACATTCCAACAACTGAGGATGGTTCTTGAATATCATCGAATGAATAAGACCCACTGAAGAAGGAAAAAAAAACAAAAAAAAAAAACAAAAAACAAGGCTACGTAGCTGCTACAGGGTCAAACTCCTCCCCCATTGAAAATGAATACTGCTAATTCTGTATTGTATATATACTGAAAGTGAATAAGGAAAGACGGTTTTAGGAACTAAATTTTGCTCGGACCGATTTACTTACTGCAAAACAACAAATGAGCAGAGGAAATTCAAAACTTCGCTCTTTTCCTTTGTAGCCTAAGTCTACACAAACCAATTGAGACACCGTGACCATGATAGAAATCAAAGGTCAAAATAATAATGACAAATAAAAATCATATGAAAAAATATTTTTCGTACGTGTCAAAAGTTTAAATCCAAGCTGCGTTGGCAGTCGGAGCCAACTGGAAGGATTTCTCTCAATTCATTTCTATCCTATCGAAAAGCTGGGGGCTGACTCTGTTCCCGATTTGTTCTACCCTAATCACACAGGTTTGGCTATACTCAGTTAGCTTCTGAGGGCATACGGAAAATTTGTTCTGATGAAGAGTTTTCAGCACTTTCCGCTCATACCACGGGATCGAACCCCAGATCCCTCTGCGTGAGAGACAGGCATGCTAATCTTAACACCATCTGAGCGTATAAATGTATCTATCAGAATATTATAAGCCCGTGCATGTATGTATGACATAATATCTAAGGTTTCTCAACTTAGCTCAGTCAGTCAGCGAACCTCCTGGGATTCAGTTGGTCGTCAGCTCAAGTTACGATTGGGAAATGTAGATTTTGCATATCGGTTTACACTCTTCATTTTGATGAGGATTGTTCTTCTCATGGTAGAGTCAACTTGAGACTTTCTACTGGAGTATGACAAAAATACAAATAATTCAAGAGATCCCAGTAAGACATTAAATATTTGCCTGCAAAATCCGTTCTCCAATTGCCATAGAAAAAAAGAACGGAATAATGAAAATCTCCAGCCTCGATTCGGATAAGAAACTTATTGGCTTTAGTTCTTAGACAATCTCTGCAACAATGACTAGAATTGCAGTTACTACGAAATAAGTTTTTATACGGCATCGTAGCTTTGAATGTCTTCAGTTTTCCCCATCGTTCCTTACTGCTAGGGCAACTTAAACGACATCTGCTTTCATAATTGTATTTTTATGATGGACCATAAAAGACAGGATTTCTGCATTCTGTGAAGACGAAGAGAGAAGATGGAGACAATAGAGAAAATAAAAAAGAAAGAAAGGAATGAGAGAGAGAGAGAGAAAGAAAACTGGCCTGGTTGGTCAATCAATAGAAACAGTCACATGAGCAACGTCTTCAGGCAGCATATCGTGTTGGGGATGATCAATTAAAAAGTGATCAATAAATAAGTTATTTTGTTTCGCCCTTTGTTAGGCAGCAATCAAAAAGTCCGATTTTTCAAAAACAGGAATGCTGCAGGGATAAAGTAAGCACGAACTTATGTTGCAAACTGACCCCCATAAAAAAAACATTATGGGGAAGGGTAAAAAACAAAAAACAAAAAAATCGTCGACATAATAAGGAGTAAATGTTTGGATTTTCGGCCCTCTGGCTCCCCTGGTACGACCTGTACGCACGATGCACACATAGCCGCATAATCAGCCAACCAACTTGAAAAAGTGAAGAAATCTATCGATGGTTTAGGTTTTGTTGACAGTTTCTAACATTAAAAGAAATCATTTGAGCGAAGAAGGAAATAAGTAAAGATTTATAGATGTGAATATATTGAAATCGATTTAGACGATCAGAACGAGACCGATAATTAGATAATTCAAAAGACAGAGATATACATAAAAATGGATTAATGTAAATATAGAGACAGAATGCAGTAAATATGAACAGATTTGGATTTCTACAAAAGTCTTTACATTGATTCGAACAGAATAACCTGAGGAGATAAGATAGATACTCATAATTATTGAGGACAGATAACTCTGATAAAAAACCAAATGAGTAAAAATAAGAAGCGGAAGAATGTGGTGCGCCAATCTTTGAGTGTTTGGAAAATACTAATTGAAAATTCTGACTTCTGCCAGGACTAAATCACTGACATCTGGTTCCAGCTTGGTGTGGTACATGGTCAAAATGGAGTCAACAAGGGTTGGAAGATTGCATGGTGCCTGTTCTGAGAGGCTTGTTCGCCTTAAAAAGCAAACAGGATGAGAGAAGCGGAGAAATCAGATTTAGATTTGATAGATAGAAAGATAGATAGATTTTCGCAAAATGAGGTACAAGATAATTTAAAGAGTTTTTCGGACCAAGGAACGCCTTCATGCAGTTTATGTTGTTGATGCGACGTTTCAGCCGATCCATTTTATGGCCTTCTCTGGGTGTACTATCTGAATCTGATAGTGGTAAACAGAACCTTTATTCTCATCAATGGTATCAACGCTTATTACGTATCAGATCGACCAAGATGAGTACAGACGGATTTATCCAGCTACGAAGGGATTCAGTTAGATAGCTAAGTTGCTCTCGTATTGCATTTCACCAGAGTCAATGATTGCTCGAACGATTCATGACAACCCAATCATTGTTTGAAGTAATTTGGGGGCTTCACGGAGCTGGAACAGTAGCCTGACGCCCAAGATAGATTGCATTTTAGGGCTGGAGGACTCCAACTGTCCTAACATTTTCCCATGGCTGGAGGAAGAACTGGGTTCATGCTCATCTCAAGGGCATTTCTTTGAAATGGATGGGAACTAACCCGATCGGAGTTTGATCTCTGTTCACCGATTCTATGCCGTTAACCGTTAGGCCACCCGTACATGTATGAGTAAACTTGAATAGATATATAGATGGATAAATAAACTCAGATCAATAAGAATAAACTATGGTAAATACTGAATATATATATATATATATATATATATATATATATATATATATATATATATATATTGAAAAATGGATAAATGTTCCCCCTTACTATTAGTTGTCTTGTATCCTACTATAACTTCCGATAAAAGCCAAGATGACTCTGAAAGCTATTATTTTCCGTTTGCCTCACATCAACAATTTTCATGTAAGTTTATCATATCAAATGCAAGTGTATCAACTCTATGTCGTTTCTTAACTTGCTTGTTGAATGTAATGGTTCCACATGTAAATACCAGGTTTCTTGCACACGGTTTACCTAGAAGTTCTTCATTTGCATGATCACAAAGCCAATTTTTGCACAGTTTCCTGTTCCTGGCCGTTCTTGTGTAATCATATCTCATTATTCGTGTTCTTTTCAGACTAATTTTGAACTACACTGTGGTACGTCTCGTTTCTTTCTTTTTCCAACAGATATAATATTGGTTATCATCGTACTTTTTTATTATTTGTGATGCAATACTGGGATATCTTTGGTAAAGTTGATAAGAAAAATAGTATGCGACAGCTGGCTTCGTCACCACTGAAAAACTTCTCAGACCGCACTGTCAGCCAAAAGAGCTGAATTAGGAATGTTAGTTATAAAACAACGCTCTATAGATGCTGGTTTGTATAGAGTAAAGAATATGCCCCTCAAAAGATTTGAGCTTGCATCACAATTTTGGGTTTTCTGTCAATCTATGACATGTCCTCATAGATTAGGGTACGGAGATCAACCGGAAAGAATTATCCATATTCAGTTATAAAATGAACAAAGATGGTTATGTATTGGCTTCTGGAGAAGTAAGGAATATAGCAAATCAAATCTTATAATCTGTATATTTGTTGTCTCATCATAAAAACATGTTCTATCACTTCAGCGATTCTTTATCTAAAACAACAAATATTCCAGGTTCATCGGACAGCGCTGCCTGTTATTTCCATAAGTGCACACACACTATATCATATTGAGACATGGATATATAAGCCGACAGAATAATTATGAATGAGTTATATTGTCTAAAACTGTATTTGAAATTACCTCCGATTATTAGACGGGAAATTTGTCACTTTTGGATAGACTGCGTGGATAGAATAAATGAATAAAGACAATGGAGCTGCTGCAGGAATCGAACCTGCGATTGATGAAGTAACCGCTTTAACGTTGTGTCGCTCTTCCCATACAGTTAAATATCCGGCAGAAAGGCGAGGGCCAAGATAGCTGCCTTATCCCTACGTTCTTATTTTGTTTATTCATTGTTCATGTCTGCAAACAATTATAATATCAAGAAATCGAAAGCCTTTGTATATCATGAGAGAGCATTTGACTCAATAGAACGTATGGCTATCTTCAACTCAATGCGAGAACAAGGTGTGGACGTGAATCACATACATGAAAAGTTTGGTGAATATATTTGACTATGACAAAGTAAATAGATGGTAAAGTTAGAGAAAGGATATGAAAGCGAAATATAACGACGAATAACGATCAGTTGGAAGTCATTTGGTGCTATTAGAGACATATTGGAGAGCTCCTTACCAATGTGCTTAGTACACAATCAATACATTATACCAGCTATGACCTACGGATGTAAAACATGGGAACCAAGAAAACTAACTGGAAACCGACTTAAAAAAAGCCACAAAGTGCCACGGAAAGAGCAATGCTAGGAATAAATCTGAGAGATAGAATGATGGATTAGGGGAAAGATAAGTGGAGGATATTATACAAACAATTGAGCAACAAAATAGAGATGGACTGGACATTTGGCATTGAGAGATGACAACAGATGGAGAAAAAGGCTATGTGTCCATAGGAGTAGATGCAGTGAGAAAAAACTTGACATAAGATAAAGTTATGATATACTGATGATAAAACATATCCAAACTTAATCAATCGCGGTAGTCATGGAAAGAAATGAGAAAGGCCTTTGTCCAGCAGTGGACTTATAATGGCTGCTGCTGTTGATTATTATCTTTCGATCACATTGTACGTACACCATCATATGCGTTGCAATCAACATTATACATCATTAAACAGTGTTATACCTTTTTGTTTGTAAAATATTATAGAGCATGCAAATGACATTTGTGATATATATATATATATATATATATATATATGTATGTGTTTGTGTGTGTGTGTGTGTGTGTGCATGTGTGTGGATGTGTGTGTCTGTGTGTAACACATCAACCTACACCAACTGCGCCATCAATGTCCCGGTTAAGTAGATGAGAAACAACGTTAAGTTAAACGGACTTTACCATTTACACAATTATGTAAATATCGGTATTGTTTCGTGATGTACGTGAAGGAATTTTGCGACCAAGTTACATCGAGTCAGAAAAATCACTTAATTCGCAATTCCATCTCCGATAATTTACGTATATTTATATCTTTTCTCCCCCAACGGCGTTAGAACGGAACGCCATTGAATGAGACGATGGTAATGGAGGAGTTAGTGCATGCTTGTATTCTTTTCTTTTTTTTTTTTTTTTTTTTTTGCTAAATGAAAGAAACCCTGAGATCTGTGCTCTCTTCCAGACAGAGTTCGCCTTTTGATTCACTTTGATCATAAAATCTAGTTAGGCTTTTGATGTCGTATATGGAGTTTTTGTTCGTCGCTTTTTTGATATATGTAATATCAAATAATGTAACACACACACACACACACACACACACACACACACACACACGCATACATTGGGAAGTTTTATGATACTTATCAAATTTTTAGAGAAATCTTTCAAATTAGCATTTTATATTTGTATGTGTTCAAGCTGATTCAAATGTGTGTAGGAGGGAGGGTGCGTGAGTGATGGACAGAGAGAGAGAGAGAGAGAGGACAAGACACAGAGAGAGAGAGGACAAGACACAGAGAGAGAAAGACAGACAGACAGATAGACAGAAATAAGTAGTTTTAGTCAACTAGTCCATTTATTATGTAATGTGGTAAGCTATGCAAGACACCATATGGTTTGGAAGAGCATATATGGTGCCACAGGGTTGAAACTAAATATATATTTGTTGTTCATGACGGAAGAATCCGTTATATATATATATATATATATATATATATATATATATATATATATATATATATATATATATATATATAATTGTTTTAATTTGGGAATGATTTCCACATCCGGAAAGTTAAATAAAAGATTATCCAAATTGGGCAAACCTAGGATTGCAAATTAATTTATTCTCCTGACTAGACATATGTTAGTTGCAAAAATCCTGCACTACAATAAAATGAATAACCCCTATTTATATAATTACGGCATGTAAGATCAATTTTACTTAAGTTTGTTTTGGTTGTGGTTGCCAGGATATATATATATATATATATATATATATATATATATATATATATATATATATATATATATATATATAATGCTCCTCTATTCAGAGTTGAGCACTCTTTAAGTGAGGTAACTCATCCACTGTAAGCTTATGCAATGCTCTTCCATAGGAATTGAGCACTCTAGTGGATGAGGGATTTCTGTGTAAACAAATATATCGCTTAAATCCAGCCTTACTGACTGTCCAGTTCCGTAGTCCAGGGGTTGGATATAGGTCTGAATTGAAGGTTTCAATTCTGCCACACTGAAAAGATGTAATACATCGAAACAGCTGACTGTGAATGACACAATATATATATATATATATATATATATATATATATATATATATATATATATATATGTGTGTGTGTGTGTGTGTGTGTGTGCACATTGACTTCGGATATGAGCGCTACCTATCCTGTGTTAATTCCTCAGTCCATAGAAAAATTTCCAGTCATTAGAATGTAACTGTTTAGCCGCCTATAAAATCATAGTGGCAATCAAGCAAGCAGAAAAACAAATATTCGTCTTCTTTATAGAAGAAGTAAAGTGTTCATGCGTGTATTTGAAAAACTGAACCAACTAGTCCGTGGTATAGAATGAAATCTCTCCAACATACGTTACCTAGATGTAACAATACTAGTATTATATTGGAACTTGCCAAAACAATTTCAAGTACACATTTGCACAAGCATTCAGTGCGCACATACTATTGTCACATGGAAAGAGATTCACAGCATCAGATTTTTGCAAACTCTGACTACTGAAAATTAGAAGGAGCAGTGGCTTGACATCAATATTTGCAAACGACGCCATGATTGAGCATAACAACACAGAGCTGGTGCGTTTTGTGAAATGATAATTGCAGCAACAATACGAAGAAGGGCAATTGTTACTGAAGTCGCTGGCGACCCTGAGGCCTCTCTCAGTCGTTTTTGTTTACTCTACACTAAGCCATTTAGCGGTGGCCGTGTCGTTTGACAGAATGAAAACAACTTAGATTTGTCAATCAAGCCTCGATTGGATGTAATTATCTTCTAAAGAGAACAGAAACATAACACACGCTCTGGTAATTAAAGACGCTTTTAAAAGCTTAATCCTTTCCTTTTATGTTTATGTGTGTGTCAAGTTTGATTCAGTTGCCTTCTAGGGATCAAAACAAAGTTTCGAGAGCTCTATAAACTCATTTTTGTCTGTCTGTGCGTGTCTGTCTCTCTGTCACTCAGTCCCTCGGTCTGTCTGTTTATCAACATAATATATTCAAAATTTCAGAATGGATTCGAATGGCATTATGTGGAAGGGATAAAACCACGTGCTACGAGAGAAAGCGATCAGATTTTGAGGTGGATCTAGATTCTTTTTCGATGGAGAAATATTTTTTGTTTTTTGATACGTTAACCTATTTTCATATATGGAAAAAGTAATTGAATTTTGGGGTGGATCCAGGAATTTTTACTGATACCTCCCTGCATCGTAACTATTGTGAAGTGATTTTCATTCACATTTTGGTGACAATGATATCGATAGAGATATGCGTTCTCTGAGTGCTTTGTGGTTTTTATCTGTCACTAAACTGAGTACAACACAGGGCTCATTTCGGCTGAGGAGATTGTACTAAACTGAGTACAGCACAGGGCTAATTTCGGCCGAGGAGATCGTACTAAACTGAGTACAGCACAGGGCTCAATTCTGCTGAGGAGATTGTACTAAACTGAGTACAGCACAGAGCTCAATTCGGCTGAGGAGATCGTACTAAACTGAGTACAGCACAGGGCTCAATTCTGCTGAGGAGATCATACTAAACTGAGTACAGCACAGGGCTCATTTCGGCTGAGGAGATTGTACTAAACTGAGTACAGCACAGGGCTCAATTCTGCTGAGGAGATCGTACTAAACTGAGTACAGCACAGGGCTCAATTCTGCTGAGGAGATCGTACTAAACTGAGTACAGCACAGGGCTCAATTCGGCTGAGGAGATTGTACGATACCAATTTTTTAAAATTGATCTGTAAGATCATGAAAATCAGTTTTCGACATTCTGACTTGTAACGTTTACTAAGCTTGGCCAAAAGATGGTATGAATATCGTGTTACGTCCTTATTCTAGGAAGAGAAACCACACCTGTGGGGTTTTTCGACCTTCTGGTTCGTGACGTTGACTAAGCTTAGTTTTGTACGACACATAACCAAATAACTGTAAGAAGATTGTAAATGATGATGGCTCACCTGATGTGAAGATCAGATATCAAGATTTTGGCTTGTGACATTCACAAAGCTCAGGCCAAAGTAAGAATACCCTGTTGCACCAGGGAAAAGGGATTGTTTGTCTGGCAGCCTTGTAAATCAACATCTTAAATCTTGCCTTTTATTGTGATTCGAACACCGACCACAATTTATTTATTAAGGCAGACTCAGTAGATTAGCAGATTAGTTAAGCTTACTAAATCCGACACCAACAATCAGTTCATATCTGTCCAAAAATCTCTCGTTCTCTTTCTTATTCATTTTTTTTTCTGTTTTGTTTTGTTTTTTTTTTACTTTGTTCTCTGCGCCTTTTAATCTTCCCTTTCCATTTGTCTCTCCTCTCTTTTGGGTTAGTCTTCTCCTCTCTTTTTCTTCTTTCTAATCTCTCTCTTTAATTTCGACTTCTTCATTATCATCTTCTTCATTATCATCTTCTTCTTCTTCTTCTTCTTCTTCTTCTTCTTCTCACAAACCGTCAACCAAAACTGTCTACATAGGTTTTGTCAGTTTTTAAAGTTTGTCTGGCTGACCATGTATGTATGTATCATGTGGTAGCACCAATGGAACTAAAGTGCTGAAAATTGAACATTTACATTTAATCATGCCTGGAAAAAAAGTTTTTGGCGGGCTCTTTGAATTCCCCACAAAGTAGGTTTTAAGAGCACTGTTCATATTGCAATGTAAATGTTTGCTTCATTGATCCCTTTGTTCGTGTTGGGCAACATTCACGCTTGCAATTTGAAAATTCGGACTTTTTAAGTGATCACAGTCCAACAAAAGGCAAAGGAAGTAATTTATTCATTTGTTACTCTTTTTCCAATTTTTTAATTGATCATCCCCGACACAGTATTCCGCAAAGAGATGATGATTTTGTGACAGTTTCTGTTAAGTGATCAACCAGACCTGTCTTCTTTTTTTAAAGCTACAACTTTCTTCTTTTTCTCTCCTTCCTCCCCTTCTCTTACTGTACGTTTTCTCCCTATTTTATTTTCACCCTCTCTTCACAACCATCTTCCCTCTTAAGCATTAACAACTTCAGATTCAATCAAACTCTCAATTAGCGATCACTAAACCAAATCGTCTCCATCTTTACGAATTATTTTTCTGTACTTCAATTATTTTATTTGCAGATTAAAGATAAAAAGGTATAAAGAACGAAAGACGGAAAAGAAAATAAGAACGAAATTGAATCACCAATGTTATCTTAACGTCTGCTCTGTATAAATTCCTTTTCAAATTCTTTACACGTCTCCAAAAAGCCATAGAAAAGTTCTCTCTTATAGGAGAACAAGCGTCCCTTGTTGGCCATTGTATATGCTGTCAGTCATGAGACATTATTTGAACACGTGATTATTGCTGAACAAATGACGGAATGACACTTCCGCAGGCCGAGCATCGAGCAACACCAAAAATGAAATCGGCGACTGAGACAATGAGAAATGTGACCTTCCCCGTTTCAAAATATCTTGGCAGGCGTAGGTGGCAAATTTAAAGTCAAAGAAGCAGACAGTGCAAACCCTGACCCCAACCCTAAAACTAACCCTAAAAATTACTAACCCAAACCCTAAAAATAACCCTAAAAAACTGTGACCCAACCGCTGGGCGGCCACCATTTTGGAAATGGGAAAGGGAACGATAATCATACAGTTTGCGTTCGTATTGTATTAAAGCCCTCTGGGAAAGGCATAAATCCATCCCCTCTCCTCCTCCCAGCTCATGGGTACAATAGCGGGTGAAGTGAGTGACGCTGCTTCGGGTGCCTTTAACCTCAACGTCCATTGTTGCTTACAGCAAAAGTCTTGTCGAGACATCGCAAAAACACTGTTAATTATTTTGATTCTCAGAAAAAGGAGAATGCAAGCGAGAAAGTCCCAAGAATTTTATTTCATAAAGGCAGAAATATTGATACCGTTTTAAATAAATAATTGCCAATTTAATATTAAATGTAAGTAACTTTTATTTATCCTAAATTTAGAGTTTTCACTCTAAACTTTAGTTTTATCACGTGATCTTACATCATTAATACTCGATAACAACAGCAAACCAAGTAGGTTTATTAATCTTTTTCAGATACATCCATATATCTCTAAATGACGTGTCAATCATTTTTTTCACTGTGTTGTCAAGTATGTTTGTTATTACTAGCTAAACCATCTTCAAAGTGGCTGAAATTGGCTAAACTTTTCACTTTCCAGCTGGTTTTGAAGCTAAAATGTCATACTCATTTACAGCCCACTAACAAGAAAAAAATAATAATAATCTCGAGAACAAAGTATTGATTAAACTCGCAAATCGTTTTTTTAATAACCATATTATCGAGTGAACCATCCTCACTTTCCCTTTCCTCTTCCTCCTGCTACTATTACCACAGCTAGTGATGCTACGACTATTTCGTTTTCAATCACTTCAAGATCGGAGAACAGAGATATGGATGTAGGGATGGTGGACGCATCGTTGGACTTACAGTGATGATGAGCAGGTGAATCTCCTTAATCTAAACTCACTTAAGGTAGCCGAAATTTTTAGATAAGGCATAACCATTATTATTGATTGTGAACTGGTCTTTCCTTTACCTTACAGGAAGTGCAAAAAATATCCGTTACAAAAAATCAAAACGTAGTGGAACAAGATTGAGCATTGAAAATTCACGGACAACAATAAGAAAAAAAATGTACAACAAGTGACTGATTCACTCCAAAATCTTTTTTTTTTTTTAAATATAAGTCAGAACTTGAGAGCATTCTGGTCAAGATAATCGCCCAGACCATTCAAAACTGGTATTGGCGTCATTTGATTGCACATGGTTCGACCATTAATTGCCATATCAGGACACTTAAGCTATCACCCTGCCCAAAACAAAAAAGTTGTTGGGAACTTATTTCCACGCTCCACAGTAATAGGTTGAGATGTAGGAGAATCTCCAATTTCCACTACCAGAAAAGCAGAAAATTGACAGCATCATATCCTAAAAAATTGGAGGCTTTCATTGAGTAACTGAGAGCTTTCATAGGCTATATAACCAAATATTAGATTAGTTTTCTGAATGTGTCGAATATATATCACACCTTTTATTCCTAATCTTTGTCCATAACTTTTCAATGTAAAATCATGTTTCAATATTTTTTCAGATCGTAGTAATAATCGAATAATTTGAGTAAAAGTGATAATCCAATTATTTTCTAGGGATTAGTCTGAAGAGGGTAAGAAAAACACATGGTACAAGAGATAAGGAGATAGGAGATGAAAGTGTTTTTTTTTTTCATTTGTTGGAGGGAATATGTCGTCTGCTTGTTATCATTTCATAGTCAGACTCAGATATCATTCATGGTTATGCATTTTAGGCTAGTCATTTATTTTTTGTAAATTGCTTGTTTTGATCTTTTTTTTTAGAATATCAGTCTGCTGCAAAACATTTCAGTAGTTTTGAAGACGTCTCCCTTGCCAGTAATAAGTACACAATCGCATACATAAGTATAAAATGTTTACAGTATACAGCTCAGACAAATTCTTCTTAAAGAGAGTGTACAATGCATATCGCCCTTGAATAAGTTTGACAAGCTATGCTTAGATGGGCACAAGGCCATAACTGAGCACTCGCAGAAAATCACACTGCAGTAATAATGATCCCAAGTCCAGATTGCTGTAGAATTTCAAAATCAAAGTTTTCCCCCAATATGAAAATATCTCAAAGAAAAAAATTATAATTTTTTCGTCTCTCCCATAAAATATTTTTCCAGTGTTGTTCATATATCATTATCTAAGAAGCAATAAAACCAAAAATGTCCAAAACATATTAAAATGAAATAGAATTTTTAAAAGTGGTTACTGTTCATTAATGGTCAGTTAGACTAGCTTGTTAATCATAACCCTATGGTGAGGCTCATGTGATCATCTACTTAGCTTAGTTTGACAAAGAGCTAAGAGAGTAGAGCACTCAGTTAAGATCGGATTTCCAGCACTAGTAAAGATTTGCGTAGCCAGTTTGCCTACCATTACGCCATGATGAGTTCATTTCGATTATATACTAAGCTTAGCTTAGTCTGATATAAATCCACGAACTCACCTCAGTGATGATACTCAAGTGATAATATCTTGCTAACAATTATTCCATGACGGTTTGCCTGATATTTATCAAATCTTGTTTTCTTTGGTAAAATGGAAGATACTGTTGTTAAAATCTTTCAAGTGGGAATGGCCTATCCACCTTGGAAATCAGCGTTTGAAATTCCGGTTTTTAGTTGGACTCGAAAACTGACCTCTGGGACAGTTGTAATCTATGCAACTCTCTCACCCACCAAGTTCGTTTATTGGTTTTTTTTATTATTCTGTATTGAATATTCATGATGTCAAGTGTTAGACAACTTTCCAGAAAAAAACTTCAGGATTGTCCAAAGCGATTTGACTCAGTTAATTACTATCAATAAGCTTTCAATGTCTGTAATTGGAAGCAAATCTTTCCTAAGTTTGTGTAAGACATAGGGAGTGATTAGCCTCATCCGGCCACCTTGGTCCATGACGTTAAAGGAGAGGGGAAGAGATAGATACATGCCTTTTCAAAAGCAAAAGAAGAATCACCCTCAAGTTTTCGACAGAGCACTTTCGACTTTCAAGTACAATAAGATCCCATCAGTTTTTTTTTGTGTTGTAAAACCGATGCATGATCTTGACGATTATCCATGGAGCTGAAGCATGGAACCGAACCAAAAGATAGGTTTTTAAACTAAGAATTATACAACGCACACAAGAGATTTATATGAAATGGACAGATCACAAACCATAAGTTCAAAGTTATGTCTACCATACATAGTAGTAGTAGTAGTAGTAGTAGTAGTAGTAGTGGAAGGAAGAGGAAAAAAAACGAGCAGTTTTCCTTAGAGTCAATTGATTCTAATACCTGTGAAATATTGTCATATCGGAATATTCTGCAAGTATTATTTTCAATAAAAATCTTGAATAGCCATTTCCAGCGTTTTCTTTGGTCATTTTGGGATGCTATGCAGATCTTAGATATTCGTTTATGACATCTTTACCAGCAAGTAAAAAATGACCTTTGTTTTGCTGAAGTTCATGTGAAGGCCAACTTTCTTGCTTTCTTCATTTAGTTCGTCTAGCATTAATTGGAGGTCTGGGAGGTTCTCTGCACAAAAAAAGCTATCAAAATCAAAAACACAAAGCTGCATCCACCTGGGACAGCGAATCTCCATGGAATCCACAAAAGAAGAAGAAATCAAGCGGAGAATCACTCTCGGATGGTAAACGTTCGATAGATCAAGTTCAATCTTCAAGAACAAAAGAAAATCCTATTAGTCCTACAAGGAAGAGTAAACAATCGATTCATCCAACCGATAGTTACTTATGGAGCTGAAACATAGTACCTAACAGAGAAATTCACCTGCAAAACAGGAGTCTGAGACATCATAGAAACCATTAGGAAACGCAAATGGTCATATTGTGAGAATAGTTGATAACTGATGGATATCACAACTTACAATATGGTTCCAAAAATATAAAATGCAGAACCAAGGCTGGCAGAATGTAAGATGGCGGGACTTCCTGGACAGGTTCAGAAAATATTGGCTTTACGATGCCCACTACAGAAAGGTGTGGCGAATCCTTGGGAATGTCCAACGACGAACGATAAAAGAGTGATAATAATAATGATGATGATGATTATGAAAAAATTGATCGAAATACTGGTTAGACCTTTCAATGACGTCATTTCTTTAATAACATCATACCTTTAAATAACATTGCACCACTTCCTTCCTATATCTGTTGTTCAACATAACTAGGAGCGACCGACCGAAAACCGATGTGGACACATAAAACAGGACTCGGAAATATCGAAGAACCCATTAGATACTTCCAATTGCAATGCATAGGTCATATTACAAGAATGCCAAACAAACGCTAGACATCACGACTCATGTGGAGCCTGAGAGATCATAAGCAAAATTGTGATCAGCAAAAAATTAGATGGCGTGACGATTTAGATGGGTTCAGAAGATATTAGCACATTGGCGTCCAAGATGGAGAAATTTGACGAATCTTTGGGATTTGTCAATGTCAAACGACAGACGTGAAAATGACGATAATGATGATCACAAACCTCGACCGAAGTGTGAACTCGGCATGCTGATTCCATTGTCATTGCCGTTAATCACTAGGCTACTCGCACCTCCATGTGAAGGAATCTACAGTCATTTTACGGTTGAGATAACCGTTGCGATGAAGTAATGCTGTCATATTGAGTTCTGCATCAGATTAGAGATAAGAAGACAAGTTGTAACTGATCAATCAGAGAAGGGAAAAGAGTAAATCTAGGGAAGTTCAATTAACAAATAAATAAAGAAACAAAATGTAAGCAAGAAGGGGGCACAGAAACAGGGGGCAAATTAAGTGATTCATTCATTCACTTCTTGTCACTTACTCCAGGACTGTCAGAGGGGTTCAATAAGTAAAGTGGTGGTGTTGGCTTCGGTTTGCGTTATTGACCATAGTGCAGAGATCGGCTTCGTCGTTCGTAGATAAACAGAATACTCAGTTGATCACTGATTCAAATACTGACCAGGTTCAGTGTTGCTCAAATTCAGTGAAAAGTAAGTAATAGTGAGAGATTACAAAAGAGCTGAGAAAAATGAGAAATTCTGTTGAGAACATCGATCTGAGAGATACAGTCTCCCGTTTCGAGAAAGGAGATCAATATTTGAAGAGGTCTTCGGAAAATTAAAAGGATCGGCCGAAACGTTGTGTGAACATTGCAAACAACAAGAAGGAGTTCAATTGACCAAAAAGCTCTTTGAACGATCAGAAAGGGTTTACAGACAAAAAAGATCCGAGACAGAAAAGAGGGTGGTAGCGATAAAAGACAGGAACTTGAAAACATTCAGAGATCGCATACTTTCGCTTACACTTTTTTCACAAATTGTTGGACAATCAGGTCACAGATCCCAGACTATGACACGACAAGAGCATGTAATAATTATTCATCTGAAAATTATCATCAATAGTCTGAAAAACATTATGATTCGTTCAATTTTTTTTTTCGGGTCATTATCCTACTTATTGTTGTTTATGTTAACAAGATGTTTTGCCAAATCCATTCTACGGCCATTTTCATGTGTACAATCCAAACGTAATGGTGGTAAACAGAAATAGTACAACTGAAAAAGGCCGTAGAATGACTCAGTCGAACGTTTTAACAGCATAAACAACAGGAAGGGTTCAATCTTCTGAAAACTTTTTGAATGATAATGAATCCATAGATAGTACAACTATAATTCAATTTATTTATTTATTTATCCAAGTCCAATGAACACACAGCAATTATGATCACAAACCAGGATGATATCATTGCTGTTATTGCACTATACTTCCATCATCATGACGTAATCATGTTGACGTCATTACTGTGTTATTACATCCGAAAAACCAAAAGATTGTCGCAATATTTACAAAATCGGAAAAATTCCTTGTATCATCCTCAAATTTAATCAATTCTGTCTTAGATAAAAGACCCACCCGTTCCCAAAATATAATTAACATTCATCGGAAACTTTTGGAGATATTGTGTGGACAGACATTAGTGAATACATATAGCTCTTCCAACTTCGTAACAGAAGTAATTTAAGAAAAGGCAAATAAGCGAGGAAGAGAAAAAGATTGAAAAAATTGAATAGGCTTCTTCTTATTGGCTACGATGTCATTCCTATCAACAGTCGGATGCTTTTCGTTGACTTTTTCAGCAGATCTCGTTGCTTCCATAGTCTTCGTTTTTATACAGAAAACGACAAAAGAAAAAAAAGAAAGAAAATTGCATAAAGGAACAAACAAAATGACTACAAACACAGATAACTCATACTGCGCATGCGTACGGAGGGCTAGTGACCTTTTTTTTCTCCTGCATTTGATTCCTATCTTCGAAAAAATAAGACACCGATGTCGATGTGTTCTGTGTTCTTAATTCAGAGAAAGCCGAATCCATGGAAGCCGGCAAATACACTGACTCAGGAGGCCACCTCCTTCCAAAAAATATGGAAAAACGAACCGAAAAGGAAATGATACAATATTGATAAAGAATAAAAATAATAGAAGAAATCACACGTACCGATCTATTTTATCTATAAAAAAAACTTCTTTATGAAAGAGAAAGAATGAGAATTGCTAGGAAGACTAGAAATTACAGAATGCCTTTCTATATTCCCCATGCGGAATAGAGACGTGACAAAGCACTTTTATTTTTATTTCGAACTCATACAGTTCCATACACACCCTTGCATGTGCGCATGCACTCTCTCTCTCTCTCTCTCTCCCCCTCAAACTCTAATGCAAAATATGAATATTTTGCCGTCCAAAAATGAAGTTAACTCTACAAAAATGATTTAATTCTACTTTAATAAGTATACTTTAAAACCGTTGTTAATTAATTCCTCAAATAAGGATTTTGAATAAATTAAACTGTATACAACTGTAATTTTCTGTGTACTGGCGTTTACTTCAGTAATATCTTTCAATGATCGAAGGAATGTGTTATTTATTCCCCAGAACAGAACAGCGCCTATGCAAAAATAGCATCATGACTGAAGTTGAGCAAAAACAGTAATCAAAACTGTGCAAAATCACAAGAGAAGTGGAATTGTACAGAAGCGACCAGGTCGACCATGCAAGCTAACACCAAGGCCTATTCGTTTCATCAGGAAATTGCTTGATGATAGCCTCAGAAATCAGCTGCAAATATTGCTAATGAGATCAAAGAAATGGATGATGTGGATGTTCCTACCACAACAATCCAACGTATTCCGAATAAAACCGGCGTACATGGCCGACGACTTCGTAGGAAACTGAAATTGAGACACAAACAGACCCGTTTACGCACAGGGTAATAAAGATCAAAATTCAATGTTCTGTGATAAGATAAAACAAAATTTAGGTTTGATAACATATAACGAGTGAGGCGTTGTCATAGCAAGGCGTACAACGATAAGTGTTTGATATCAACATTTAAGCAAGGAGGTCGAAACGTCATGACGTGGGATTGGAAGAACTCTAATAGTATTGGTGTGCTACATTCCATCGATGGAATCATGAATGCTGAGGGTCACATCGATATATTGGAAGAAAACATGTTGCCTTCATTCAAACACTAGGGGGTAAGAGCTATGTTTCGACAAGACAGTGATCCATAACACTACACTAAAAAAACCAACAGAGTTTCTGAAGGAGCAAAGTGTAAAAGGGTTCGATTGGATTTAAATCCGATTGGGTACTTTTGGGATGTCCCGTATGTAATGGAAGAAAAATTAAAAGTACGACAACCATCAAAACAGATTTCAAAGGGTCAGAGTGGAAAAACATTTGATGCAAATCTGGTGAAGTCAATGTCGTCAGGACTAAAAGCAGTAATAGAAAAATAAAAATGGTTACCCCAAATATTGATCTTAAATAAATCTTTCTCGTTGGGCTGTTCTCATTTTTTAACGATATCATATTCGTATTTTTGGCAGCAGAACTGCTATGCTGTAGAGTTCTGTATAGTTTGGTCGTAGATAATACCTGAAGATATTTGATTTCCACCAGAAATAATAAAATCCTGCTATGATTGGTTTAGAAGAAATATTTTGGCAATGCTATATATATATATATAAGTATTCTTTGTATTTGTGAACTTATACTCGCTTGCATACCTGCGAATTATAAAGGTCTATATTATAAATATTATTAATATGCATACACGATATTGTATATATGAACTGTTATCAAAGATTATACATGCTCATAGAGAGAGGAGATTTGATCTCGTCAAAGGCTAAATCCGATACCATATGTCTCTCAGAGCATATGGAGCAAAACGTTTTACATACACACACAAACGAACGTATATTTTCACACTTTTCCGTGTAGATATTTTATTTCAATGACAAAATGGTTGAATCCAGTTCATTATTCATGTCCAAAACAACAGTTCTTTTGATATGACAGATTTTGTGGAGGAAGCATAATACGCCAACTTTGGAATAAAACCTGGAGACCAGGACAAAAAATGGTTTCTTGACAGTGTCTGCTCTGTTTGAGTTAGAGAACTAAAACAATTGACTAAAAGTAAAAGGAAAGGTGTCAATGTTGGTATTGCAACGATAAAGAAGCTACTCTGAATTCATAGAAATGATTGCTATTTTTGTTCCTGTCAAATTCAAAGATACAACAAAAATAATCCAAAAGAAATGATTGACCCCAATCTTCTATCAGCAGTGATACCGGCATGGAACTGATCTTCCAATCTCTTCTCTACCTGTATGTCTTAATCATTTAGAAAGGAAGCAAATACTGCAAATGATCATGAAGAATTGAAAGATAAAAAAAACTTTTTACTTCCAGACACAACTTTCTCTCGGTATTTAAAGGGAGAACGATTTTGCACCATATTTCAAGAAAGATTGGTAAGTGGCCTCGTGCAGAAACTTGAACGCAGAATTATGGTTTTATAAATCCATCTAATAAGTACGGGATGGGTCACTTCTTCTTAATGATGATAGATGTGCATTAATTCCAGTGGCTTATTTTGTAAATTTCAAAGAAACATACCAGAATTCGGCAAATATTCTTGAGAATCAACTATTATGAACGTCGTTGGTTCATACCTGGAGACCTAAAAGTTCTTACAGGGTCAACTTTCAAAATATATAAAATATCCTATTTTCCATCAGTGATTCAGGAGACAATGATTTATATTTAGTACATAAGGAATGGCCAAATAGAGAAAAAATCGACACCTTGGTACCCAAAACGTCATCAGACCATGGTAACAATTACTCACCCTACCAACTATGGTCGACCGTCTCCCTCGTGTGTGCCGCGCGACAAAGAGTAATCCGCACTACATTCGATTCGTGTATGCTATTCAAGTCACTGAACGTTAGTGCAGCACCTCAGATAGATAGACAGATACATTGGTATATAGACCAGACATCTTCAAATTACCTGCTCTCTGAGTCACAGGTTCATAATAAATAAATAAATAAACAGTAAGCGAGAAAAATATTGGTTTCAATGAAAAGATTACGATTTCAAACATGAATATATCAATGATTTATAACTTGTCATCAATAATTCTTTTGTTAAACTATTAAATCATGAAACTCAGGATAGCCTCAGTGCGATTGAAAAATGACAACAGAAGTTTAATGAGAGAGAAAGAGGAAGAGGGATATATCAGTGAAGCTATTCCATAAAATGAAACTGAATCGTAATCGAAAAGGTTTGAAGATCCTGCTTCAGAGGGTTGGGGTGAGAAAATGGAATTTGCAACAAATGTCATTTCACGATCCAATGAAGCAGACGTCGTTTTCCGTCAAAGTCACTGGTTTTCAAGTTGCTGCCTCCATTATTTGAAATCCCACAAATCGATTTCCCATCGATTTCAAAATCATGCTATTCAAGTAGAAACCGTTGAGCAAAACTGTTAACATAGGTTTCTTTAGGTTTTGTTTTTTTGGTCTAGTGGGCTGGCTGCCTGGTCAGCTGGCTGACTGACTATGAATGTGCATATTACGCATACAGACTGCACCAATGGAGCTAGTGGGCGGAAAATTTCAACTTTAACCCCTGATTATGTATAGAAAAAACGTTTTTGTTGTCCTCAAAATAATTTTTGGTTATGATTAAATTTACAATGTAAGATTATGCTAAAATAGTATTTGGCTGCCTACAGGCTTGTTTTCTGTCGGAAAAATCGGTCTTTTTCGTGTCCAACACAAGGCGAGACATGTAACATATTCATTGGTAAAATTTCATTTGCTGTCAATATATGTTGGTTTCTATAAAATAACCAACCAGAGCAGTCTCTTTTCTTTTTTAACAATCATATTTTTTCCACAAAGTATCTCGGATTGGAAACTGATCTGTGAAAAATCAACGAGCAATATATATATATATATATATATATTGCTCGTTGATTTTTCACATATATATATATATATATTTGGGTCAGATGATGGACAGGTTCTTAGAGAATGGAACCATGGATAGAGAAGGAGAAGTCCACAAGAAAGAGGGGGGACAGAATGCAAAGGCGAAGCCACTTTTAGCAAAGGACAAGAGAGAGTGAGAGAGATGTGAAGGAGAGATTTGAGAAAGAGGGGGTTGGAATGAGAAAGTGAGAGAGAGTGCAAAATAGAGAGGAGAGGGTGATGAATAAAGAAAGATAGTGAGAAATGGGGGGTGAAGGATAGAAAGGAGGAGAAGAAGAGGGGCACAGAGAAACAGTGTAAAGATAGAAACACTCTTATCCCAGGATCCATCCCACTTTTCAAAACAATCTGGAAGGTTTTCGTTCGGAATCAGCATCAGCTGCTTCGTTGCATTCTCCTTAATCTCGTCCATGGCCTGGTATCTTTTGGGGAAAACCAGAAGTCACAGAGAGTCATATCTTAGATGCGTGGGATTTGGTAAACAAACCTTGGTCAATGCAACAGGCACACAATATACAAGCTCACTCAAAGAGAATATCAAAGGGACGTAATCTCATCTCTCACAGCCCGGTGAGTAACTCCAAGAGAGAGCATCTGTTTATGCATGTGCAGTAATGTCCCCTTTAAATTTTTGCCAAGTTGCATCAAGACCGTGCGATAGTTCTATTCCAAATATTCAAAATGACTGGATACTTCCAGAACAGACCACACACACACACACACATATATATATATATATATATATATATATATATATATATATATATATATATATATAAGCCCTTCCTGAAACAACGTATTTCATTTCCGATATCTTTGCCTTTTGATTATAGCTGGTTCTACTTGATTGCACACATCAATCCAGGCCCATCAGAGGGACCTGATGTGGTTAGAGATAAGAAGAGACAGGTGGAGGCGGTGGCCATGCCAGAGAACGGAGAAGGGCGGCGAAAACTGCAACTGCAAAGTAAAGCGACGGTGGGGTGAGGAATACGGGGCGTATACATCAGATAGAACATTTTGATTGCAGCCTGTTCGCAAGAGAAGCAACCGATCTGATAATCACAGCCCCGTTCTGACGATATCATGGCCGCTTTGTGATTGGCAGGGAAACTTGATGAGAGACTCATCTTTTCGTTGGAAGGTTTGAAGCGAGGCATACTACGCTATTAAATCGAAAAAGAAAGTGTACGAAAAAAGTAAAACCCTGTCCAAAGCAACAACAACAATAACTACAACATCAACAAAGACGACAAAGTGAAAATGAAAGTGAAAATGAAAGTAGAAACCGAAGGAAAACAACGCGAAAAGCAACAGAAAAAGCAACAACACCAATGACAACATCAACAACAACAACAACAACAACAAAAGAGGCATCGTCCCTTTTCTGCCGGTTCCTAAGAATAACTGGGAAAAGGAATGAACGGCGGAATGAATTTTGATTTTCCAAATGCGTAATCAACTTGAGGGCTGCTTGGGAGGAACACGCCTTGGTAGCCGCAAACCACGAACGATGACGCGTGCTAGTAAAGAAATAATGATAAGTCTTTGGGAGAGATTGATCAGTTAATGGGAAAAGTAGAGATTAAAGAGCATCATACACATTGCATCTGGAAAAAAACACAGACACATATGTATGCAATACCTATCAATACATCAGTTTGACTTACTCTCTTTTACATCTAACACTCTTATTCATACACACACAAACACACACACACACACACACACACACACACACACACACACACACATACACACACACACACACACATATATATATATATATATATATATATATATATCATTGGCCAATGATAAACAAAGGGCTTTCCCAGCTTCATCCATGTAGACTGTTACTATGCTAATATCAACCGGCGAACATTTCTATCTTATCTCTTGTTTGGTCTTTTCCTTCTGCGTTTTCAATCCGTATATCTTCATACAAAAGGTCAAAGTCACTGCTACATAAGATTTCAGTCACGAGCACACTGGCAAGATGCTTCTAAAATTCGGTTTCTTTAAGGACACTCTATATATATATATACATGTGTGTGTGGGTGTGTGGGTGTGTGTGTCTATCTATATATATATGAGCTTCATCAGGGATAGGACCACTGCAATGGGGAATTTAGGATCAAACCCAAAAGAACGAAAAGTCTGTGAAACGTTAACATATCTAAATGTACAGATTTATAAACCTTGTGTCTAGTCTGCTATGGGACTCAGGATAGGAACCACTTCACTGGTGTTTAGGTTACGTTCTGGTTACGTTCACATTACGGCTTTCTCGTGTTTTTTAAGCCTTACTTTTCAGGGCCAACGTGTTTTGTCATTGTATTTAAAACCACAACCGCATTAGATGGTATGAATCCAGTTTTGGGTCGTGGAATTCTTCTCCTGATGTTCTATGAATTCCAACATGACTCTGATGTAAGGTAGACAGACCGTGGTAGTTTTTGTACAATTTTCCCCTAATATTATGCTTGCAGGAAAACTGCTACTATAAAGGGTATTCTCTATACGGATCATTTTCTTTTGTTGAGAATCTGATTCATCATATGAGTTTTACTCGATGTTGTAAGCAACAGCCAACCCCTTTCTTGACGCTGTCTGAAAGGTAAGAATCTTAATTTTTGTAATATCCTGTGAATGTTGGCTTTTGGCTCTACCGCACATGTTTAACTGGCATTAGCCACCCAACATATCTAATGTATGATGAAGCATATCCGAGATATAAAGAAGCACACTCTAAATCAGCCATTCTCAACATTTTGTTGCGGTCCAGATTGAGAGGTCTTAATCGAGAATACAATCCCAAGAGATGAAAATAAGTTATCATTATTTCACTATTGAGTCCGTCAAATATGACAGGGGTCTCAAAGGGGGACGTAAGACACCAGCTGAGAATACCTGCTCTTAATAGTATCGGTTGATTCGGATACTAAGGTGGGCTATCATCCGCTTGGATTTTTTTTTTGCTGATTGCATGACTTTTCTTCATGCGATTTTCACATTTTGTATGTTGTGCTATCAACGAAATCTCTTTTTTATGAGCTTCCTATGAACCTGAAATTCAACAAGCGCCACATTTTTTGGTGGAAGAGAAAATTAGCTATCCCCAAACATGATTGTTTTTGAGACCTGTAAAAGAGCGATGCATAATTTATCGCCGCTAAAAATATAGTATCGATTTTTTAAAAATCAGAGATGACACAAATGGTACCTCCTCCCCGCATTCTCTCTCTCTTCCCCGTCTCTCTTTATATATATATATATATATATATATATATATATATATATATATATATATATATATATATATATATATTCTACAGAACTTTGCAATTTTAAGAATTAAAGATCTCACTGCAAACATTCTAAATCTATCTAGTATCATGTATGTCAGTTATCTATTAAATAAGTCAGTTATCTTTTACTGTTTCCAATAATATATATATATATATATATATATATATATATATATATATATATATATATATATATATATATATATATATATATATGTGTGTGTGTGTGCGTGTGTGCGCGTGTGAATGTATTCTGCTTTTATATTTTTCACATGAAATCTTTTAAAGATAATTATTTTTCATGTATCTAAGCACTTAAAGTATATTGTTGGACTTGATAATGAATAATCAATGAATACATCCATAGATATATATAAGACTTATCAGTTTAGCTCAGTTGGTAAGAGAATCACCTAGCAATTATTCAATGGTGATTCCAAATCACGGCAGAGAAATGTTAACTTTATGTATAGGCTTGGTTTAACAGAAAGTGATAGACAAAGGTGTTTACTTCCCAGAATTATGTGAAGATTGTTGTTGTTACGGGAGAAAATAAAGTTTACAACTTAGACTAGATTTTGACAATAGAGAGATAATCCAGAACAAATAGTAATGATTAGAAATTTTGATTCGCTTACCACTGCGATTGTAATACGTTCTATTCTCACTGGGCTCTCAACTGTTTTGACCTTGTGTCATACTCACTCTGGATAGAAAATACTTGACCGCCTGTTATTGGGTGATGGAGAAATTGCCCGGTAAGTGTGACCGTTTACCTTTGTAAATTCATGGTTATTTTTCATTGAGTGATGATTAACAATTTTCCACTGACCACAGTTTGGCTATCAATCCAATATTGTGGCCTCGAGCTAGATAGAGCAAGAGAAAATATCTACGTACATGTTCATGTAAATATTATTGAGCTAAGCTTAATATGATGTATGAGGCGCTAAAAATTTCCGAACATCTTAGAATACTTGAAATAAAGCGTAACGTAAATGTTCTTACTCCAAAAATCCCTCTTCGTGGCCTTATACCAGATTTAGTAAATTTCTTAAGTGATTTGAGCAATAAACATCGAAGCTTTTCCTTTCAGAAGTTTATCCT
Organism: Thysanoteuthis rhombus; assembly: GCA_963457665.1. Classification (NCBI taxonomy): domain Eukaryota; kingdom Metazoa; phylum Mollusca; class Cephalopoda; order Oegopsida; family Thysanoteuthidae; genus Thysanoteuthis; species Thysanoteuthis major. The sequence continues at coordinate 42,236,254 of OY735217.1, read as the reverse complement.
GTTTCATTTTTGCTAGTGATTGGTTTCCAAGATATTGTCACTAACTATCGAACTGCGCCTGCATAACAAGAAGAAAATATTGTAGTTATGTTTTCATCGGTCCTGACAGAATTTTTGCCGTGGATGATAGGGTTACGTCTGAGTTGAGTTACTTCGACTCGTTATTGTCAAACGGCATTGAGGAAGGATGAAAAAAAACACAGGAAGAATTCTTGGTGGGTCGTATTACGCTGATTGATGGCTCCAAAAAGCATGAAGAAGGAGGTGTTGGTTTAGTTGATAAGAATGTGCTAGGAGAGGGAGGGTGGGACAAGAGAGGAAGGGGAATGAAAAAAAATCGAAATGGAAATCGAGGAAGATTGATTAGCAAAGATGTTAGCCTTTTTTTCTAGATGTTCTTACGTTATTATCTCTGCACGGTAAACAATTCATTTTGATTTATTTTATATGTATATATATATATATATATATATATATATATATATATATATATATATATATATATATATATATATATATCATCAGCTATTATAACTTCACTGCTGCACATAGGCTTCCTCCTTCCATGGCGACTGCGATTGGGCTACTCTTTGCCTTATCTTACCAACAAACCTTTCCATCCCATCCTTCCATCTTGAGTCTGATCTTTTTTTTACCATGTTTAATATGTCGTGGGAACCCATCGTTTAGGAAATGCTTTTTGGGGACACTTCTGAAAACAAAATTTCGTATGAATTCGTGGCTTCATTTTTCTAACAGGAGAAAAAGTGAGAAAAAGAACGAACTGCTGAAAAACAGCCACATTGTACAAACATTTTTGAGAGCATTACTCTACATTGGCTTCTGAAATGAAACTGTTTTTTTTTTCAGAAACAAATGTAGAAAAATTAACTACATGTATGACATGAGCGAGATATAAAAATCATAACTGGAAGTGAAGGAGTGCTTGATCAACTGCACAGGTGCCATGTCAAAATAACGGTTCCGATTTGAAATCTCCGAATGAGTTACACGGTAAACAACTGATGATTCCAGCTAGAGAAGACTTATGCATAGTACGATAATATCAAAATATGTTAAAAATATTGGAGAAAAATACTGAAACAAATCACAAAAATTAAATCCTCTGATATTGGGAAATAAGTGACTGAAGTGACACAGAGAGTAGTTTTAATGTTTAGTGTTTAAAGCTGTAAAGCTTTCTAGTATACACACAGACACAGACACAGACAGACACAGACACACACGCGCACACACACACACGCACACACACACACACATATATATATATATATATATATATGTGTGTGTGTGTGTGTGTGTGTGCGTGTGTATTAACATGGTGCCCCAGCAGTTGATCAAACATCACTTCCCTTTCAGTTATATTTTTGGTATATAAGCTTATGACATACATGCACTTCGTTATTATATCTTGTGGTACTGGATGGGATAATGGATAGTCTATAGACATATATATATTTATATATATTCAACCAACAGAAATTTACGCAGTGAAGATGTCTCTACAATTTTTCAGCATAGAACGTTGTAAAAACAGTTTTTCTAAATACTTGAAACACTTCAAATACAGCAACATTTAAACATCAAATACCTTTTTTTATTATGTACATATTGTATGTACACTTTGTTAATAGCAGCTATGCTTATTACCCGAAAATTTACAGAATAGTTCCACGACAAGAAAAGAAGACATTCCTTTATCAAGTCTACAAAAGGATTCCTCGGTTCCGTAAAAACCCTCAATTTCTATAATCATTCGGTCTCCATGGATAGTTCGAGACATCATGGGTCGCAAGTTACGGGAGGCAAGTTTGCTTGGTATAAGAATTTAGATTATGCTTCAAGTATTGGAAATCCTCAGAAAATTAAGGTTGCAATATCATAGGCCAATAAACTGTGGATTGATTTTTTGTGCATTTTACACTTTGTTTATTGTAAGTGTCCGACTCAAAATCATTAACACATAAAATGTGTACGTGTATACTCACTCGTATCTATACAATTTATCAACTTAAAACGTTCTGAAGTATTTTTTCTGAGCAATTCAAACGCTTCAAATAAAGCAACAATCAAACGTTAAATACTTCGCTTCTTTTCCCCTGCAAACAAGTATTTCTATCAAATATCAAATATCAAATGAATTAAGAGAAGCAATTACAGTGTCAGCATTCATCGTCTCCCATCTCTCCAACCTCCGACGATTCAGCCTTATACACTAACATACCTCTTCTTGAGATCTGGGAACGCTCAAACATTTTTCACACATAAATAGTAATTGCTTTTAGGCTTTGCACTATTTAGCCTTACAAAAGGTTTTTGTTGGCCAATCTTCTTTCAGATGGGGGTTATGATCTTCCATCTTTCCTGCAAGCACGTTTTTCTATGCAAAGATCAATCAAATGTCATCAAATGAATTAAGAAAATTGGACACCGACACGTCTGAAAAGATAGCATTCCAATAGGAACGTATAATGTAGAAGGATATTTATGTTTGTGACCATAAGAACAGGAAAAAGAATCTGTGCAAGAAAAATCTGGTCTCAGAAAATTTGGTCTCGGAATATCCGATCACAGCAAATTCGGACTTAGAAAATTATTTCCCAGGCAATTGATCGCAGAAAATGATGGATTTGGTCTCATAAATTATGGAAATATCATTTTTTCATAAAGAAAGACGGAAATAATGATGGTAAAAAATTGAAATTTCAAAGGTAGAAATTAAAGAGACACCATCGTGATCCAAAAAGTTGGGTATTATATCTTATTTTGAATAGACAGAATTATCTTTAGCGAATTCTTCCATCCCCAAAAGAATCATAAAGAGGTCATGGGAAGTCTGTGCTTATCGAGGCCGCCCAGAAAGCCTTTCCAATTTTTATGAATTGTCAGTGTTTTCTTTTCATTAGATGCTTTAAAACTCGATAGAATATTTATTTGCTCAATTTAGAGAGGAACGAAAAGGAGGAGGAAAGACGAAGAGGTCAACAAGAGGAGAAAGATTTTCCTTTTCGAATATCTCAAAAACCGGCTGTACAACATTGCAGTCACTCGGTAACCAATCAGAGAGGACCTGAGTGCGTATAGATGAACAGTGGCATTCCGGTAGAGTTGGATATTGTCACCATTTTGTGAGCTTATGTACTGTGTCACTGTCACATTCAATTGACCGAGCGACTGTCTTGAAGAGTAGGTAAGATGCTGGGATAAGCGTATTAGTTTCTTAAAGGACTGGGGTGCCATTGTTTTAGGCTATTCTCTTCGTCAATATCAAATGGCTGGATACTTTCCGGACAAAATTTGTAAATATATAAAGGAGACAGATTAATAAAGAAAGAAACAAGTCCGTGGAACTGGGGAGGAGTTTCTCTAGGTGGATACATAAACAGAACCATGACAGTAGAGGCATTCCAATTCATAATTTGCCCGTCGGAAGTTCTCACATGATGGAGTCTTCCGATAAAGGAGATAATTTATTTGTTAATTCACGTACGACGAGATTTAATTGCATAACAATACAAGCAGGGCTATCTGACATTGCTTGGGCTCCGGTCACTTTTCAGGTCATTCCTTGATATTGACTTTCATAACATAAAGCAGGATAGAAGCAGGTTTACCATTATGCAAAAATCGAAAGAAGAAGGGGCAATCTAATCTGAAAAAATTGGATTAGAGGACATTAAAAAAAAAAAAAAATTGGACAAACTTTTGTTTACGACAGAAAAACATCTACATAATCTTATAACAGAGTACTGACACTACCTATTTAGGTATTAATTTCAGAGTTGGCTCTTCTAGCCAAGAAGCTATTCGTTTCTGAACAAATAACTGTAAATATCCATGAACGCCATAAACATGTCGTATTGAGTGAGTATTAGGATTTTCACTGAATCAACATTAGGTCTATTCTGCTCATTTATCCGTTTAAAGCAATGTCGACCTAAGAGGAGGACCTTCTAAAATGAAAAGAGAATATAATACTTCAATTGAAAGAGGATCACGTCCTCCTTTTGGATACAGTATAAGAGAGCTTGACAAAAAGGCAACTGAAATAAAACTGAATTCTGGTATTGAGCATAAAAAAATGTTTTCCGCTAATAATTATTCCTGATTATAGGGTAATGTAGATGTGCCCTACACTTAACTGTGAGTAATAGTGTCCAATGGAAGATCACGGCAATCATCTTGATAGGAAGAGCATGCCCCATTGCCTGGAAAATCTGCACTCGAAATCCCTGGGCGTGAAAATGACTCAATACATACGTATATGTGTATGTACATATAAGGAAGCTTATATAAACACACACACACACACATATACATATATATATATATATATATATATATATATGTATGTATGTATGTATATGATAGAGAGAGAGGAAATAAAAAATATATAATAAATTCTATATATTTTTTCATAATTTTTCCAACCAAGAGTGTTCAATACTGTACGTAGAGTCAATGAAATGTTTTAATTTTATTATTCATCATTAATTTTGTTGTTCCGAATGTAAGATTGAGTGAATTATTTCAGATATATATGCGCTGAGGGTTATCCAAATGCACCATCTGTTTGAAAATCTCGTATTGTGAAACATTGCAATAGCATAGATTTTCACAAAACATTGTTATATATATATATATATATATATATATATATATATATACATATATATATGTATATATATATATATATATATATGTGTGTGTGTGTGTGTGTGTGTGTGTGTGTATGCATATATATACATAAGTATATATATATATATATATATATATATCTTGCTGTTGCTATTAAGTAAGATTAGTTTATTTGGCACAAGGCAATAAATGTAAGCCATACAGAGATCAGTTATGGGTGTATCATTTTTAAATTGCTGCAATCCTTTATTAATACATGCATGATTAGAAGCAACGGACAATGAATCACGTTCTCAATGAGAACTGGACCGTTTCCTCTGCCGTATGACGACTGTAGGATCTAAATTGTATGTTATTCACGCAACAAGTACCTTACCAAGTAGATTAACTTGCTATCGGTCCAGTTAATATACGATCCATACTCATATTGATGAACGTAGACCGCTAAGCATGATGTTACTCATCTGATTTCCAGTCTTCGGAGAGTGAAGAGGTTTGTATAAAACCATTTTTCAAGCAAGGGCTCGGTAGCGAAATATACGAGGTATTTCCAAAAAAAAGACAAATTTTTAAAAACATCGCGTCAGTGAAACATTTTAGTGTGTTCGTGACTTGAATTCTACGTAGCTTTCACGTTAACTGATAGCAATCACATTGAAAGAGTGTGTGCTGTGATTCGTGGAAATCGTTACCTGACTGACTGTGAAGTTACTGGAGAAATAGGAATCTGTTCGTGCAACATGATGTAAGAGAAAAACTGATGGAGCATCTTTGCTGCAAAATTAGTAGTGTCTGCTGAAGGAGATGAACAAACTTTTAAGGAGACACAAGACAACTTTTGCTTTTCCCCCAACCAACCAACACACTGGATTTCACCCTTGCCGATTATCTTCTGTTACCAAAGCTGAAATCCATCCTGGGGAGTCGACGATACAAGATATAGAAGAAAATGCGCCACGAAATATGAAAATTTCAATTAGTTCAATTTGCAATGTAAGTTCATGCTGAATTAATCCCGTAGTTGTGTCCGGTAGCATTCACATTCACTTTTGGAAAATTTTGACTCTTTTAGTTATCAATCCCCCAAACAAATAGTGAGAGAAGTGACTTATTCTTTGATCAGCCCTTTCCCCAATATTTTAATTGATCACCCTCAACAAGGCCTGCTGTTGAAGTATGATTAGATGATTCCTATAAAGTGGCTGACCATACCAGACCCGACCTGTTGAACCACTACAACCACCACTTTTTTTTGTATGTATTTGTATTTGTTTTTGTGTGTTCCATCAGTACTCCACAAGACCCTTTATGAAAAGAGAATTATTACTATAAGAAAAAGGGGTTTTTTGACCTTTACAGAACCTTATTCTGACGGGTTTATTAATAACATCTGGTTATTTCTATCGAGACGTTCCTTTGTTGTTTTTTTGCTCTATTTCAGACGTTTCCTTTGGAAAATGCCATTTATGTCATAAATAGAATCGATTCCGACCATATTTATCCTTCAATGGATTTTTTATATAAGACTTCAAATGTTCACTTATTGACTGTGAGTATTTCTTGACTTTATTCCTTGATCAAAGATTCATCGTTCTGTCTGCACTATTTCATGGGAGATTGATTTTCTCTACTCGCTTCGTAGTGAGCTCATATCTGCCAAAGTGAGAGTGAAAAGAGTGAAACTAAACAATATGATTTCCAAAAGTTGTGATAAAATACAGATGAAGCCGCTTAGTATGATTATTTTAGGGACATGGGGCTTTTAATGGACAATAATCAGTTGAGAACATGAACCCATACATGCCCAAAGTCAGATTCTTCAACCGATTTTGGTAAAATTAGAAAAAGGGGTATAGGAAAATGGTAATGCAAATTCATTCGTATTACAACTGGAAGTATGTTTCTTGGCTTCATGAAAATGGTCGTACCTAATTTGATCCGCTTTCTTTCATAAGTAAATTTTCTATAGCAATTTTCTAGTGTGGATAAATAAAGGTCTACATGGGTCGAGCAAAAATATTCATAAGGTGCTGTTTATTGTGATCACTTTACAAAAAGTGTTTGGGAGAGACATAAATGATTTCCTGTCTTAACCTGATATTGACTTTGGAATAGGTTAGGCTTTTATATTCGCCAAGTACTCGTCTTTTGAATAATGATGCTTATAAACCATATTATACAGCGCTGCTCTGGATTTTTTGCACCTTTGAATTTTTTTAATCATCATCATCATCATTCATTCATTCATTCATTATAAGATCACTTCAAGACAAAAGTTTTTCTTATCTTCTTCATTGATGACTGTGACTGGGTTGATCTCTGTCATGTATTACCGAGAAACCTTTCTATCTTATTACTCCATCCTTTGTTTGGTCTTTGTTACTGTCCCATGGACATCAATCAATTTAGCCTTTAAGTTATATATTGCCATTTCTTTTTGCTAAGTGTCCAACCCATCTCTATTTTTGTTGCTTACTTATCTGTATGAAATCCTTTATTCTTGTCCCCCCTTTGATCACTGTTGATCTTTTTCGTATCCCTAGTAATGCTCTTTCCATGGTACTTTGTTCTGCATCCGTGGGTCATAGTTGGTACTATGCATCCATCGGGAATTTCTTCTATCACCTGTATCTTCAGAAATAAATGGAATCTACCGATTGTTTACCATCGGAATATTTCAATAGGATGTCTAAAATAATTAAACAAAAATTTACAATTTTCGAATACATTCCATTTATTTCTTAAGATAGTGCACATAATTTCTACAAACAAATTCAAAAGTGACAATAATCTTGAGCGGAGCCGTAAGTAGTTAAGTTTTGAATTAGTGCAATTATAATTTGAATGAAAGCAAATATATTTTGAATAAATGTGAATAAGTTTTGAATAGATGTACGTATATTTTAAATAGAAGACTATATGTATATGGGTCATTGAGAAATACTTGGAATGAATATTATATATTCTGAATGGCAATTCATACGTTTTCAATAACGCTAATTATGTATATTAAATGTCTACACATTTTTAAATATCATTTATATTTTGACAAGCTGGGTAAAATGCCAGACTTGACTTGACCCCATATTGACGTTTAGAGGTTACCAAACGTCAACACAAAATATCTTTTGTTCATCCATAGATCGAGTTACCCTTGTACACAAATTTTCAGCTCGGGGGTGCAACTGTTTAGAATTCATAGTTAGAAACAAAGAAACACCAACATTTGTCGTCTTTATAGAATCAGAATAAAGGTATAACAAAATCTCTGACAATCGTTATTTACTATGCTTATTTTATATTAGCAGTGAACAACAAATGTAGGGCATCCTTTGAGAAAAGAACTTACAATACAAGTGACGGTTATTTACTAAGGTGAGCTCAGCTTTGCATTAGAAAACACATCTAGGACAGCCTATGAATATCATAAGTTTTCACATAATGTAAGAATCTTAAGCATTTAAATAATTCGTTACAGTTTAGAGATGTAATTCTTTTGCATAAAAAAAGCACAAACATCATCTACACAGCAGTTTTGATATACATAGACGAGTTAAAATTATTTCATAATATATGAAACCGTCAACCAAAACTTTCCCCAAAACTATTAGCAAATGTTTCTTCAGTTTTCAAGTTGGTCTGGCTGGTTTGTTATTTGATTGTTTGACTATGTATCCTCCACATGTACAGGTTGTATCAATGGAAGTGACGTCTGAAAATTTAAACTTTTATTCCTTATCATGTCAAGAAAAAAACGTCGTTTTTTGTCTTAAAGGAGGGGGTCAATTTAACTCATTCATCAACCCACACTTTTTCCAATTTTTTAATTGATCATCCAATAGGGTGAGCGGCCTAAAGGCATTGGTCCCGTGACGATTTCTACTGAGTGACTAAAAAGACATGTTACATCATCAACAGTCTTTATCATCTGTCGTTGGACATAGATTTCCCCTAATGATTCGCCACACCTCTCAATCGTGGGCGTCGCGGAGCCAATATTCTCTAAACTTCGCCTCGCCATGTCATATTATACCAGCCTTCGGAGGGATTCATACAGTGAGTCGTGATGACCATCGGTTGTCTGTCATTCTTGCATGACAGGCCCATGGCCATTTGAGTCTCCTAATGGTTTCTATGATCTTTCGGACTCCTGTTTATTTCCTAATATACTGCGCTGTTTTTTGCTCTTGTGGTCTTTTTATGTGTTGTTTTGCATGATTCTGTCATGTGTGCGTTGCATATTTCTCACTTTATTGGCCAGTCTCTTGGTTAGGTTCCATGTTTCGGCTCCATGGGTGACTATCAGGAGGATGCATTGGTTGTATACTTTCTTTTTTAGGACTAAAGGGATTATATTGTTCTTGAAGGTTGAGCTTGCTCTACCGAAGGCCTGCCATCCTAGAGTGATTCTTTGTCCGATTCATCATATTTCATAATACTGAAGATGGCTTGATGATGCATTGAATTGTTATCAAAAACATTTTTCAAGTACGTAAATTCAAGTACGATACTTTTTTCAATCTAAAACACAGTCAATCTCACGCCCCCACCCCGTGACAGATTAGGTGAGTGTCTGATTTGATTTGATTTTTAGATTGAGAAGTCGTTTATATGGACGACTCTATTGATTTTATTGTAAAGATATTATTGATAAACGAACAATTAAACGGAACGAACAAATAAATAATAATTTCAAGTGAATAGATTTCATATGATTTTTTATGATGTTAATTTGTTTATAACAATGACTTTAATAACATAACAAGGAATTTATAACAATGAAAGTAAAGAGGCCTAGTTCGTCAATCCATAGAAACAGTCACATGACCAAAATCTTTTGGCAGCATGTCGAGTTAAGAGTGATCAAACAGAAAATTGGAAAAGGCAGTTATCAATGAAAAAATTACCTCTCTCCTCTTTGTTGAGCAGTGATCACTAAAAAGTCTGAATTTTCAAGAGAAAAAAAACTTGCATGAATGGGAGTAAATCACAAATTATAAATCGCAACCAATTAATTGGTAGTCATCACTTGTAATAACTGAGTTGAATTGACTAATGTTGCATATCTACCAAAAGTTATGTTAGAGGTGCATAAGGATTTATTTTATTTTAACAAATAAACTGAGCCAAACTGATATGTCTATATATCTATGAAATCAATTTGAATGATAAACTAGGGCTTATTTCATTCTAACCAATAAATGCCTTTAGTATAAAAAGACATACATATTTATAATTTTTCATTTATCATACATTCAATGCAAAAGTTACAATAATCGCATTCGTTCAGAACAGAAGAAGGAATGGAGTTTGACCTTGTAGCTGCCAAACTTTTTCTCTTTCATCCTCCCAACAAGAAACAGTGCAGTTGATCAATTTCACGTAACCAGGTGCCAAAATCTTGTGTTGGCGAGATAACCAGTTGAACTGGAAGAAAATGTCTACGTTGACCCCTGATAAGGTAGATTACAACAGACCAAAACAATTTTCCTTTTTGTGATAAGAACAAAAACAATTATAACACTGTTATGAAAAGTATGGAAGAATGAAAGTGCGACATCTCAAGCTTAAAGCTTGCACAGATAACTCGCTAACCACTGCACTCCGATGCGCATTGCCAATGAGACACCGTTATCAATATGTACTCAAGGCTACTCAAGGGTGATGTGAATAAGGAGATTGTGTTACGCAGGGGAGCTGCATGCATAAATCAGCATTTGAAATCCTGGCTTTTTTACCTGGGTTCACAAATGGGAAATACGCAATCATCTTAGCCATGTATCAAGTCCTTATTTGCTCAAGACATTTACAAAGCCTAGCTTAATACGGCAGGAGGTCAATAATAAAATGGTGGATAAAAGATTGTGTTGCAGCAATCTTCTACATGGCTCTTTACTTGGGCTTGAACACTGACTTCCAATACTGGTGGGAAATCTGCAACTATTCCAGCTATGTGTTCTGTCAGCCTTAAAACTCTGCATTCGAAATCCATTTTTTTTTGCCTCGGCTAGAACACTGACCTCCATCTCTTGTCGAATAAACACAACCATTTCGGCTTCGAGCTTATTGGACATCACTAGCTGGATACCCGTCCTATACATGGGTTATTCGTTTAGTTTTAAATAAAAATTGAAATTCTATTTTTTATTCTAATAAATCAACACATGATTAAGTAATCTTTGGCAACATGAAATATATTTTAAGGCTATAAATGTACGGATTCATAAGTAAAACCCAACGCCAGTTCGACATAACGTAGGCGAAGTATCCAGGCACGGTTTCATCACATATCAGCAGCAAACTTGGATATCAGCAGCAATTTTGGTTACATATACTTACCTCACCTCCATTATAATAAAGATTTATAGTACGAAGAAATGATTGTGTTACAGCAAAGGTGTCTAAGAGATTGGAATTCCAAAGATGTCTTACACAAAATATTGACGATAGAAGAGACAGAAAAATTTCCCGGTGAGTCAAATTACTGACCAAACACAAAGGGATTACCGCAAAGAGGCGCTCAAATTTAGCTACTCAAATTGTTTTTTCCTTGGTCGAATTTGTCCTGGAAACCGACCAAGCATTTTCACACGCCACTGGCCGAAGCAACATTATTTACCTCGGCTTACATAGAAAGGAGAGCCAACGGATCAATACGTGTGTCTTACGACGACGGCAAGTGATTCGAAGCAGGCTGTCCGGTCCTTGGGGGGGGGGGAGTGGAGGGAGGGAGATCGATGTTTCCAGAAAGTCTGTCCCGATTCTAGCCTGAATGGTTTCTCGTTGCGGCAGACGATACTCTGGTGGCCAAGAAAAGATAAAATGGACGTGGAAAACAAGATGGAAGCGAAATTTAGTAATTAAAAAGAAAGGAAGAAGAAAAAAAGAGGTAAATCGAAAGGAAAAAAAATGGTGGCTATTTTGAAAGATGGTCACGAGCAGAGAGTGAACGTTTAGGAATGTGGTAATGCATGGAATTGCAAACGGGCTAACAAGATAGATAGATGAATAGATAGATATGAACCGAACAAGAAAGATAGATAGATATAAATAGAATGAGAAAGATAGATAGATAGACTGATATATATATATATATATATATATATATATATATATATATATATATATATATATATATATATATATATATATATATATATATGAACAGAACGTGGGATATAAATGTATAGATAGATACATAGATTGATAAATATGAGCAGAACTAGATAAATATAGATAGATATGAACAGAACGAAAAAGATAGATAGATAGATAGATAGATAGATAGATAGATAGATAAACATATTAGCATTGACGTAGATATAAATATACATAGAGATATGATAGACAGACAGAGAGACAGATAGATGTAAGATAACTGTGATATTGATATGAGCAGACAGATTGATTGATAGATAGTAGTTGGCCAAGCAGTTCAATCAATCTATGAAGTGAAATTTTAATTTCAATTTCCCGCAATATATAATATTTTGTTTCACTATCTTCAGCCTTATTTCATGACAACTTCATAGTTTCATCCTCCCAGAATAATAATAAAAACTAAACTACGTACCTTTTAGAGCTACAATGCTTAGTTATTTTGGTTTTTGTTAGTTTTCTTCTTCTTTTTTTTCATTTGAAGTTTGAACACTTTGCATTATGATTCATAGAGTGTTTGAGATTTACAATAAAATAAGCTTTACAGTGCAGGTCAAAAGATATATCAAGAAAATATCAAGATTTTTGAAATGGTTCATTGGGTCCTTTTCATGTACAGCCACTTAAATGGTAATCTGCAAATCCTTGTGAATACGGTGAATGGGAAGAGACTTTACGGTCAAGTTGCAAACATTCTTTTCATGGTCACCAAATTAACATATTTTGTAGCGCTGTCTCGATGGAATATTAGAACTTTTCTCCGAACTTATTCCATGTGGATACTCAACGTCGTTTGCTGTGTCTCATTAGACTAACCCGGGGAAACATTTGTTTAAATAAGTTTTCTGTCCCGAAAGGATCACATGGCTGAACACTCTCTTCCAATCCGGCATAGAGAGATGACATGTTTTGGATGAAGACTGGTTGTGGACTCCTCTTTTTGAGACCAATGTGAGTGTTCTTGACGATCAAACTTGTCTGACAGAAGCTTACCTATTTCGGTTCAAGTGTTCCCAAAATATGTGTGGTGTTGTAGTAAGTGAATAGTCTCGGGGGAGTGCGAGGCATTTATTTTGAAATCGGCTCTCGCAAGCCTATAGTACAAATCATAAGCAGAATTGAATTGGAATGAAGCTCATCTTGTGAAGTGTTCTTAATTTTACATCAGATCTTATCTCTGATGTGTTAAGATATCACCTCAAATAACCGATATTAAGGTATTTCTACATTTAGATACTGATTCTATGGATTTCTGATTCAGATTTGGTACATCGTTGCTTAGAGAGCGTATATCTGTTGTGAATTTCTGGCAAACTGGGACCAGATTAATAAATAGCAACAATTAATACCGACCATGAAGCAATGGTGAGCGATCAACCTCGCTAATAATTCATCATACGTGAGATAAAGACTCGGTGTGCGCTACACTATTCAAGCCTTGCGCCAGACTTAGTTGATTTTAGTAAATATCCACAACCGCAGTAAAAATGTACTGCAGAAAAGAATTGCAAATCATTTTCTTAGCAGACCCCTACAGCCAGCATGCATCTGCTTCAATGGTGTGTCTCATACGTGCACTTCAATCATCACAGCCAGACGTACTGTTGCATTATTCCTCCAAAGGTGCAGCTGACGCACTCATATATATATATATATATATATATATATATATATATATATATATATATATATATATATATATATATATATATATTGTGTGGGGGTAAATATAGTCGAGAAAGCTTTTCTCCTTTAGACACTATTTTTTCTTTAATTTTCCAATGATTTATATCATTTCAGTCGATTTCTCCCCAATATCCGTTGATATATTTTACGAATTTTTTTTCAGTGATTTTTATGTTTTACATAGAATGAGATATTATGATGAATCAAAAGAAGAAACAAAACAATCCAGACGACAGTATTACTAAAATCAGCAAGGAATTGAGAAGAGTGCAGGAGTATTGAGATTTCTGTCTCTTGACCACCAAGTGACTAGCAATTGTTTGTATGAAAAATTACCGAGTACAAATATTCATTACTAAAATCACCTAGAATACCGAAAGGAGTGCTTGAGTATTTGTCTTACTTGATCTCCTGGAAAAGTGACCACATACCATTTGTGTGAAAACTTGAAAAAGTTGTATGATATGATAATATAAATCATAATTTGAGCGTTTGGAATGCTCCGGAAACACCTTTCTGAAATATACTCGGAACTACAGATCCGAGGAAAACCTAAAACTTTTCAATCAACTGTGTTAGCACTTTACCCCAAGCAACAGACTTTGGACACTGGCGAGAACATTCATTAAATATATCAGTAAGTGTTTGGAATGGTCCCAAAGATTCTGTAAAAATTGGAAATCTAGCAAAGAAACAAAACTCACAGCTGCACCAGAATCCTCAAGAGTCTCTCTCCGAAGAAAACTGGCGACGCAATACCTTGCTAAGGAACTTCCAAGAAAATGTAGAAATCGAGAATCTCACGCATTCTTATCGATGTACTGGGAATAATCCTAAAGAGTTTTGCGAAGAAATGGGGAAATTAAATATTGAACTAAAAAAATTCAGATGAGAGCATTACTAAAAATCAGCTCAAATAATGAACAGAGTGAAGGAGTATTAAGGAGACTTACTGTTTCTTGATCTCCGGTGAAAACCACCCACACTATCAGTGTCAAATTTAATGAGTAATCCACATTTATAAAACATAATGTGTATCCATATATGTTTTTGTGTGTAAAAATGTCACTGGGTGCGTGGTTACTACACTCTAATCTTAGGCAGAAGTTCTCGAGAGCGACACTTCGATCCCCGGCAGATTTTCGTACAAATAATTTGATCATAGGTAGAAGTACCAATCCATATGTAACTATTCCCATCATTTCTATGGCTACTATGCACGTTGATAATAATAAAGAAGATTGAGGAGAGTGCTTGAGTATCGGAAGAACTTGCTGTCACTTGATTTCCAAACGAAGCTACCATTTCTATTGATGTGAAAACTCAATGAAGCATTGGAACATACAGATTGGGGTCTAGAACCTACCTAATAATAGACGTGTTTGTTCCAGCAGATCACAGAGTGAAGATGAAAGAAAGTTAAATACTAGGAAAATACTAGGGCTTGGCAAGCGAGCTGAAAAAAAGTGTGGAACATGAAGCTCAGGATTGTACCAATGATAGTAGTTATATTGGGACTTGTGCTAAAGACATTAAAAAAACAAGAAAAAGGGTTGAAACTATGCAGACCACTGCACGGGTCTGCACGAATACTGCAGAGAGTACTGTGAATATGAGAATTCATATTCAAGCCACTTCTCTGCAATGGGCTAACAGCTAATAAACAAGGTATGAGTAAGTAAAGATAGGAAAAGTTGAGATGGTGCAAACCACAGCCCTACTGTGATATGTGAAGACGATGAGAAAAGGGCTCGAGACCTGAGTAGACTTACTGTCAACCAGCTTAAAGCGATGACTACCGGACAATTGGTGTGAAGTTACAAACTACAGCACTACTGCAGACTATGAAAGTGTTGAGAGGAGGACTGGAGATTTGCTGTCACTCAGCCTCCATCGACGACCAGCAGTCAACTGGAAGTCTGCAGCACTGCTTTTGACTGTGAGAGAAGAACTGGAGCTTTGAGGAGACTTGCTGTCTCTCCATCTCCAGTTGTGACCACTAGGCAACTGGTGTGAAAGAGCAAATAATAATAATAATAATAATAATAATAATAATAATAATGTAGTGAATGTAATCAACTCACTCAGAAGGAGTATAAGCACAGACACGATAGAGTAGCAACGATGATTCACTGGGAACTAAATAAACAAATGGGATTCAACCATGTGGAAAAGTGGTATCAGCACGAACCGGAGGCAGTCCTGGAGAATGACAACCACAAACTACTCTGGGACTTTGACATCTAAACTGACCACCTCATCCAGGCAAAAATACTGGACTTGGTAATTGTGGACAAAAAAAAGAAGGCCTGCCAAATAGTAAACGTGGCTGTACCTGCAGACCATAGAGTAAAAAAGAAGGAGAGTGAAAAACGGGAAAAATACCAGGACCTAGCAAGAGAATTGAGGAAAATGTGGAACATGAAAGCCAGGGTAGTGCCGGTCATAGTGGGCGCACTGGGAACTGTCTAAAAAACACTGAGGGTGAGACTGGAGGAGATCAGGATAAAGGAAAGGATTGAGACTGTACAGACCACGGTACCGCTGAGAACTGCACGGATACTGAGGAAAGTGCTGGAAATATGAGGACTGCAACGTTAACTGTCAAAAGTGACCCAACTGAGGGAGGGAAATGAAAGCAGAAATGCTAATTGCAGCACTGACATAATAGGCGAAAAAGAGAAGAGATGTTGGCTGAAGACCTGAGGAGACTTATTGTCACTCAAACTCCAGCGGTTACCACTGGGCAACTGGTGTGAAACTGTAAATCGCAGTATTACTGCGACCTATGAGTACTAGGAGAGAAGGGATGGAGACTTGAGGAGACTTGCTGTCACTCAAACTCCAGCGGTTACCACCAGGCAACTGGTGTGAGATTGCAAATAGTAATAATAAGCAAATAGTGAAAGCATCATAAAAAGTGCCAGATAGCAGCGCAACGAACAACAAAAAAGTAGAAAAACAATGGAGCAGCACAGCAAACAAGGAAAGAAAAATGGGAACAAAAGAAACTATACAGAGAATTTAAAAGACACACAGGATGTGGCAGACGAGAGATCGTGGACATGGCTACGAAAAGGAAACCTGAAAAAAGAAACATAATCGCTCATCATAGAAGCCCAAAACAAATGCATCAGAACAAACTATAGTAAAACAAAAATCAACTGAACACAAACCAACAGCAAGTGCCTTCTATGTGGGGTAAGAGATGAGACCGTAAACTCCATAACTAGTGAATGTCATCAATTCGTCCAGAAGGAGTATAAACACAGACACGGTAGAGTAGCAACAGTGATACACTGGGAACGGAGTAAACAAATAGGATTAAACCAAGCGAAAAGGTGGTACCAGTACAAAATCAGAAACAGCCCAAGGGAATGGAAACCACAGATTACTTCGGGACGTTGACATCCAAATGGACTACCTCATTCAAACGAGAATACCAGACCTAGTAATTGAGGACAAGAAGAGGAAAACCTACCAAAAATAGATGTGGCTGTACCTGCAGACCATTGAGTAAAGAGGAAGGAGAGTGAGAAACTGGAAAAATACCAGGATATGGCAAGAGAACTGAAAAAAGGTGTGGAACATAAAAGTTAGGGTAGTCCCTGTAATAATGAGTGCATTCGGAACCGTACCAAATAAACTAGAAACGGTACGAATACTGAGGAAAGTGCTAGAAATATGAGATCTACGTTCCCAGCTGTTACCAATGGCTTGACAGAGGAGGAGGGAAAAACTCAACCAAATGGTGGTGTATGAACCACAGCACTACTATGATAGGTGGGGTAAAGGTAAGAGAAGGGCTGAAGATCTGAGGAGACTTACTGTCACTCAGCATTCAGTGATAACCACTGCGCAACCGGTGTGGACTGAACATCACAGCACTGTTGTGGACTGTGAGAGTGTGGAGTGGAGGGCAGGAGACTCGAGGAGACTTGCTGTCACTCAAACTCCAGCGGTTACCACCAGGCAACAGGTGTGACATGGCTAATAATAATAATAATAATAATAATAATAATAATAATAAGAAGAAGAAGAAGAAGAAGAAGAAGAAGAAGAAGAAGAAGAAGAAAAAGAAGAAAAAGAAGAAAAAGAAGAAGATACTGTCAGGACCATCGAAGCAAAAAGACCCTATATAGTGATCAAAGACCATCATAAAAGAACTTGCCCTTCAATTTACATGAATGAGCCTTCTGACAGAATCATAGCAGTGAATAAACATATGAAACTATGCAAGGACGAAAGCCTTGAAATCTAAACACAGGAAATGAGGCACTTGAAAACACATTCTGTTCCCTTTATTGTTGAGGTACTAAGCATGATCAAGAAGGACATTGAAAAACGTCTTGCCCTAAAACATGGCGACACTTCTTTCTGTGAAATCTAGAACACAGTGCCTGTACAGTGAGAAGAGCATTATCATCTGTATTTCACTCATGTAAAGTGCAATGCAAAAGAGAAAACGGCAACGCAATTTTTTTAATACCACTTCAACCTCCTTTCATCATAAGTTGTTGATAACTACTTGACAATGAATTGTATCATTATTATTATTATCATTGATGATGATGATGATGATGATGATGATGGTGACAAAAGGAAGAAGAAGCCTGGAAAGCCAACATATTAGAAATACAGAAAAAAGCTTTTATCGCCATTGCAGAAATCATTTGGAAATTTTTATCAATGTGAATGTATGTAGAACACCAAGCAAACTTTATGTATAAGTATGTTTATGAATGGGTTTGGATCGTCTTTAAATGCAAAAATCCAGCCTTTTTTTTTTCAAAATTCTTTTCACGCTCAGATTGTCACCAAGGTTGCCAGCCTTGGGTCTCTATTTGAGACCCGGCTGGTGATTTATAGAAACTGAAATTAAAGCAAACAACAACAACAACAACAACAACAACAACAACAACAACAACAGCAACAACAACAGCAACAGCAATAATAATAATAATAATAATAATAATAATAATAATAATGATAATAATAAAAATAAAAATAAAATCAACAACATTAAGAGTGTAGAAGTGCAAAACCAACACTAAAGATGCAGGTTTAAATAGAAAGATGAATAAAAATAGGAAAACCAGAATCAAGGAATGATTTGACCGCAGGGGTTGTAGAGACAGGGACGCTTCTTGTGAAAAGCAATATGTGGCCTCGACGGCGTACGGCATTGTCGTGACGAATGACAGTCTCTTTGTTGAAACTGAGTCACGTTCCTCCGGAATTCTTCAATGGATTCTGGTGGCATTCACTTTTTTCTCGGCAGAGTAGAAAGAAAGAAAAGAATAAAACTAAATCTGCTTTTTCTCCTCTCTCCAATTCGCCATCTTATATTGTATCCGTCATTGTCGCTCTTACCAACAAGACGAAGGTTTCCGCGGTCGACGCATGCGCCTGACTTATCTGGTGACACCGCCTCCAGTGTGTGGATGAATTTCGTCGTTTATATCATTCGGTACACTCACGATTCAAGATTGGGCTGAGTAAAATATCAAATTTTATGATCTGTAAAGGGAACTGATTCTAATAATCATAATACAACATTATTCTTTGCTAGTAACAGGGTTTTTACTAAGTTGTATTCTAAATTTATACGCACCTTACCCCTGAAAATATAAGCTTTTGCCCACACCCCTGGATAAGTGTCAGCGGATGCCTGTTGCAACTGCTAATAATACTAGTGTAAAAACAATAACAAATGTGGCACCGAGAGATACGGGGAAAATCCAGGGTAATTTCAAAGATTAGATTGGATTTTTACTAACACTAATCTCAGTTAGTAAAAACAGCTGGTATGTGGATTCCAATTATTCGGACCTTCAATTATTCGGACCAGTTGCACAATAGGTTCCATTTTTTGAGAACCAATTCAAACAAATGTAATCATCAGTAATTTGCTTCGTTTATTATGACCAATGCTCCGTTTACTTGAACCAAACAGCGATGCAACCGACTTTCCTTTTTTTATTTATAAAATTCAATAGAATAACTAAAATATATTTTTTTGTTTTCAAATATTTCTAGCTTGTGACGCTAATAAGATGCGAAAATTTTGAAAGAAATGATAAGTAGGCGTAAATGGAACCTGAGTCGGTTTTTTTTCAAGTTGTTCCCTTCGAATTCAAGTAGTTTTGGGTGGATATAAAAAATTAAGTTATTTGGTTTATCGGACCAGCCGGTTATTGGGTGCAAAATCATCAGACCCGATGTCGTCCTATAGACAGAAATCCACAGTACTAGTTATTCATTGAAAATAATAGTAACTAACAATGAGTAAAAAAAAAAAAAATGATGACTTCCCATGCAACAAGGCATATTGAGCAATGGTACTCTGTTCAATTCTAATTGTAAGTTTTTACGGTACCTGGATGATGGCCTGACGCCAAAACAAAGATCATTTCTCCAATGAAATTCAGGTGTGCTATGACCACTGTCAATCTTTCTTTTCTGTCAGGGTAACCTCTTTTTAGATGGACTGCTTTACAAGACTTTAAAGAACTCTAATGGTCTTACTATTCACCCATTCCTGGTGGAGAAGTGTATTCATGTCTTTTCCAAGGGTATTGGAAGTGGATTCATGTTCTTTTCCAAAGGGCTTTTGTGTATAGTTAGCGTAAGCCAATTAGTACATCTTTATTCAAGATCAAACCCTTATAAAATAAATTTATTCGTATATTGTGTGCAATTCCTTAATAGTGTCTGAAGCTATTGGATATTATCCAAATTCTCACTCACTTCCTGTTCCCTCATCACACCCCAGGGAGCAAAAATGTTTCTGTGGTCTGATACGATGAATGATTATATAAAAAAAAAAACATTCTCCATCAATCAAGCTTTTGCAAATAAAGAATAATAAACACTTTTGATCCTCACAGTCAAGGTTCTCGAGTGATCTTATCAAATCCTATTGTTCAGGCTTTAGATCCCCCCACAAATAATTAGCGTCCTGTTGTTCTTGCCGGAAGGGTATATTGAAGACAATGCTTATGTTTGATTCTAAATATTGTTTATTTAATCTCTCAAATAGAGAATAGATCAAGACTCAATTTTAACAACTGATTCATACTTACAAAGCTCTTTCAACAAAGTAATGTAACATTACGGGTGCACCAAGCTAATTTTGTAGATCATTACTACTACAATGAGTGCAATTTAGGTGCGGGTGAACAAACGATTAGCAACAATAAAATGGAATCAGCGAACCGAATTCAAACGCCAACTGTGATAGTTTGCGTTCACTTCACATTGATGCCCTTGAGAGAGGCATATATTCATGTCTTCCCCTAGAGATGAGTAAATAGCTGAGCAGACTTCATCAATTCTGTTTGCAAAAAGCTTAGGATATGAACTATTTTGAATCCAGAACCTGAAAAATTCAACGCCATTTTGGATTTGGCGGACTGTTTGGAGCAAAGTTTTTCAAGCTGGGCAATATCATCCGTCAGTGGGCAATTTCAACTCTTAGGTGGGCAGTGAGAAACTGTGTAGAAATTGCTTGGCGTTTGGAAATTTTGGTGGGTGGTAGATGATTTTCTGAGTATTAAAGTCTGTAAATGACAATGAAAATAACAACAGTTTCTATCATCAATTCACTTAGCAACACTGTTATATCACACGTTATGTAAGTACATAGAGACATATGAATGTTTGTGTGAGTGTGCATATGTCTATATAAATGTATGGCACTTTTAAAAGATTACCATACACCAAATACATTGATGCTATCTAAAAACGGTATGTGTGCCAAACATTTGTTGTTACTACTTTACGTTACTTTCATTAAAGAATCTTATAACGCGGGAGCTATTCATTTTGATTGTTTCGTAAGGATAAAAAATATTTTGGTATCCTTTTGAATGTTCAATCTTTAACGGTGAAAAAAGTTCCCTCGTGAGAACGGGCTGTGATGTCAGAAAGGTTGAGAATTCATGGAGCAGAGGATATAAACAGTTTAATGGATAGAAAAGGTTTCAATGAGCAATACGTTGTACAATGCAAAGGGTGTGACGTGGCATGCAGGGTGCGCTAGTCCTCTCTTGCTTTTCGGCCTCTGGGGTAAAAGTGATGCTTTCGACGTTCACAATTCACCCCACACGTTAATCCAGGCCGAGCGCAAGTCATGACGCTGTGCAGCGTATTTGAACCATTCAGAATTGAAATCATTTTCATCATCGACTACAAAGGACAAACATCATCAATGAGCTCAATACCCATTGAATGTTCGACTTGCGAGCTTTTGCCGCTCCAAGATAATCAAAAAACAATATCTCAAGTGCCACGCCATAAAGCAATATTTGACAGGCGTGGCTGCTAAAGGGCCAAATTACACTATACTTCAATTTCGACTGAAGATCATTACTACAACTTTCGTTTTTTGTATGTAATAGATAAATTTACACGAACAAGCACACACACACGTATATATAGATAAAATAAGACTTGTCATTTTGGCTGATTTGGTTAGAGTCGGTCAGAAGTTACTCATTTGTGATTTTGAATCATTGTAAGAAAATATTGATAACAAGCTAACCTTGCAGATAAATAACACTAAAGGAAGGTCAATTTTAACAGTTGGCTTTATACTTGTGCAATTGTTTTGTACTAAGCTAAGTTTAGTAAATATTTATTAGTCCCTCGTCATGGAACTCATTTGCAAACTAATCTCACTAGACTACGATTATATTTCTCACTTCTACGCCATATTGTTTGTTAACGCGTGGCAGCAGTAAACGAAGAAGTTTTGATTTGTCCAGATTTCTTCGTTGAAGAATTGTACTGTTATGTACTAGTTTGCATGTACGACCATTATGCTTTGTTATTATCATCATTTCCCATATTTTTCATCCTTTTTCCTCTCAACACCCACTCACCTGTGCAATGAGTTGAACAAGGATAAGAATAAAAGCAGGTGTTTATAATTGAATGGGAGCAAAGGGGATTCAGCATTCGCTGTAATCATTATTCATTAACCACTACTTCATCACAAGTCTGTGGCCTAAAAAAATTATTATGGTAGTAGCAGTTGTAAACCACATGAATATAGACATATAGCGAAAGTAATCAATAATAAAAGTAGATATATTCGTTCTATTATATTAGTATGGATTAATTCCACATGTAATAAGTTACTTTGATAAAATAAGATATTCTAATTGCAGAAATATATACCCTAGAGTAATAACAATATATTTTTGGCAACAGTTAGGAAAATTCCACGGGTCTAACTACTCATTAATTATAATAGACTAGTTTTTCCTACATAATATTTTCATTCTACGACTACTTGTTGTAAAAAAAACAATACGGCGTATAACAAAACAGATTCCTAGATTTACATCTGGTTCTTTTCCTCTATGGTTCACCCTTCCACAAAATTTCATTGCAATTCATTGAGAACCTTTGGAGATATCGAATGAACAATCAGGAGCGAATACGTAAATGTATGGAAAAAATGGAAAATTTGTTAATCAAAAACAAATTCTTTGTCCTTCAACCCCAATTAAACCACTTCTTTCTTATCCCATGACCCACTAACAAAATTAAATAGGAGAAATTTGCAGATATCATGTAGACAGACAGACAGACAGACGGGAAGACACGGTGTTATACAAATATCCCTCCAACTACGTTGACAGAGATAGCTCAACGAAAAAACGCAAAGGAAAAGAATTAATCATGATGGCAATGCTTTATCAGAGAAATTTGGACAACTTAAGACGATTACTAGATGTAAACAAGCAACCAGTATAGAAAAGAAACGTCATAACAACAAAGCTTCATTTAAGGAATTCGGACAAGAAATTGACTGCTGTGAGATTTCTATGGGAATATCGAGAAAATCGGGATTGTAATTATTTCAATACCAATATTGTCATATTGCTTTAGACACGCAGTGACATAGTGTTTTTCCATGACGTTTTAGAATTCCATATCCCCTTGTCACGATGTCGTGCTTTGAAGAAAAGAGTTATGATAAGGACAAGAGATTAAGTTGACACTTCTTGAAAAGAAAACTAGTGTTGGAAACAATGTCTAGAAAAGTTCATTCAATTGTTTTGTTTTTTCTGCAATATGAAAATGAAAAAATGTTGAATGTGTACATCAGAAAATCCACCTTCCTCGGCTGATATTCCGGTTGATTAAGACGCATAACGACAGAACAATTTGTCCCGATTAGACAACGGCTCTGGTTATACAAAGCATCATAGAAACAATTCAGGTAGCTGCATTTTTAGTTTTACAATTAAAAAAAAAAATTATGCCGGTGACCGAACGATTAACAGCGCGGGAAATGGGCTGGGTGAGCCGATTTCAAAATCTTGCTGAGACTGAGACTAGCATTAATGCCCTTGGGAACGACATGAATCCGACCCCCAGCCATGTGTAAAATTGCATGTGGTGAAGAGAGTGACATCACGTCTATTTCGCATGTCTCAAAAACCTCGATGAAGTCCCAGTCGAGGTGAAACTTGTGACATATGGAGCCCGGGAAGGGACTGTTGTTGTCGTGGTCTTACTTACATGCCATGGAATATGTCTAATATGGGACATAAAACAAATGGCTTCAGTTGTTGTTTTTTAAGGAAGAAAATGAAATTGTTTTCCAAGAGATTTTTTAAAGCAATCCTGGCTACTACAGAGTCCAACTCCACTCCAACTTCGATTTCGAATAGTGATGACTAATTGCAACTAAATTTTGAAAAAATTATGGAAAAATGTTTGTTAACATCTAAGATTTGTCAATTAAGCAATCAGCAGGTCATGAGATCAAATCACGGTAGGGGAATGCGAATTTCACGTAATGGTTTACACTCGTGATTTTGGTCCTAATTAGACAACTGACCCGGTTATACAAAGCAACATAAAACAATTCAAATAGTTGCATTTTGTAGTTTTATCATAAAGTATGTATAATAAAATGAACCCTTTACCCATTTATTCAGTTAAATCAAATTATTTTTTAAGAAATACTTTTTTCAATACCCGTTGGTGTAACAGTTGTCACAATGCAATCAACCTTTTTGAATGAAATCACTTAAAATCAAACGCTCCTAATGCTACCTAACAACGAACAGCGAACGATTTTTTTGGTCAATCCAATGTATACCAAATTTGTCTTTGCCAATATAAGGAACGAGAAACGCTATCTATTTGCGTCAAAACTGACATCATGTCTATCCGAAATTTACGGCTTCACCGTTTCCGTGAAGACATGAGATGTAAATTGTATTTCAGGAATCTTCTCGCTATTCTTTTTGTTGGCTTCGAATGTCGTACGTCAAATATCGCAAATAAAACGAACACTAGCCTGCTTTGAAACACCAGTGCTTTAGCCTCATTGGTCGTGTCATGGACTGAGTGCTAGGAGGTTCACTTTCTCTGAAGAATGGCACTTTTTTTTAGGGTAAAGGCTACAATACAAATATTCGTTAAGGTTTATTATTAGTTCACAAACAAAAATATCAAATGAACTTAGAAATGTTGCTGACTTGAGCTGCTGCTGCTACTGCCACTAATATATTAAGTGATAAATGAGAGCAGAATAAAAATCATTCAAAACAGTATTTCATTAAATTTGATTAAATAGGATATGATTTAGTTTTAGAGTTAGGGTTATTTTGGGGGTTGATTTTGCAAGTTGAAATAAAAATCTTTTTTCATGATTATAGAATTAAAAACAATTTGTATTTGCAACTAATGATGAAAAATCATTAAACAACCCCCCAAACTAACCCTAACCTTAACTCATAGAACTAACCCCGAAATTAAATTATATCTTTTATAGTTGAATTTAATAAGTTTAAATGGTCAAGTTTTCTGCTTTTATTTGATTCCTTGATACGTTAGTAGCAGCATCAGTCTTAAGTCAGCGTTATTGTTACCCCCCACCCCTTAGGTAATTTAATTCAGGTTTAGCTTAGTCGGTCAGAAGGCTGCAATTGTGAGGCACCAAATGGGGCTGGAACTCACAACACGCGGCAACCACCTAATTCTGTCACTATCTGAAATCTACAAGGCCGGATAAATATCTGTAGTTCTACACAGTTTTCAGCTGAATTTTGATCTGGAATTCTCAGTATATAATTTTTTTCTGTGTGAGAAGTATTGGGTTAAGTGCATTGAAAAGGACTGAGGGTCTTATATGTATCCAGACCATCAGCAACCTTTTAACGTTTACCTACATGCAACTTGCGATGGGGTAATGGTTAACAAGCTAACCTATCCTGTCTTAAAATGGCTACCATTCTAACTTCAGAATAGCGGACGCTTATAACTGACTAATCCTAGCACTAACCCTAAAAATACTAGCCATAACAATTACCTCCAAAATACAAACTCTAACCACCTGGAACGGTGGCCATCTTAGAACGAGAAAGGTAGCAGTTAACAGTTAGACTTAATAAATACTTATTTACTCTAGAATCAAAGGAAGATATTTGTTATGATTTTTTTCGTTAAAGAGAATAATAACAATTATAAATTAGAAAATACAGTCCATTAGAATGAATATTGAATGTATCAAACACTAAGTTGAATTCTCGCTTACTCAAAGTATAATCCACTGATTAGTTGTTAGTAAACGACACGAAGACAAATAAATCTAATACAATCATTCATTTTCATCTTACTCCTGATCCATAGAAGATATTCCAACGTCCTATTCTGTTTTCCAGTATTTTTGTTCATTTTTTTTTTGTATTTTACATGAATATTTTCATAGCACAGTCCCAAATCTTATTATATTCGGACATCTGTCCCCACCCCATCCCAGAAAGGTATAGAATTCATATATCGAGTAGATCAATTACTATATGTAATGTTTTGATCTCGTGGTTCTTGGTCAGCATCATCACTGACAGAGGTATATGGATACCGATTGGATTTTATATTCATGGTTAATAAAGATTTGCATTGCAATGAACTCGGAAAATACCTTCGGATGATAACAAACAGGTTTTTTGGTAATTTTGGTTTTGTTTTTTATTACTTTTTCTATTCTCATTTTATTCTTTACATTCAGTTTTTTATTACTTCATTAAAACATGAATGGAATTCATGTTTTAATCCATGAATTGCATGAATTAAATTCTATTTTACTACGTCAGTTGCATGACAGAAGATCATATTCGAACATCTTCACAGTAATTATGACTATGGGTGAGCTTTTCGTGTGCCAGGCACGTTGATATCGTCTTCGGCACGTTTGTAATCCCGGCATACTTTTGCAGATTTACAGCAGAAGGCTGACCTCCAATACATACTCTGATAGAACGTACGCAGCTCACGAGATCACGTTGCGTGATCTCGCCGGCAAGTTACTTTGAGAAGGAGACATTTGCCAAAGGACGCCTCAAAGGATTATTCCCTCTTATGGTTCTATTCTCCCTTTTCACTTCTCCTTTTGACGAATGTGTAACACCATTTTTCCACGGCGTTTAGAACACTTCAGTGTTTCGTGATTTCAACAGATGAATTAACGTATTTTTTTTTCAACGTGGAAAGAACATTTCACAAGCCCGTAATAAACAAAAGAGTAACGTTAAATTCCCACTGGGGGATTTTAGTAGAGCTTTATTATATTTCTTATTATATTTGCATTGTTATTTCAAAGTAGTTGGATAGAAAGGAAGGGGAAAATTTTAAACATGTGAAAATGAACAAAGAACGATAAATGATTGATTAATAGTTGGGGTTGCAAGGATATTAAAGTGTTCAACGTATGACAGCCTCTGAGAACTGCGCAGTTCAGTCTTAATGAAATCAGTTCTTCCAATATTTCGCTGTCGACACATTGGTCGTTGCAAATTGCTTCAGTCGTGATTCTATTGTCCGACAAAATTACTTCAAATCGGGAATCTATGTATATATGTATCTATCGAACCATCTCTGTCTATTCATACCTATCTAACTATATCTCAGTCTTTTCATATCTATCTATCTATTTATCTATCAATCTATCTATTTATTTTTTCATGTGTGTGTATGTATGTATCTATCTATATCTATTCATATGTATGTATGCATGTATCTATCTCTGTCTATTCATATCTATCTATGAATAAAAATCTGTCTATTTGTATCTAACTCTCCGTCTATTCGTATCTACGTATACACACACACATTACATACGCATATACATATATATACATGCATGCATGTATACATACTCATACATACACACACACACACATATATATATATATATATATATATATATATATATATATATATATATATATATATATATCAAGAACTCCATGATTAGGAATAAATTACAATTGCAAATTAAAATATATTACTTTCACCAGGAGCCTTAGGATAAACATTTATAGGTCAACTCGTTAAAATAACACTGAGATATATATATATATATATATATATATATATATATATATATATATATATATATATATATATATATATATATCCTAGTCTTGAGAACTTCAATGAGAAACCGTATTTACCCATCATCTTTTAATGCAAAGATATTGAAATTAAATTCTTTTTTTTTCAAACCCTGAACGATTGTAATACGGCATTTTCAAATTGGTTGTTCTCACCAGTTGGGGGAAACTAATCTTTCTAAGCGTCGAAATCGTTCTTTTTTATCATTTTATTATTTTCGTCCAGTCATCTTAGAGACCACTGAAACACACATTGCAGTGTTTCTTTGCTTAGAAACAGACTCCGTTGTTTTATAATTTTTTTTTGTTACGCAGTATAATCATAGAATTCCTCTTGTAATATGGTCAGCAAAATTGAACAGCGATAGGATTGCAGAACAGAAGTTCAGTTCTCTTCCGTTTAGCAGTGACTTGCTAGAGCACATTATTTCAAATAGTTTTCGTAATACTCTGTGATGTTAAATTTTCGAAATAAATAATCAACAATGAAAGACAGCATTATGGAGAGTCTCCGATATAACTGTTCACTTGGGTCCCTTGTGTATGAGAATATACATACACACTAGACATAAGCAATAATTTGTCATTTAGTCATATATATCGACACTTCATGGTATTTCATCATATCTGGAAAATATCAACTAGTTGTAATAAAGAGCATTAATCCATTTCATCTTGTTGAGACTCAACAACAACAAATATTTGTAAATGATTGCTAGCACAATATTTTCAGTGGGGTATCAGTACCCACATTATGATAATTATTGTTTGCTGACACGTAAGAAACCAAGATGCACTTTTATGCATATTGCTGTACATACCAAAAAGTCTTGGAAAATTTTACGTTTATCTGCATGTTCAAACGATGTCTGAATTTTATATGAGGATCACCGTTATTTGTATTTGTATCACTGATACAAATAGCCTATAAAATGCATTGCTATATATTTGCAAGGCTGCAATGACCCCGTATAACATTGTTCCTTTCAGCGCTGCATTTTTAGGAACGTATCTAACGCACTGACTGTGGCATTGGAATCAGTCAATCGAAACTGTCGCCATAAATATAGTTTTCTTCAGTTTTTATTTTGGACTCGCACGCTATGCAACTACGTGACGCACGTATCAATTTAGAGCTGAAATTTTCTGCGTTCATACTTGATTTTTGAAAATCTGGTCCTTTTAGTGATCCAACAAAAGGCGAGAAGAGTAACAAATTCATTGATCCCAATTTTTAATTGATCACCCCCAACACAACAAGCCATCACAAGACGTTAGTCACGTGACGGTTTCTATTGTGATTAACCAGGCCTGTCACTATATTTTTATGAGAATCAATAAATTAATCCACGGGTTTCTCTAGCTTACTGCTTCTGACGATTGCTTGTCCATTTATTCGCCTCCAGGTCAATTTTCCATCGTTTTCCAATTTAAAATCCTTAGCCTTGCAGACGAGCAGGTTTGACAGGAGAAATGGAATAAGGAGAAACGACAAAAAGAAAATGGCGGCTGAAGGATTCTAAGTGCTGACTTTTCCGAACAGGGGGTAAATTGAAAATATGCTCTGAGGATAAGCAAGAATGATTTTTTTCCTGAGATATCTCGGTAGGAAATTCCATTTTTTTTTCAGGGCCGATGGGCGAAGACATGCTCGCATGCTTTCAGTTTGCCAAAATGTAATTCATGGAAATTTCTGTTCGTTACTCTTCAGTAATTTACAAGGCAAGAAGAAGAAGAAGAAGAAGAAGAAGAAGAAGAAGAAGAAGAAGAAGAAGAAGAAGAACAACAACAACAACAACAACAACAACAACAACAACAACAACAACAACAACAACGAGGAAAAGGAGAAGAAGAAGGAGAACAAGAAGAAGAAGAAGAAGAAGAAGAAGAAGAAGAAGAAGAAGAAGAAGAAGAAGAAGAAGGGCGATGACGACGACGACGACGACAACGACGACGACGACGAGGAGAAGAAGAAGAAGAAGAAGAAGAAGAAGAAGAAGAAGAACAACAACAACAACAACAACAACAACAACAACAACAACAACAACAACAACGAGGAAAAGGAGAAGAAGAAGAAGAAAAAGAAGAAGAAGAAGAAGAAGAAGAAGAAGAAGAAGAAGAAGAAGAAGAAGAAGAAGGGCGATGACGACGACGACGACGACGACAACGACGACGACGACGAGGAGAAGAAGAAGAAGAAGAAGAAGAAGAAGAAGAAGAACAACAACAACAACAACAACAACAACAACAACAACAACAACGAGGAAAAGGAGAACAAGAAGAAGAAGAAGAAAGTGAATATTGTTGGAGCGGTTGGCGTAGACATACCTTGGGTTAACCCAAATATGATTAATGAAAATTACTGGTCATTACTCTCGTAATTTGTTTGGTAATAAAAAGAAACGAAGCAGAAGACGAGAAAGTAAAAAACAAAGTTGTGGAGAAATATGTTTGAAAAGACACCAACGAAAAATTATTGTGAGAGATTTAAGAAATAGTCAAGAAAAAGGCGACCAGGGAAGGTCAAAATGAAAAAGAAGATTATAGGACAGAGAAGAAGCAGTGGAAAAATCCAAGTGCAGGATAGAATATAATGAAAACTCACCATCACAGTCAATAATTGGACAACCGCAGCGTCAAAATTAGAAGTCGTGTAGAAAAGAAATCCGTCGAAGAATAAATCTGGTCGAAATGAATTCTATTTTCTGTCATCACAGGTGTTTTCCTTGGGGAAAATATCGAAAATATAGTAAAGAAAAAATCTAGAAACATCTAGGTTCTCTAGAATCTAGATTTTATTAATAAATCCATTAAAACAAGGCCCGAAAAAACATTTTTAGAAGAAGTATAGTGCAGTGTTGATATCATTTTTCACTCTGTAAACAAAACAATGCTGGAACAAGAAGAGAAACAAGTAATTGAACACACGCATGCATAAAAGAAAGGATAGAACTTTTTGCTATCTTAGGAAAAAGAAAAAAGGAAGAAAGCAAGGGAAAAAGATAAAAAGAGGAAGAGAAATGAAAAAGAAAACGGTGAAGGATTGGAGAAGAAGAAAAGAAGAAAAATATTTGCTTTGGTCAGTACAGTAGCCAGGAGGAGTCAGTGCCAAGAACACAGAGACGAAGGCTCCAGACATACTTGACTTGTTTAATTATTTCAAGACGAAGGCCAGGTAATGTGTGAAGATATCAGAGATAGAAAGAATGTGAAACTAATGATTTCATGTCATTCCTAGGGACTTAGTGAAAACCAAGCCATGAATACTGAAGCACAGTATTACTGACGTAAAGTAACATTTCACGCCACACGAGTGGGATATCTAGTAAGGATCAAGCATATTACAGTCGTGATGGTCAGCGTCACAAGTTTATAAACCATTACTACATTGGTGATCGAACTAGGGTTTTCATGAAACCCCTTGGGATTTTATAAAATCACTGGTTCCACTATGTTTCTGTATCATTGACACGATGATAATCAATTGTCGTTTCAACATCCAAGAACAAGTTTTATTTTTCACTTTCAACCGTGACGAAAGTCACCACTTATGTGAATGCCAAGAAGTTTACCGTTCATTTTCTTAAAAAAAAAACAAGAGAAATCGTTTTTACATTTAATATGGAGTAAATGCTTAATGTTTCAGCCGTCTAGCTCCATTATTGTGACCAGCACGTGCAAAACATACAAACATAGATAGCCGGCCAGCCAGATAGCCAGCCAGACCGACTTGAAAATTGAAGAGATCTGTGTGGAAAAAAGAGGATGAAGAAGATGAAAGTGATGAAAGAAAAAGAAAACGAAGAAGTAATTTTTGTAGAAGTGGTGAAAGAAGAAAACATGTGAAGAAAAAGGGAAGAATGAAAAAAAAAGATGGATGGAAGATATATCTGAGCAGGAAAAAGATTTTTTCAAAGCAGTGAAAGAAGAAGAAAGAGAGAAGAGTTGAACGAAAAAGAAAGATTTAAAGAGGCAATGGGGAAGAATGTGATGGGATTAAAAGAAGGAGTAAAAGAAGAAAGAAGTAAGGAAAAAGAACAACAAGGATAGAAGAAAAAAGTTGGGGAAGTAAAAGATTAAAAATTAGAGAGAAAGTGTCTAAGAAATGAAGAATTTTTCTTCCATTTCTTCAACCAATCTCTCTTCATTTTTCCGATTTCGTCTTCAGGTTTACATCTTCTAATGCTTTTGATCTTCTTTCCTTTACTTTTTATTTTCCAACTTATATATGATACTTTAAAACTTTTTATTCTCATATTGACTTATTCCACTTCTCCACAAATTTCTACTTAAAGAAATTGAGAAAAAAAAAAGCATAATAAAGACGCAAAAATCTTTTTCGGTTCTTGCTCACTAGCGCCACAAAATCAATAAAACAATTTCTTGAAAATTCCCAGGCTACCCGGTGATATAGTTGTAATACTACCATAAAAACAAAATGGCGGACAAGCACTGAACATGGCCGAACTGTCGTCTGGATTATTTATTTCAAAATAACATCTTCAATACAAGCAATTCACGATTTTTTTATTGGTGGATCGGGAGGAGCGATCGATAGCGATCACTTTGCAAATGCCTATGTTCAGCTACGAGTTTGTCACTTGAAGTGGGATCACGTGACAAAATCGAAAAACACAAAGACGAGGAGGAAAGGTAGAGAGGAAAGATGAAAGAAGGGACAAAGAAAAGAAGGAGGGGAGGGGTAAAAGTAAGAAAGAATGAAAGATAAAAGAAACTAAGGAAGACTGAAGAAATAAGAAGGAAGGGAGAGGAAGGAAGGGAAATAGAGAATGTAAGAAACAGGGAATTGAATAAATAGTGAAGAAAAAAAGTTGAACTAGCATTCCAAGGAAAATTTTGAATCCCTGCTACCCATGTATTCTATGTTGAGGATGATCAATTAAAAATTTGGAAAAAGGAGAGATCAATGAATAAATTACTTCTCTAGCCTTCTGTTGCGCAGTGAAACTTGTGACCAATTAAGCATAAACTTACGAAGAAAGATAGATAAGATGGAAAAAGAAATAATGAAAGACAGAAAGGGAACATTAATGCATTGAGAGAGTGAAAGACAATAAGTGTTGATTGATAGTTCAAAGAAAGTGATAAGAAAATGAGGAAGAAAAGAAAGTTCAAAAAACATTGATGGATAAGAACAATGAACGAAAAGATGGAAGGAAGAATATGAAATGTGGACGGAAGAAAGAATGCAAACTAAAGAACAGAGGGATAAAAGAAAAGACAGAAAAGAGATGGAAAAAAAGTCGAAAGAAAAAGAAAAGGTATAAGACACAAGGCCAAAAAGCCAAGAGAGTCAATCGTTACCTAGCAACCTTGGCCGTTGCTTGTCAACGTGGTTAATATTTTCGGACTGACAAACACTGTATTTTCCTGACAGAGTAATTGGAATCAGATAATATGTCGTCTGTCTTGCTTCACCCAACCTTTCCGTCTGATCTTGGAGTCTGTTCACAATTGCTCTTGAAGAGAAGATGAGAATAGAGAAAAGATCTAGCTTGGAAGAACTGAAGCAAATGTCAATGATCAAAAGCCTACATTGAGAGTGTGGGGTGAACACACACACACACACACACACACACACACACATATATATATATATATATATATATATATATATATATATATATATATATATATAAACCCATTTCTCAGTCTGGAAGGAAAATCTGCACCTAGGCCCTGTCGTCTATGGTCCTATTGATGTGGCAATCTCTCCCAACAATCTTTCTCCGCGAAGCCAAGCAATTCATATGTATGTGTGTGTGTGTGTGTGTGTGTGTGTGTGCATGTGTGTGTGTATGAATGAAATGTACATGAGTAGAAGAGGATGGCTCTTTGGCTACGTTTTCGAATGTAATTGCAGAGATCAGTCTCCCCCTTAGAGGATTAACGGGATCGCCTTTCAAGGCTCTCTGCATGGTCCCAACTACTATTTCATCCAGCTATGGATGAAATAGCGGTTGAGGGGAGATCTGGGTTTATTCTTTTCCCCAAGTGCATCAGTTTGCATGAACCATGAATTGTTCCAGCCAGAGTTTGAGCTCGATTCGCCAAGTCCATGCTGCAACCCCAACAGCTATCTTGCATGTCCATGAATGGATAAGAACGATTTACAGTTTGACTTGCATTAGTTTTTGTGGGCGAAAAATAAATAGATAGATATATTGTGACGTCAGCATTCTGACAAATACATCTTGGAAGATGCCCCACTAAGCAGAAAGATATTTCTATGAATAAGTATAAGTGTACATGTCATAGTGAGTATCGATCCATTAATCAATTTCCATGTACATACTAACATCTTGGTTATCGGTTATTTTGATATCTGCTAAACTAGCTTAGTGTGGGACACAGCCAAAGATACAGAAGACCCAATTAGGGTCGAACTCACAATATTGATGCAACAGTTTGCGAGATTAGATTGCTATTAATGAGACCCTCAATGAGAGGTCATTATATCTCTTCAATCCTAAATCTCTGCGGTTTGAAGTTTGTATTCATGTTGAGAAGGGTACATACGAAGTCCGTCCAAAAAGTATCCTTCCCTTTTATTACCTCGGGAACAGGTTGTATGGCCTTAATGTGTCTTTTCAATCAATGAGGGGCTCTGCTGTTTGTGCAAGGGCAGACATTTTCCCGTAGGTTTACACAGTGACAGTGCTGTGTATTCGTCACATTTACGATGACTGAACCTGCCCATTCTGGACTGTTTTGTGTTGGAGCACTGCGAGGTACCAAATGGGGTATTTTCAATAGGACTAGGCCACCATTGTTCTAGGTAGGCTATTTACGAATCACCGTATTAAAAATAGCTTCCCGAGCAATCAGTCAAGTGAACTACTGATTCTTCTCTCTTCTCTTTTTTTTCTTTTTTTTGTGTGTGTTCAGGCGTTCCTGATCACATTTCAGGGGCCACAACCATTAAAATTTGCATGAGTGCATCACTAAGCACCATCTAAACCCAGTTCATTTGTTATAAAATAAAACAGCTTTAGGGGGTCTATGGTCAGTGTGGACCCATAATACCCCAGTCTTATGTTGGTATTTTAAAAAAATCATTTTAGATAAAAGATCTATTTTTTTAGATGATTTCTTACTTAATTACTTCTGGCACAAGCACAGCCTCCGCTGATTCATTTGCACCGGGTTCTTTCGTTATATTAAATGGCTGTATACTTCCCAGACAGACTCCTTATGGGTGTGTTTGTATACATCAAATTGATGTAAATGTTTCCAACAATTCTGCATAACAATCTTTACTCAATCATCAAAGTATTTTCATTCGATTTTCATGAATTTGCGCCACATTTAATTTGATTTTTGTATTCCATTATGAAAGAATGGTTGTGCTTTCTGTTCGATGAATTTTTCGAGAAATTCTTCGATATCTTGGACTTTTAGAATTGCTGACCAGGCAAGTTGCCTGGAACAAAACAAATGATCGAAGATGACAAGTTTACGAAACATCTACCAGAAAAAGGCTTCAGAAGTAAAGAAAAACGTTAGTACGATGAGGGCTTTACAGGAAAAGAACTAAGAACACGATTTGAACTATCCTTAAAAGCGTGGTTATGTCATGAATATATCAAGAATACTTGCGTAAGTGTTTGGGAATTAAAGAATACGAACTTTGATTGAATAGTAGTGTATGTAATAATGATGGTGCTGGATTCGACATTGTTTGCGAGCAATTGAAATCAGAATTGATGTAGAAATAAGTTCCTTACTTGGTCCGACGTCCTTAGAAAAGGGCATTTCATAGTCAATGTTACTTCCAACATTTCGTCATATCCCACGAATACAACTATAAGATGCTATTTTTGAGGCAGAAAAAAATTTGATCTGCTCTGTAGATTTGGCTAGTATCTTATTTTGAATAAGAAACATAAGAAACATGGATTTCCTAAGCAATAATTTGAACACGTAGCCGTTTAGAGCCGTGGTGCCTCTTTCACTTTCAAGTAATGTATTATCAGTTAGCTCTTTCTATGTTAAGCTAAAAAATGTATTATCAATTGTCATCTAGCTCTTTCTAGGCTTAGCTCAAATAAAGTATCATCAATTGTCATTTAGGTCTTTCTATGTTTAGACCAAACAAAGAATTATCTATTGTCGATTAGCTCTTTCTATAATTAGATCAAATAAAGCCTTATCAATTATCAACTAGAATTTTCTTTATTCAGCTAAAAAATATTATCAGCTATGTGGATATTTTTGGTGCTAGCTTATTTGTGGCTAGCTCTTTTATGGCTAACTCTTATGGATTGCTCCACTGGATAATCTAACAAATGAGGAAAAACTTTCCATCGAAGCTGCTTGATTGATTGATGCATCGCAATTGGTACTTGAAGACAGACGGTGTCATACAGCAAATTCCCTGGTCGATTTCCTTGCTAAAAAAAGTTATTTTCTATGCACATGCCTCATTCAAATGGGTCTAATGACAATCTTTTCCGTGGTTACCATTTGATACTGAACGAAGATAGTTGGTACCAATTCAAACAATGGTATTTCACACAAATAATATGATACAACATAATAGATTTTTTTTCAAATATGTATTTTAATTCATTTTCTATGCATTTTAAATTATTATATTATTTCATACAAAAGCTACTTAATTTGGTCTTACAAAATATAGATAACTTTTCCTCCAATAGATTCAGTTTAAGGCGAGATGTTAAAGGTTGACCTGGATCTAACCACACATTTCTTCTTTTTCGAATCTGATTATAAGCCGTAATGATCTGTGCTCGATCCAGGATTTCGAATGTTGATTTCAAGGCAGTCAGGCCTTTCTCAATACATGAATACATGTAAATATCTTATTTTGGCTGTTCATTTGTTGTCAAACTCCAAGTGTTTACTGCATTTGTAAATTTGTCAGCTCTTGGATTTCAGACATCGGAATTTGAGAATTTAAGATTTAAACACGAATCAGAAAGAGAGAAGGAAAAAAACAATGATGTCATGACGTCATGTTGTGTGAACTTGGGTGTTGCAAGTGCTCGGTATTTTTTGTAAACTTTGAATTTCTGTTATGAAATATATTATTTTTATGAAATGACAAGTACACATATTTTATCTTTATTTCTTTTCGGTGAAAATTACTTTGCTACTAAGGATGCCATCAAAAGTTGATATAATAATGGAACCATTGAACAATGTAAAACATAAGAATACAGAGAAAGGTAGAAGATATCCGTCTGTGATTTCATGGTATTAGTCCGAATTTTCTTTTCTTTAATTACAAATAAATTTCAATTTTCGGTTGTGCTTCCGTGGCCAAATGGTGTAAGGTGTTCAGCTCTCCAACGGTCGATTGGGGGACTGAATCCAACCGGGAGCAAAATATTTTTCTTTTTTTCCATCCTTTCGAGGTCAGTGGCGGAGTAAACATTTGGCTGGGTAGGCTTTCCCTTTTTCTTGCTTTCAGTGCTAGAGGAAGACTGAGCATTAGGCTGAGCAGGCCTTTCCTTTATTTGTTGCTTTAAACGCTAGTGTAGGATTAACCAATACGTTGAGGCCTTTTCTTTCTCTCTTTTATCAAACTCTTGCGGTTGATTTTTGACTTTGTTTTCGTATGTAACAATGTGACACTGTGACGTACGTAAAAACTGATTTCCAACTTAACTCAGGCTGACTTCATCTGCTAAAGTTAGAAAATCTCTTTTACAGTAACTACTGATAAAGGAGTTGAAATGAAACATGTACTTTTGGATAATTTTAAATGGAGAAATTAATTCTGTTTGATTTACCTTCTAGATTTTAATGAAGCAAAGGATTTTGCACCTTAGTGCAGCCAAGCTTGTTTCCTTTCTTCACCTCTATTTAATTGCCTATATATGAGCGATTGAAGAGCAGAATCACCATGTATGTGTTGCAATCGAATTATTGGTTCTCGACCGATCACAGAAGTTAGGCAATGTCGAGCCTGGTCAGTACCTGGATGGGTAACGAACTTCTTAGGTGCATTAAAAAGTTACTGATCATGTGAGCGATCTTAACACTACGCACAAGAGTGCAAGCCAATACCCCCTTCCCAAACCCCTTTAACTCGACTGACTACATGCATCAAGAAATGAATGAAACATGTGTATAAGAGAGAACGTGGAACAGAGGGAGGTTGAGTATTCAAATTTATTAGTTAAACTTCTCGATGACTTCAAGGCAGTAAAACTCTCAACATCGAGACGTTATAAAAAAAAGGAGTTGACACGTTTATTGATTGACCATTGATCTTGATCGGCGTCAAGAAATTAAATTCATCGATCAGAAAATGGAGAAGAGAGAGAAAGAAAGAAAGAGTTCAATGAGCTAAGTGTGAAATGGGGGGGTGAATGTTTTGGCAGAAAGAAAGAGAAGAAAAAGAAAGAAAAGAAAAGCATTTAATTTTTGTGACAAATATAAAATGCTCTGTACTGAAACTTCCATATTTTTCCTTCTGTATTTCAGAACCTGTATATATATTTACAAACCGTCAAGCAAAACTGTCAACATAGGTTTCTTCAGTTTTTGAATAGGTTTGTCCAACTGGCTGAGCATGGATCACGAGTCCAGGCCGCACTGATGGAGCTGAACATGTATTCCTTATTACAGCTATAAATGTTTTGTTTTTACAAAATACCCCACTAAAAATTAATTCATTGTGGGCTTCAATTAGCTATGCAAGTTTATGCTGAATTTGTCCTTTAGTTTGTACATGTCCACGTCTGTTTTCCTAAAAAGTCGAACTTTTTAATGATCTTACACAATGTGAGAGAAGTAACTTATTCATTGATCACTCCTTTTCCTAATTTTTCAATTCATCATCCCCAACATGGTATCCTGCAAAAATATGTTGGCATTGTGACAGTTTTATTGAATGACTAACCAGACCTGTATGCTATTCTTTTTACCAATTTGTCTCTTGCTAGATATTGATTGTATTTGGTTGTACAATGCATATGCAGCCGTTGTTTTACCAACCTTGTCGTCGGTAAATACTGCAACATT
Organism: Thysanoteuthis rhombus; assembly: GCA_963457665.1. Taxonomy (NCBI): domain Eukaryota; kingdom Metazoa; phylum Mollusca; class Cephalopoda; order Oegopsida; family Thysanoteuthidae; genus Thysanoteuthis; species Thysanoteuthis major. The sequence goes on along the minus strand of OY735217.1, from coordinate 42,197,315 downwards.
CATTTTCTATATCTTTCGTGAATATGCTTTTGTATATGAATTATACTACCTGCTCAATCATTCTGTTCTCAACAAAAATGTCGAAATTGTATTTCACTTGAATTTGAATCGATTTATATCGGTTTCTATTTTTCTCTATTATTAAATATTTTTTTTACTTCAAGAAATGCCTGAAGTTCCTTGTTCTCCCTTTCCCTCGTTCCTCGTTTTCTTGTTTCTTCGATCTGCCTAATTTGACAAAAGAAAAAAAGATAGATAAGGGAAAATTCTCTTGTCCTTTGTACAAAATCTCTGAAATGCTGACCCTTGAATTTATAATTATTAATCCTTCACACCACAACATAATAATTGGTTGCCGAAAAGTATGGCTTTATCTCCAATTATTGTTAATTGTCTAAATAGTAACTGACAAAAGTTGGGTGATGGGATTGCAAATAAAGGATAGTGGTGCTGTACAATTGTTCTTGATAACCCAAACTTGATGTATTCATATTTTTTAAAAATGGTATCATTCTTTGCTGATAACAGAGTTGCTGCTAAAAAATATTCCAAATATGTATTCAATTGATTCGAGTTAATTTCCTTGCATTGGTTATGTTTTTGGAGCGTTTTATTTTCGTTTTTTATATATTTCATTTTTGTCACTTCTTTTTTCATTTTTTCTTTGTTTAATTCTTATAATTTTAATTGCGTGTTTATCTCCAGGTTTGAATCCGAATGGTTGTAAATTGTTTGATCATTTTCTCTTTTAAAAGTTTGTAAGAATTATTATTAAGGTTTTAGTTGACGTGTAAAGCGTTTGCGTCTTTTTTTTAATTGGGTGTTAATTTCTGTTTTAAAACCCAATTTCTTGAATGTACTTCGTTATGTCTTTCACATACATATATTGAAACAATTGGATCTTGGTGATCATCCATGTCTATGCAGATATCAGGTTTGACTTTTTAGGAACTGCTTCAGAAATCTGATTATGAAGAAGGCCATTAGATCTTTAAAGGAAAGTGAGACATTAAAAAAAATTAAAGATCCTCACAAATAGGTCCTGAGCAATTCAAATGTAAAAGAAATATCCTTTTTGTAAGTAATTATGTATATAATATTTGCTTGAAATCCAATTTCACCAAAATTGATGTAACCTCTACAGGACCAAAACAAAACTGTATAAACACTTGTGGCCATGTAAGTCTTCCAAGTCTTTTTCAGGTCATCTTCAAAGATTCTTTAAACTTGATAGACATGCTTGAAAACCAGAGACTTGTACTGAGGTAGTACTAGAAATGTGTAAAGAAAATGTTTAGATTCAACGTACTTTGGAAACGCCTTGTACATTTGTAATATTATCTTTTTTTATTGGAAGTAGCATGCTAAACCATTATTAATTTTTGACGAGCGTTCATTTCATATTAAATTCAGTTGCTTTTCATCGTATCTACTCAGACTGTCATTCAACGGCAGCAATATTATCGTGAAATTTTATCTGATGAAGCAATGTTAACCATTATTAATTTCTAAGTACTATTTTTTATCTTAATTTTGGTAACTTCTTATCGCAACTACTGGTGGCCGTAGACTGGCGGTTGGAGTATTTGCGATGAGAGGCAACAAAGATTAGACGAAAAAATGCTGATCAAAAATCAATAGTTGTTGGCTTTGAATAGTTACTGTTCAAAAACAGGTTGAAATATATTTCTGTAAATCAATGAATGTATATGCGAGTTTGACGGAACGGGACGAAGAGTAAAGCCTTACATAAGTAAAACTGTGGATCACATATGAAACTGCATATTTTATTTAGTCTTACAAGAACAGATTCTCTTTGAGAGGATCAAAAACTCAAAAACAGACACAATACTAATATTTTATTGAAAGTTTTCGCTGCTTTTTACCTTTAGATTAATGTTTAATTGTTTTTATCACAAATTGAGATGAAGGTGAAAAGCAGTCGAAACCAGTCGAGATGTTGGTTACAAAACTTCATCCAAGAAGAAGAATGAATAATAGAAATATGCAATACTGAATTTGACGTCGAAGTATGCATGTCTGTTTGTTCGGCTTGTTATCTTCCACGTGAAGCCTTGGACTTTGTTGAGTGAAACGACATGGTATCTATACCGTGTTTATTCGTTCAAAAAGGAGCGATATTCTTGTTTTTCAAAACGTTACTTTGTCTAGCCTAAAGGAGGAAAAGTACTGAGAGTTATGACAAAACTATTAATGAGTATTTGTTTGTTTTAGTAAATAATTCGTGATTTTTTTAAAAACGAAAACGAGTAGAGGGTGAATCTAACAGGGGAAAAAGGGAATTGAAAAGAAATACAAAGACAAAAGAGGAAGCAATAAAGATGAATATGCAGCTGAAAATGTGAGAAGTGAAAAGTTGAAAGAGGGGAAAGTGGAAGGAAAGCAAAAAGAATGAAAAAAAGATGAAAAAAGAAAAAAAAAGAAGGAAAGACAGAAAGAAAAAAGAAAGATAGAAGGGGAAACAACGGAGAAAAGCCTGGCTACTGCAGGGTCAAACTTAACTTCCATTCTGACTGAAGGTAATTACTATACCTTTTGTATCCATATAAATAATAAACGATTGTTTTTTAAAATTCACTTAGTATAAAGTTATATATTTGAATATGATAAGACCTAATATAAATTTTCCAAGATTTTTAAGACCTTAAGTTCAATCGATAAGAGACCCACCTGATGATCACTTGGTTGTGATTTCAAATCACCTTGGGGAAATGTTAAATATTTATATATCGGTTTGGTTTAAGGTAACGGAACTGACAAACAGTCAAGAGTTTTCTCCCCTTAATTCGGTCAGGATTGTTCTTGTACTCGTTGTTATTATTAAAGAAAAAACAAATCTTGGGCTGGAGTTTGACTAAAGACAGAAAAAAATGAGATCAACAAATTAAGAATAAATGGATGAATTAATTGATTGATTAAGAACGATAAAGAAAGAAAGGGTGACGAACATAGGGAAGTTCATAAAAATGAAAAAAAAAAATGAAAATTGATTTCGGGGTGAAACAATGAACAAAAAAAATAAAATTTCAATGGTGGATAATGGAAAACGTGGTGATAAGACTAGATAGAAAACATTTGAATGAATGACACCGATGGAATACTATGCGTATGAGTTATTTTGTTTGGGGTTATTTGGGACAGGTTTTTTTTCCTGTTCTCAGATGAATTAGTTTCATATTCAACATTGTCCCCGGCTTAGATGCTTACCACAATGTTTTGTCCGATAAGTTCTTCGGCCTTCAGTCTGATGTTTTGATATGAACTATTTTCATTATTTACTATTCAGTTACTCAACGGCTCGTCTCCTCGTCTCAACCAGTCTGCCCAAATAAATAGCTTTTCGATTGCTTTTGTCTTATGAGGTTCAATTTAAACATCCCATTCTTACCTTCCTCTCAAGACCAATTCAGATTCCGGTCCAATCGAAGGACACTTATGTTTCCAGCATTATCCACGCGATGCCATGCCATATCCTTTCACAATAAGCCGAAGAATGGAAACAAGAATAATCATAATTATTATCACGATCATAAAGTGTCTCTGCTGGAGTGAACTTGTTAATAATGCCAATCGCGGTGAATATCGATCGAAAATGTGTCGCTATCAGATTTTCTCAACTGTCCAAATTATGATTGTACATCTTCGCTAGAGGATCTAGCTTCGAACTGTCTATGCCAAAACACAGAAGATAGAATTTCGATATCTAAACAGCCCAGTGAAATTCTTACAATAAACCAATGTTTCCAGACTTCGTGCTCTGCTTACGATAACAATTATGCCAATAGGCATTAGTCTGCGCGCACATCGCAAGTATAAACAACCTCTTATCTTCAGTCACTTCGGCCAATGCGCCAAGCATGTTGTTAAGGAGTCATAAGGTCATTTATCTGAGAATGTCTGGGTCGTTTATGCAATCACAAACCACCAAATACAAATGTGAAAACGGTCAGTCTGTCCTGCAATAGAAAATACTGAAACCTGGGTGCAGCCACGAAATGAAAGTTGCCATGTATATTGAAGGGATTTGGTGAGAGATTTTAATTAAAAAGGTTTTGAGTTTCTGCCGGAAAAAAATGTAGAGTCTTTCAGCACGCCCAGCCCGATAACAATGATCTGATTTCCATATATTTTTTTAATGTAATACTAGAAGACTGATCCCCCAACCAAATGGCATGTATACTTAATGGACCACGGAGAAGGTTTTACTAACAAAAAATCTTTTTGAATTTTGAGAAAAACATTTTATTTGATTTTCCATCTCCCCAGGAATTTCAATTAAAAGTGATCCAGCAGTTCATAATTATCATGATGATTTTTCAAGCAAGGTGTGATTCGATGAATACATGGTTCAAGTCCATGATCTTTTATCTCAGGTAGGAGCAAACAGAATAATATCATAGATACTATATGGTCAAAGAATAAAGCCTTACGCAGGAACGAACTGGAAACCCCAGCAAACAAGAGGGATTTTAGCTACTTGAAAACAAGATAGCTCCCCCAAAACAATAGACAACTGCATTGCAGCCATATCATCAAATATTCACTGGAGAACTAGAGGTCCTCAGCCAAGTAGTAAGGGTTATCAATTTAGTCTTGCAGACTATTGCCTCTGTAGTAAATTCAATCTTCACGTTGTGGCTCCATTTTGTCACTTCTTACCAGAATATAATATTTTAAAAGTGGAGGAACAAAGGCGACGCTATCGTTAGAGCTACAGTAAAAATCTCATGATTGACTCGTCTAGATCACCAGAAAATGCATTTAAGGAAGATTATTTAGTTCGACACATACTAAAAAGTGGAGGTATTCCGAATATGATGAATTGCATCATGTTCATAATACCCTCCCGTTTTCATTTCATTTTGCCACCAAAATAGAAATAAAACAATACAGAATAGATTTCAGTCATCAGATTTGAAAGTCCAACGAACTAAATTTACCAAATGTGGAGAACGTGTCCTTGTGATGTGCAAATGAACCATTTCAAGATCGTTCGTTGATTCCTTATAACTGTTCTATGTAGACAAAGAATTGAAGTCTTCTGGGGCAACAATCGTAATCATATTTTAATCCTATGCGCCCCTGGAAAGGCTCGCCCTGTTGATGCAGGGTTAACGAGTAGAAGTTTACATGTAAGAATGGTGTTTAAGATGAGTAAGATTTCTTCCTTTTAGAGCTTTCACTTACTCATAGATGTCATTAATACAAACGACGCTTTGAAATATTCATTTCAAGCTCTCAAATTCTTTTTCCAAAACATTAGGACAATAAATAGTAAAACAAGAGAGAGAGAGAGAGAGAGAGAGAGAGAAAGAGAGAGAGAGAGAGAGAGAGGAAAGAAGTAAGAGAGAGAAAGAAGAAAAAGTGAGATATTGGAAAGTAAATGCGTTCATTTTACAATTTTGAAAGTTGAGAAAATAATTTTGGTATCGAAAGGTAAGGTAATGATGAACTCTGAAGTGTAGAGTTATTTTTTAATGCTTTCCTCCAAGAAACCTTTTTTTACAAAAAGATAGAATTTGATAAAAATGCACAACTTACTTAAATGTTGAAACTAGATATTTCGTTAAAAAAAAGATTTTGATCGCACAAGGAATTTCTCAAAATAAAAGAATGAGAAAACGGAAGTGCAGCAGAGAAAAACGTCAGATTTCTATTCATTTACAAGGAAACTATCATTCTATTTTGGAAATTAAGGAGCTTGAATACTCCTGAACATTTGGAGGGATTGAAATCAAAAAGAAGACACTGCATTGTTTATAATGAAGCCCATACATTTTGGATATTCAAATAGGGCAAAATTACAGATTAATCTGGACACTTAAATCTTGAAATCATGCAGAATTCTTGATCAATCAGAAAAAAGAAGATAAAATGTTTTAAAGCATTAATTCTCTTTGGTTTTTTCCTTTTTTTTTCTTCACGGATACGATTATAGCGATAGACAAGGAGTCATATATAAATTCCTTACATAGAAAAGCATGTCACTTTTGCAAAAACGGAGGGCAATGCCCCCCGCCTGCTCTTCGTCGTGGGCTCTGTCATGGAATGTAAGCTATTTTTTGCTGTTTTAAACAAAACGTTTTTCTCGATATTAACTCTACTCCTAAAGTTGAGTATCTTCAATATTCCATATATTTTTTACTATATTTACTATTTTTGTTGTTTGTCCTTTGTTGAACGAAGACATTGTCGCTTATCTGTTCGATCCATACAATTCGAAATGAGGAAATTTCATAATTCGTTCTACCCAGACTATTAAGAAACAAATACCTTGTCTTAAGTTCAACCCAGCTGATTTGAAATAAAGAAACCTTATCCTTCATTTGATCCAAGCGATTTGTAATAATGAAACCTTGCCCCTCGTTCGATCCAGGCAATTTGAAATAATGAAATTTTCCCCCATCCCTGTTCGATATCCCTATCACTCCCCACCTAAAGAGGAAACAGCTATCGAAGATTGTAACTCATTATTATAATAATTGATACTTTGTCTAGACGTTCATATTACATTTAAGACCACCTTATTGGAGCCTTCAGTGAGGACTGGTCTTCCTATCAGTGGTTTGCAAGTTCTGCTCTACGAACTGGACAGGCACTGGTGTATGACAATCAGTCGGTATCAGAGCAGATGGCCATTCAGAAACGAACGAAGGAACAGGAGAGGAAGATGGTCTTTTGTGTGACGCCGTCCAGATTTTCAAAAGAGCCGATTGCACCGTACGTGTCTTGCAGAATCGAGCAATTGTCGGAAGAGATAATAATTTCACTATCGATCAGATGACAATCGATTGAATGAACAAGAATGATTGGTGCTTCGTTCGTGATCAGCGTGGTGAGGGGCTGAACGACTGTGTTACCTCTTTGTCTGATCCGAACAATGTTGACTTCGGTTGGTTGCAGAAAAATCGAAAGAAAAACGACAAATGAACACAGCCAAAAACTGTTCGTATACTCTTAAGCACAAAGGAGCATTGATAAATTCCTAATCTCCTCCAAGACATTTGAACTTGACTTAATCTGACACAAGACTATATTAGTGAGAGTTCCCAGTGAGGATCAAACTTACCACACACACACACACATACAATGATACGCCAAACTGGCTCGTTAGGCATCACTTCACAGACTTTGTCTAAGCCTGAGTTTGAACTCTTTTTAATTTCGTTACCCTGATGTCCACGTCATACCTCCAATAATTACAGTAACAAAATGAAAACGTGTTCAGGTGACATACGAATTACCAGCACGGGAATCAAAATTCCAACCCTTCTTAGAGGCCAATATTAAATGTCCTAGGCTTTCATCTTACGAACAAATTCAAAAATAACGTTCAGCTTTTGTTTTGCAGTGAACAGTTATAGAGGCAACGCGTGCATTATTTCAAATTTAACCTATACCCCAACTTCCTACACCTTCTACCTTCCCAACTTCCGACTATCCATCCTAACATGCCTTTATTCCTGTTTTGGATCTGGAAACACTCAGAAGATTTTCCCATATAAATTAATGCTAATTGCTTTCTTTCCTTGTACCATATCAATTCATGGAAGATTTTTATTGAAACGTTCAACTCTCAGATAAAGGGGAAATAGAAATTTAAAAAAAACATAAGTATAATAGATGAGCTATGGTTTGCAATATAGTTTCCCTTCCCCTCAAAAATGTCATTTTCGTTACTAACTATGCTTTTTAACAGTGTCTACGTATTTCGGTTTCCCTTTATCGTAACGTTTTATGATCAATTGTTCAGCTTTGAAAGTGTATTACAGGAATCCAGACGGACGAGATAGTTTCTCATAGGACTCGTAGTCCACATCCCACAATGGGAGTTTATTGTATCCTATAGCAAGGCCGAAACCTCGTAGGTCAAGGGTTTTCAGACGTCAGTAGTAGTACAGTGAAGGTACTCGTATATAATTCAACGTAACTAACCTGAAAAATAAATTGAATTATAATAAGTTCTCAAACAGCGCAGTTTTAAACAATATGGAGATCTTTAGAACGAAATAACTGGATTATTCAAGGTATACTTGTATTTGGCAAATGTAAATTCATTATAAGTAATTTTACTATGGAATTTAGAGTTTATATGATTCCTTCCTCTAGCAGAGTTCCATGAAAGTGACTGAACGCTTATATTGACTCAAATATTGATTATATTACAGAAGATATACTTTTTTACTTTTCATTCGAAGTGTCTTGAAAACTTTATTATTTCATCGATCTACTCACAACAAGTAAAGTAAAGCAACTTTTGAAGGAACTTTAACGATTATCAGTCAATGATTTAACGCTGTTTGTTTGATGGTCGGCAGCTGTTTTTGTCATGATATTTCGATGTGTGTTGTCGCTTGGGTACCCCAAAACACCCTGGGACGTAGTTTGTCAATACACTAGCGAGCAGAATTACAAACGTCACCAATTATCCGAACAGATAGATAAAGATCGTTCGTTTGTTCGATCTGAGACATCAACCAAAACGATAGACTTTCGAGCAGTAGAAATTTCAATTATTAGTGATATTCGAATCTGATTTCATTGGTGTCGTACCATTTAGCGGTAGCCATGAGGAGCCTCGACAAATGAAAACTGGGAAAGACTTTTTCTTCTCATGCTAATATAACTAGAAAGCACCCTGAGAGCGCGTACCTCTGCCAACAGCATAGTCGAGGAAAGTAATTTTGCATTGATCAAAATTTAATCATTTTTCCAAGAGCCCATTTCGCACCCTTCCACAAATTTCATAGAAATCTATTGCGAATTTTTGAAGATATCATATTGACTGACATCAACTTGTAGATAAATGTATGAAAAACGGAAAAATATCTCTCAATCAATATTCATTGACCCGAAATTTCGACTACTTCTTCCTTGTGCTATCCTTCCCCAAAATATCATTGAAATGCATGGAGAACTTTTGGATATATTGTATGGACAGAGCGATGGAAAGGCGTTGGCAGGGTAAATATTAGAACAACAAAAACTGTTAAAAATAACTGGGGGGGGGCATGGAATGTGGTTGCCTTTAACATCATGCATTGATTCTTTTGGACTAGTTCCTTTGTCTTTGGTGTCTCTATTACTTACAACTTTTAAGCTTTTTTTTCTCAAATAGAGATCGTCCTTGTAGGTGGATGATACAGAAACAGGTCCACATGGGGAATACGGACATTTATTTTGATAAATCCAGCTTTTCAGAAGGTCGCTTCACGCAACATTCCCACTTTCATGAAAAAGGGCGTAAAACAAAGATAGCTTTCGGTATTTGTTTTGTAGCGAGCCGTTATAGAGACAGCACGCACCAAAACCCTCTCTTTCGATAACAACGTCACCCAAACTTCCAACGACTCAGCCCGAGATATCATCATCACAATTTTGGGGGTCTGGGAACGCTGGAAGTTTTTTCCTGTATATGTGATTACTTCTTCCTTTTATGCCATTTCAGCTTACAAAGTGTTTTAATGGGTTTCTAATAAATGTCTAAAAGCATGAATAACGTCCAAAGACAGTACAAGAGATAGGATTCTTTCCCTCTCTTTTGACATTGTATTACTCGTAAAAATGTTTACATCCTCAGCTCAAAGATCCGGGGTTAGTCGGAAGGCCAACCCTCACACTATTCACCGAAACTTACCCCAACTTCCAAATCGTCTAGCCTATCATACTCATTGATTTCTGGGTTACGCTTGGCTTGTAACCCCAGATTCCCAAAAAGTGAATGAATAACCTCCCAGATATGACCAATAAAATGCAGCATTCAAAGCGCCGCCATTTTGTTTTGATGCAATAGATAATGAAGGGGTGGTCAGGGCTACCACTTTTTGTACATTTGTGCCGAAGTGACACTTTTTGGTACGTTTGGTACTACGTTCAGAAAATTTGGGACATTTTGACAATATCTTTTCAATTTTTGTTCAACAGTTCATGGTAGATGAAAAACTACATTTGGATGAAAATAAAGGTGAAAACAAGACACCTTTTAGTATTTGAGTTAAGTTTTATTAAATTCTCTTAGTATATTAGCATTAAACGTGTTTATCTTTATTTGGTACTTTTATGGGCGGTTAGGTACGTTTCAGCCAATACTTTTGGTACATTTGCTAAATGGCAGGTCGGTGGGGAGGGGTTCTCAGAGAACGGGAATACCAAATCTAATTAACACTGATTTTCATTGGTTGCATTCCGGTATGGAGTGGTCCGGGCCGCTGACATTGGTTTGCCCGGCTGGAGGTTTGAGAATAGGCGAAAGTAATCGAATCTGTATCGATCGCTCAGATCAATATCGGATTCCTGCCCCTCCCAGGAAAAAGGGCTGGGGTGGGAGATTATTAATGAGATTTTCTCGCTCTACTGTCTAAGGTCGCCATTTTCTCGTGGCTGGAATTGCCCAAATGAATGCCGGGAGAAATGAAGCAAACATGGCGCAGAATCTCCAGTTCAATTATCGCTTCCAAGGTTATCATGGTAATTTGCAGAGCCAGTGGAATGAAAATTAGCACAAGTGGCAAAAGTAGTATAATATCACAGTAATGAATCTCTAGGACCGATCATGGTGGTAGAGTGCTTGCCACCGGATCAGTAGGCCGTGGTTCAATCCATTGCAGAGTTATACCAAGGACTTTGTAAAAAAAAATGACTCAATACCTCTCCGCTAAGCTCTCGATACGAGAACCTATGATTGAAGAATCTATCCTCGAGGCTAAAGTGTTACGGCCAAATCACATAGGATACACCGGTTCTCGTAAGATCACCAAAGCTTCGATAGGCCAGACAAGCCAGAAATGGGTCGTGTATATCTAACCCTACAGCACCCTTAATTGAGGTTTAAGTAGAGAACGATTATACATCCATACAATCAATTTCTCAAAAGAGGAGGCACGTTCGGCCAAGCGATTAGCGGCACAAGAATGGGACCAGCGACCTAAGTTCAAACTTCGGCTGAGACAGTTTGCGTTCACGTCACAATATTAAAATATATATTTCTTGTAAAAATGTATTTTTTTTTTATCAGAATGAAATGAGCTCGTGTCTATCTGTATGATAAATGTTTGTTGATATCTAAGACTTGTTAATTTAACTCAGTCAGCCTTCAGGCGAATAGTTAATCGTGAGTTAAGATCACGGCAGAGGAATCTTGGTTTATATATCGGTTTTTACATCTCTCATTTTGTCTAGCAATGTTCTTGTTAAGACTGTCATTTTACAGCAGTCACTATGTAATACGGATCACAAATAAAGAAAGAGCCTTTTGTCAAACTCCAGTACAAGTCGGGAGTCAACTTTGTTTTTCTATGGTAAAGGGAGTAAAATATTTCAGCGTTACCTTTAACCAAACCGATATGTGAAATCAGTATACCCCTACTGTGATTTGAAATTAAAATCTTCTGATTTGTAGCCGTCTCTTTTTCCGACTGAGCCAAACTGACAAGTCTTATATACTTACGAAAATTTATCTTACAGATATGCAAGGGCTTATATCCTTCTAATTTATAGGTACATTCATACTGAGAAATATTTTTCAATAATTTTTTTTTATCTATCCTATGTACAATACAAAAGTTGCAGTAATCATCTTTAGTAATGATAGTGGAGTTTGACCCTTCAGCAGTCAGGCCTGTTTTCTTTACTTATTTATCAATCAATCTATTTATGAATGCATCAAGAAATGAAGATATTATTTTTGGACAAAGAGTCAAACCTTTTTTAGTGCATATTTTTTAAGCAAATTCTATTTTAATAAAGAATTTCAACGCTTCATTCTTTTGTGAAATTGTTTTTCATAATATCTCTATGTTTAACGAATCGTTTGATGAAAGAAAAGTTACTCATTTTTAGTATCGATTCCTTATTTCATAATTACGGTCTAGCATAGTCCACTCCACGAGGCATAAAGTTGATATATCATCATTATTTTTAACAAAGAATAAAACTTTATTTTAAATCTGAATTTTTGAAGCAGAGGCTAATCTAATTATTAGTTTCAACGATTCGTTTTTTGTACAGTTGTTTTTCATAATATTTCATATGATTTTTTTTTCATCTAGGGTCGGGACCAACAGTAATCTGTTGTATTAAGCGCCTGGAAGGAGAAAGGCGATGTATACAAGAGAGAGCTAAAATAAACGTCGGAAAGTTTTTGCTTTCATTTCAGAATTTTTACATCCTTTGTTTGTCTATTTCTATTTATGTTTTTGCAACAATTTAAAAAGATAAAATCGTGCTATTTTATGCTTTAAGTGATTATAACAACACAATGCATGCATTTAGACACCCAGATCCGCACACATCTTCATGAATTTAAAGATTTTTACACAGGTGGACGCAGGGACACATCAATGCCAACTTATCTCGTCTTGCTAACAGACAGCAACATTCCACCAAACACCTCTTCTTTGGATGGCAAATTTCAAAGTAGAATCCAATGTCCCAGCACATCTTATCAGGACCATTTATCTCTCATGGCTCCTAAGAAATTGACGCCGACGACATTGAGCAACGTTTCAACCGTCAGTCATTGCTAGCAAATTAAAGTTGGTGTAGACCACTGTTGCCAGAACCGATGCTTAGTTTTAACATTAAACCATACATCTATCCATTGAGGTTCGCCTAAAGCCCAAGGCTCAACGGCCAACCTGTTCTAATAACTTATGTAACTTTTGATGATTGGATGAATGGAATCATTTGGAAGTGAATGAAACGGGATATTTATATTTTCCCTTCCTTAAAAGAGTAGAGATGAGTTATCGGGATCTGTGATTGGACCAGTACTATTTCTATTATTTAATAATGATTTACTTGGTACAATATCAGTAAAATACAACAGTAATTCAGTCGATACCAATTTATACCATCCAATCTTGTCAGTGGTTGACCAATCAAGAATACAAGAGGACTTTGATAGATTGATGTTATGTTCAAGAGAATGGTTATCAGCTTTCAATAGAGATAAATGTAAGGTGTCATATAGAAGAAATCGAAAACTATAATACGATTACTGTATGAACAGGCGTATACTGGATATTGTAAATGATGAAAAGGATCTTGATATTATAAATGACAAATTATCATTTTCCAGATATATTGCCAGTGCTGCTGCTAAGGTTAACAGAGCGCTAGGACTGATTAAGCATTCATTTTCATATATAAACAAGGATCTGTTTCTTATATTACAAATGGAGAAAGATTAAAATATTTCAGAAAAACTCCAGAGACGAATAGCTAAGTAAGTAGCATAATTAAAAATGATCAATTATGAAGATAGGTTAAAGGAGTTGGGGCTAACATTGTTACAAGGTTGGTATCGGGGAGACTTAATAGAAATATTTAAGATTATGCGTTGTTAAGAATAAGTAGACCCTAATGCATTTTTTTACTAGAGGGGGTACAATACACGGAGCAGTCATACATAAACAGTAGAAATAGATAGAAGTTGGTTGAATATCAGAAAATTCTTTATAGTCATAGTGATTGGACTATGGAAAAGATCAGTGGAATGTGTAGTATTATTAATAGATGTACATGATTTTCAAGAGAATTTTTATGTTTATTACACCACTGCAAATTATTATGATGTGTGGATATACAATTTTTATAATCTTTTTCACACTTTGAAAATGTTCTAAGGTAATCAGTACGCTCTCAGTGTGTTTTATGTAAGTGGATTTTTTTTTTCTCAACCTATGATTTTCAAATTTCAAAAAAGCAGGATATTTTTCGAATTTGCAGTAATATAACCTCTTAAAGGAGACCAGACAAAGTCAAAATAAAGAATGAATTTTATTCAGAATTATACACAAAGAAAATTAAAGAAAATGATCAAATACGTAAGATTTAGTCACAAGTGGATGAAGTTTTGTGGTAAAGACTCAAGGGTGAATGACACCAAAATAGTTTAATAAGCACGATTTATAAACGATATTTTTATCATGTGAGCCATGTCACGAACCCTTTGTGACCTTGGGACTTGAAACATTTTTTTTTAAAATTTTTGTACTATTTTCTTTGATTTTGGTGTTTTGTTGTTTTTTTTCTTGCATCAGAAACAAAGACGATAACATTATTCACTTCTGTATTGGTTTCGCTTTATTTCAAAGGTTACGAAAGAAGACTGTTTCGAAAAGTAAAAAGGGCGCTGGGTTAGATGCACGAGCTTCCAAGATGCTACTTCGAAGGGACTAAAATGCCATTACCCTAAAGTTTTCTGTAATATTAAATAGTTAGATATTTTCCATGCAGACCTCGTATATCCTTGTGTGCCGTAGGCACACAAACAAAAACTATGGACAATTTGTTTCAAGACGCTTGCTTACGTACTTGAACCTGGGCCTTCTATACTCATACAAGCATGATTATAAATGAGATATTTACTCCATGAGCTATGCCACGTACCCCTTTGTTGCCTTGGGACTATGGAAGAACTTTTTTCCTTGTTTTATTTAGTTTTATTGATTTCTTTCACTTTTGATTATCAAATATCGGTTGTTTTTCTTGCATCGGAAACAAAGAAGCCAAAAGCTTTATTCAATTCAGAATGGTTTCTTGGTTTTTCCTTTGTTTGTTATTCTGTCTTTGATTTTCTTTCGAATTCTCTTTTGCTGGAGTTTCTTTTAAATTCCAGGATTTAACCAAACATTTAACCAAATTTCCAAGAAGTTTCCCGCCAGTACAAACAAGGTGATTGCATTACGTGAGTCGGAGCTGTGTTCAATTTGATTCAATTTCACGAACTAACCAATCAAATCAGCAGGCTATTTAAACAAGACGTGACGTCATCGTGGCAGTAGAAAAATGGAAGGAGAAACGAAAGAAGACAAGAGAAATGAGTGGAAGAAAGTCGAAAACAAGGAATGAATACATCGAAAGCACTCAGAGAGTGCATACCTCTGGCAAGGCCATACACTAACTAAAAACAATGAAAATCAGTTCATATATTGCTACGGTGCTGGGGAAGTAACTGTAAGTTTCGATTTTTCAATTTTCTGACTACTGTGAAAAATAGATCTTGATTCTGGCCCAAGATTCAATCAATTCTTTCTTAGTCCATGGTCTACCCTTCCTGGAAAATTCATTGAAATTCATTGAAAATGTTTGGAAATACTGCAAAGATAAAGAGACAGTGAATACGTATACCTCTTCCAACTTTGAGGTGAATAAGTCCTGTAGGGGGGAGAAGAAGGATATAGAGGGGGGAGAGCAAGGGGGTATAAAAGGGGAGAAGTAAGAGGATTGTATATGAAATGGGCACAAAAAAGTATGACAAGGAGAATATAGAGGGGGAAGAAGAAGAAGAAGAAGAAGAAGAAGAAGAAGAAGAAGAAGAAGAAGAAGAAGAAGAAACTGATGCTGAAACTGAAAGATGGTTTAGCAGAAGAACTGAGAAGGGAAGAATGATCGTTCCATTTTAATAATTCTATGCCCGACTAACCAGAGATGCAGTGCGTGACACAAAGTTCTCCAGTCTGTCAACAAAAAACATCCCTGAATCCAAAGCTTTCACATTATTACCGATTCTTTCTCTAAATCTCTGTAACCCGTTTTTATTATACGCGATATCTTCTTTTTTCTTTTTCTGATTTCAGTAAATATATTCATTGGATCAATTCCCCCGCTTTGTTGCTTTCCTAATAGCTTCATGGTCGCTACACCCTCCGGCCTTCTTCCGTCTCAATTTCTAAAGCAAAGTGTCATGACTCTCATAGATTAATTCATTTGGGACAGTTCCTTCCTTTTTATTGCCTCTATCACAATATTTCGGTTGCTGTACACTCCGGTCTCCTTTCCATCTGAATTCATATGACTTGTCTTAAACTTCGATGTATCGATTCATTTAAACAATGTCCTCGTATTTCTAGTCCTTATAACAGATAACGTGATGTTGCTATTATATGTTGATTAATTATAAACGGTTTTCTTGTTTTTGTTGTATTTTTGGTGGGGGTGGATTTTTAATACGAGTCGTTTTTACGTTTTTCGTTGACTCATTTGGAGAAGTTCTTTGGTCCTTGTTGTCCATATCACTGCATTTCGGTCGCTGTTTCCCCATACCTTCAGTCTCTCAGAATTTCAATGGCAAATTGTTGTTTCTTTTATGCATTAATTCATTTACATCAGTTTTCATGCATTTGTTTTAATGATTCTTGTATCACATTTTTTATCGCTCAACTTTGAGATTTTACCGTATCTGAATTGCCTTTTCTCATCAGCACAAATAATGATCAGCCATGTGCATTTGTCCTCGATCAAGCTTACGTCTGGTGAGGTAATTTGATAAAAATAAAAATTCATGTTTCGTTAAACGATATTTTTTAAAAAGCATCTATTATACTCTACAGCCTCTGCTTACTTGAACAGCTTCATGTGTTAACATTCTATCTTACTCGTCACTTTGCTATTGACTGAAATTTCTAATAAATTGTATATTTAATTTTGTTTTTAGATTTGTTTGAGATTCAGGAAATGAATTGCACATAAACAATAGAATGCTGCACAATATGATCTTTTGATATTGTATAAGTAGGCTGGAATTGCAAAAGTAATTATGATCGACATTTTCGGACAGCAATGGCGAATCTGTGCCCTCTGTTAGTCAACATAGGAACGGTTTTTCAAGGTTCGAAAGCCTTTGTTGACATTGTTTTTGTTGTTGTTCTCTCATTAACGACGTCTTTTCCGACTTTTCTTGCTATTGTTCTTACTTTTAGTATTTACCGTATTTTGTTACGGGCTCCCCCGTTTCGTAAGATACGGCTAAATCTTTATTTCGTTCCCGAACCCCCTAAATGATGATGATGATAAGCTGGGTTGAGTTGTGAGATGATGGGTTGGCGAAATGTATAGGAGATTAAGGTGTAGTAAATATAGATGAAGAAAGTGGATGCTGTCTCTACAATGGCTAACTGCAAAATAAACACTAAACGCTACTTTTGTTTATCGTTTTGTTTCGTAAAAGTGAAAAAATGCTGCAAATTGAACGTTTGAAATGAAGAGAATGCCTGTGCCTAACCCAAATCGAATTAAGTTCAGATCAACTGCAGAGGAATACTTGGATGTCCGGTGCCAACTCGAGGTGGAACTTTAACAAATCGTCTTTAGTCAAGTACCTCCTTGTGTTCCTATTTGTACCACTTTTTGACGTTCCATGAGCGAGTTGAGGGACCGTAGCCATCAAAGGTGGCAAAGGGTTCTATCTTTTTTCATATCTGCTTGTGTTTGTTTGTGTGCCCCGGCTCTCCTTGACATTTCGTTTTCTCTACAGACTTGAAAATTGACAAAAGCACTCAACTAGTCCCTTTCTTTTGCAAAAAAGGCTTTTGGGGTCTTAATTGGGCCTCATTTGACGGGTTTCGTTCATCACTAACATCTAGGTTTTCCAGAATTTCGATGTTTCTTGATATTCTTTTTACACTATTTTACATGATTTCAAATACAAAAAAAAAAACGCCAGTGATGTCGTATATAGTTGACTTCAAATTTTGACGTTTCTGGTTATTCAATCATTGACAGTGACAATGGTTTTTTTTAATGTTTTGTGAGTTGTTGTTATCATTATACATTGATTCATGAACGAATTGCCACTAGATGAAAACCAACCACGGGAACAGGCTGGACTACTCAACCATGGACCATCTCCATTCAATAAATCAGCTGGTAGAGAAAGCAGCAGAATACAAAATGCCATTCACTGTAGCATTTAGAGACTTCAAGGAGGCATTCGACTCTATAGAAATTCCCATGGTCATGAAGACCGTCACTCTACAAGGTATGGACCCTATATATGTCAAAGCACAGCAACTCTTTCATCAGGCTACATAAGGACTCTGGACCGTTCAAGCTCCAAAAAGGAGTAAGGTAAGGTGATAACAGCTCACCCAAACTCTTTATAGCCTGCCTCGAGATGATCTTCTAAAACCCTGGTTAAGAGAATAGAGGAATCAAAATAGACGGCGAATATCTGAGCAACTTCGAATTTGTAGACGACATCGTCCTTTTTGCAGAAAACCTACATGACCTCCAACCAATGCTTGATGAACTAAACAAAGAAAGCAAAAAAGTTGGCCTACACATGAACACATGAAAGTCATGTGCAACAATCACATCAAGAATAAGAACATAACTGTCAAAATCGAAGATGCAAAACTGGGGAAAGTAGACCACTACATCTATCTATGATCCCTATGAAACCCACAAAGGAAGAAGAAATCAAACAAAGAATCACTCTAAGATGGCAAGCCTTTGGCAAAGCAAGCTCAACCTTCAAAAACAAGACGATCCCAATAATCCTGAAAAGTAAAGTATACAACCAATGCATTTTTCCCGATAGTCACTTATGGAGCTGAAACATGGAACCTAACCAGACTCACGAACTAAAACGCATGCAACGCGTGCATGAGAGAATCAGGGGTGAGAGTGAGTAGATACATGCTAATCCCCCCCCCCGGTGAGCATTAAAGACCGAGTGCGCCGGTGCAATGAGTTAGCCAATGAGGTGATACTGAGGCTGCACATTGTTAAGTACATTGGGAGCCTTTGGACCAGTCCTTGGGCTCTCCCACTATTACTCGGCCCAGCTGCAGGGATGCAGCTCCTCTCAGGGTTGCACTGTCCCATTGCACTTGAAGGGACAGGTTGGGATTGTCCTGACACTTTCATGATCCCGGTTGCCTAAGCAACCATGGATGCTTAGTAACCAAAGTGGCGTCGTCTGGAGATATTTTTGAAGGGCGTTTTCTTTTTCTTCCACGTAAAGCCTTGACCTTGTGTCGCATTTTGCTGGTTGAAGAGCGAATGAATTGGATGCTCAACCTCACATGGAGAGATCACAAGACAGCACAGTATATCAGGAAGAAAACGGGAGTCCGAAACATCATGGAATCTATCAGAGAACTTGAATGGCAATGGGCAGGTCATGTTGCAAGAATGGCAGACAACCGATGGACATCACATCTCACAACATGGATCCCTCGAGATCACTTGCAAAACTGAGGCCGACAGAACACAAGATGAGTAGATGAACTAGACGAATTTAGAAAATACTGACTCTGCGATGCCCATGATATAGGAATGTGGTGGATCCTGGGAAAGGTCAATGTCCAACGACGGACTTTAAAAGACTGATGATGATGATGATGATGATGATGATGATGATGATGGAAACAATGCCTCATCTACGTCATTGGTTCTCAATGTCTCAGATCAACCCCTCTTTTGAAATCCAATATTTCCTCACACCCCCCCATTGCTGAATTTTCAACTAGTAATTTCCATTTTACCTCCCCACCCCATTCCTTCCCTGATTGAAATTCCACACCTTGAGAAATTTTCCTCCCAGGGAGCCAAATGACTCCCATTTGAGTATTACTGGTGTAAGCAATTCAGAAACACATAAACTTTCTTGCTATCGGGAACTCTCAACTAAAACTGCCAAATATAGGTTTCTTCAGTTTCAAAGCTGCTCTATCCAGCTAGATTGCTGTCTGCTTTTGTATGTATTACGCAGACCATAAAAATGGAATGAGAGGCTTGAAATCTTTAGCATTTACTCCTTATTACGTCTAGGGATTTTCCTTTTAAATTCCACCCACCCAAGTTTTTACTAGAAGGATCCTAAATTGATCCCTTTGTTTGTGTACGCCTGTTTTTTGAAAATTCAGATTTTTTAGTGATCACTACCCAACAAAATGAGAGAAGTAACTTATCCATCAGTCAACCTCTTTTCCAATTTTTCATTGATCATCCCCACCCCTGCTAACATGGCATGCTGCCAAAAGACTTTGGTCACGTGGTGGTTTCTAATGAGTGACAAACCAGACTTGTTGTTATTCAATTTCTTTCGTGTTATTCGTTATTCCCCAAAAGAGAAGTACCTGTCAGTTTCAGTCATACTGTTTGGAACATGATAAGAATGAATAAATGCTTCGTTCTGAATCGAAAAATCTTGTATTCTCGGCGGTGATCCTTGGGGGGAAAATAGGGGCCTATTTGATAGTCCCCACCAAAAACTAAAATCCATAATTTCAAAATACAGAAGACAAAAACGAAAAAAAATTGCATTCCCTTTTTTTGGCGAACCAGTAACTCAATTCGCCGTGTTACTTTGGGTCAAATTCTAACAGCAATTTTGTTCAACTTTTTTTTTGCCTGAAGAAGCAGCTGACACTATCTATAGTAGGATACAGGGGGGTGTAGCAATATAGGGTATAGTATCAGGGGGCTTTTCCATCAGTTCCATCTGACCAAAATTTACATAACCAATGGGAATCGTTATGTCCCAACCTTCAGATTTAGGATTAGAGTCAAGGTAATTTTTTTTCGTTTCTGTGTTTTCAGTACTTTAAAATGATTGATTTTAGCTTCTGATGCTGACTATGGAAAAGTTGCCGGTGAGAGTAACTTATACGTCGAAAGTTTGAAGGTACTTTGGAACCAGTGTTTGAGGAGAGATATCATCTGCAAGAGATACGTTATGTAATTCGAAAAACTTCAGTGAGTAACTTCTGGGGGTATCGATATTATAGAGAAAAAGGTGAAAACGTTGCGAATTGGGGTTTTGGTTACTGAAAAGGAAATGTGAACAAAACGTATAAGAGCAGGTGTAGTTTGTTACTCAATAGAAGTAACAAACGTCTTTTGACAGCGTGGGATGTTGGGGATGATCATTTAAAAATTTGGAAAGGGGGTGATAAATAAAAATGTTACTCGTCTCGTTTTTTATTAGGCAGTGATCACTAAAAGTCCGAAAAGTAAAAAAGGCGTTGATGCTGCCGGAAACAACTAAGGAACCAGTTTAGCATAAACTTACTTTGCAAATTGATCACCACAAGTGCACACAGACACACACACACACGCACGCGCACACACACACACACATACACACACACACACACACACACACACACACACACACACTCAAACATTTATTTTCTCTTAACGGATGATGAGATATTAGAAAAAAACTGAGATGTTTATTTCAGGACATAATAAGGTGAGAATGTTGAAAATTTAAGGTGCGGTGTCGTTTTATTCACAATTAAACCACCAATCGTTGCTGGTGAGAAAGTGTAATTGTAGGGAGGGAAAGGTTCGTCAGTGTGTGTGTGTGTGTGTTCTACTTGGTCTCCCTATCGTCCACACACACACGCACACACACACATACACACACACACACACACACACATATATATATATATATATATATACATATATATATATATATATGTATATATAATGTGTACTTTAGAGAGTGAGACGGACTCGGGAGTGAAGTTTTTGGGGGTAAGGTTTATTAATCCTTATACGTCAACAGTCCATACATGTTTCGGGATTTTTCCCATTATCAGTGGTGTGTGTTGTGTGAGTGTGAATTAAAATGTACCATGTGGAACCAGAGTCCACTGCCAGGGGCTATGCATTGTGGGTAAGTTTTGTTGTCAGGGCTACTAGAGACCTCTTGCTGAATGTAAGAATGACCAGCAGGTATTGGGATTTTGGTAAAGCAGCAGCAGCAGTTGGTCTTGGGGAGGGCAGAGTGTGTCAAGGTAGGGGGTAGTGTTGTGGAGGTGGATTTTTTGGTATGTCTGGGATAGTGTAGAAGGAGGGGTGGTGGGGTCAAGGAGCTACATAGGTATCAACCTTAAAAGTTACTGAAAATATTTTGGCTATGATTTGGACAGGGGTTATAACAGGCTAAGGTGAAGTTTTTCCTATGGGTCTAGGTGACTTTGAAGCTTCCATTATTGAGTGTGTCTAAGGTGTGGGTGTGAGGATATTAATGGTAGGAGTTGTGTGTATTAGTGTTCTGTGTGGTGCGGGTTGTTCAGTTTAGTATTTAATCCATTAGGATATAGGGTTTTGAGTTTGTTGATCCACATGTCTTCGTGTTTTTCTAGAACTTTAGTTATGTCAATTGGAGTCGTTTTTTCTATTTTTTCTATGATGGTGAAGCTAGCGTCAGTGGCAAAATTGTGGTCAGGTGTGCGAAAGTGTAGTTCTACAGGAAGTGGGCTACGATTATTTTTTGACTTAATCCTATGTCTATAATTGTTGAGTCTAAAATTGAATTGCCACTCGGACTTGCCTATGTACTGTAACTTACATCTATTGCACTCTAGAAGGTATATAATGTTCTTACTGCGGCAGTTGCTATTGTGGTATATGTGGTAACTCTCTTTTGTGGTGGTGCTTGTGAATGTATTGGTGTACTTGAGGTGGTTGCAACATAGACTGTTTCTTATGTTGCAAGGTGTGCAGAATTACGAACCCTTTTTCCGTCGTCTGTCAGTTTTTGATTAGTCTAGAAAGCTCTACAGCTTTAAACACTTAATATGGGAAAGAGACTTTGGTTGAAATATTCATGCAATTTTTTTATTACCTATATTATGGTAACATTTCTCATTTATATATATATATATATATATATATATATATATATATATATATATATATACATATATATATATATATATATTCTTGCACACAGAGTTTGGAAAAAGTAATGGAAATACCTCTCTGAATGTGTTGCAGATTAGTACATATCATTGTATTGTTGGTTCATGGACTTGAATACTCTGGGCAGAAATTGCCAAACCTAATTGTAAATCAACATGAAACGTCGCAGAAAGTGATGTTATGAAAATAAGTATTGGATAGTGGACCACTGAAAGGATATATATATACTCGGAAAAATCCTCCTTACATTATTTTCATGTTCTGGCCGAGTTTATATCTGGAGGCAGCCTACAGAAGCGTATGATCCTGATCATCTCACCCCCAACAGTTGAATGTGGAGGTTGATCTGTAATGATTCTTTTTGTCCCGCATGATAAGGACCATCCGTTCATTCGGACTGACTATTTTCATCCCGTGGAGCAAACAATCATCCATAGCAGTGACACTGTTTTTCAGGGTGGTAATACACCCATTCGCACCGCAATAGTTGTCAAAACTGGTTTAAAATGCATGAAAATGAACTTCAACACATGGATTGACCTCTGCAATTACCAGATCTTAATATAATAGAGCATTTTGTGTCAATAGGAGCAGCAACTAAGGAACCGATACCCTCCACCTGGTCGAGGGATGACTAAAAACTCTAGATACTGTCCAAAAGCTATAAAATCAATTCCTCAACATATTGAAGCTGCTATTAATGATGAAGGGGGCCGCTCAATATTAAACATATCAATAGGGTTTAAATGAAAATTGATGATTAAAATAGGTTTCCATTATTTTGTCCAACCTCTGTATATATATATATATATATATATATATATATATATATATATATATATATATATATATATATATATGGAGAGAGAGACGGAGACAGAGAGGAGAGAGAGAAAGAGAAACAGAGAGATCGTTGTGTCTGGCATATCAATTCAAAAAAGGAGACATTGAGAGAATCGTGACGATTTGTTATTGGCCAATAAAGTCTGAACGTATGGCGCCTCAGATTGAATAAAGTCCTAACTAATCGAGTGTAGACTAGGAAAAGTTACAAAGACATTCATTTTTACATGAAGGAATAAACGTGAGTTGGGGGTTAAAAGATGTGAAAGACGAGTTGAGATGATAAGAGGGGGATATGGGTGGAGAGAATGGGGATGAATCGATATGTTGGTGGTGTGAGAGCAGGCCCGTTGCCAGACTGCAGTGAATAGGGGGTCAGCCATGAAGTTCAGGGGGCTGCAAGTAAAAGTGTGGGCCAAAAAAAAAAGTTACATTTGTTCAAATAGTTTTTTTTTTTTTAATAACCAAAACACACTAGAAAGATACCAGAAATAGTCAAAGACCCGCCCCCAAATACAGAGAAAACTGTAAATAAAGAAAGAAGGAAAATAAACCGTTTGAAAATTTAAAAAGTTGTAAAATGAGTGAAAGAGAGAAAGAAAGGAAGAAAGAGAGAGGGGAAAATGTTAAGAACGTAGCGGAGATCATGTGATCATTGAATAATTTAAAAAAAGTAAGAATTATTTGAGCGATTGAGTTTCGAACGGACCACCGAATTTCAACCAGACGACACAAAGTGGATCGCTGGATTGATACTATAAATGCCTGAAAGAGTAAGAATATTAAAATATACTAATGGAACATAGACCAAATTTTGATTTACATTATTCAATATTCTTCAAAAGTTTAGATAAGTGCTTTTGTTTAAAATCGAGGACGCACGTTTACTTCTCTATTTAAGACGAAATGAAATACACTGAATTATTTTTTGGTAGTGTATTAGACATTCTTGTTCAGATTATTCTTGTTTCAATTTTGTTTGTTGCGATGTTCTGATCATAGCATGTTGCTTAGTCTGACAATTTTCCTCGTCTGTGATGTTCACTTTTTACAACGTTTCGACTATGTTCCGTTCGGCCTTCCTCCGATGTTTGTTAAGTTCTGGAATGTCGAATTCGATTCCAAAGGAGCGTGTGCATTCCCTCACATACATATCATGTCCAGTTTTTGAGTATCTGTGTTCTGGGGATTATCTTCCATTGATGTCTACGTTAGCTTCGTGACCGTTGAGATTTGCACGCACTCTTTTCTCTCGGGTCATAACTATGGAGTTCCAAGTTAATAACCCGCTCTTTCAGTTTTTCCTACAACCGAAGTCGATACTCGGCCTCTTGATTGAATTATCAAAGTATATATACGGGAAGATTCCTGAAACCGTCTCAAACCACCAATGCTTCGCCCTGGTTATTATTTGGAGCTTATTTCCTAACGGTCAGTCTGCACTCTTTTCCCTCCACACTTTATACACAATTTTCACAAGCCTACAAATTATTGCCTCCGACAGTTTCTGTAAGCACCTGAGATTGCTTTGATGTAGCTAAGCAGCCATTCAGAGGGGACCATACTGTGAATGCGTGAATTAACTCTATCCCAGGGTTAGTTACCTGGCAGTGAGTAGCAATTACGTGATCTTGTAACCGTTGCATTCAGAAAAAACAATGATAAGGGTAGGTTTTCTGCCCATTCTTCAGATCGCATGCAGTTTGGGGGGGGGGGGATAGCAAAGGATCCAGGTCTCTCAGCCATCCTGCAGTCTAGATTTGGCTTCCAATGACTTCTGACTTCCCAAAGAGATTTCAGGCTGTGAGCAAAATTAAGGAAAACGCACCGAGGAAGATGATGACGATCCTGAAAGAGGACTTTACAGACTATTTTGAAAAGTATAAAAGTCGCTGGAAAGATGTATGAAGTCCTAAAGGGAAGTACTTTGAAGGGAACTTTGTAGCCTCTGCCCTAGGTGTTTTTTTTTCTTGTTAATATTCAATGGTTAGATTCTATCCGAAAGACCTCGAACATTTGAGTTGTAAGTTGTCTTTCTGAGAACGTCGTTAAATGACACAATCACATTGCAGAAATAAGTGGGCGTCTCATATTGTCTGACGAGTTTAAGACCCATCTGCTTAGCATCAATGCGAATTAGTAGATCATTAGGAAATAATTACACCCTTACACGTCATGGCTTACATGAAGAGAATAAAGAAAGTAGCACCAATCCATTGATGGGGAGAAGAGACATTAGGTTGGGGGGGGAGAAAGGACGTGAAATAAGTATGAGAGAATGAGTGGCTAAAAAGGGAAGGAAAGAAGAACAGAAGGAAGGAAAAGGGGAAGGAAGAATGAAGAGAAAGAGAAGAAAGGAAGGACGTAGAAGTAAAATGGTATGAAAGGAATATTGTAGGAACGAGTAGGAAAAATGGGAGAGAAAAAAGATGAATGAAAGAGAGGGTCTAAAAAGAAAGAAAGAAGGGAGCAAAAAGAAAGAGAATAGAAGATGAAGGACAAAAAAAGAGTAACTGGAAGGAAATGAATGGGATAGAAATAAGAATAAAAGGCGTCTGAAAAGAAAGAATGGGAAGGAGGAAGAGAAGGAAAGGAAAAAGAAAATGACTCGAAAGGAAAGAACGAGAGAAAGAAAAATGAATACAAGAAGGATTCTGAAAAGGAAGAAAGAACAAGAGAAAGAAAGGAAAGAAAAACTGTTCTCTGAGAAATACATAGTTTACAAAAAGAAATGCAATGAAAAATAAAGGCGAATGAAATGAATAACTAAGAAAAGAAGAGAGTAAAGAAAGTTTACTCCATGACAGAAAGATAAAGCTGACATAAAATGGGGGAAAAAAAGAAACGAAACGAATGGCTAAAGGGGGAAAAAAAAGGAAGAATTGAATTTTTCCAGGAAGGAAAAAAAAGGCCAGACGACAGGGGAAAACATCTGAAAGAACTTTAGAAAAAAAACAAAAATAAAAATGAGAAGGTTAGAGAGGAAGATGACGAAAGTACGGAACGAAATGAGGAAAGAAGGGAAAAAACGTGGAAGACTAGTGAACAGAGATGGTGACTGGTGGAATGGTAGCCACTCCAGTAGGCTTGGAATAAGAAGAAACAAACGCACTTAAATACGTCATTCAAACGCATAATCCGTTTAGGCTGTATGAACAGGTCACGTGACCCGTATCCAAAGGATCATTATCCGAACCATGGAGACGCCCATCTTGGAAAGCTGACTAAGGTAACTCGATTAGTAACTACAGAGTTTGAGTATAAATTTAATGACCCCCATTGCATGCATACATACATACATACATACATACATACACACACACACACACACACACACACACACACACATAAATATATACATATATGTGTGTGTTTCTATACATACTAGTATGATATTCGTTAAAATGGTTGAATCATTTGCATATGGATCGGCACTGTCTAGAATTAGAGTATCTGTGCGCTCGTCTTTGGATAAAAATGCCCACACCTCTGACTTGGATCAGAGTTTAGTATCTGTGTGTTCATTGAAAAGTGTTACACTAGATTGACCAGTATATATATATATATATATATATATATATATATATATATATATATATATATATATATATATATATATATATATATATATATGAACTATTCATCTTGTAATGCTGAAAGAGAACAATTTTTTGTAAACGATACTTATATATAACCCGAAGTATACTCGACCATGTGCCATGCAAGCTACTGTTATTCCGATCAGTGTTATTTTAATTTTAGCTTCTTGGTGCATGTAATTAAACTTTTTGGTACTTGTTATTTTATTCTTTATTTTGGAACTATTCAGCTGTCTCACCATAGCTCTGTTTATATATATATATATATATATATATATATATATATATATATATATATATGTGTGTGTGTGTGTGTGTGTGTGTGTGTGTGCGTATAATATATATATATATATATATATGTGTGTGTGTGTGTGTGTGTGTGTGTGTGTGTGTGTGTGTACGTATATAAGATATATATATATATGTGTGTGTACGTATTTGAGATATATATGTACGTATATAAGATATGTATATATATATATATATATATATATATATATATATATATATATATATATATATACGTAAATAAGAGAAAGAAAAGAGGGTGTGATGAAGACGGAGGTGACGACGATAGATCTGAAGAAATCCGTATCAACATAAACACAATATGAGAGAGAGAGATGAGATGCTATGAGGATATTGCAACTACACAAATATAGTGACTGCCAGGAGAAAGATTATGCTGTGCCTATCTCCCTTGAAAATTGCTTTCCGATATTTTGGGTTTTATCTAAGCTCGACCACCTACTACTGGCACTGGAAGGGAGCATACAACCGAGCAGGCCCAGAGATAGACATGCAGATCAATAGACAAAAATACGCCAATTTTGATTCCGATAAAGTGCACGCTCATATGATAGCTGTCACGATACAATCAAAAGCAATTTTTCAAAATAGTTTAAACTAAACGCTCCTCATGCTATATAACGACAAACAAAGCGAACTTTTCGAGCAATGCTTCTTCCTTTTTTCGAGATGGTACATTCCTAAATCGTGAAATGAATTCGAAAATGGATGTTCTCTGATTCTCATTTTCAGTTTTAAGGGTCAGGGGTTTATATACTTCATACGTTTTTTTTTCTTTGTATCACCGTTAACTCATTAACTGTAGAAGGTGGCAAGTGCATTAGATATCTATTGCAAGATAAAAGCCCTTGTCCATTGCAAGATCATTCATTGCAAATTATCCATCTCAAGTAATTACAATATAAAAGCCTTGACTTATAGATAGAAATGTGTTGCCATCAATCACAACAAAACAGATATTTTATTTAATTAGCCAAAGAACTGCAATGGCAGAAATTTCCGTCACCTGCCATGGGTTAATATTCAATTGAAAGTGAATCACGTCAGAAGAGACTGAGAAAAAACGTTTAAAATACTCTGCTGTTATTGCATGAGATTTATTTGAAGTAATTTGTTGTTTATTTTTACGTAACATGCACACATAGTATATTCAGATAACTCAATTAGTAGACCGGGTATCGACATGAATAACTTTTTAGAACCATTGACCCGGAAGGAATGGGATATGAACTTATGATTCTGTGGGTGCAGTCGAGAGAAGCAAGTGTGTTCAAAACTCAACCAGGGTCCGGAGGCCATTGCGTAGGTCAGTAGGAGACAATTCTGAGAACACAGAGATGCAAAGCCCGGATGCAGCGTGTTTGTGAGGAAATACGCATGCTCCTCTGGAACCAGATTCGACATTTCAGAATACAACAGACGCCCGGGGAAGGCTGGCAAGAATTTGAAAAATAAAGAGGAATGTGTCCGAATGAACCACACACACAATGGTTGAAAAACTGTCAAATAAAATTCATTCAATTTACAATTTTTTTATATCAATGCAAAAATTACTGATCGTTACCATTTAATAAAATGTGACAACTTTGGATAGCCAAGGCGATTTGATTGTATTCTGCAGTGTTCAGGGGGAAGGGTTATTCAGCTCTTTATTGCTTGGGCGATTATTTAATACTAGGATATCGTTTACAAGCCTTAAGAAAAATTTGCAAGCTTGGTTTGTCACAATAAAAACTGTCATGTGACCAACATCTTTTGGCACCATGTCGTGTCGAGGTGATCAATAAAAAATTGGAGAAAGGGTTGATCATTGAATGTTACTTCTCTCGTCTTCTGTTGGGCAGTGATAAAAGAGTCTGAATTTTCAAAACTAAGCGTGGATGCTGTCGGTCAGAAACTAGGGGATCAGCCTAGCATAAACTTACATTTCAAATTGAACATCCCCCTAAAAACCTATCGGGGGGGGGGGGATAAAAAATAGACATCTGGAGTGAAAGTTGAAATTTTCAACCAGCAGTTCGTCTCTGTACGTGTTGAGGTTGAAAGGGAATTTTTTTTTACGGGTTACTGCAACCTGGACGGACTGTTTCTTTCGCTATGATGAACAACTGGCTTGTTTTCTTTAGGGGACTGATAGTAACCGAACATTGATACTTTAAACCATATTGCTCCAACGAGACCATTTCTTTATCGTTGGGAATGTCAAGCGCTCTCAAACCGACAGTTGTTGCAATCTCAATTTGACTGAAGTCGACCATGACGAGATAGCAATGTCCGTCTGTTGAAGAGTATTGCTTTTTGAGTAGTAGATGCAGTAGATCGAACATAATTAGTAATCTTCTTTGAATCGGCCCCGGGTCAGCGCTGAACAAATACGGAGCCTGTGGCCCAAATTTATTAGCGTCTCTTAGTCCAGATTCCCTTAATTGGCAGAGAATTTCTGGGCTGTATCAAGATTTTTTTCTGTATCTAACGATAGAAACTTAGATTTTATGGCTCTGAGCATGCGCAATCAGGCAAAGATGGCAATTTAATCGGCGGAACTAGACACAAACATTTACACAATCACAAATAGATTGACAGAATTAGACGAACATGAATATATAAATGCACAGATAGTTATTTAGTAAATATGTACATATATATGTGTGTGTGTGTGTGTGCGTGTGCGTGTGTGTAAGATACCAAGTTATATATTTTCCAGTAAGTATTTCAGATTTTGCAAGTAAGTAAATGTATTGATTGATGGTGTGTATGACAATCGTATTGCGTAAGTCTTCCAAATAGACGTCTGCCTTTGATTAGCAAGTTTTCACCTGGACACCTGACTATTTCTAATATCTTAAATGGCATATTCTATTGATTGCTTTGTAGCTTCATTCACTGGTTGTTCACTGGCCGAAATAGACAGAGATAAACTTGCTGACAGTTCATATTAAGATTCGTCAGTTTGGTTAGTCAATCAATAACAGCCTTCACATGACCAACGTCTTTTGGAGGAATGTCGTGTTGGGAGTGCTCAATTAAAGAGCTGGAAAAAAGGGTGACCAAATTGTTTTTCTCGCCTTTTGTTTTCTTGGACAGTGATTTCTAAAACAGTCCGAATTTACAAAAAGAGAACATGCGTGAATGCTGCCGGACACAAACTAAGGGACCGATTTAGCCAAAGTAAATTGAACATCCAGTAAAATAAATGAATATGATAAAGACAGGAAAAAAATCAAATAAATTGATAAATAAAAATAATAGAATAAATAGAATGAAATAGAATAAAATGAAATAAAAAATTAAAATAGAAATAATAAAAAATGAAAAGAATAAAATGAAATTAAATAAGATAAATAAATGAATAAATAAATGAATAAATAAGATAAAATCAAAATTACCTATTTTGAGAGGGGGTTTTAAAAAACAAAAAATGTTTTCTTCTAGGTGAGCGGTACAGTCTGTATCATGATATGAGTAAGGAGTAAACGTTTTAATTGAACGCATAACACATGTCTTAATTGTCCGCGTGACACTTACATTCATACTTTCATTACCAGTCAACTACACCAATTTAAAAACTAAAGAAACCTTTGTTGATGTTGACAGCTTTGTTTGACGGTTTCCAATTTATCAACAATATCTTGAAAGTGAAAAAAACTGGTTCCTTCACAAGATAAGAAATGGAGATTACAAGGACACTGTGCTGGATATTATGTAAATAACACGACCTTGATTAAATCCAATATATTTTTCTTCATTCCTTATCCATTTCATAGTAGGAACAGTCTTTGTCTGTGCATCCAAAACCTTCATATTTAGCATTATTTTGGATCAGATGGTCTAATAGACCTTTCTTGAGGAACAGCTTAGTATTTATACAGAAATAAACACATTTTTTTAAAAATCTAATCCTAGTTCATCAAATATCTTTCAATCCGTCTTTCAGATATCTCATAAAGCAAGGCCCATTAGAGCTATGAACACCCAATCTTCTGTGATTACTAATGTTTTAACATAATAGTCCATGAAAATTCCAAAACATTTTTAGCGAGGGGTTCGATTTGCAATGTAAGTATAGAGTTAAACTGGACCCTTACTTTGCCTTTAGCTTGCTACTTAGTTCACTACAAAGAGTCATAGGATGGTCAAAAAGTAATGAATTACTCTCACCCATCAAACATGGACCTTTTACACCTTTTAATACAGACGCATGAGTCTCAACTTGACCTTCACCAAAACTTATTGCCAAACTCAAGTCCATTTTAGAATTAACTTTATTTTCCATTCGTAACGAGAGCAATCTTCACCAAACTCAGGGAAATGAACTCTCCAGTTTTTCCGTCCTGTCACTTTAAACCAAATCGATACATAAAATTGGGATTCCCCTACCGTGGATCGGTAGGTGGCTCTCTTACGAACTGTGCCAAATTGACAAAAAATCTTATGTATCAACGAATGTATTTATCATACAATCAAAAGTTGCAGTAATCATCTTCAGTTGGAATAGAAATAAGAATAGAGTTTGAACCGGCAGCATACAAGCTTGTCTGATATTATCGAAAACATTCACTATTATTTGGAATCAGTACTCCACCAAGCATAAACTGTAATAAATGTAATTCATCGATTATTGTTGTTTAACTGCATGAAGTAGACATTTAGCTGAAAATTCTGCCCCAAGATCGGTTTTCAGCTAGTATGAATAATATTGGAATGTACTTATAAAAATGTACTGATTTTATAATCGTAGCTTTCCTACCCGGTGTGTCCAGTATGTTTGAACTCATCATTGCTCACAAAATTAGAAATTTACCCTCTGACCTAACAGGCATTATATAAGCAACGTAACCATGACCAAATCCTAATGAATACCTTGTACTCCCATCAATTTCGATTTCTTATCAAACATTTTGTCGTATTTCGTATTGTACATCGGCCAACAAGAACTTTTGAAATTAATTAATACTAAACAGGTAGCATTCCTATGAGATACGTCCAGAATCTCAAAATGTTGTAATAAATGCAGGATTAGAAATGTATCCTCTGACCTCACAGCATTATTTAAGCAAAGGACCCAATGTTAAATTCTGAAGAATATTTTTTTCTTTATTTCTTCTTAATTTTTATAAACTGATATCATAATACAGGCTGTACCTCTCTGTCCCGGTGCTCTGTGGTTCGGCAATCCCTTATGGTCCGGCAAATTTCAATCTACCGCCAACAGTTTGAGGATTTATTCCGCGAGTTCTTTGATTCGGTTTCAAAACATGGTTTGAACCGTAATTCAGCAGTTTATAAACCGACACATCAAACCGAATGAGTGAAAGCCTAAGGGTAGTTTGAAACTGCATCAACAATTTAACAACTTTCGATGTTTATTTTAGCATAAAAATTAGATTTGTATAGTTTATTTTTCTAATCTTATTTTTAATACAAACAATTAAAAAGTATAAGCAAACAAAAAATTTCCATTTATCACAATATAATTAAGATTAGATGAAATATATTGAAATGCATAGTTCAATTTTCTACACTATTTGAGAAATCGTCGAAAATCGATAAACTACTTAAACATTAATTACGTAATAATATTAGAAAAAGATAATTTCAGTTTTCTGTCATTTTATGTGACTGAGCAATGGCCAGGTGTCAGCGTTCCTGGATTGATTTACTTAAATGTATTTGAAATAGGTTGTTTTGACAGCAGTTAATTTGGTCATTAAGCCAGCTTCAGTTGGAATGGAATTAAAGTGATGAGAAAATTGGTAGTTAGATTTAGTATGGACGATATCAGAATCAAGACTTGTTTTCTCAAATATTGATATCCTCGGATGTGATGGTCTTTTCACCTAGGCTGTTCAATGAATTTGCTACTCTTACCAAGTGAATATTTTTTCTGACAGTGGTAGAGATCAGAATTCGTAGTTTATGGCTGTGTCCTCTGGTTTTACTGGGTTTTTTTTACTTATCAAGTATTTCGAATACAGAATGTTAGTATCTACTCCACGTATATTTTTCTGGATTTTTTTTCACTTCCAATAAGTTAGTGCGTTTTCTCCTGTATTCCAGGGTCTTTAGATTAAATTGTTTTGTTTTTTATTCTTCCTATGTAAAAGGGTACAATTGGTGCAGATCTCCGTCTTACGACGTTCGGGATCTACAAATGTGGCAAAGAATACAGGATAGGAATCCCATCCCAAATAATCTTGTCAATAGAGAAAAGGTACTCAGTTTTCTGCAATTTCTACTGAATAGTTCAACCTTTTTCGAAGGTGCGAGTGGTCTAAAGGTAAACGGTATAAGAAACTGGATCGGCGAACCGAGTTTCAAACTCCTGCTCGGACAATTAGCATTTACTTCACACTAATGATTTTGGGAAAAGCATCAATCTACTTCGTACCCCAGCTATTGGTAGATAGCAGAGCAAATGGAGTTCTTTAGCCTTATGTGACTGTCCATCTTACTAGAGATCTTCCAAAAATTTTCTGCTAAAGATCTGACCTAATGACCTGACAACAAGAAAAACATATTTTGATTTGACTTTTCAATAAAATCATTAACTTCAATACACTTTTCGTAAAGCTTGCACAGCTGTTCAATGCTGTCCTATCCACGGAAAGTCTTTAAAAAAAACTCACACCACGATACTCAGCGGTCCAAAGTTTGACTGTTGCATATGAAAGGCACTCTTCGTGCTACACAATTTGCATGTGATCATAGATGTCCTGCGATGCGATAGTGCCTTCCAAACTTTTTTTAAAAATACTTTTTCTGTCACATAATCAATTTTCGTTATCCCAGTCAAATATATGGCAGTTTAACTGGCTCAGGAAAAGTATCCTTTGAGAGAACAAATTATACTAAATTTCGGCACACACTTAGTGATTATTGGTGACAAACTAAAGTGGCACGACATACAGTTCGGAAAGCTCTGTTCTCTAAAACAGCGCGATATTTCCATTACTGGTACCGATTTTCTTTGGTTATTGTTGATTGCTTCAATTTTTTTAGTTTTTGATGTGTAAATTACAAGGAAATAAAGAGAACGCTCTAAATACATTCAAAATTTGTTAAAAGAATACATAAAAACGATACATCATAATAAGGCAATGAAATAAAACAATCACTGTCAAAGGGATCATTGTCTGGCTCAAAACTTGTGGAGCGACCTTCGTAAGTGTCGGGCTAGCATTCGATCCCAGGGAAAAGCCACGATTGCTACAAGCAATGATTGAATCTACATGGTTCGTTCAAGAAATAGAAAAAAATCTTCTGTTGTGCGACATAGAGAACAACTGTTTTTGCTTCTTACCTTTTTTGGAAGCGTATTTTCTTTGTAACCATGGTGATGGAGAGGAGGAACAAAATTTGTGATATATTATACATTTCAATTTTAATTTAATGTGAGGTTAATGAAAAATCGATTTTAAAAAATCGAACTGTATCAATTACCCTCTGCACGTAATGAAAACAATTCCAAAACAAAAGAAATTTCAATAAAATCGTTGCACATTTCAATTTGAACTTCTCCAATCATCAAACCAAAATGAACACAACACAAAGGCGAACCGAGTTGGCGTACCACGTGAATGGGTCAATTTGTATTGTAGGCAAGTATTGAATTAGGTCCCTAAAGATTTCGTCCTCTCCGACAAAGATGGTGGTATTGCTTTATTTTTGTATCAAATACTCCAGCATTGTCCATTTTCTTGTTGTATCACGTTAGGGTTAGGAGTAGGGTTAATGGTAAGGTTTGGGGTGAGAGTAGGTTTAAAGTTATGGGTATGGGTAGGATTAGATGATTGGGGGCGTCTTTGGAGTACCAGTATTCGAACAGAGCAATACTACTAACTCTGAAGGAAGGGCACATTACTTGACTTGTACCATGAATTGATCCTCCACTTTCTGATTTGTGAATAATAAACACATCGAATTGATCAATACATTACAACACTTGCATTTCACCCGACACCCTGATAGAAGTTAAATAAACAACTGTCCAATGAATTATTAATTTTAATGCATTTTCAAAATAGTCCCATCGAACGATTTGAATTGAGGGGAAATTTCACAAATTCAATTTCGAATTCGCCTAATAAAATAGAGTGAAATTGCTTCAAAAGGGAGGAAATTGTGTAATAATCCACTTAACATGTTTACTTTTACTTTGAATAGCGCCATAGGGCAACGAAAAAAAAAGGTGTGTCCACTGGTACAGAGCCACAAGGCAGAAACTAGTCGCTGTAGTTATCTATATTGCGTTAAAAATGTGGAATTGATGTACATGTGCATCAGGGACAATACACAATGTGTGTTGTGTGTCGTGTGCACGGGTTAACTAGTGTATTCTTTTGCTTTATTAGATATTTCATAAATATCATTTGTGGAAATATTTGAAGAGTTCTATCGTTGTTCTTTAGGGATTTAGCATATCTATTTCTAACGGTGTAATATATTGATTCATCTGAAGGTTTATGTATTAGTCTAGTTTCTATTGATTTGGGGATCTTTTTACTGTCGTCCCGGTACAGTCCTATATTTTTTGTATCTAGTTTGCTGGTGAGGTTATATGAAATATACAAATCGATTAGGTCCAACGTTTCGGCTGAATCGAGACTACCCATAGGAACATCAAAACTGTAGATGTCAGTTTTTAGTCCATTGTTCTTGAGTGTGGAATAGTACCGTCCGTCTACAATGTTTGATTATTTCTATATATCTGTTGTTAATATTAGTATAGATTTTGGAGTATTCTATGGCTTCTTCAAATATTCCTTGGAGTATAGAGCGGTAGAAGTCCATGATGTCGAATAATTATTGTTTTATTATGACTGTGCTGTGCACTTTACAAAACCAACCTGTCATACATCGGATGCTGTTTTATATAACATTATATCATATTGCATTCCTGATTTGCATAGTGTGGTATATATATATATATATGTATATATATATATATATATATATATATATATATATATATATATGTGTGTGTGTGTGTGTGTGAGAGAGAGAGAATGTGTTTGTTTTCATTGATGTGTAGTCTGGCACAATTTTGGGATGCCCAGTGAAAATCAAAATGACTACACTACGCGGGAATTCACAAAACTGAATTGCTCGAGGCCACAACTATGGGGTACTTGGTTAGTATTGCACTCATTAACCAGTGGTTATGGTCTACTAGACTAGCTTATTTGTTGTTATTATATTTACTAAGCGTAGATTGGTAATGGCCAGAAATATAGCGCATCTAGTAAGGATTAAACTCACTACACAACACCGATGGTCTGCCAGACTAGCTCGTTAACCATTACCCCATAGTGCAAAGTCTAGTTCTCTCTTCAATGGTAAACACTCGTACACGCATACACACAAGTATTTGTTGAAAGATGGAGAGAGAGTGAGAGACAGACAGATAGAGACAGAGACAGAGACAGCGAGAGAGTTATTGAGAGACAATCATATGTATGCATGTGTGCGATTTCATATGCTTATACGTATTTTGCAAAATTGTTAGAAATGGCGAAATCAGGACACCAATAACTTTAGAAAGCCGTCTGTGAATAGGAAGAGACAAATTTTCCCAACATTTAATCCTTCCTTTCTTTCAGGAAAAAATTGGTAGAAAAAAGAGAAAGAATAATAACTCCTTTCAAAATGGATAGCGGAAGATTTACCGACAAGCAAATCATCAATATTTATTGCAATGTATAATTCATGGAGAAATAATTTACCAAGATGTATAATCTACCAAGATCTTTAAAAATACAAGACGGTTAAGAATTTTAAAAATTCACCAGAACAAAAAATACATCAAAACATTGGGCAATCGTTCGACAAAGGGATCATTTTGTAGAAAAATAAATGGAGAAATTGGATAAATGTTTTGAAATATTCATTCCATTCGTAAGAAAAATAATGCCTGACGAAAGAACAAAATTATCAGGATTTATTCTTTTTAAAAGAAAATTGAATACATGCATGCGTTTGCTCATAACTTTGCTTTCAAAAAAACATACAAGTAACTTGGATTTCAAGTCTTTTAATTTTTTCAGTTTAAATATAATTGTTTGTGAATTCAAAAAACTTCATTTATAACTTACATCTAAAACTTAAATTTTAAGTATCTTTTGTGTAAATAGGTGTTCGTGAAATGCATTTTTAAAACATTTAATACTATTCAGTATCACTTTCATCTAAAACTTCAATTTTATCTATCTTAATTTTTTTGGAATAATCAAAATATTTATTGATGAAATTTATTTTTAGAATATCTCTTATCATCTCTTCAACTTAAACTTGAATTGGTAATCCTGCAGTTCAAAGAACTGTTTTATAATGTTTTAACTGCAATATACCCCTTTAATGTATCTTAATTTTTCTTGTGTTCATAAAAAAACAGAAATGTTTGTGAAATTTATTCTGTTTAATTTCCCAATTTCGTTTCATCTTGGTCTACTGGGTAATTTGTAAATCTCAATGGATTGTAAATTCCCTTAAATTGTTCATCGGAAAATTGTTGTCGTTGAATCGTCGTTGTCGTTGAATCCTAGAATGCACAAAACTGATATGATACGACATCAAAATACATGAACAATAGATGAAAAAAGGTATGAATTTCGATCTATTTTAATTTTTAATCTGATTTTTACTTAATCTGATGATGGATTTTTGTATATTTGATTGTTTTTTCACTGAAACTACTTAATTTGCTCTAAAAACCATTTTTGTCTTTGGGGGCAAAAGACATCAGGCAATTTCCTAGTTCATCATCATCATCATCATCATCATCATCATCATCATCATATTCATCATCCTTTCATCGTCCAGTGTTGGACATAAACCTTCCCAAAAACTCGCTAGACCTCTCTATCATAGGTGTCGGTTTCAGATGTGATCTCTGGGGATCCATGTTGCGAGTCGTGATGTCCATCGGTTGTCTGCCATTCTTGCAGTATGACTATCCTATTGCTATTTGAGTTTTCTGATAGATTCTATGATGTCTTTTTTTCTAATATATTGTGCTGTCTTATGATCTCTCCATGTGAGGTTGAGCATGATTCTCTCGTGTGCACATTGCATGGTTCTTAGTTTGAGGGTCAGATTTTTGGTTAGGTTCTATGTTTCAGCTCCATAGATGACTATCGGGAGGATAAATTGGTTACATACTCTTTTTTAGGACTAATGGGATTTTATTGTTCTTGAAAGTTTAGCTTGCTCTGCCGAAGGTTTGCCATCCTTGAGTGATTCTTTGCTTGAGTTCTTCTTCTTTTGAAAATTTAATAGGGATTCGTTGTCTTACTTGTCCAGTTTTGCGTTTTCGATTTTGATTTTGAGTACTTCCAATGTAATTGCTGCGCACGATCTTTCTTTTGCTGGAGTTAATGTGTGGTCGACTTTCTTGCTTTCTTCATTCAATTCATCTAGCATTTGTTGGAGGTCGTGGAAGTCCTCTGCAAAAAGGACAAATCTGAGTATTCACTGTCTCTTCTGATTCCTTTAATCTCCCTGTCCAGGTTTTCGAAGCAGGTTGTGAAGGTAACGACCTCATTGAGAGAGGCTGTTACTTCTTGTTAAATTTCTTGATCTTGGTATCCTTTTCTTCTGATTCGGTAAGAATTTTGGATCTGTTCTTCTGTTCAATCTTTAAAGATCGAGTGAGCCCTTTTGGTACGTTTAGTGATTGCAGTTTGATGTATAACATTTTCTCTGCGTTCTTTGTTGTTGTTAATTTGATTTTTACATCTTACCATCCTGTGGTTACTTCCTACGTTGACTTCATTTAGGATCTGGCTGTTTTTGACAGTGCCGTTTTTGTCCGCTAGAATGTAGTCTATTTTGCTCTTGGTTTCATGATTGAGGCTCTTCCAAAACCATTTTTATTGGGTTTCTTCTTGAAGAAGGTGTTCAGGATTTTGAACCCGTTAGCGATTGCAAACCATAAAATAGTTCTCCAAGAAGAAGATTGGTTTTCTTTTGATTTTAGGTGCTCATAAACTAGACATTTGAAACATCCAGAAATTTGAAATAAATTGATCCAGTTTTGGGGGAAGAGGTTCTTCTTACAATGTAAATATAAGAGTGAACTTGACACTTACCTTCTGTCAATTCCATGGAAGTACATAAGAAAGTGGAGTTGAAATGATTCCATATTTAAAATGGCACAAGCTACATAACAATAAAAAAAATGAATTAGAGAATTCATGCAGAAAAGAATCGGACGAAAGGGAGGAAAATTACTTTCGTCTGTTTTCCTGTAAAAATGAAGTAGACTTAGTGCCAAGCTTAGCATTGTAGAGGCATTGTATATAAAACTCCCATCCAAAAAATCCAAGAGCTTTTTTGTCTGAAAATTAACAAATTCTCAGATGGTTCGAAGGTTTCAACGACTGAAAGCATCTAAATTTGAAAGATCTTCTCCTAAGAGAACTATTTTATGGACTTAAACTATAAAATTACTGACATCTTGCAAACCTGCACCAGAGTTTGAAGTGTAAAGAGTTAACGTATTCCTCAGCGTCCACTGTGTACTTCATGGCTGCACCTTAATGGTTCATGAATAGCTGATATCGAAGGCCTTTAACGCGCGGCCGGACATTGAGCGAAGATTTATGGACAACATAAATAATTAATGTGGCTCTGTCACTGAACAGTGGCTATTAGGGAAAAATATTTGTTTACACGACAAGTTACAAGTCAACGCCAAAGATTGGTCGGTTGGCAAAACTGTCTGCACTTGTGAATTTGTAAGGTTACCAATATATATATATATATATATATGTATGTATATATATATATACATAAACTGTTTTAGGTGTTGCTTCATCTACTGTGATAGTGCTCGACATCTTGAAATAGAGCATGAATAGATAGATGGAAATTTACATTTGTGATATGTTGTAACTTATCAGTTTCACGCAGTTACTGTGATCAACTGACAACTACATTTTATCGTTTTTTTCTTGCCTTCATGGTGAGGAATATATATTTTATAATTTGTATGTGTGCGTGAGTGTATGGAAGTTTCCTTCGCTATTCGAAAGTATAGCGTTCTAATGAAAATATTTCGTAATGGCGTAAAGCGAAGAAACAATTACAATTAAGACAGGAACATTAGCATTCACAGACCACCAAAATGGTAATGATGCTATGTTAAGTAGATTTGTCGGAGGATACGTATATATATATATATATATATATATATATATATATGTGTGTGTGTGTGTGTGTGTGTGTGACGAAAGGTTTCCTTAATGTTCGGGGAAACATGAGGCGCCAAATGACTTCACCAAAATAAAAATAAAATTGATAGGAGTGGTTCTTTTTTGTTGTTGAGTGATTTCTAGAGATGTGTCAGTTGTCCACTGAGACACTGGATACTTTGAGTGACTCAACATATGTATATATACTTTGATAATCACAAAAACAAAACTTATTGCGGAAGAGTGAGTAGGGCACAAAATGTTGACATTCACTGGGTGTATATCTTCGTGAATTTGACATATATATATATAAGCACCAAATCTATAACCCTAAAATTCTTTGAGTAAATTTCGGCACAAAAAAAGAAATTGTTAGTGGTCAGGAATCAATGCAAGCATTGCCGAAAGAGAGAAAAAGCGATTACAGACAGATAGATAGACATGAATAGACATAGATACAGGAGTAAATATGAACAGATTAAATTGGATAGATAGATAGATAGATAGATAGATAAAAGGATAGACGAGGAAGCATTCGATCAACAAACACGTGAAATGACTTTGAAACGAATGAATGGATGGCTAAATTATACGCATGTCTAAAAGGAATAATATTTATTGGCTACTCTGTGTTCTTTATATACCCAATTGATTTCATTCCTAACACCCCAGTGCGGTCAGAATCTGGAATGATGGCTAGTCTGTTCGATAAATATATGCAAAGTGAATGCATCGTCGATTCGAGTGGAAAATTTTGGCTTGTTTTCTGATTTGACCCTCATTTGACTCACTTCTCAATTTGAATATCAAGTTCATTATTCGGAGACTCGTTGTAGCCACAGTTGTTTGTCGGTTCTTCAGGTGACCAACGAGATATTTATGTTTCTATTTGTATAAGGTTATAACTGCAACTGCCGAATCAACACACTGGCTTTCATACGATCAGCTAAGCAACATTGAACCTGGTCGATAACAAGATGGGTGACCGTAAAGGAATACCAGATGCCGTAACGAGCTGGGGAGGCATGTCTGACAACCATCATCATCATCATCAGTCTGTTATCGTCCGTTGTCAGACATAAACCCTCCCCAGGATCTGCCACCTTTCTCTATTATGGGTGTTGCAGAGCCAGAATTTTCTAACTTCATCTTGTTCATCTTTCCATCATGTATTTTGCCGGCCTCCGGTTTGCAAATGATCTCTGGGGATCCATGCCGTGAGTCGTGATGTTCATCAGTTGTCTGCCATTCTTGCAACATGGCCTGCCCATTACCATTTAAGTTTTCTAATTGATTCTGAGATGTTTCAGACCCCTGTTTCCTCACTGATATACTGTGCTGTCTTGCGATCTCTCCATGTGAGGTTGGGCATGATTTTCTCGTGTGTGCGTTACAGACTTCTCGGTTTGCGAATCTGTCTCTTGGTTAGGTTCTATGTTTCAGCTCCATAAGTGACTATTTGGAGGATGCATTTGTTGTATACTTTTCTGTTTAGGATTAATGGTATCTCCTTGTTCTTGAAGGTTGAGCTTGCTCTGCCAAAGGCTTGTCATTCTAGGATGATTCTTCGCTTGACTTCTTCTTTTGAGGGTCTCATAGAGATTTGTTGTTCTAGGTAGATCATATTGATCTTCAGACGTATTGGGATCCTCTCTCATTTGAAAGCCTTCAGCATAGTTGAGAGTGGGGAAGTAGGACGTAGCACTGTACTTCCCCA
The DNA here is from genome assembly GCA_963457665.1 of Thysanoteuthis rhombus. Taxonomy (NCBI): domain Eukaryota; kingdom Metazoa; phylum Mollusca; class Cephalopoda; order Oegopsida; family Thysanoteuthidae; genus Thysanoteuthis; species Thysanoteuthis major. Next base: position 42,155,190 of record OY735217.1, on the reverse strand, counting down.
ATACTAAGCAGCCGGTTTCAGCAGCTCTTGTATGGAAGACCTGAAGCTGCTAAGACTGCCTGCCAAGAAAATAGCCAACAACTTGAAGGTTGTATACGCATATACAGTACTGGAAATACTTGGCACGTCTGTATCTGTAATTTATGACGAGATCTCTGGAAAGTATCAAACGATTTTGATATCTCGAGAACCCGTTGTGCAGCCTTGATATGACTTAGCAACAAAGCAGAGGTGATCCGTACACGTGTGGGTAGACACATTGGCAAAATAAATGCTTATTTGATCTGTGTCGAGAGTTTGAGCGGGTTTTTCCAATTTGATTCTCGTTTGACTTGTTCCTCAATTTGAATATCTCAGACCATTAATTCAGAGACTGGCTGTTACAGGCGTTGTTTTTCAATTCTTTTGGTGACTTATTTGTACACGGTTATATTTATATTTCAAGGAATCTTCTGTTTCACAATTATAATAGTAATGGTTACGAATCCTGTGATGCTGACTATTGTTATGAGTTCGATCTTCACTCGGTGTCACACTACTGTGGCTCAGATAAACTTAATGAATATCAAGTATATTTTCTCCTGTATTTACAGTATGTATACAGCATAGTTTGACACAAGGTTGCATGGTTGAGCAACTATTGATTGAACTTATTACAATATTAATGGTCAGCATCGCGGGTTTAACCATTTTTACACTGATCGCAAAACTAGGGATTTCATGAAATTACTCGAGTGTTCGACGATTTCACAAAATTCCTAATAACAACGTTACTGTAACACACAAACATACATAGTTCTATCATTGTATTCGTCCTACCGCCATATCTGAGGTCTGTCCGGAAAGTATCCGGCCATATTTTGGTAGCTCTATTTGTATAAAGTTATATTTACACAAAGAGGTGCGACTGGCCGAGTAGATAACATCTTGGAGAGTTCAGACTCCGGATTGATCAGTTCGTTTATCACCAATTCCATTGGGAAAGGCATCAGAAAAAAACAAAAATCTCAATGAAAAACGCAGGAACCTCAAGCCACCACAACCAACAATAGCAAAACCATCCAAAATAAACGAAGAGAAGACAGAAGAAAATACACGACAGCAGTCATTGAAAGCATTTTCGTTAAATGTAAGGGATTCAAAACTATTGGAAAGGCTTACTCACGCATTGCAAACGGACTGTGCAAGTAGTAAGGGGATATCTGGATCCCATTCAAGGACGGCTGAATCCATAACCAGTGTAAGGGCACTGCTTACTTACTTGTATAAGATTTATCTGCTCGTATGTATAGTTCTATAACTGTATGCGTCACGAGGAATGTCCAGAAATAATCCAGCCATTAGGGATATCACAAGAACCGGTTGCGTGGCCTTGATGTACGTTGACAATCAATAAGAAGTGACCTTACTGTGCATCCACCAACAGAACATCTTCCATGGGATTACTTACTTAGCAGTGAGAAACCATTGAGTGAGCATGTGTACAATGTGACCATTGTATTTACAATGACAATAATCTATTCACGTATTGTAGAGGGGTTGTATTTTTGTCGAAGCAATAAATCACCCAGGACTGTCAACACACAGAATAAAACCCCACTTGGAGAAAATATGACCAAAACTGTGTATACAGTATTCCATGCAGTTGTGTAAGGGGGATTAGGCTGAGAATAACCACCACCTAGAAATAAGATCTGTGGGACTCTGGAAATAGGTAATGCGCAGGAACACTAGAAAACTTGCAAAATTATTCGGATTGTCATCCTCATTCTCATCTCCTTGTGGAATTATGTCAAAGTAATGGCCAGGGAGCAGCATCGGTGAATAAGAATATCGGAAGAATCTGCATACAGTCAGTTCTTGGATCATTCGATCATTTAGATATCTTTTTTTTTATTCGTCTCAAAAATAATGATCTTTTCCTACGCTTCGATTTTCTAGAGTGATGAATGATTTGATTGTTTTTTTTTTTTTTAATGCTTTCCTCTGATTTAAAAATCGTTAGGTTGATTTTCAATCGAATTTACAAGACGAAAAAAACAGTTCCACACAAATATAAACACGTTTTTATGAAAACAAATATTGATGTAATAGTTTTTCTCTGTTTCTTTCAGTTCTGAGGATTAAAAAAGATTTCTTTAGCTGCATTTGTTTCTTGCGATAGACTTGAATGTTCTTGCAAAGAAGCACAGGAAAACACGCAAAAGCCTAAATATTAAGGAATATTCAATACTGACTATACTCACACACACATATAAGCAATATTACACACACACACACACACACACACACACACATATATATATATATATATATATATATATATATATATATATATATATATATATATATATATATATATATATATATATATAAGCTATACGGTAATTAATCGATGAATGATGCCTGAAATTTTGAAGCGAGTAATCCTATATATTATTCAGCTTGTTTGTGTGTGCAGCTATTACGCTTTACTACACAGAATCAGTTTGTAGTATCTGACCGATCTCTGGCCCCTCTGAGCTGAACACAGTTATATTTTATAACCGAGAAACCTACATAATTGGAAGAATTGAGGGAATGAAGGAAGATGAGGACGAATAAGGTATGAGGAAAGAAAGGTCAGAGGTAAAAGTGCAGGAAAAAACAAAAAGAAAACTTAGTGAGAGAGAAAATTGATTTATTTAAATATATAGAGAGGGGGGTGGAGACAAAAGAAAGAGATGAGGAGAGACAAGAGAGGCCAGAGAGACCAGATATCAAGATACAATGAGCGAAAGATTGAAAGGCACGTAGAGATTGGAAAGTGTTAGAATACCTTATTTGGAATTCTGTCCTCAATCACATTCCTTTTAACACAACAGATACACTTTTCAGCTTTTCACAGCTAGAAATAAATTAGCATTCCATGGAAAATTATGAATCACCGCCATCTATCTCTGCTGTTTTTTCTCCGTGAATCAAGCAATTGTGTTAGTAAAATGATGTTACTTTGACAGAAATACCACCAGTGGTCCAAATCATAAATTTACGTTGTTTTTTTTTGGGGGGGGGGAGGTAACATGGACACAAACTAAGAGACCAATTTGAAATAAACTTTCATTGAAAATTGCTAGTATTCCCATAAAAAAACTGTTTGGGAAGGGATATAGAAGAAAAAACCCTCCCAATTGGGTGGGATGTAAAATTTCTAGATTCTTCTATGAAAAGTAAGGGTTGGGCGCAGTCCGGATAGATTGATAGATAGATAGATAGATAGATAGATAGATAGATAGATAGATAGATAGATAGATAGATAGATAGAAAGAAATGTCAGCAGAATACATGAATAACCCAGCAACATTGATTTGAACTTTTTTGTTGTTGTTGTTGTTGGTAGCTGCTATCAATTTATCCATAAATGGCACGGTGTAGAAGCTGAAAATTTCCTGCAAGCACAACTTATCCAGGGTATACGTTGTATATCAAGACTAAATGCGAAACTCGAACCGACGTTTCAAAGCTTCGAAATTTATTGACCAAAGCCTTTCATTAGAAATCGACAACCAAAACTGTCAACATTTACAGGTTTCTCCAGTTTTTCAGTGGATCTTGCTGTCTGGCTGACCATGTGTCACTCGTTTAGGCAGCACCACAGGTTTTTAACGGGGGTTAATTCACAATATAGGTTTATTCTAAATTCGCCCCTTGCTGTGTCAACGCCTGTTTTTTGTTTGTTTGTCACTTTGTTAATGAAAATTCGGATTTTTTTTCAGTGATTCCCACCGAATAAAAGGCGAGAGAAGTAACTCATTCATTGATCACCACTTTTTCCAATCTTTAACTGAAGAGCCCAATATGGCATGCAGCCAAAAGATGATGGTCACATGACAGTTTCTATTGAGTGACTAACCAGACTTGTTTGCTTTTAGTACTTATTTTTATTTTTATCCGTCCATGGTAATTGAAAACCATGGTAGATGTATAATAAAAGGGCCAGAAATGTTTTGTTGAGTTGCTACTGCGTAATCTAAGCCCCTGACCCTCATGATTAGTTGAATCGAATTATGCAGCTCAGGAGGTCAATTTAGTAACTGGTTTGTTCTTTTGTTGTTTGTGAAAGGTTAATTTAGTAGATTATAAATATTTATGAATTTTGCATTTTATTTACCAAAGTTATTCTTCTTTAGGAAGAAAATTGAAAAGACTTAAACATTTTGACTATTCGCCAAGATCAGACAAGCACTTGCCAAGAATTCAGACTCACCTACAACAATAAAGTCTCGTGTATCTCAAATTTCACAAACCTTCTTTATACTGAATAGGGTACTTGTAGTGGTACGACGGTCAAGCTAGTTATCATGAGTTTGTTTTTCTTCTGGCTGTCCTCTGGTGTGTGTGTGTGTGTGTGTGTGTGTGTGTGTGTGTGTGTGTGTGTGTGTGTGTGTGTGATTTTATTCAGTATATAGACATATGCATAATTTGAGCACAAGTTCTGTCGCCCGACATTCTTTTAAACCAGAATTGTATCAATTTATTCTATTTACACTTACGATTATTCGTGTCTCTATTAATCTATGGTACATATACCATTCTTGTAGTCCGATCTTCTTTTGATCTGGCAAAATTCGATCAAGATATGTTCCATTCACAATTCACATTCTTTTGATCCGACCAAAATTGATCAGAGCCTTTTATTCGCATTCATTATTTGTTAGTGTTTCTTTCAATGTATAGTACCTGGCAGGTGTATAGTAAGTGGGTCAGAAATGTTTTGTCAATTTATCCCACTCATGAATAATTTCTGTGATCCCTGGTGACCTATGGTATATAACCAAACGACCAATCCGAGATGACTCATGAATCATGGGGATCGGATTTTGACAGTCGTGCATTTGTATTGTTCGACATTGTTCGTGTAAGAAAGGAAATACCAGTCAGTCTGAGATGACAATGGCAGAAGGGCAACATAAAAGAATGAAAGACTGAGGAAATGCTAATTAAAAGAGAACTGAAGACTTTATTTATAGCAGGTCTGGTTAGTCACTCAAACGAAACCCTCTTGCGACTAATACCTTTTGATAGCTTTCTGCGTTTGGAGTAATTATTTTTTTTAAATTGGAAAGGGGTGATAAATTGAATAATTTACTTCTTCCGCCTTTTATCGGGACCAAATCATTAATTAACTTCGAATAATCAAAATACAAGCATGAACGCTGCCAGACACCAACTAAGGGGCCAATTCAATATAAACTTACATTGCAAATTGACCCCCACACTATAAACCTATTGGGGAGATTTTTGAGAAAAAAATTTTTTAGACATAATACATGTCAACATTTTCAACTCTGTAGCTCCATTGCTGCAGTCTTTGTGCATGATACACACACACACATATATATATATATATATATATATATATATATATATATATATAGAGAGAGAGAGAGAGAGAGAGAGAGAGAGAGAGAGAATGCAGCTGAAATAAACGAAAGGACAACTCTCTCTCTTCCATTTGCACTGATTAGTTCTTTTTGTGTTGTCTTCAGTTCTGTCATTCCTTGCGTTGACATTTATAACTGAATTACCCAGCATGCTCTCTCCTTAATCAAAACAACTTTCAGATAAGACTCTCTTGTAGGCTGATAAGGCCACTCGGCGCTGTCCAGGTTAATAACCATTTACAGTTCATTATTAACACTTTCCTTTGATAGGTAATTGAATTTCTTTTTAAATCTCTGTCTAACATACCCGATAAAGACGAGTCGAGAGAAAATTAGTTGATGCAAGATTGAAAGAGATACACACCAAAAGCTCCTTCTCAGTCGCTGCATCTTAAAAAAGTATTTTAGAAATACTTTAACTGATTTGAGTGACCGTGTGTCTCACTACCTTGAAAATTTGCATGAGTACACCACTAGGCATCATAAAAAGGACAATTTTTTTGTTTTCTCAAGTGCTTTGGAGTCTTATGGCCATTTTGGACCCGTTTCTCAGATAATGATCCAATTTTCCTGGTAATTAGTTTTGAAACACGCGTGAGCTCCGGCGATCCATTTATTCAAAGAATCGTTTCTTTTTTTTTTTTTTTTTGATAACACTACGAGAATAACGTTTGCACTCACTCACACACGCATACGCGCGCACACACACATATATATATATATAAACTATATCATTAACCTTTGTGTTATTCCGTCCAGTTACTAACAATACGTAGCAATCTGCAACATACAGTACTATAAATTTGAAAATCAGTCTCCAATCATTAATTTCATCGAATTTTTTTATGTAGAAGATAGCCGTTGCAAAGCACACTTAGATGTACAAATTCAGCTTAGTCTGGCTCATAGTCAAATAGTGGAGCACTCATTAAGGATCGAACGTGCGTCAGTCGTAATGATCTCTGGGGCTACTGCTTTTTTACCATTGTTCCACGGCTAGGCATCCCACGGGTATTGATATTCACCAAGCTAATCATATTCTGGGAAGGAGTAGCAAGTGGCCTCACGATTACAAAGACGGGAAATGGAATTGGCATTTTGCGTTTACTTCTTACAAATGACCTTTAAAAAGGCATGAATCCATCTGTTCTCCTTGTTAAATAGCATTTCAGATTAGGTTCTTGCCAAGAAAAGAGTCTGACCCCTCATCTACCATTGCTAAGGTCTGGTTAAAGACACCGTAGTGAGCCTCTGATGAACTTTCGACAGGTCTAGTAAGCCAGGAGTTGATAACATTGAAAAGCTCGTGTAGAATAAAGGAGAATAAAAGCTGACGGAATAAGTATCGTCTCCACCATCCAACGACACCTCAAGTAAAAGATTTGAAAGGAAAAATATTTATTTACTTATTTATTAGTTGACGACCGAAGGGAATCCGATCTGAGAAGAGATGCAATAAAAGGCAACAAAAATATGAAGATAGCGGTAAGTAGCAGTAAAAATTGTTTAGAATTAATTTTAAATTTCTTTTTCTGGCTCAAGTCAACAAGAATGAAGATACCTATGTTGACAGTTGCAGGGATAATTCTGGTTGATGGCTTCTAATACTGGCCCCAGCTACGTATTCGTTTTGCTGGTATATTAGATATTAGTCTGGTTGTTCCAACCAGTTTTCGAATGTTAGGCTTTCAGTTATAACATAAAGGAAATGCTGGGTAGTTTACTAAGAAGGCAGGAAGAAAGAAGAGAGAAAAGAAAGTTGGATAGTTTTATGGGAGGGTAGGAAGGGAGAAGACAGAAAAAATTACATAAATTATTTAGAAGGTACAAAGAGGGTGAGTTAATTTCATAAGGGGATAGTGAATAAATTCACGTTGTTCATTCAGGGGGTAGGAAGATTCTTGCAAAAGAAACTGACCTGTGTTTTTATAACATTGAAATGAAAACATGACGGGTCAGTAGAGAAAAGTCAGAAAAATTTACATAGATTAATAAGAGTGTACGAAGTTAGAATTGAACTAACTAAACTAGATAATGTTTCCCGATGTTAGTTTTACAATAAGCACCAAGCGAAATCTCATCTAAAAAACAATTTTTGTTTTTACGGTCGTGAATAATGGTTAACTTATTTCGAATATTTAAACTAAGTGTTTTCATGAAGTTCTTTCTTAAAAAGATGAATGGCGGTTTTTTAAGCTGAAAGATGCCTGATATTTGGGAACTTTAAAAATAAATAACGAGATTAATCTTGCAGTTAATGTGTTAAACTAGAGTAGTGCAAAACTATTCCTAATGAAGTCTGACCAGATAAACTCCAACCACACCCATCATTTCACCCTTAAAGCTCTTTGGCAGCCGAAGTGGCACGCGTCAGATTTTGGCATGACTAAAGAAAAGTAAATGGTGCCAAGATATCCATTTAAAGAACACAAGAAATCACCTGAAGGATCAGACTTCAATTGTTTGAAACTTTCTCTGAAAAAGACAAATGAGACATTGATTTTTTAGTTACTTGAAGAGTGAGATGGGGCATGAATTTCTGGCCTCTTCTTCCGAGGTTCTTATCTGAATTTTGTTGGACTGTGTTTGTTCTTTTGTTGTTTTTTTCCACAGCGTTTCGGTCGTATAGCGCCCAGCCTTCCTCTGATGTTTTGTGTTCTGGAACCTTGTCGAATTTCGTTCTGATAGAGCAAGCGCACCTCCTCTCCTATAAGTAACGACCGGTGTTTGCGTCTGTGTTATCTTGAAATTGTCTCCTTCCGACCGCTGCACTGATTTGTGACCTTTCCACTGAGCTTTGCAAGTGTTTTTATCACTTATGGAATCCCATCTTCATCGATTATTCCTTCCTGATTAATGGTTCCCTCAAGCTATCAATATCCATGTTCAGTCTGTTGATTGAGTTATCTGAGCAATGTATGTTGACGGCAGATTTTTCAACATTCTTATTCGTCAATGATTATCTCCGTCAATTTTTGTCTTAATTCCAAAAGGTTGATATTCCATATTTACCCCCACCACCCACCCACACACATACACACCTGCATGATCAGATTAGTAAATGGCTCACGTGTTAGAGCTTTTAGATATTCCTCAAATCTTCAAATGAAGAAAATACTCGAAACGAATCGTTCTTCACAATATTCAATATTTTTAACTCTTCCATCTTTGACTTACTTCTCTTGGCATGCAGACTGACTACAGATAAGCAGTTCTTGATCTTGATTTTGATTTGATTTTCTAACAATATTTTACTATATTTGTTGGAATTTAACTCTAGATCCCATGGGTAAAGATCTCTCCCTGTCCTGCTGTCTCTACCTCCCCCCTCTCTCTCTCTCTCTCTCTCTCTCTATCTATCTATCTATCTATCTATCTATCTATCTATCTATCTCACCCACCTGAAGAGATCAGCATGGCTAGAACAGAAATTTCTTTAAAATCTAACCCTGAGACTTTAACCAAGTTAAAAACTTCGAGAAATAAGGGAGTCATATGATAAACAAACTAATTTTTTGAGTACACCTAAAAGATCAATAAGGAAATTACTCACTTGGGAAAAAGAGCAAAAAAAAGTTAAATGGAGAAAAAAAAAAGAAAAGCATATCCCTTCTATCTTTTTTTTTTAATGTGTTGCAGACACCCATACCTACCTCCCAAGAACAGATGAGGTGGAGCTCTAGAGCCACTGAACCACATCAGCAGTGACCAATCACCAGACCCATCCAACACATCATGGGCCAGCGTGGTAGGGCATGATCCAACACTCCTCATGGTTCACAGAATGAAAATGATACCGGCCGTTCCTGCTGGGCCCTCAGTCCCAAAAGGTCCAGCTACATCACTTACTTTGGGTGGGGGTGATGTGCTCCAAGGGCGAATACCCAAACATTTCACCATGGGAACATCTGTTCCTACAGGGTCATCGGCCCCAAAAGGTCCAGCCACATGACTTGCCTTGGTTGGGGGCGATGTGCTCCAAAAGCGACTACCCAAACTCTTCAACAAAAAAACACCCGTTCCTACCGGGTGATCAGTCCAACAGCGGCCATTCAAACATAGCCCAAAAACTGTCTCCAAAAGGACAACGTTATATATTTGCACCTTCAACGTCAGAACACTGTCAACTGACATGCACTTAATCAATCTAGAAAGTGAAATCAAAAATATCAAATGGGTCATTAGAGGCATTAGCGAGATAAGAAGACCCGAAGAACTAATCGAACTGAGGAGCAGACATCTTCTTTACAGCTACGGAAAAGAGAAAGTAAAACAAAGTGAAGTAAGCTTCCTCATCAATAAGGACCTCAAAGATAATGTAACCGGCTTCCGAATAGCTAGCGTCACCATACAACTTTTAAAGAGGTACAAACTGAATATCATCCAAGCTTACGCTCCCATTTTGCAATCAATCCAAGAGGAAATGGACAACTTCTATGATGACTGAACTCCCTACTCCATTTTGTTAACTTTGCAATGGTTAACAGATTCAAAATCGTGAACACCTTCGAAAAGGGACCCAATAGGAAATGGACTTAGAAGAGCCCCAACCACGAAACAAAGAACGAAATAGACTACATCCAAACGGACAAAAGCAACACCGTCAAGGACATCCAAGTCCTGAACCAATTCGATGTAGGAAGCGACGACAGAATGTTAAGACATAAAATGCAAGTGAAGACCAACAAAGAACGCAGAAAAATGTTCCACACCGAACCGCAACCACTAAATATACCGAAAGAGTACAACTGATTCTTCAAGCTTGAACTGAAAAACTGATTTAGAAATCTTAATGAACATGATGATGCCAATATCAACGAAGTTAACAACAAAATGACATCTATAATGTAAGTCTCTTATATTTAAACCAATGAGCACATAAACCATTAATAAAATATCAGATGAAACCAGGAATCTCATGGAAAAAGGCAGAAACCTCAAGCCACCGACAAAAACAAGAGAAAAGATTGAAGAGATTGAACTAAATAAAATGATCAGGAAAAAACAAAGGGAAGGCAGAAGAAGATACACGACAGCAGTCATCGAATCGACTCTCAAAAAAAGGTCGGGGCTTCAATCCTATAATTCAGGATGGAAGCAAATAACCAGCATACTCGAGGAAAATGGAGACCTAGCAATAGACAGAGACAGGATTGTCGAACACGCCAAAGAATTTTACCAAAAACTCTATTCATCCAAACAAGGACTACGAAACAATGAGCAGGATACGCAAGATGTGAGAAATAAACTCGAGGACCTCCCAAAAGTAACCCCGTGGGAGGTGAAATAAGTCATTAAACAGACGAAGAAAGGAACGGCCCCTGGACTAGACAACATCACTATCGACATGCTCCGAAAAGCGGGTAAAATCATCACCAGGAAACTGGCCATCCTTTTCAACTTTAACTAAAGCACAGTAAAGTCCCAGACGATCGGGACAATGCTATCATAATGCTTTTATATAAAAAACAAAACCCGAAAGACCTCAACAACTACAGGCCTTTAAGCCTACTCAACTACGTATACAAACTCTTTACAAAAATCATCACCAACCGAATCACAAAAACACTCGATGAAAACCAACCACGAGAGGAGCTGGCTTTAGAAGAAGCTACTCGACCATGGACCACCTGCATTCGATAAATCAACTGAAATAAAAAGCAGCAGAATATAAACTACCACTTGCCGTAGCATTTATCAACTATCAAGGCGTTCGACTCAGCAAAAATCCCTAAGGTCATGGAGGCCATCACTCGACAATGTGTAGATCCAGAATATGTCTAAGTGCTGGAACATATCTATATATACAATCACAGCTGCTCCTTCATCAGGTTACGTAAAGGCTCGTCTTTCAAGTGTAAAAAAATATGTCAGCGTGAAACATAGTATTTGAAATCCTGTTTTTTACCTGGACTCGAATGCCACGGTGCAAGATGAAGATAATATGGATACAATGTCGGGTATTTGGCACTCATAGTTTCAAAAATTTTGAGTTAATCGTTTTTGCTGAATCATTTCAATAATAATGCCCATTGTCTCTGTATTTTTGACTAGATAATTGAGTTGGCACTACCCCCTGCATGCATGAAGATTTGTCTTGATATTTGCATTGCAAATATCTCTTTTCGTGATTAGATGTTCGGGTTGTTTTCATAATTCTCTTCAATAATATATATATTATACATATACAACACGTCATCAAAGTCGATAATTGAACAACTGTTGCGTCAAAATTTGGAGTTTTGTAAAAAAAAAAAGAATAAATTCTATTTATGACATCATTGATGTTTTCAGTGGAAAACATCAAAAATAGAGTTTAAACATCTAAGAACACTTTGGTTCCGGAGAATTTGAATGTTATTGATAGACCCTTCAAAATAGCCCCCCCCCCCTCCGAAAAATTGTCATAAAAGCTTTTTTTCCAAAAATGAAAAATAAAAAAATTAGGTGGGGTGTATTGGAGTGTCAATTTTCAAATGTGAAATCAAAACGGTATGTCCAGGACTGCTGGAACTTACAAACACATTAACAAACACACAAACAACCACACATATAAAAAATGGATAGAACTCTCTGTCACCTGCAATGGCTACGGTTATTCAACTACTCGTGTTTCATGGCAAAAGTGGATTTAATGATCACAAGAATCAAGTCTATTGACCCGTCGTATTACATCTGCATTTGCTTAGAAATTGTCGAGGCAGACACTTTATAATTAGCATTTTGCCTGTTATCTCTTCTTTCGAAACCTATGCACCTCAAAACTTTCTAGAATGAATGGAACTTGGCACCATAATCATGATAAAAAGTAGCAGAGAGGATTTGATATCGTGAAAGGAAAGAATCCACATAAAAATTGCTTTATTTTCAAAAATCCATTCTTCAACATTGACAGTTTATTGATAAGACGACATCGTCAATGTCAAACACAGGAAATTTGGTAAATTGAAGGGAAAGAGTGCCACCTTATTCAAATGCCGAACATTCATAAAAATGTACATTAGAGTATATATATATATATATATATATATATATATATATATATATATGTGTGTGTGTGTGTGTGTGTGTGAATGTATGTATGTGTGTAAATTAAGAGTGGACCAAATGTATAACAACCTTTAATAACATAGGTTTTATATACAATTAAGCAACAATGCCTCTGAATCTCTCTCTATATATATGTATATATATATGTGTGTGTGTGTGTGTGTGTGTGTATGTGTGTGTGCATGCGTGCGTGTTTGTGTCTGTGTCTGCGTGTCAATGTCTATGAGTTGTGCGTCTATATATGCATATGTAGGTATATCAATGGTTCAGTCGCATTTTACACCACAAATATTTACTTTTCAGTATATATATATATATATATATATATATATATATATATATATATATATATATATATATATACATGTCCTACATACGGATCTAAAATAAATCGAATCATTTGCAAGAAGGAGCCCAAGCAGTCCAGAAATATAAACCTGTTTGTTTAGCGAATCTTTTATTTCATCATATTTTAAGCCTTACTCTAACTTGACTTTCATGTTGAATGTATCAATTTATCAAATGAACCAATCACGCAGCAGATATTGCATTATATTATATCATATTGTATTCCTGACTTCGTTTACACATACACACACTCACACACACACACACACACACACACACACATATATATATATATATATATATATAACTTTGATGGAACTAATATTTCAAACAAACGATGGACTACATAAAGAAAACATCATTTTTTCAGTTACTGTTCTCACTTTTCGAGTTGAATTAGGAAAGATGAAACTAGCTAGTCTGTATTTTAGGCAAAAATCGATTAACAAGTTCCATACGTATGAGACCTGAACTCTTGTTCCGATGTCCTGTGTTTTGCAACTGAAACCAAATTGCCACTTCAACACTGAAACCAAGTAGGTTTCGAAATCTCGGTTTGGGTGTTTTGTTTGAATTGTCATGTGTCTGATGGACTTATTTTCATGATGGAATCAGCCGATTAGAATACTTGATAATTGTTGAGCAGGAAATGAGAGAGTAGTAATCAAAAGGGATATCCCTGTTGTCATGGAGATCACGGATCTTTAGATAATTTTATTGATACTATGTCGCTAGTAAGACTCATCGGTAATGAGGTGGGGTAGAGAACCACTGTGGTTCTTCACTTGTTTTCAAATATTGTTCTCAATCTCTCCAATATCATTCACACACACACACACACACACACACATATATATACATATATATATATATATATATATATATATATATATATATATATATATATATATATGTATGTATGTATGTATATATATGTGTGTGTATAGAAAGAGAGATAAGATACATCAAAAATAACTTATGCATATTATAAGACTTGAAGGATTTGTATACATCATTCCTCACTTAACATTCCCAAAATGTGAGCATTAAGCGATTGTATTGGTCATTTGTAAAATCAAGTGTCAATTCGTACGTTGTTTCGTTCTAATGTATTCATTTGATAATCTTTTTTTAGATATTTTACGTCAAAGGAATATACTTATCAAATATTATTGTTTCTAATATGTCTATATGCTTTTGATGTAAGTATATTTTTCGATTTTTTATTCGTTTTATTTATAAAGCGGGGATTGCTATTAACGGCAAAAGAGAAACAGAGCAACAAATCTCTTACACTTTTATAGTGAGTGGGGAGTAAAAGCAAGAGTTCTTAGAAAGAAGGACAGCAAGAGAGAGAATGTTGCCCGTGTTTTGTGTGTGTGTGTGAGAGAGAGAGAGAGACAGAGAGAGAGAGAGAGAAAGACATTTCTCTAAACTAATTCATGTTCCCCTTCTTACTCTCCCACCCCCTGGAGAAACAATCAAAGCAACGCTCTTTGTCAGTCAGTCGAAGTTTTTATGCTTAAGGCACAAAAGTTACGTCTGTTTCAACATATATTTTCTATTGTGTATCGATCAACGCCCCCTGAAAACAGTAATTTTCAAAATTCAACTCGCTGAAAAACCTACCAACGGAAATTACGCGGGGTAAGGTTGTCACATACGGACGGACGGACTGACAGACGGACATTTGGTAAAAAACAACATGATTAAAAAAAGTACGAAAAGTTTTTGCGGACTTTTTTGGACGGGCTTATTCTTGTACTAATTTGTAATACTTCATCCAGTAATTTTTTTTTCAATTTTTAAATACAAAAAATATGAACAAAGAAATCTCTGCCTAAAAATTGCTATGAAATATGTCTTAGGAAGAAAAAGTGTGGGCTGATCTATTGAAGGCAACGGGAATGTTATGAGTGAGCTGAGTTCAAATCTCTGACTTGAATAGTTTGTGCTCTCTTCGCTTTGGAACAATATGTATCCAATTCTTCCCTTGGCTATTGGTAAAAAACAGGGCAGTCAGAGCCTTCATGTCCGTCACTGACCCATCCCATTGCTCATGTAAAATATAGAAATGGGGAAGAGAACAGACGGAAAACGTCTTTACTCCCCAACGGCACCTCGAGTAAAGATAGAAGATAAAATTTTAAAAAAGAAAGCAGCGAAATTAAAGGTGAAAGAAAATTGAAAAATCTGAGTTAGTGCCAAAAATCGATGCTACTTAAAAGGTGAAACTTCGTTGGAACGTTTGCTCAGAAACTGACATCGTCAACAAGCTGGCGCCATTTTTAATTGGTGATGTGTCGTTACCAATAAACTCCGACTACAGGAATTCCTAGTAGCAATTAGAATCAACTAGACAATAAAAGATGGCCCAGTATTTATTTAGGAGGTGCGGGTCGGCAGAGTGGTTCACAGAAAATAGACTCATCGAGAACGGGCTTCCAGGTTTGGGTTAGTGGAGTTGACGTAATTAAGAACTCCAGATTTTAAGAACGATCAAGTGATCAGATTCTTATATTACAAAGACGATATTACTTAACCAATTATTATTTGAGAAAAATGGTATAATTCTCTCTAAGTTTTATATCCTTGAAGGGATTCCAATGACAGACAATGCAAACAGTTCTGGTGAATCATGCAATAGAAATTGCCGTGTAACTTGTCTTTTGTTGCATCACTAAGATAAATTACTGTCAACATAAGTTTTCAAGTTGGCTGGCTATCTATGTATGTAGAGTGTGGACACCCCATTCCAATTGAGGGCAGAAAATTTGAGCATTTACTCAGTAAAAAAAAACAAACGGTGTTTTGTTTTTTTCTTTGTTTTTTGGAAATCCCGTCCCAAAATATGTTTTTGAAGAGAGAAGTCAATTTACAATGTAAGTTTACGCTGAATTAATCCCTTAGATTATGCCCAGTAGCATTCGTGCATGCTATTTGCTTTTTTTTTTTTTTTTTTTTTTTTTGCTTTTTTTTAATTCTAACTTTTCAGAGACCATTGCCGAACAAAAGGCGGGAGAGTAATTTGAAAGAGATTAGGTAGGCTACTTTTTCGCTAATATTGAATGGCCGGTCACTGGATAATATATATATATATATATATATATATATATATATATATAGAGAGAGAGAGAGAGAGAGAGAGAGAGAGAGAGAGACAGACAGACAGACAGACAGACAGACAGACAGAAAGAAAGAAAGAAAGAAAGAAAGAAAGTAAGTAAGTAAGTAAGTGAGTGAGTGAGAGATCTGTTGACATCGAATGGCTGGAGATTTTACATTTTTTTCAAATTTTGAATTAAATAAAAACGAAATTTTTATCGAATTTGCCAGAAAATTCAATGATGAAAATTTCTGCCATTTGCATTTTAAATTTCAAAGAGTGCGGAAGATTGAGAGAGCAAGTGATCAGGGATCAGGGGTGGAGGAGAGTGAAAGAGATAGAGAGGGGCGAAAGTGCAAAAGAGGAAGAGAGCAAGTCATAGATAATACAATCACTTGTCCGATCGCTGAGACTCGGCTGCCCGCGTACTTGTCCGTTGTCATCCTTATATTAGAGTCATACTGACCACAAAAAGGTCATCGCTTGAATGACCATTCGAGCAGCGTTTGCCTGGCTGCTTCTTTTCAAGTCCAATAGGATCTGCCACGATTTCGTGTGTGAAGTCATTTGCGCCTGAATTGCGTGGATCTTCATCGAGGCTCCTTACCTATCGGCTGGTTGTCTTCCCACTCCAGCATAAGAGGAGATGATAACGACTTTACAGGAAGTGTACGAAAATTAATAGGATGTAAGGAAAGGGGGGCAGAGAAGAAGAAAAAGAAGAAGAGGAAGAAGAAGAAGAAGAGAGAGGGAGCGGAGAGTGAGGACGTGAAGAGGCGAATACGGATGGGAAAGGATAAAAATTAGAGGGGTAGAATAGAGAAAGGGGGAGAATAAGGGAGGGGTGTTAGGAAGAGAAAGAGTGAAATGGAATAAAGAAAAGGGAAAGAAAGGAGATGGTCGACAAAAATGAGTAGAATGTGAAGAGTAAGGAGGAGGAGAGTAAAACAAAATAGAAATGGTGAGAGGAGTAAGGTAAAGGAGAGTAAAACGAAGTTGAGGAGAAGGAAGACAAAAAAGAGGAGGAAAGCAAGGTAGATAATGTTTGAGAAAAAAGGTAATAAGACATGAGGAGTGATGCCTAGGGAGAAAAGAGAGAAGATTGTAAAGAAGAGGAATAAGAAGGGAGAAGAGAGTGAGGTAAAGGAGAGCAAGGTAAAGGGAAGCACCTGAGTACGGTAAAGTGGAGTAAGGTAAAGAAGAGCACAGCAAAGGGGAATAAGGTGAAAGGGAGTAAGGTAAAGAGGAGCAGAGTAAAAGGGAGCAAGGGGAAGCAGGGTTAATTGGAGGTGAAGGTCTTGAGAATAGGGAAAAAGAGAATGAAGTGAACGATTGCAAAAAAGATAGAGTGTGAAAGAGGATAACAAGGAGAGTAATGCAGATGAAGATAAGAAAAGGGGATAGGAATATTGAGGAGGAGGAGAGTAACGCAGATGAAGATAAGAAAGGGGATAGGAATATTAAGGAGGAGGAGGAGAGTAATGCAGATGAAGATAAGAAAAGGGATAGGAATATTAAGGAGGAGAGAAATACTAATAAGTATAAAGATGTGGATGGAAAGGAGGTTGAGCAAAATTATGAAAAAATGAAAAGAGTTGAATGAAGAAGGATATGAAAGAAGAAAGGAAAGTAATCGTTTAAAAGTAGATGAATAAAAAACGCAAGTATCATAGACCGAGGTCTGGTGGAGTAATCTACGACAGAAGAATAGGTGCTTGCATTTTCAAATAGATATACATGTGTGCAGTCTTACTTCATGAATTCGGGAATCGATTCTTGGAAGTATAAACATATCGAAAAAGAAATTTATCAGCTTTCCAATAGTGTATCTTGTAAGACTATCTTTCGTACATCTGAAGTTATAACACGAATTGCGAAGATAGATATGTAGCATTTTTCAAAAAAATTCTTGGAATGATACATCGCTATCTTCATGATTTTGGCTGTAACTTTTCATGCCAGATACGTGGTTTGAAAGCTTATAGAATGTTCTTTCTAACATTACCCATCTGTACATACCCATCAGGAATTATTCCAAGAAATTGTATCGTAAAATTAAGTGTATTTTCGAATTCTTCATGTCTGAAGACCCTGATTTAGCCTTTCAAAGTACTCAGATATATCAACTGTAAAATGAGATTTAAAAATTCTGGATTTTTTGGTGGAGCCATTTTGTTCTTTGCAAATGAGTTAGTTTCCCCAATTTCTTTTTCCTGAGAACATCTTTTCTGGAAAAAAAACACCCGAACACCCAAAGGAACATTTCGGTACCCTATTCATAGAGTTCTGGATATGGTGGATAGAGGATCCTATTTGGTCCCCGAACTATTTTGTCTAATGGTATGACATGCCCGGGATAAACCCCTCTCACCAAATATACCTACAGATCCCCGTTTACTACTGCATTTCTGAATCCCCACATGCATACCTATTTGAAAATACCGACCCCAATTTCTCCAGCCTCGGGTGGTAATTAGCTGCACCAAACCCTGGTCTATTACAGCTTAAAAGAGGATTAAAGCAAAATCTAGAGAAAGACGTGCCGAAGAACGAACAAACATGTAAACTAGAGACGGAGTGGTGCGAAAAATAGAAAGAATGAATTAAAGAGGAAAAATGATGAAAATAGAGGAAAGAAAGAAACGTGAAAGATGAAACAAAAGAAAGAGAGGTTAAGACAAAAGGTGTAAATATAAATGCTAAAAAAATGTAAAATAAATGAAAGAAAAAATGAAAATGTGTCAGAAAATTAGGAGTAAGAAAAGGGAAAATGAGTGAAAGAAAAAACTATTTGAGAAAAAGAATGAAAAATGAAATTTTAAAAAATAGAAAGAAAAAGTAGGGAAAAGAAAAATAGAAAGAAAGTAAGGAAGGGGGAGACAGAAGAATCGGAATAGAAAAGGAAAAGGGGAAAATGAATGGAAGAAAAACGAAATTGGAAAAGAAAAAAGAGAGAGGAAGCAAAGTGAGAAATAGAGGAAGAAAGAAAAGAAAAGAAAGAGAGAAAGATGCAGAATACAAAAATAGGAAAACAGAAAAGTGAAATGAAAAGAAAGAAAGAAAGACCGACCGAAAGAGAGCAACAAAGAACAAATCTCTCAGGTGATTTCTTTCCAACCGAGCCGGTGATTCTCGTTATGCATTGCAAATAATGCGCTTTGCCAAAAGATTATCCGGAAGCAACCAGGGAAAAGATGGGATTACGGAGTTGGATATGTAATCGGAATTTAGATTGTCTACTGAAGCTTGTGATTGGTACAATTCTATATGACAGCAATAACGCATAACTCCTTACAACATTCGCTGTCAACACAAGCTAAAATAATTCCTTTAGAAGCACCAGGGCTGGGCTGGCGAAACCTTCCATTCCGGAAGCACAAATAGGGAAGACAATCACAACCACGCATGCATTTTTCAAACATAAATATAAATGGATATTTCTTCTAAAGATTAGCTTGGTATGGCTCAGGGCCACGATATTCAAATTCACATCACTAGCAACAGTCCACTTGCTACTGAAACCGCAAATCGGCCCTATGCTCCACAAGGAGTCCAAAGGGGTAAACTAAAAACTGATATTATGACAACCATTCTGTAGATCGAGCTGAGAATTTTTTATGCTTCCTTAGTTTTATATTTTCTCTCTCTCTCAATAAGAAAATCTAGCGCGAGTATAACACACAATGTTAGGAAGAAACGACTGCACAATTGCCAGGAATTCATAGATGTTTATTAGATTTTGACCGTTTGATCTTTCATACGCTATGCCAACTAGATGTTTTTTAAGGTTTCAATTGCGTGATTCAGTTTCACGTATTGTCAATGAAAAATTTGTAAGATTGTCATTGTTGGAACAAACTCGATAAATATTTTTACTACTCATTACGATACTATCCAGATATATTATGAAGAATTCATAGCTTAATCAGGGAAAAAACCACAAATAACCATAAAATCATATTTTTGCATGATCCAGGGTGATCAAAAGTTAAGAAACAGCCTGCATTTTTCCATTCATTGATAGGCATTAGAGTTTGAAGTGTTTAATAACTATCATGAATTATTTTCATGTTTATATATTATTGGAACTAGTATCAAATATTGAGCAACATGCCCGCTCTTGTAGGGAAACAAATGCTCTCAGAAAAGAAAAGAAAACTGTTGACCTTAAGCAGAGTGCAATGTTAATTCCAGCGATTGCTAATGATGTGTGATCTAAAAATGTCTTTCTCAGATTAATCACCCTAATTATGAAATCTAATACGCTCAAATCCCAAAGGAAGAATACGGAAAGGGAAGACCACATGATTGTAAGATCATCCATGACAGATGGATTCATAACTGCTGCAGAAATGTAGAATGAGTTCGGAGAGCATTCAAGTTTATAAATGTCAAGACACAGCTTTACGTCAACTGATCGAAGCTGGATTGTAGTCAAGTCTGTTATCAGTCGTAAGAACCAGAAAGTGCGTCTTCAGTATACTACAGAATATGTTCTTTGAACTTCTGAACCATGGACCCAAGTTTACTTTAGTGATAATTCGAGGTTCAACCTACTGAGATCAGGTGGTCAAAAGACTGTGGGAAGTAGAGTAGGCAAGGGGCTTAGCCCTCAATGTGTTAAGGCAAGTTTGAATTTTTGTGGTGACAGTGTGATGTTTCATCTGCTGGGCAAAGTGAACGTTAAAGTCTATAAAGGTCTTCTTCGACAGCATTCCGTTCTCTACTTGAGGAACATCCGGCCATTTTCATGCAGGATAATGCACCCTCTCATACAGCCAAGGAGGTTTAGGGTTTCATGAATCAGGGAGGACTTTCAAGAATAACCTGGCTTGCCCAAAGCCCTGACCTTAATACAATAGAAAATTCGTGGAAGTTGATAAGAGACCGTATTCAACGTCTAAAACCAAAAAGAACTTTAACAATCTGTGGGATAGGATTGAAACTGAATGGAACGAGAACATTCCTGATTTTTTTCAAAATATCAATTTAAATATATATATATATACATATATATATATATATATATATATATATACATATATATATATATATGTGTGTGTATGTGTGTGTATGTGTGTGTGTGTGTGCGTGTGTGTTATTAATATTCAAAACTGGAATAAATGAACTCTCCACTTTCATACATAAAGGGTTTTCACCCAAACGTGGAGCGTCCCAATTTTTAAAAAAACTTAAGCTGAACGTAAGCTGAAAAGGCATAAAACAATTACCATTAATTTTGAGCGTTCCCAGACTCCCATGGAATAGTGATAATGCAATGTTATGCTGTCATAGGAGGTTAAGCGGTGACAGTTGCCTCGAGACGATCTTCCAGAACCTAGACTGGGAATACTTGAGCAACTTCAGATTTTGCTGAGAATCTACATAGCCTCCAGATGATGCTGGACTGAACGAAGAAAGGAAGAAAGTTGTCCTCCACATGAACTTTAGTAAAACAAATGTCATGTACAATGAATATGTTGAAGACAAAGACAGATCTGCCAAGGAAAATGAATGAAATCCTCAAAAGAAGAAGAAATCAAATTAAGAATCACACTAAGTTGGCGAGCTTTTGGCAAGGTAAGCTCAACCTTTGCAAACAAGAAAATTCTGCTAGTGTTAGAAAAAGAAGAATGTACAACCAATATATCCTCCCGATAGTCACCTGTGGCGCTTAAACATGGAATTTAATCAAATGACTGGTCCTTAAACTGAGGATCATGCAACGTGCACAAGAGAGGATCGTGCTCAATCGCACATGATCAAAACACTGTAAAGTATATTACAGGAAAGGATTTAGAGATATCGTAAAATTCATAAGAAAACTTACATTGAAATGGGCTGGTCATATTGCGAGAAGGTCAAACAACCAGTGGACATCTCAACTCCCAACGCAGATCCCAAGAGATCTAATGCAAAACCAGAGCCGGCAAAATATCTTTTTTAAAAAACCTATTTGATAAATTCAGAAAATACTAGCTCCGTGATGCCCACGATAGAGAGATCTGGCGAATCTTAGAGAAGGTCTATGTCCAACGATGGACGCTAAAAAGCTGACGATGATGATTATGATGATGATATATAAGCATTTACTCAGCTTAGTATGGCACATGGCCACAACTGTGGGTCACACAATGAGAATCGAAGCCCCTACTCAGTGGCAGGTTTGCTAAACTGGTTTGCAAGTTATCTAATAAGTTAGGCTTCGTTTTGATACAAGGTATCAAGTATGCAGTTGCCTGCAGGGATCAAACTCACTACTCATCATTAGTAATAATCTGTGAGACCAGTTTCCTAAGAATTACACAGAGACTACGCCGACTAGACTAGCATGTTAACCATTCGCCGACATTAAGGCGCCTAATATACCTATATCTATATATTTAATGTATATTAATGTAGATGGTAGATTCCGGTTAATTGGAATATAACGAGGATACAGCAATTTAAGACTAAGCAGGCAGAATTTCTGAAAATGTGTACGTTTAAACTGCTGAAGGCAAATCGTGCATATTTATGGCAAATGGATATTGTAGGGAGTTGAATCCAGATTTGTTTTATGACGAGCTTAAAAAATGGTTTACTTTTTACTCATTTAATCAAATCATTATCAATGGAGATTAGCCAGCTCGTATGAACAAGTTTCTGTAGCTATGACCGTTTTAGGTGGTGGGATATATATATATATATATATATATATATATATATATATATATATATATATATATATATATATATATATATATATATACATATATATATATATATATATATATATATATGTATGTATAGTGCGTGTGGCACGAATCAGGCTAGCAGTACAATATAATATAATAATATATTAATAATATAAAGCCTCTTCTGATATGTAATGGCTTTATTTCATAGAGTGCTCGATGAGCTAGTCTGTGTAGCGTATCCACATTCTACTATATATATATATATATATATATATATATATATATATATATATATATATATATATATATATATATATATATATATCGCTCGATTCAAATATGTATCATATCCATTAGAAGACGGCAACATTCTAATCAACCTCATTTTTTTAAACAATTCATAATGTAATGGTTATAAAATCAGTAATACTAACCTTGGCATATAATCTGGTTATCAGACTCGAGCCTTTTTAATCATTATAATACATGGTTAGTAAATAAAAAGGGGTTTTAGTGGCATGTATTTCAATGTGGACTGTTCCAAAGATATATTATATCTTAGTAAAAACTAAATTCGTAGTACAATCGTCCCTTATTTTGACAATAACATTCAATATAGTCAATATTTTGTTTCCTCCTTCTACGAGTAATGTTGTTTCAATCCCTTTAGGCAATGACTCATATCAGAAATATATGTATTCAGGTGTTATTGTATTTTCCCAGGTAGACTGAATCGCTGCCACTTAAACGTCTTGAGACACCTTTTTATTTTTCAATTCTTCATCTAATGCGCCTCAGGTTTCCCCAAAAGTTTTCTATCATATTTAAATCGGGAGAGTTTGCTGGTCGGTTTAGAATGAGGATCCGTTTGTTAAACAATCAATTTGAAACAGGATGTGCCACATGACAGGGATTTTCTCTTGCTGAAATATCCGATTTCTTGAGTTCGGTAGCGAGTGTTTCAACGGCAACTGTTGGTTCTCTAAAACCCCTAATCAGACATAGAATTTATCCGACCTTCAGAGATATGCAGGTCGAATTTTACTGTGCGATTTAATGTAAAGTTTGCTGATCTTTCAGATTTTTTCCTTCAAATATCATGGTTTCCATCCCTGGGAGAATATTTGGTGCTGCATTCATTGCTGAAAATTACTTCCCTCAGATCTTATACACTCCTCAATTAGTATTTCTTACAAAAGCCTAATCTGGCTTATATATGTTTTTTTCTGTAAAGGGGGGTTTCTTAACATTATGAGCACTTACCCGTCAAAATTCTTTCAGTCTTTGTCTAATAGTCGACTTTCTGCATTGTATTTTCCACCTCTGTTTCAAAATGGACAGAGAGGTGTCTTTAACTTTTTTTTTTTAAATATTCAGTAGGTTTCGGTTTTGGCTTGGAGTGCCCAAGCGTGGACGCGCAGTGCCTTGTAGGTATGAACGTTGTTTCATCTTTTTTTTCTTTTCAGAAATTTTGAGACAAGTATAACCAGTCTTCATGTGTGCTGCTATTTTATGCTGACCTATTCCTGAGGATGTTAAGTTTGACACCATTTCCTTTTCGTCAGCGGTCAATTATGCTTCACCTGAGTGTTGGCCCATATTTGCTTCGAGAGATCAACATTTTTTTTTGAGTGAATGAAGAATGTGACGGGTCAAAAATTGACGGCTGGGGAGATGGGCTGGTTTTCTCTGTCTAAACAATTACTTAGCTGGTCTCATTTGCTGACCCAATTTTACCTAAATTTTCACTAAAAAACACTTTTCCGAGTATTTCTTTCATCCTACATTTACCACAATACCACTGTTTCTCTTTACAAATCCTAATTATCCAACACTTAAAGTTTTTTGTGGGGGGAGGATAGAAGAAATGATATTTATGTACAATTCAAAGGTTTTTAAGTGAATGATATATATTTACGAGAAAATCAAATATGACAGCAAAGTACATTGACCGGGCGAAAGAAAATGTGGAGAAAAATTAAATATTCGGATGTTCAACATGCAATATGCAAAACTAAAAGGGAGAAACTAAAAAAGTAGGGACCAATGTTCATTTCCTCCCTGGCTATGTTAAACACAAAAGAGCGACACTATGCCTTTATTTGGGAGGGACAGACGAGTCTTTTCCGACCAACAAAACTCTTACACGACACAGCCACGCAACTTTCACCCGTCTTCGCTGAATTCTCGTGCAGGGGGCCTTTCCTTGTTCGCGTACATTGTCTTTTGTTGAATCCGAACAGCGATGGATTGTTGTTTGAGAGACGAAGATATTAGGTTCCTCGTGGTGGTTTGACTGTAGCACGCTTGAGGACCTGTAGCTATGGATAGAAAGGATGCTGTATGAAAAGAATGGAATGCGCCCCAAGTATGAAGTCGGATGCCCTTCGATGAAACAGAGAGGAATCAAGATATACACCTATTTTTGGCCAGGCAAAAGACATATATTTAATACATGAATAAAGATAAGTTACATGTAAGGATACATAGATACGATCTATCGTGAGGAGTGATGTTAGGAGAAGAGAAGGAGAAGAGATAGAAAAAGAGATAGCGAAAGGTGGGAGCTCTCTTGTCTTGATAGTACTGGCGTCGGATTTGGAGCGGAGTTGTCTGAACACGTGGATTCTGTATGGTTGGATAGCACCTAGATAATATGTGGAAACCGGGTTCAGTGAGCGAGCCTTACTGCCAAGTAAATGAGTTAACTTGGGGGCTATTCTCAGACGCTGTTAGACTCTCGACGAACAGACTATGAAAGACAGAGAACATGGAGTTTTATCCATGCGTGTTTCCCGAAGTGGGGATGGTGGTTAAGATCGGATCGGCCAGTGGGTTGGCGAAATGATAATGATCTTAGGGAGATGGGAAAGGAGTGGAAGAGCGGCCGGCTGCGAGGGCCGGGGCCAGAGGCATGACCAGCTAGGGGTCCTGCCGCCAATGAGCATTGAACCAGGGAGAAGAAGAGAGAAAGAGAGAATGGCCGACTGCAAAGGCCAGGGTTAGGGGTGCTGGAGCTAATGAGTGTTGAACCATGTACGTCCAGGGGTTTTCAAGGGGTCGTCGTCGGAAGTGACGTTTTGGTTATCTAGCTTACAGAAAAGTTTCGTACTCAATTCCTAACTAAAAGTATAGGGGGCATACACCTTCATAACCCTGATCTGGACTGTTAGCAGATGCTTAAAGAAAAAGACCAGTTGTACTAGAGTGAAAAGCGTGTCGTCCACACCATAACCGATGGTGACAAGTAAAACCGGAGCACATAAGGTGCCCTCCTATCCAACAGCAGAACCACATTGCTACATTCGGCGCTGGCATCAAGGACGAATAAAGGTACCCTGACTAGGTAGCGTTCAAACAGCTCAGACAACGGGTATACCACGTGGCAGTGAATGAAGACATGCTCGATACGTCCCTCCATATCACTGCAGCGTTCGCACGCTGGCGGATCAATCGCTCACTATCACAGGATATAATGCCATGCTACGGTTCTCCCCCTCATCCATGCATCTGGGGAGGCTTTTTGGCATCTTCCTTCTATAATTCACCGTTTTCTTAATTTTGTGCACATATCCGACTCAGGAAACTCAACCGTAAGGTGTGTCTATGTCGCTCTCAGAAGGTTGGAGCTGACAGATCTTGTGACGTACCATAGGATACCAGTGACCCGAAAGGAGTCTGAACAGGGCACAATCTAACTGAAGTAGATCTGCAGACGGAAGTAGAAGTTCTGAGAGCCGATAATGGATGTGGGAGTACCAGCGCAAGAATACAAATCATCGGTGAAGTTGAACAGGCTTGACGAAATAATCTGGACAACCTGAAAGACTTCGAATAATCCCATTCACTTCTACCATCGAGCTCGGAGACGCATACAAGAGGCGAATCCTGTGATGAAAGACTTGGCCCAGGCCAGTTGTGGACAAGATGAACTTCAGAAAATGATGGTCAATCTTGTAAAACGCTTTGGATTGATCTAATTTGTTCAGCGCGGCTCCGTTATCGGCTTTGTCAATGATCGTGCGTTAGTTTTCTTGAATAGTCCTGCTGGCTTTCAATCAGTGACAATCACTGGTATGGTCTTCCTGCCACCAGTGTCCAAATAATTTTTGATCTACCATGGAATCTAATCTTCATCCCCCCTGCATTCAATCTTGATCAAATACTCCACGCAAAGATTGTGGTCCTACAGTCATCTGCGCTGGGTAACGTCCCACATAGCAAAGCTGTCTACTTTCACAATTTTGTTCAATCTTCACCCCTAAACTGATGAGTGATTTGACCACAATATCTTTGATTGACCAGATAATTTTGTTTGGTTTTTCGATCACCAAGACTGACACCATTCTTGTTTCGATGCTCATAATTTTCAATTAATCTACCTTGATTCTATCCTCCCTAACGAGATGGGCGTACTCACAGCAACGCTTAAAGAAATCCATCACATCGATATTTATTGTTCCATGGAGGGGGTTCCACTTATCGAGGAAGACCCCGCTTATCGTTGGACTGTTCTTTTCTTTTTGTCTTGGGGAGTGGGTTGGATTCCGTTTTTGACCTTCATGGTCGGTGTTCACATTTTTTCCCATTTCCCCCTTCTCAAACATTTGTTGTTTTTAGTTAATCTTAAATTATCTCATCAATCTTCTTCGAATTTTTTCTCCACTTCTCTGGTGGGGTGGTTGTTGACAGGAGTCTTCTTTTTTTTCTTTTTTTCATTTTCTTTCTTGTCCCCTATTTACTGGGGTCTTATTTTCTTTTTACTTCTCACTTATGAAGAGCTTTTTCTTTTATTTTATTTACTTTTTTCTCCCCGTACCCTTCTTACTGGGAATTAGAAGAGGTCTTCCTTGGCCTGACTACAGTTATTGGCCATATGAAAGCAAAGAACAAAATTGAACCGCAAGAAAAGAACGGTCCTAGGTTAGAAACCAAACCGAGCAGTTGGGTCAGTCCGTGGCCTTGTTTTCCTTTACCACAACACTGGAAAAACTGGTAAGATAGTCTTTCTGATCCAAAGGCCTTGGTCAAAACACTGACAAAAGAAAAAGTGTGGAGAATTTTTTCAAGATGTCTATGCAGAGGGAAAATATATATTTGGTTTCGTCATGAACAAATTCATCAATCTATCACAAAAGATTAAACATGTAACCAGGAAAAAGTTAACTACTCATAATATGCCTTAGGCTGAGTGGACACGTTAAAGAATCATCTTTTAATCAGAGAAACAACACAAATATCAAATTCTTCGGAAATTTAATATTTTTTGGGAACCGTCTATAATTGAAATCAGTGTAATTCATGTTAATAAAAACTCTTTTTCTTCACTAATCATGTATTTTATTAATTAAAAACAGGCTCTAATCTGACGACCAAATAATATGCCTAGGTAGTAATACTATATTTACGACCATAATAGATTGTTTGGAGGATATTAAAGGTAATTACACTGTTGCTGTCTTCTATAATGGATATGATATGAATTTAAATCGAACTATGTATATATTTATATATGTATATATGTGTGTGTATGTGTGTGTGTGTTTTTGTGTTGACGAATATATATAGAGAGAAAGAGATAGAGAAAGAAATGTCAGGTTAGTACAAAATTTGATATTATCCATGTTATCAAACAGATGAACCCCTTCAAAACGCAATGATTTCTAAGTATTTTTGAAATCAACATACATCATTTACTACCCGCTAATATTCAGAAAAGTATTTCCATATCAGTAAAAAGATAAATCAACATGACGGTCCTCAAGTTGATGGACAGAACTTGCAATAGAAGCAGTTGGTGTGTTTAGGGTAGGTAAAGTTAGTGAAAGAACCGATTCAGGGGGTTTACATTTGGAAATGAGTCACTTGATGATGTCTTTCGTTAGAAATGACTGGTTGGCGTTTTATGAGAGCATAATTGGCAGAGACGGAAATGAATTGCAAAACGGTGATTCAAGCGTCCTGTGTAATATGCATCCACTTATGGTCTCAGTCTTGACGCCAGGGCCTCCGAGAGGAATTTCATAACGCAGTGCAAAGCTGTTTTCGCCCAAACACTAACTGCACAGACACCATAGTCCTTTAGCCATCATGTTTTCATTAATTTAACGGTAATCGATAGGGCCAACCTATTTCATTAATGGACACGCCGGATTGACTTTGAAATTACAATACACAGCTCCACTCAACAAACTCTTGAGCCCAACCCCTTCGCCCTCTGGGACCCGGTGTGATGCACTGGCTGAACTTCCCTCCCAGAGACCCTATCTTGGTATATGCATGCCAGTTTTTGAAAAAGCCCTGTAATAAAGGTTTCTTAGCTGTCTAGAATACATGAATAAGTCTTTCTCTAATCTGAAATAAGTATTTCTTCCCTTGTGAGTGAATTTGTGGTCGCATGTGTCAACATCTGGGTATTCAGTGAAACAGATCTTTCAGGATCGAAAATTTATAACGTAGAGACTCCTGTACCTGAAAGTGGTCTTCCATGGAGAAGAAAGGAAGAACTTAAAAGCACTCTAAATTAATTTCATCACTGACATGTTTATGATCCTGTGAAGCAAACTCACCGTTTTCATGTGGGACGCACATGACAGAATAATGGATGAAAACTTCCAGTTCATGGGTGGCATTTAATTCTTTTTTTTTTTTTTTTCACTTTAGACGCAAATAAAATTTCTTGGTCCATTTCGGACAAGATGAATAGAAAAGAATGGACATCAAGTCAGAAGTGAAAAAGGTAAGCGAATTTTATAGGATTTATTTTTGACACCGGCGTTTAGAGAAAGAGAGAACCTGGTGGATGAAAAGAGAAAAGAAATAAAATGAAAGATCGAAGGAAATTGAAATTCAGATGAATAGGAGCAGAAAGAAAGAAAACAAGAATAATGAGTGTAAAGAAAAACAATGACAGATAGCAAATAAAGAAAAAAGAAAAAGGCAGATGAAAAAAAAAGAATGAAAGGAAGAAAATGACCCATAAAACGAAAGAAAAAAAAACAGGAAAGAGAGAAAGACTTATGGATGAAACGGTAAAAAGCAAGAAAGAAAACAAAAGATAAGAAAGAATGAAAGAAACAAACAATGACAGAAAGAAAGAAAATGACGGATGAAAAGAAAGGCAGAAAGGAAAAAAAATGGAAGAAGAAAGTGACATGAAGAGAAAGAAAATGAGAGAAATCAGATTAAACGAAAGAGAGAAAAATATATTTTCTTGAAATTTGCCATCAACCAGTAGAACCCTTAATGAAAAAAACGGGAACAACAAATTCCAAACTCTTTACTTGAATCTTCCTCTTGTCTGTCTCCAAAATCTTCTAAATCATTCATTTATACAGTTCACTTGGAATCACAACTTCGTCCTTCTCCTTTGTCTTATTGTTTTCTTTGTGTCTTCATTTGTCTTTAGGTTTCATTGTTTTTTTAGATTCTTTTTCCTTCTGCTTTGAGCTTTTATCTTTCCTTTAATGTCTTCTGGGAAGAATATGACCAAGAAAGAAACCCGATATTACAGGTGGTTCAGTTTCCTCTTGCCTGTAACCATAGTGAAGCTGGTGAGAGTTACGCGTGAAAACGCGATATTTAATGACTATCGGTATCAGTTTACGTGTTGTTGGTTTCAACTACATGAAGTGAGGTGCAGGGTGGCCCAACAGTTAACAGCATGTAGAATGACATCAGTGTTCAATCTCTAGTTAAGAAACTTTGCGTCCACTTTGCTCAAATGTCCTTGGAAAAGGCAAACATCCTTCGACCTCTCCCACCAACACGTC
Organism: Thysanoteuthis rhombus; assembly: GCA_963457665.1. Taxonomy (NCBI): domain Eukaryota; kingdom Metazoa; phylum Mollusca; class Cephalopoda; order Oegopsida; family Thysanoteuthidae; genus Thysanoteuthis; species Thysanoteuthis major. Next base: position 42,124,811 of record OY735217.1, on the reverse strand, counting down.
ATGGACCAACTTGGCAGGTCAAGAACCTTTACCTCTCACGTCTCACACTAACTTGAGGAAGGTGAATGTCCTTCAATGGGCCTCTAAAGACTGATAAAGAAGAGCATTTTTGAAACTGTATGAAGCGACAGAATTTGGCGGTGAACATTCCCTCCCCGGCCTGATTGAAGATGAAGATAGCTCCGAATTTCCCATCAGTGCAAATAAATACTAGACCAGCAAATGCTAATTTTCAAGGGAGGTAAACACACTCTGAAGATTGGTGCAACACAATCTCCCTACATCATAGCTACCGTTTGGCCTCAGGCAGAGTAAATAGTAAAGATATCTATTTGATGCAAACATTTTTTGTGTTCAAAAACCGCACACCCATAACCAAAAAGATAAGAATTATGCACAATTATAAAAAGGTTTGCATAGGTGCATATGTTGGTGAATGAGTGTATACATGCATCCCTAGGGTGCAGATACCTCACCAAAAAATTGAAATTAAAAAAGAAAAAAATGCAATCTTACATTAGGAAATAAAATAGGTGTGATCGATGAAAGTATCAAAAATTACTTCCCTTGCTTCATATCAGCCCAGGAAGACATCGACTTTTCACTTATAAATCCCCAGAAACCAATTTTGGATTATTGACACAAGTGACCTGTCCCTGCTTTCAAACTAAACAAATGACTGCCATTAAAACTGATCAAGCCAGACGAAGATGTCCCCCCCGCCCAGAAATCTTGACACCAATTCTGACCAACAACTGTTTGAAACAAGAATCAACTGCATCCGATATTAGAGAGTGGAATGCACACGTTCCAGGCGATCGCTGTCTCGATTACCAACCGCAAAACTCTTGTGGGGATACGAGTACAAGTCTCGCTGAGATACACATAAACTGACGGTTTGAATAGTTGCCATGAAAAACAACTGAAATAAAGACGAAATAGATTCTAGAGAAAAATCAGTAATGGTTGACGATGCTTAATCTGATGACAAATCAAGATCATCTGAGGAAGGTGGTCATCCGATAATGTTTGATCCTTGACGACAATCACCGATCACCTTGTGTGAATAGTGCAAATGTATCTAAAATAACAATAATAATAAAATCCTGATACTCATATTGTGCTTATGTTAAAGGCGCTGAGTTTGGTTTATATTATAATATAACGTTTCCATCCGCCCGTCTGTCACTCTTTGAATATACGAACAAAAATCCGTTGAAGTGAGATGGGACAAGGAGAGACGTTCTGAGAATTGAATTGCAACACAAGGACCGTGAAGATGAGAGAAGGAGAGTGAGAGAGAGTGGGGGTATTGGTAGGCAAAAGGGTAAAAGATGAAACAAAGATATTTGCGGGAGGCGAACAACCAAACTCGACCGCCGAGAAAAGATTAAGTCAGAAAAGTATAACGGGGTGGAATCCAATTCGATTTCATGTTTGTGAGCGGAAGATCTGGTCAAGTACCTGGGATGATTGCTTCAACCATAAGTTTTTTTCAGATACTACAAAACTACTTACTCAGAAGAGTAACACCTCTAGATATATTAATAATCCAAGCAACTGGCATTTTGCTAGTTATGATGAAAATAATCATAATATTAGATTCATTGATATACAGATTTCCCTGTTATATGAAAGCAGAACATTCCAATAAAAGTCGAATGACTCAAAAGGAAGAAGCAATTACCATTAATCTATCTAGGGAAAATTCTTAACGTCATCAAACGCCTAAAATGCTTAGGATGGTATATCAGTTTTAGTGATCGGAGATTATTGTGGTGAAAGATGCAGGAAACTGGGGTGTGGAAAAGGGGAGGAAGAAAGTGTGCCCTGCTTCTATAATGGCTCGCTAGAAAACAAAAGCTTTCACCTTTTTCGGAAAAAAGAAAAGGTGATGTAAAACGAATTTTGGAATTCAATGGACCAAGAGAAATGAAAAATCGTTACTATAGAAGAGTCCATTATTTGAAATGGTAGGTAGGAGATAAATTCCTCTCCTTTTTGCCTCTAAGTGGAAGAGTCTATGTTTATTAATATAAAATCAAGAAAATCACACCATTATGAAAGTAGATTATCATAATTATGATATTATTTGTTATTAGTCACTGAATTTCTACTCATGTCACGTGACCAGTTTCTTTTGGCAAGATGTCGCGCGGGGTGATCGATCAAAAAAAAAAGGGAGTTGATGAATGAATCAAGTCTCCTGTGACATTATCTCTCTTGCCTTTTGTAGTAATCACTAAAAGAAGTTCGAACTCTCAAGAAACATGCGTGAATCACATTTTAAATTTGACCCTCGCTGAAAACCTATTGGATCGGGTGGAGTTTAAAAAAAAGAACGTTTTTCAAGACAGAATATGGAGTAAGAGTTTGAACGTCCGGCCTCTTGCTTCGATTATGCAACTTGTGCAAGTGATGCATACTTAATCAACCAGCCAGCCAGCCAGACCGACATAAAAACTGAAGAAACCTATACTGACAGTTTTGATTACAGTTTTGGTTGATGGTTTGTAAAATTGTTACAGTTGTAATAATGATGATGGTGGCAAATCATAAGCTTATAATGGAATCTGATCACAACGATAACGAAGATAATGGTTGAATTCATGATGGTAATGCCGTTTTTGAAGTGAAGTCTTGCTTTTGTTTTTATTTGATTCTATGAACGGCGTTCACAATGAAAGCCGCCATGATCGCATTAGCGTAAGATGCAGCGATAGAACAACGATGATGATATAGTGCTGGAGATTTTGATAATAACTCCAAGATGGCGCTGCTGTCGAAAGTTTGGGTTACGTAGGCGGCTCCCGTGATTATACGGAAGTGTTGATAGCAAAAATCCTCTGAGACTGTCTCGCGTCTATATTTGCATACGTGCATATTTACGCGCGAATCAACGTCGGAAATACAGCGACATCTGTTGGGGAAGATACACATCATATACGCAAGGGATAATGATTAATAATGAATGCAAGCAGCCGATGGGCGATAATGTCATGAAAAGGCGAAAGCCAAACAAATAGAGTGGATATCCAGAAAGAAAGAATAGGAAAGAGAAAAAAGAAAGGAGATGGAGGAAAAATCGAAGATAAAACCCGAAAGAAAGAAAGCAAAGAAGGAAGGGAGGAAGGGAAGGAAGATGAAAGAAAAGAAATTTAGGTGAGAGAGAATAAAATAGAATAGAGTAGAAAGAGAAATAAAGTAGAAGGAAGAAAGAAAAAAGAAAAGAAAGGAAATGAAGAAAGAGTTGTCGAAAAGAAGGAAGGAAAAGAGAAAGATTGGGAGAGAGAGAATAAAAAGGCTAAAATAGGAGGAGAAATAATGGGAAAGAGAGTAAAGGAGAAAAGGAGAAAGAAAAATAGAACGAAACAAAGAAAGGGAAAATGGTTAATAATGAATGGAAGCAATCGATAGGGTGATAATATCATGAAAGGCAAAAGCCAAACAGAAAGTAGAAGAATGGAAGTAAGATAAATAGAGGGGGAGATTGGAAGTGCGGAAAGATAGAGTAAAATGAGAAAGAATAGAAAGGGGAATTAGGAGAGAGAAGAAAAAAAGGGTAACAAGTGAGAGAATAGAAAAATTATTGAAATCTAATGAAAAAATAAAACAAAAAAAACAAATAACAAACAGGTCTGTTTAATCCTCCAACAGACAACGTCACGAGAACAAATTCTTTCGGCAGCATACCGTGTTGGGGGTGATCAATCAAAAGATTTGAAAATTGGGTGATCAATGAATTAATTACCTCTCTCGTCTTTTGTTGGGTATTGATCAATAAAAAAAAGTCTGAATTATCAAAAAGCAATCGTGAATCCTAAACTAAGTGATCAAAACACCATAAACCCATGTGTGAATTGAACTCCCACACTATAAACCTATTTAGGAGGTCAAAAAAACAAGAGAACGTTTCATAAGACATGATAAGGAGTGAATGTTCAAATTTTGAGGCCCTATTTCCATTGGTGCAGCCTGTACACATGATGCATACACTGCCAGCCAGACTTGAAAAATAGAAGAATCCGATGTTGACAGTTTTTGGTGGCAGTTTAGGTTGACGGTCCCTTACAAGAAAGAAAGAAAGAAAGAAAGAAAGAAATCCAAGGGGAACACAAGAGAGGAAATAGAAATGTGAAATGCAGTGGCTTGATTCAAAATACGGTAAAAGGTCTTTTATTCCTGTTGCCGAAAATACAAGAGAACATCAGGACCTACCAGTGACGTTACCATTCTTAGTTTAAAATCTTATTTCTATGATTAATATGAAGCAACTAATAGGTTGTTTGTGTTAGATTCGTCCCTACATGAGATATCATGCTCTTGTGGTTCGTTAAACTTCGAATCTCGGCATTGTTTTCCGAATTCCCGCAGTTTGTTGTGAAGAGCGTAGAAGATATCGATTGAAAGCGTTGTGTTGAAAACGCCAGATGAAGAAAATATCAATACAATAAACAAGCCAGGTTGCTGAAGGGTCAAATTCCACTCCTTCCTCTATTCCGACTGAAGATGATTACGACTTTTATATTTTATATGTAACAAAAAATATGAAAACATTTTTCAGTATAAATACATTTATTTATTAGAATGAAACAGTCCCTTGCGTATCTGTAACAAAAATTTTCGTTGATATGTAAGACTTGACAGTTTAACAATTACATGGTTTTGGTTTCAAATCATGATAGGGAAATATTAACTTTATATATTGGTTTTGTTCAATGTAACGGGATAGAGAAACATAGAAGAGTTTACTCCCCTAAATTAGGTGAGGATTGCTCTTGTGCTTATTACGATGGGAAAAACCAAGTCAACTCTAGCCCCCGACTTGAGTTTGATTAAATCAACAGCACAAAAATGGGATGATGATAACAATATTATAACACATTGTGCACCATGAATTTGTACACCCGAGGAAGGCGGTAGAATGGACCAATCCAAGTGTTATGGTAAAATTACAACAGAAAGAACGGTATCAATAGTATGAAAAACTCTTGGAATGATATCAACTCAAAATCACAGACTGTATCGTCTATGCCACCCCTCCTGTGATATACAGGGGTTAGTCAATAATTATCAGTGATTTTGGTAAAATAATTTATTAGAACAATAGTGCAGAACTTACAAATACTTTATTTTTCAATGCAGCTCCAAAAATTTGGATATGCCCTCAGAAAACAAGTTTTCAGTTGGCCTGTCAGTCATGTATACACCACGCCTTTCACATCTTGGTCCGTAGCTGATCGATGACCTCGACGTTTTTGGACCAAGCAGATGGTTATCCGAGGTCAGAATTATGAGGAGGATACTCTAATAACTAAAATTCCAGTTCCTAGAGCGTTTGAACCGTGTGGGCAGACGTATGTAGGAGCGGATTGTTATGTAAAGGAAAAACACGATTTGACGTTGGTGTTTGGTTCGAATTGCACGTCTATTTTTAAACTTTTGAATCTATCCAAACACACTGGTAAAACACTGTTCAGATGTTGTGCTGAAAACTTTCGATGGTACGTAAAAACAGATCATTTCTCGTTGTTCCGCCCCCGTGCAAGGTGAGAGTCGAGTGATCCATGTTTATCCTCAGGTTGTGCGAAGGCAACTGGCTCTTCAACAATGAATTTCCACGGTAGCAACGACAGACACACCGTGATCCCACATGCACACGCAGAACCAAGTATGGTCACCCTAAAGAATACAACGTGTGGATAATTATTGACCCACCCTTGTATACTGCCTGTTGTGCACTTAGCATGTTTTAGATGGGATTGTTCATTAAAATCGACGGGATAAATTTATTTTGTTGCAACTGATGGAATGCGCAATTAGCAGTGCCCTGAAAACTGATTCAATTGAATCATTTCAGCTATTAAAAAATCATTTTTCATTCATTAATTTTGTTGATTGAGGAAAGGTGATGCGGGGGCTTACATACTCGACTGTTTGAAGCAATCTTAAGATTGTCGAGTGGCAGCAATGTTTTCTTCGAGACCAATGAAAAATTTCCAGCCTTACAAACGGATCTGTTTCACAAAAGAATATAGGTTTACCCCGCTATCCGAAAATATCCAAAAGGACCTTTCAAAAAGCGAAATGGCGAAGAAACAATTCCCATGAATTTATATTTAGATGGCTATGTCATCGATGTTTGGGAAATACAGGAAAGTAGGATGTATTTGAAATTGTCAAGCTATATTTGTTGTTTGTCTCATCATTATTACCACCTCTTTATACATAGGGTGCAATCAAAATGTTTTAAGCAAAATACTAAACTTCAAAGAGTTTTTCAGACGATTGAATTCCTTGTTGCTGTTTGTGTCGTTAACGTGACGTTTCGGCCTATCCATTCGACAGCCTTCTCCGGGTGTACTATCCAAATGTGTTGATGGTGGACGGAATATTTTCTCTCTCTCTAATGACAGCAACGTTAGTGACGTATAATATTTCTTTTTCCTTCATCCAGGCTAAAAAGGAAAAGATGTAACCCGAATCCTAAGTTATTAGCGTTGCTACCATTGGAGAGAAAAACTCCGTTCACCACCGTCCAATCCAGATTGTAGGCCGTAGAACAGATCGTTCAAAACGTCATCTTAACAACACAAACAATAAAGAGATCAAAGACTAGACCCTTCTCAAGATCATAGACAAAGGTTTAAGCTATCTCTATTTTCTGCTTCACGTGCTTGTAGACAGAACTCGAAGTGTTCAATGAAATTGCTATCTGGAGAATTTGTAGAGCCAGTCCATAAACGTGATTCCCCGATTCACTAAAATTTTTTTCTTCTTGCAGTGATATTAAGATGATGTTCACTTCGGAGTCCATTAGAGCAAAAATCAAGATTTGATGTAATTCGGATGAGCCGACAAGAGCATGCAGTAATCACTTTGTGTGGTCTTTCTCGTCATTTTTTGTGTCCTGCGTATCAGAATTCACCAAAATATTGCTAGTGGCGGTTCTACATCTGTTCAATTTTTGTGAAATAGGAGAAATAGATTTTTTGTCTTAATGAATCAACATTTTTGCAAATTGCATAATTGAAAGCAAGTTGCTAAAAATTTATTTTAAAATCAAATTCCCCTTATATCTTTTCATATACATGGTAAACTCTTGTTGTAACGGCAATCATTCAGACAGCAGTATTTAATGACGCATGCTTTCTAACGGCACGTTAGTCCGTTTGTTCTCGCATAAAGTAAGCACTATCACTTTTCGTTTCATTTAGATCTACAACTCGTACGTTCGGCATCAGACTGTTGAAGAATTAAAAAAATGTCACTTTTGTTCTGTACTTTTTGGTTACTCATTATTAAAACGTTTTGTATGAAATCTACCCGTTTTAATGGTTCATGCGTTATAAAGACACACTTCAATTACTGGGTGTGCTGTAATAACGGGAGTTTGCTGTATGAATTAGTGGGTCATGCTTTTTGGCCAATATTAGAAATTAGAAAATATATTTGCAGGGATGTTTCATAGTCAGGGTTGCTAAATTAGCCATTTATCATCTAAATCTGGTTGTGTGTCTTCTAATTTAGTCAATAAAAATCCACGATAACCGAATTTCTTTTTAAAATTAACGAGTTTAATATAAATAGATGAAAAATTTTCGTTAATAAATTGTTCTTGGATCTTAGCATTTAGTTATTTCATTTAATAAGTGAGCAGTAAATGGGTACATATACCATTTTTAGCTATCAAATTAGCTGCCAATGAATATATTTAGCCATTTCTGAAGACAGTTTTAGCTCTGAATAACTACAAGAAAATACTGTTTATGATTAAACTCTATCCTCTATCGATTTTTTTCAAATCTACGTGTCTTGTAGCTTGACATCGAGAAATCATCCCAAATTTCATAACAAACTTAAATAGCAAACTTCACGTGATCAACGTCTTTTGGCAGCATACTGTGTTGGGGGTGAGCAGTTGGGAAATAGGAAAAAAGGGATTATGAATGAATAAGTCACTTCTTTCGACTTTTAACTGTTGAGCAGTTATCACTTGAGAAATCAAAATTTAAAAAAAAAACGCGTATGCTGCCAGACACAGAAGATACCCTTGCAAAATGAACATCACACTACAAACCTATTGGGAAATTTAAAAAAAAACTGTTTTTCTACACACAATGTAGAGTGTATATTTAAACTTTCAGTCCTCTAGCTCCAATGGCTTTGTCTGTATACAGAATACATTCAAAGCCAGTCAGACGACCTTAAAAACTGAAGGAACCTATATTAACAGTTTGGGTGACAGTGTTGTTGACGATTTCTAAATAAAATCCTTTACAAATCTTCACTTAAATCATTTAACTCATTCTATTTATAAACGACATCGATGATCTTTTTTATAGAAAAGGCATCGCTGATTTTCACTTGTTTTTCAAACTACCTCTCGGATTTCTCTTTCTATCTCTTCCACTGACAAAGAAAAAACCTGACAGATTTCACCATGGAGACACGAGCAAGTTTCTCTTTTCAATTCCACTCAAACTTTGTCAGTTTCTGGAGATTCTATGTAAGGTTTACTCTCTCTCTCTCTCTCTCTCTCTCTCTCTCTCTCTCTCTCTCTCTCTCTCTCTCTTTCTCTCAATATATATATATATATATATACAATTTCTGGATTTCTTTCTTTCTCTGTTACTCTTTCCTCTTCCTCTTTCCATCTCCTTCTCTTCCTTTGTCTCTCTCCCTCTCTCTCTCTCTCTTCATTTTCCCTCTCTCTTCCTCTATCTCAACCCACTTTAATATTGTTAAGCGGATTTTTCCGCCTATTTTTCGCCTCATTTAGCCTCAATGCCACATGAACCTGCTTCTTTCGCGACGACAATATGGCGAACAAAAATAAAAATGTCGGCTGCTAAATCTGTTGAGTGAGCAGTAATTGGCTCACACGTAGTCAATCGAGAAATGAACCAATGGTGGTCAGTCCATATTGTATTGGTCTGATGTGGACTACAACTCATGCATACATAATGATCAACCGCTTGCCTGCTTAACAATCAAATTATATAGACAATGCATGAATATATATGAATATATATGTATATATGTATAAAGAAATAGTTTATATATATATATATATATATGTGTGTGTGTGTGTGTGTGTGTGTGCACGTATACACGTGTGTGTGTGTGGCATGTGTATGTATGTATGTGTGTGTGTTGTGTTTATTCTAATTATTGAGCAAGCAAGTGGGTTATCATTATGTATGCATGAGCTGGGGTCCACGTCACACAATGCAAAGTTTGGCCAATCGTTCATTCACGAATATATATATATATATATATATATATATATATATATATATATATATATATATATATATATATATATATATATCATCAGCCATTGTAGATCAACCGCTGGAGAAAAGCTTTTCCAATATTCTTCCATGACGACTGCGACTGCCCTGACCTCTGCCTAGTTATCTGTAAACATTTATATCTCATCATACGTGTATGTATGTGTGTGTGTGAATGCGTTTATCATATACATGAATATAGGGGATGCGGAGTGGCCAAATGGCACGATAATGGAATAAGCTAACTGAGTTCAAACTCCAGCTTGGACAGTATATGGCCACTTCGTACAAATCCCAGAATACATGTCTATTCCGGTATATATGTATGATTTAACATGAACTCCCATGAACACAGAATTATGCTAGTGTTAGGAGTTCTGCCTGCGATAGATGCCCCACAATTGTTGCTTTGTGTTTTTCTAAGCTAAATTTGCTAAAAGTCAATAAAATCTTTAAAAGCTCGATTAACTCATCAAACTGACTTCATTTTATAGCACTTACGCATTGCAAACAGACCGACATTTTGGTTAACCATGAAATAATTGTGTATTTTTTAGCGGGGTCAGTGTTCGGTGTTTTTTTTTTTAAACACAGGTGCAACACCCTGTCTCCGATCCTAAATTCGTTCAAAATGTGTTTTCCTCCTAGTGCAGAGTCCTAGGTCACATTCCTCCTTTTGGAATCTATGGTTTTCTCAATTTACCTTGCGTTTTGAATTGTCACCTAGTTTGTTTTTTTCACCATTATACCCCTTCTCACGTGACGGAAATTGCTCCACAACTTATGTCTAGTCTAAAATTCCACCTCTTAGGAAATTACCCCGCTCCACCCTGGGATCTAACAGCCTCCCATTCGAGAATCGCTATGCTAGACAGAGTTAAGCTTGGTAAATATTCTATAGAGCCAGCCGCATCACTAATCGATCAGTCCGCCACGACCAAATAACACAAGATCACAAATCAGTCCGCTATATAATTTCTGCTTGTAACATGTGTATGTTCTAAGCTGTGTAAAACAAATGAAATCCATCTAGATAATTAACAGTGACTTTTTTCTTCTTTTTTTTTTTTTTGGACTATTCCACTTAAAAGCAACACCTTGCTGATTAAAATGTCTCCTATCACTATTTAAAACAACGGACTCCTCCATTTGAATTACTTTTATCTTTCTTTTTTTTCCCGAACAACTGACTTTGTTTGTCACTGACCCTGTTAATCACTGGTGCTTCTTAACATTATTTAGCAAGCATAGTCAATGAATCCAAGAGAATGCTTTGAAGTAAAACGTTTGAAGAATAAATTGTTAAGGGTTTTAGAGATGAGTACTATTAACAACGTAACTATGATATTAAACTGGACCCTTATTTTCTGCTCAATATGAATAAATACCTATACATAATGGCTGGAACCACCCGATTTTCTTTTTATAAAACTAATGATGAAATTATTGGACGTGGACAATCCATGGGTAGATATTTTTACCAAATGCATTATAGACTCCGGCACACGCACGCACACACACGAACACACACACACACACACACACACACATACAACACGGATATATATCTATAATCAAATTGGGTGGGTCATGACCGACGGAATGTGATAATTGCGGTGACATTTTATTAGGAAACATATTTCGTCCGGTGCCGGTGTTAACCGAGTAGAAGATCAAGCATGAAGAAAATAATCGTCATTTTCTTTGATCATTTGCGTGGTTGGCAGTTCGATTTGCTATTCGATTAATAGTGGTGCCAGACGAAATATTTTTCTTAATAAAATGTCTCTACAATTATAACCCCCCACACACACACACATACACACACACACACACACACATATATATATATATATATATATATATATATATATATATATATATATATATTCTTTCTTTTTTTCATCATCTCATAGAAATTCAAATATGTCCGTTAAATTTTTCACGGGGAATAACTTGTAAAGAAATAAACTAATACGCAAGGTGTATTAGATATCATTATTTAACATATCATCCTACGCACTTTTACATTTTATGTTTTATTTCATTTTAACTTTATTTTTTCAGAAATGACGAGATATTATATCTCTATATCTTTATGACGCTTCCTATCTTTCAATGGCAGACGAGAATTGTTTCATCGTATTAAATAGCCGGGAGCGTTTTGTTTGCTTCTTTGTAGGTTTGCTCACCAAGAGAGAAGCTTTAAAAACGTGTCGGCTGAAGATATGATTTTTATTAAAAATGAACAAAAGACAGAACGAAAAATCCTCTTTTTGTCAGTCAGAAAAAGAAATGAATGGCGTCTGCTGAAAAGTACATGTATTCGAATATTTTATCACACATTTAAGAAAAATGTCTGCATTTTTTGTGCATCTGCCTGTGTAAATGAAGGAGTAGCTGGGCCTATTACCATGGGCCTGTTGCTATGAACCTACTGTTTTGGGTGGGGCTAATTCAGAGTCCATAAATCATTCTAGATCTTTTATTCTGTTCTATTATTTGTAAGCAACATATGAATGTGTATATTCATAAATAAATCATACATATTCAGTACTGATTACAAAATTATCTAATTTGAAACAAGGCCGGCATTTTATATCTGGCGTAGGCACATTACCAGCTCTACCCAGCCCTGTTTGTGCAACTCAACAATATGTTTTAATAGGGCTGTAAGCTTGTGTGTGTATGTAAACAAACTATGATAGGAAAGTATCAACCCATTTTGAATATCTCGAGAACAGGTTGAGCAGCTCTAATGTAACTTAGCAACCTATCTGAAAGGAATTTACTAAGCATATGTAAACTGACATTCTTCATGAGGTTTATTTAGTCAGCAATGAGACGCCATTGCGTGAGATTGTGCACTGCATGATCAAATTCACAATGACCGAGTGTGTCATTCTTTAAGTCTTGTGTAGTTTTGTGCATCAGTTAAGTCTGTCAGCCCCTGACCTCGCGGTCTTTGTTTGGCTCCCTACAACTTTTGGTTTTTCAAAAAGAGATTTCCGATCGTAGATTTGATTAAGGACAATGCCACAAGGCAGCTGATGGCGTTCTTAAATTTCAAAAATATTTATTCAAATTAAATCAGTCCTCACTTGTACCCGCTTGTTTTTTTTTAATTCAAACTTTTTAGTGATTACTGCCCAACAAAAGGCGATAAAAGTAACTTATGCATTGGTTATCCCTTCTTCCAATGTTCCAATTGATCACCCCCTACATGACATGCTGCCAAAAGACATTTTCTATTGAGTTGCTAATCAGGCCTGCTGAACAACCGTAGCCATCAAAGATGGCCAAGGGTTCTAACCCTTTTTTTTATACATATGTGTGTTTGTTTACATGTTTTTGTGTTTGCTTATTTGTTTGTTCCTGCACTCCTGGCCACACTGTTCTGTCTATAGACTCGAAAATTATCATCAGCATTCCACTAGACTCATGTTTTATTCCAGGAGGAAACGCCAGTGATTTTGCTTATGATATCTGGGGATCCACGTTGTGAATCCAGCGGCTGTCTGGCATTCTTGCGACATGACCATGTCTGGTGGTCCATCCATGTGATGTTAACCATAATTCTCTCCTGTGCACGTTGCATAGTTCTCGGTTTGAGAGTCAATCTTTTGGTTAGGTTCTGGTTTAGTGACGATCGGAGAGATGCAATTCATGACCCACGAGGATCAGGAGAGGATCTACACCGACTATGTTGGTTGTTAAGAGAACACTGAATCCACTTCTTTAGACTCGGTGCCCTTCCTCAATAGCTTGGCAGACTGAGACGGCCAAATCGACTGCCAAGCTGTAGGCTTTTTGTTTTGTTTTGTTTTTTGTCAGCGTAGTCATCAATTACATTGACTGTTTTATGTAGCAGAAGGGCTCCATTGACCCTGTTATTTACCCATATCTGCATTGGGGATGAGAAAACACTTTCGTATACATGTAAGACTAGTCAGTTCGTCTCAGTCAGTAAGAGAGCCGCCTACCGTTTAGTCATGATTTAAAATCATGGTTGGGAAAATTTTAATTTTATACATCAGTTTGGTTAACCGTGAGTAAGAGACAAACAGCGAATTAAATGAGAATTGTTCTTATTTTTACGTCAACTCCAGCCCCGACTTGAACTGGAATTTAACGGAAAAGATACATCAGAAATTCCCCGGAAAGTAACTGGATGTGATATTCATCTAATGATAACTGGAGAGCGAACCAAACGTTTTGAGGGAAAGTAATAAAAATAAAGTTGCTTGTTTTTAATATTTGTTTACTATTTATCTTCAGTTAAAATCTAGTTATATAACATCTGCATATTACCTATCGTCCTATATGGGTTTGAATGTGTAACCTAGACCAAAGCACTTGACGAAATTGTTTTCCAGAAAAATATTATAAAATTCATAAGAGGAAACCATCTACGAGATCACATCTGGAGAGAAGAGCTATAACGCACCATTAAACAATGCATGGTAACCCAAACCATCAAGTCTGGAGGGCTCATATTAAAATAAGCAAGCCCGGTCTCGCAAAAGCATGCCCCTGGGGAATGATTGAAGGTGTTCGATCAAAAAGTAGTCTGAGAAGCCACTAGCGGGACAACATCTCTCACTGGACTGAACTGAACATTTTCTCAATCAACGTAGCTTTACAAGATAAATTTTGCTGAAAAAGGACTCTCCAATGGTGGTGGGCATTCTGCCACTGACAGAGAAAGCGATCGATGACTATTTACCTTTATCTCAATTTTTTGTTGTTTTTATCACTTGGCTTCCTTCCTGAAAGAGGGATTTGAGTTCGAGTCTCACCAAGAATTTATTCTTCACTTTAATGATCTATACTGTTGACTCACCGCTGTAAAATGGCGGCTTGTGTCAAGTTGTGAAAAAAGAATAAAATTAGAAAGTACTCAGAGAGCGCATACCTCTGCCAACGCAGTACATTAACTCAATTGAAAGGAATTCATAGATCACCCCTAAAAATGTATTCATCCCATCCCTAGCCCAACCTTCCACAAAATCATTGAGATCTCTTGGGGATATCATGTTGACAGTCAAGATTGAATTTTAAAAAATGGGAAATCCCTCTCAATCAAAAAATATTCCTGTGTCCATCTCAAAATCAACGAAATATGCCTCGGTCCATTGCCAGCCCTTCTACAAAAATGTATTAGAATTCATTCAGAGATATCGTGTGGACGGAAAGATGGAAAGATGAAAAGCTGCGACTGATTGCATATACCTCTAAAACTTAGTTGGCAGAGGTTGTTGTTAAAAATTGATAATCATCATCAGTCTTTCAACGTCCGTCGTTGGACATAGACCTTCCCCAGGATTCGCCACACTTCTCCATCATTGGCTGATACTTTGTAAATTTGACAAGGTCATCCCTCCATCTATCATTCTGCCGGCCTCGGTTGCGCATGTAATCTCAGGGGACCCATGTCATGAGTTGCGACATCCATCGGTTGCCCACCATTCTTGCAACGTGGCCAGCCGATTGCCATTTGAGATTTTCTGATTTACAAAACTCTATCTAATACAAAATAATTCACAGAATAATTGCTTTTAAAAAGATGCTTGAACAAATTATAAAATTCGTTTTTATTGATGTTGAATTGAGTTTACGTGAGTTTGATTGAATCAATTAAAATTGATTCCGTAGTACAAAAGTATTCACTGAAGACAATTACAATAATCGAATATCTATACGTGACATTGGCAAGACCCCAAAAAGGTCAAATCATTGGGTCGGATGTCGGCGTAAAATTATGAGGAATTGATTTAATGAAAGAAAAATGTATGGAAATGTTGTCATTTGTTGATGAAGAAAAAAAGGAAAGAAAGCTGGGAAGGAAATGGAAAGTAGAATGAAAAGAAAGGAAGGGAGAGAGAGAGAGGAAGAAAGAAAGAGAGAGAGAGAAAAAAGAGATCGGAGACAAAGCCGAGGTGTTTGCTCTTTAAAAACGCCCCCAGGCACCCAACGAAGGGGGCCCAAAAGTTTTGTAAATATTAGTTCAACAACTGACAAATCTTATCAAATGAGCGGAGCTCCCCACACCAACAAGCGCCCCAAAATCTCTAGCTTGGCCCTTGAAAGAAAAAAAAAGAAAGAAAGACTTAGAAGGAAAAAATGAAGTTGGAAAGAAGAAAGAAGGAGAGTAGAATTCCCCGAGGGAAAGAAAGAAAAGAGAAATTAGAACTGATCGAAGAAGATAGAAAATGGAGTAAGAAAGGAAGGAATGACAGAAGGAAGGAAGGAAGATGATTAGAAAGAAAGAAAAGAGAGAGGATAGAATAAAAGGAAGGAGAGAAGAAAAAAAGGTGTATGTAAATATGGTGCCGTGTAATTGAATAATTATCCTAAAATATCTGATTTTGAGCTTCTCTTAGTTACAGAGCTCTCTTAGCTCAAACAGTAAAACAACTGGTACAGATAACCATGCTTCCAGAAGAAAAAGAAATATAAGTTCGATTCTCATTTGAAGCTTAATATTAACGAAATTACTTGTCAATAGTTGTTGTCTGCTTCGTATTTGCAACTTAGGAACAACGTTGTCATACAATAAAATCACTTATTTACTTTCTTTACCGGTAAAGGGTCCTTTCTTTTCCAATACTTCATGCAATCATTAATTGATGCACGTCTAATTAGAAACTGTCAACCAAAACCGTCAACATAGGTTTGTTTGGTTTTTAATTTAGTCTTGCTTGCTGGCAGGTTAGCTGTCTATATATGAGTCAGACCGCTGGAAATTTAAACATATACTTTTTAATACGTCTACAAAAAAAAACTTTTTTTTTCATATAGATTCACCCATGAATAGATTTTGGTGAAGAATTCAATCGAAGGTAAGTTTATTCTCAATTGGTACCTTAGATTGTCATTGGCAGCATTCATGTGTGTGTGTGTGTGTGTGTGTTTTCTTTTCTTTTAAGATTCGAACATTTTTAGTGATATCACATTCTATTGGACATGAATTGTCCATCTACTGATGCACATACTGTCGGCATAGGGAACACATACATATACATACAACGGAATGGTTAATTCGACAGTAGGTGAGTAAATGACAATATTGGAAGACTGTTTAAGACAAATGTCATTTCAACGTTTCACTCATTTCAAGCTTCGTCAAGACATTAAGATGAAACAAGAAACCAAATGTTCATATTGTGAAGAATCGTGTTGATAGATCATATGTGCGGTATGTTTATTAGTAGTATAAGTTTCTCTCCTACCCATTACAAATCCACAGAGTAAGTATATAGAAGCCCAGTTTCTTGAAGCACCTTAATTTCTTGTCAAAGCTCGAAATGAGCGAAACGTTGAAATGAAGAGTAATTTGTCTTAGTCTTCCAATATTGTCATTTAACTGACATACATGTATGTGGATTTATACCAACGATGGCAGAATAGAAAAATTAGTAATATAAATGCACTTTCTCGAAATGCTGAACTTACAAAAGCATCGTTAGTTCAGTTGGTAATAACAGAACCGGGTATAGGCTGCTTCCTGATGAATGCACGTTCGATTTTGCACGATGCTCATCTATATTTTTTAACGCGATCTGGTTCTGTTTGATTTGCAATTAGGTAACACTGTGCCGAACAAAATATAGTTCCTACGAAAAAATATATATATGTGTGTGTGTGTGTGTGTGTGTCCCCGAAATTGCCATCTGGTAAACAACAAAAAAACCTCTAATTTTGTGTAAAACATGAAACCCACTGAAAAAATTACATATAACAAATGCTGGGAAATAATCGACTGTAATGACATTAGTTTTTGGAAAAGAAAATTTAACATATATAAGACCACAAAAAACCGAATCAGATACTTTAATCCAGCTAAACATGAGATAAGAAAAATCAGCGAAGTATTAGTGAACAGAAATTTTTAAAAAACTTTTTAAAAAACTATCACTGATCAGTACCCAACCAGTAATAAAATGGTTTGAAAAAAATGAGGTAAAAAACAACTTTTATTCAATTGGACTTTATTAAATTTCATCAATCTATAACTAAATGTACGGATCATCCCAGTACAAGTTTCAAAACAAAAAACTGTGAAACCATGAAAAAATTTTCTAAGTAATATGAATCGAAGAAATTAGAGAATAATTAGGAATTAAACACAAAATAACCTAACTGAATAATAAATTTTGTTCAAAAATGATAAGGAAAAACTTTAAAGCAGATTAAAATTAGATAAGATGATACAATGAAGTAACCTACTTTTACAAAACCAATGCAACCAAAAATGAATTATAGAATAAATTTTCTTTTCGCAAAAAACAAACGGAATAATGAAAAATTAAAAGCATGCTTGAAAACAGGTAAATAATGTAAATTAAAGATGAAAATCACTTAAACAAATAATACCTTTTAATTCTGCGAACAAATAAAGCAATGTATTCACAAAAATGTGAAAAAAAACAAACATAAGAGAACAATTGAAAGCAAAACAACTAATTATAATGTAACCTGAGTAAACAAACTTGGATGAAATAATATCATATGATATTCACTTCAAGCGTCACATTTCAAAATATCGTGGAAGTTATCTTCTAAGTATATATACGACTGTGCGGCTCAGTTAAATTGTATACCATTGTCATGGACGAAATGTATATATATATATATATATATATATATATATATATATATATATATATATATATATTTTGCTTTATGGAGTACACTTAGAGCACCTACATCCAGCTGTCTTACTTTACAGCATGTAAACATATGTCACGGATATGACACAGAACATTTCTTGTTTGATAGATTCACATTCTGACTTCATGAAATAAAACTCAAACAAATGAAATTAAAGTATTTAAATTATTGGTGTATTTTTTCCTGATCAAGTAGAAGAATAACTGATGGTATCACCTTGTGATTTGCATTTCTTAAGCAAACACCTGTCCTTGTCTAAATATGCAAATCAGTCTACCGCTGAAAGAGAGTATTGAAGACCATAACAAACTGATGGACATATTATTGGTCTGGGTTAATTGGAAGGAAATATGGCTTCAACAAGAGAACTCTCTATTGAAGTAATGGAAAGGATTAAGAATCTCCTCCGAGGGGGAAATCCAACATGAGTGTGGCAAACGATGTTGGTTGTTCCCAGTCAGCCGTGTCAAAAATATGTGAACAAAGTGAGAAGGTTATAATTCGAAACATTAAGTTAGATCCGAAAAGACGTTAAGGCATCACGATAGGAAACTCAAAGCAATATGCTTTGAAAAGAGAATTGCACAACAAAACAAATTACTTTCATTGTATCGATAGAAGAAATGTTTTATGAGGATGAAGTCATCGTTCAGGATGTTAATGCATCTTACCACTGACAGTTTACCCACACACTCATCTCATAGAACCACCTAATCAACATAGTGTACTTCCCCTGTTCAAGTAAATTAAAGACAATACAATACACTATGGTTATAAAGGACACTAACATAAGTAATAAATCTAATGTAGAAATCAAGGTTAAAATCAAGACACACCTTAAACACATTTTAGCACCCACTTAGAGATAACTCCCATATCCATTCCGTTACCCCATGACATGAAATTTAAAACCACCAGCAAACCGCACACACTACAAACTCAACTAACAAAATAACAATAGAACAAAATAAAAACTCTTCTTACCATAGCAACACCCATAAAAATTTCCCTAAATTCCCCAAACAAAAATCTAAAACATACTTAATCATTCGCCTGAAGACACCCAAACGGGGCAGAGACTTAAACGTATTTGTGTAGCGAATCTACTTTCTACTATATATTTATAAATATATGGCGTTTGAAAAAGTTATAACTGAAGATTGAAACATTAGCACATAGAACATATGTGTGTGTATGCGTGTATGAGTATGTGTGCAGGCGTATATGTATATAGTGAGAGAGGGTTAAAGAAAGAATAAAAGGAAAAGGGAAATTCATCTGTCATTTTGTTTATATAATTTAACAATCATTCTTATTCCTGTGGAAGGCCTAAATGGAGCTTTGATCCTAATGAGAGACCAAAACTGTTGTACCTTGATTCCTATCCATATTACCACGAAATGCACAGCCAGAGAAGATTGTGGGGGCATTAAATTATCAACAGCAGTTTTGGTTACGCCTCAAATAAATATCATCAGTAATAAAGATATCCATCTATCTCTTACTCATATCATTATCAATCTCAGTCTATTCATATCTATGTGGATAACTTTCTCAGTCTACACCTCTCTCTCTCTCTCTCTCTCTCTATTTTGTTTGCACAATATGTACAAGTGTGTGTGTGTAAAAGTGTGTATGAGAGTGTATGCCTGTGTGTGTGTTTCTGTGTATCATTCTGTTCCTATCTCTGTGTCTATTCCCAATCTATGAAGTTATTAATCTATTAAGTGAGGTCTTTCAGTGCGATAATATAGAATGGAGCCAATCTCTTTCCTATTCTTGCCCGTCAATAATTGTATCAAGATAGGCGTGTATACCATTGTCGCTTATGAAGAGAATAAATGAAATGATGTGCACGCATGCGTGAGAGTCTTTTTGTGGATAGAAACACTGAAATAAAGTCATATAAAACTAGGCGTCTCCTCATCAATAATGTCCTTTCGCCAGTAAAGAATGTTTGCCATATATACAGTGATCAGCCAAAACATTATGACTGGTGACACTTGGAAAGAATAGCAACTACTGTGTATATAAGGGTCAGATGTATATGAGCAAATTATCCTTAATTTTGACATGTTGAATACTGCAATTATGGACAATAGGGAGCATTTGAGTACCTTTCATAAAGGCCAATTTTTTTATGATCAGAGGACTAGGTTACAGCATTTACAAAACTGCAAAGTTTGTGGCGTAATAACTTTCAGTTGTTGTGAGTCCTAATTGGTAGTCATCCGAGGAGGGAAAATCACCAACTGCCGACATGGCATTCGGCCACGAAGATTATCGATGCCCAAAATGAACATATGCTTCCTTGCAAAGTACGAGCCATCAGAAGGACTACTGTGGCATAAATTGCAGATAGCTTTGATTAAGGGGAAGAAAAGAATGCTTCACAAGACACAGTATATCGATCTTTGCTGCATATAACTATGTGTAGCCAGTCAGAGTAATCATGCGAACCAATGTCCGTCACCAAAAGGATGCAAGCGTCGTAACTGGACTTTGTATCAATGGAAGAAAATCGCCTGGTCCAATGATTTTTGCTTTCTCCTGAATATATACAAACATATACCAAAGTACAAATCTATAATTCAATATATGATGTGTTATTGGCCATAAAAGTGCTCGATACAAAAACATTTAGTTAAAACAAGCCCTAAATTATATATATATATATATATATATATATATATATATATATATATACGTTTATGTATGTATGGGTGTGTGTGTCTGGGTGTTATCATTATTGCACGCAAAAATGGATGAACCACTTCAACAGCAGCAAATAACCATACAACATAAGGAAGTCTCAAAAGGCAGAAACACAACTATACCTGTGTAGCGAATCAATTAATTTACTTAATACACACACACACACACACACATATATATATATATATATATATATATATATAGAGAGAGAGAGAGAGAGAGAGAGAGAGAGAGAGAGAGAGAGAGAAAAGGGTGCATGTGAGGTTCTATTTGCCATAAAATTTACGTACAGATATACGTATATATATATATATATATATATATATATATATATATATATATATATATATATATATATATATATATATCAATAATACTACATTATTTGAATATAATTTTATTTGAAAAATATTATTGAAAAGACTATTGCAGTTGAAGTCTGAAAATTATTTTGTTTATAAAATCATATTTATATATATATATATATATATATATATATATATATATATATATATATATATATATATATATATATATATATTTGAAAATGGATATACAATCCGACAGAAATATTTATAAATGCGTTATATTATTTTGAAACTCCATCCGAAAGGATCTCCCGTTGTTACATTGTGAATTTATATTTTGGTCTAGTAACGCTGTCAAGGCCAAATGATTCATTCAACGGGATATCATTTCAAAAAGATTTTCAAAGTATTATAACGGATTTATATATATAGCCAGAATCTCTAACTAATGATAATTTTTCCTTGAAAGAAGTCAAAAATGCTAAGCAGATTCAATTTACTAGAGAAAGAGTTCTTCATCTTCGAGAGAGAGAAAAATAAATCCCCAGCTATTGTCCTCGATCATACATTTCGTTTCTCTTTTGCACTCTTGAGATGTAAAAAAAAATGGGAAAATCTCCGATCAGAACGAACAAAAGAGACAATAAGTGAAAATTTGAAATTTTGAACTACAAAAGATTACCTTCATTCTTACCTTAAAGCGAATTTACGAAATAAAATTGCCCAATATTTAGCGTTATTGAGTTATCGATTAGGGACGCTATTCTGATGGGAACGTCAGATTTAACAAGTTTGCTCAGCATTGAAGGATGTGCTAGTGGCCAAACAGTTATCAACACGGAGAATCGAATTCAAACTCCAGCAGGGACAATTTGCGTTCACATCGTACTAAGGCCCTTGGGAACGTTATGAATCAAACTCTCTTATCCCCAGCTCTTGGGTGAAAATCCAACCCTCTTCCGGCACCATGAAAGGCTTCACATAGAAAGAATAGAAAAGGTGTTCCCGAAAGGAACTGTTAGCGGTACTTTTGTGATGCTCACGTCAAATAATGCCCTTGAGGGTACAAATAGATGAATGGTTAATACTGTTTACTGCATAGCATTGGGTTAGATTACCTGTATACATTCATACACGTATGAATACAATGCCTCGAGATCATATACATGTATGTAATGGAGTTGGGATTCGTTACACAAACATGTTGGACCTCTTTGGACTAATCTTAGATTCCTATTTGGGACCTTAGCTATGGTGGTTATTTTTAAAATATCTATATGTAGGTAATTGAGTTGTTTTTGCTAATTGGAATTTTGAACGGTGCCGGCATTTTAATGCTATTTCATTTTTTCTAATTCATGATTCTGTTTTTTTTTGGGGGGGGGCTGTTCTATTGACAGAAATGAGGATTTCTAATCCCTCATTTAGGCATAGGTGGCATTGAGTTTCAATTTTTTGGCATATACACGTTTGTTTTAACATTTCTTTTTTACTTTGGGTTTGAGATTGCTATTGATCAGTTTCCAATAATACGTCGACAGTGATGTACAATTTTTATATTTTTCGTTCATAAAAGATGACACATGGTTAGTTAATCTATGTCCAAAAGGTTTTTTTGATATTCTTATATAATATTTCACTTCCAAAGGGTTTATCTTTGGTTGATAATACGGCTTGGTATACAATATTCGATTTGAGACATTTTTTTTGCAAAGGGCATTTGTTTTTGTTTGTACAACTACATTCTGTTTTATCTATGCTCCCTTCGTTAGCATTGATTCTAATTACTCTACTGATATGTTTTGTAATGAATTTATTAGAATTTTCTGTAAAGCTATAGCTAATTTTCAGTTTGTTCTTATTAGATATTTCATTCAGTAGGTCGCTCGGAGGGAAGTGTTAGTTTTTACTTTTAGGTTGAATGGTGGTGTATACCAGATGATTTTTCTACCTCTGTTTCTTTGTGGTTGCTATGTTGTTGTTTTTTTTCTACTGGATTTAACTTTTTAATCATATTCAAAGCCCGTTTCGATAAGACTGCTACTCGTTAGGGCTTTAATATATTCATTTCTAACATTGTTGAATATTGTTTCATTTGAGGAATTATATATTAGTCTCGATTCAGATGACTTTGAGATCTTTTTAATGATTTTGTCTGTGTGATTAGAACTTGTATTGATCTATTTAATAACAGAATTTTCTTCTATATATGGTATTCTATAACATTTGTCTTGATTTTGACTTTGAAGTTCAGTTTTTTTCATTTCTGTTATGATGTATCATTTTTACTTTTTCGATTAGTAGGCCATCGTCTCGGCACAGTCCTATATTTTTAGAATCTAGTTTCTTGGTGAGGTTATATAAAATATATCAACCGATTTGGTCCGACATCTCGGCTGAATAAAAACATCAAAACTGCAGACGTCTTTTTTTCAGTCCTTTGTTCTTGGTTGTAGAATAGTACCATCCGTCTACCATGTTTGATCATTTCTTTATCTCTGTTAGTATAGATTTTTAGCAAATTTTGTAGCTTCCTCAAAGATTCTTTTGGATGTAGGGGTAGAAGTCCATAATGTTGAATTGTAGAAAAGCACAGGTATTTTTTATCTTCATGTTGCTAAACTAGGTAATGGCTGCATTGGTATTTATCCATTGGTTTAGTTGTAATAGTTGTTTGATGTTATTGTTTATGTTCCCTAATATTTTCTTTCTATTTTCTCCTATCTTGGAATTAGTGGGGTTCATAAGTTCAGTGGTGGGTTTTTTTGTATGAAGTCTGGTCTGTGGTCCTTCGTGAGTAAGTATGCATCTTTTTTTTTAAAGTTTTCCTACCCTATTACTGATGTTCAATTTATCAGTAATACTTTTCCCCTCCTCATTCATTTTCTTGGAATTCAATTTTTATAGTTTTGTGTGATGATGTTAGTTAGAAGATTGTTGTAGGCCTGATAGTTAATTTCATAGATATCGTTACTCTTATCCCCTTTCACGAATACGTTGCTAGATTCGTGGATTTGTTCTATTTCCCTTTTTAATTTTTTTTTGTAGTATAGGCTCCGAATCAACTTAATATTTAATGTT
Source organism: Thysanoteuthis rhombus (assembly GCA_963457665.1). Classification (NCBI taxonomy): domain Eukaryota; kingdom Metazoa; phylum Mollusca; class Cephalopoda; order Oegopsida; family Thysanoteuthidae; genus Thysanoteuthis; species Thysanoteuthis major. Next base: position 42,100,738 of record OY735217.1, on the reverse strand, counting down.
TAATGCATTGAATACTTTATGAAATAAACCCATCATACCCCGGATATTGTATTATATCATATCATATATCAAGAATATACACGCATCGCAAAGTATGTGTAGTGCAATTTATGAAAAAAAGCATCAATTCAAGAAAATTAAAAGTGAGAAGTCCGAATATATTTAACAGATTCCATTGATATAACAGTTATTAAGCGTGAAAACACGTTTAAGAAGCACACATCGTATATTCAATTACTTCAGCATATATACATACGTACATTTATACGATTATAAGTTGTGTTATATCATATTGAAACTCATATTTGAAATTATCTCCCATTATTACACGGTTTGTATCATTTGGCCTAGATAAAGTAGATAGAATGAATAATCAAGGAAAATAGGGCTGCTGTAGGAATCGAACCTGCGATTGATAGGAAAGACGTTTCAACGTTGCGTTGCTCTTACCATTGAGCTAAATGATCGCCGATAATGCAAAGGCCCAAAGAACTGTTTCAACTCCAAATTCTCATTTTACTTATTCACGGTCTATATCTGCTGTATTTGTTTCTTTCAGACTTCACCCAACTCAGGGATATGGATTCATTGACATCAAATTATAATGTCAGTCTTTTATATAATCGGCTGAGCAAAATGTAAATTGAAGCATATTCCATGTACTTTTAAATCATGTAATATATAATATTGATACGTCCCTCTTTAAATACTATTTTGAAACATCTTCGTTGCTCAGTTTGAGGACACTACTTGAAATTAACTTTTGAAAATGAGTTGTTTGTGATATGTTCCCATTGAAATTGAGAAAGTTGTCACGGGAAACTACAGCGGAAGTAATACAACAATACATTTTATGCTTTAATAGTCATTCAGGTCAATAGCCTTTGAAGTTGGATGTTCAGAACGTGAGTCATACAATCACAGCTTGCAGCTACTTGGATTGGGCCAAATCTGGACAACCGAGAAAATACGACACTTCCAATGAGCAATAGGGAAATGACTGCTGTCGATTTGCTGTAAGTCAAAAATGTGACCACAACGGAACATCGTCAAAGAAAGATGGATGCATAGAGCGTGTGGCCTATAAAAAAATACACCTTACCCTAAAAGATAGGTGAACTTGATTCCAGTTTCGCCAAAGAGCATAATGACTGGAGCTTGGAAGATTGGTCTTAAATGATATGGAGTGACAAATCGAAGTTTGATACACTCTACTTCTGATGGTCGCGTATACACTAAAAATTGATAAGCAGAGAGCACTAACTGCATTAGTGCAACAGTTAAAAAAGGGTATGGGATGTGATTGTGTGGGGCTATATGTCTGAAAATGGTGTGGGTCAGTTGAATCAAATTAAAAAAATTATGGATACTATGTCTCATCAACAAATATTGGAGAATGTTATGCTCCAAACCATATGGATCGGTCGTGGAAGCCTATATCGAAGACAAAAACACTGAGTTGCAGCAGTAGTTGACCAACTTGCCGAACCTAATCACGAGAAATTATGGCAAAGAGTTAAAACTGGCATCTGACAAAATAAACCCATAACTGTCTGATTGATCTCTACTATAATGAGGAATAGTTGCTTACCAAAAGATTCCTTCACCAATTTACTTTAATAGATCTCGAGTATCACCAGGAGGTTTGGGAGAATTCTCCAGACCGTCTTGATCTTATTGATGTGAGTACATTGAGGAAATCTTCTGGATTGTTATACCCTCGCATTTTCTGCGAAAATCTTACTTTTTTCCAGACAAATATAAAAAAAACAGCGTCACAACCGGGAAGGCCGTGAGCTAGAGGCAATGCCATTGTTGTTTATACTTTCATAAATACTGTTTATCTCATACGACTTTGCTGATGATGTGAGATATACAGCTTTTCTGATATCATCATCATCATCATCAGTCTTTTAGCGTCCGTCGTTGGACATAGACCTTCCCCAGGATTTGCCACACTTCTCTATCATGGGCGTCACGGAGCCAGTACTTCCTGAACTTGTCTTGTTCATCTCTCCATCTAATATTTTGCCGGCCTCGGTTGCGCATATGGTCTCGGGGAATCCATGTTGTGAGTCGTGATGTCCATCGATTGTCAGCCATTCTTGCAACATGGCCAGCCCACCGCCATTTCAGATTTTTTATGGATTCTATGATGTCTCTAACTCTTGTCTTTTCCCGGATGTGTTGTGCTGTTTTGTGGTCTCTCCATGTGAGGCCCATTAAAATCAGGTATGATTTCCAACGAGTGCTCTATTAGCTTTCCACGTGAATTGATCCTCTAGAAAAAAAAAAAGATAGACCAGGGTATGAGTTTGTATGCGAGACTCTCTTTCGCTCTGAGTTCTCTTTTGTTAATTATGATGAAGCGGTTAAACAATTTGAGAAAATAAAAAACAACATGTCTCACTTGCGTTTCAACAGTTTTTTTAGATGCAGCAATGGTTTGACTCTCCATTTCTCCAAGAGCTTAGAGCCAAAACTTCCATTATCACGTGACTTTTGGATCAACCGGCCAACATCTTCCGCTTCCTCTGGACTAATAATGCCATCTTTGCAAAACAAATCTGCACTAAATGATAATGAAATGTAACTGTTTTGCACACACACCCCTTTGAAATTGTCAGTTTATCACCGTAATTGATTTTTTATTAGGTTTATAATCTTGCTGTTCCATCCAGGGATTAAAGCTAAAGGGAAAAGAAATATTTTTGATTGATAACGAACAAATCATAAGTATGATTTGAGAAAAGCTAATATATTTAGGTATAACAAATTAGAGCATTTTTCTTTTGAATTGGTCCAAAGAGAATATTCTTTGCCATGTATGTTAATTTATTATTGTTGCTTTGTTACTATATAAATAATATGTCGAATTTGATAATAAATGGGTCGTGTTGGTGGTTTTGAATGCTTGTAGTATCTTATCCACTGAAATATACAGTATTTGTTTAATGAACTAAAGAATCGTTCTAGGCTAACATTAACAATCAAACGTTCTTTTTACGCACCAAAATGCGAACTGCAAGCGACATGTCTGTTGTTTAGAGTTATTAATTTGTAACAATCAATTTGTTCTTTGGAATTGGATAAGACATTCTTTACTGCTGTTATTGGCGGAGACGGTCGAAGTGGGCGGGTTGGGTAACGAGCTGAGAGAGGACAGCGGGGGAGCAACGAGAAGAGGGAGTACAGTACAGGGGAGCAACGGATGGGGATGGGACATTGGGAGGGGGCAACGAAAGAAGAGAGGATAGTGGGGAAGCAATGAGTGGAGAGATAAGAGAATAAGATGCATGCAATTGATTTTTCTCTTTTTTTGTTTTGAAAACTGTGAGTGACGTCATTTGTCTGTGAATCTTTGAATCTTTGCGTCATACGTTCAGTGAGGGAGGGTAAGAGAAAATGGCGACGGTATTGTAGTTGTTGCTGAGTTCCTAGCTAGAGGCAATAAGAGAAAATGGGGAGATTGATTGAGTGATGAGTTGACATCAAGCAGAGAAACAACAGAAGCAGAAGATAAAAGCATATTGTTAATATGATTATTATAACTACCTGGCTACACATCCACCTACCTACCTACCTATGTATTATATATATATATATATACATATATATATATATATATATATATATATATGTATATATATATATATATATATATATATATATATGTATATATATATATATATATATATATATATGTATGTATGTATGTATGTATATATATATATATATATATATATATATATATATATATATATATATATATATATATATAGATAGATAGATAGATAGATAGATAGATAGATAAATAAATAAATAAATGTATGTATGTATATATAAACATACATATATACATTCAGTAGACTTCAGTTAATACGACACCCTCGGGTGCCATTATGAGGAAATTGTAATTACAATGAGTGGATTAAAAAAATACGGCATGCAAATTATTCATTTTTCGTATTATCTCTGATAATATTTTTGCGAAATTATAAAAACATGCCGTTCGAATATGTGTGTAATTGAATCTTGCCATTTGAACGTGTATCGTTACAATGAGAGTTTACCGCACTGACATACATACATTAGATAGATAGATAGATAGATAGATAGATAGATAGATAGATACCGAGATGTTGATAGATACATATATATACGATCGATCGGTATGCTGATGGATAGAAATCTTCAGATTTAGATTGATAGAAAGATAGATGCTATAATATATGATCAAGTAACTTGTTTCAAGTTCGGAATTCCTAGTCTATTGATATGATAATGAAATATTGTCATCATTTAAATTAGGACGGTTATTAGCATCATTTCTATTACAGCGTTTCGAGCAGTTAATTCTCCCACCATCTCCAAGTAAATATAATATTTGTCAACAAGACACTACGATACTGTTTCAGTAACTTTGGCAGCAGAGGCAAGTGCCCTTGTTTTCGTAGCTATAGTCACAACATTCAAGACATAGTATCCCGTAGCCTTCTCTGGGAGTCCGTCGATGCAGGTAACCTTCTCAGAATTTTGAGTCGACCCTTTCATTAAATCCATGGGGGTAGATTGTTCCCATTCCACTGTTCATGCCAGAGCAAATCTCGTATCAGACCATTTTTCCTCGTTAACTCGTCCTATCGATGTAATTTTCAACCTCGTCCACTGAACCAAAGTATCAGACGTTTTTGTACAAGCCGACCCTGGAATGCAACACTCAACAAAAACGATGTGACTATAACAACCAAGATATAGATACTCGTCCAAGTAAATCAGTGTATAACAATTGAAGCTTAGAAACAACGACGATCATATAAAATAAAAGTAAATTGTTTTATTTGAGAAAAAACTCGTTAAATTAATGTTCAGTCGATTAGAAAATAACAAATCAATCAGCGTATTGAATATGATATTAATCATTCACTTTCAGCGGGTCAAGCGTGAAACGATTCTGTTCGCCATCAAACTAACAAATGTCACGTGTTTAATCGCTTGAGATCCAAAACTTGTACATCGAATGACTGAAGCAATTTTGATAAAAGAAAAGACGGATTCTAATCCTCCGTCAGTTTTGAAGAAATCTGGCTTCCAGGGACAGATATCCTGAGTCACCCTTTCAATACGTAATCTCCAAGCTATTTACTGCCAAAACAAACGAAGAGAAAAACTCTTTATGTAAACTTTTTTGCACATTTTTATACATGTGCTAGCACAATACCCGTCAAAAAGGAATGATTCATTATGCATGTATATTTCAGCATAAATGTATCTATTGCAAACAGAAAAAATATGTTGATTTCGATATTCAGTGGAATACCAATAATATCAGCAGTTGTAGAAGTAGTTGTGATGTAGACACAAACACACGGATAAAGTAAGCCTTGCTTTACCCACTTCCTCTCTTTCTGCTTGCTTTGGCGTAACAGAAACTAACCAGCCAGAAAAGTGGCAATGGCTTTCATGTTATAAGATACTAATGCATGGTTTCATCACCCTCTGAGATGGATAGATAGATAGATAGATAGATAGATAGATACGAATATCCTCATAGATAGATAGATAAATATAACATTTGTTGCTTAATCTAAAGCCCAAGGGAAAAAACATTCGTTTTACAAAGCAACTATTTATTTTTCGACATAACCTCCTTCCTTATCATTACACTTGATTGGATATGCATATCAATCGCATTGATCAAACATTATGCAGCGTAAAATTCTTATAGAATTTAGTTAATGGCCACGTGTCAGGCTACTAATTTATTGATTCAAACTCGTATTTAGATATGAAGATAGATACATGCGTATATATACATAGGGACTATATGCATGTTTGTCTTCGCAAGAGAGAGAAAGAGTCGGTTAGTTTGTGTGTTGATGTGTGTACAAGCGTGCATATTTAGGCATGCATGTACGCCCGTATGCACGAACATAAACGCGTCAAAATTTGGTAGTATCCAAATTTTGTGGAATGAAAAAGGAAAGAAACATAACACTATGCTTCCGCCGTTAACTAATCCTTTTGTATACAAAGATCTCAGTAACTTCCATTCATTACTGGAAGGCTGAAGTCCATAATGCAATTCGCACGATTCAACTTCCCTAAACTTTTAGGGAACTTTTTGGTAGCACCTCTCCCCCCACCCTCTCTCTCTCTCTCTCTCTCTCTCTCTCTATATATATATATATATATATATATATATATATATATATGTATATATATATATATGTTATAAGGGCTGCTGGAGGCCTCCTACAGAGTGAGAGAAAGTCCAGTTAGGTATCAAATCTTTGGTTAAGCAGCAGCAGTTGGTCTTGGAGAGGGCAGAGTATATGTATATATATATATATATATATATATATATATAGTTGTTCGGAGAGTAATGATCGTTTTATGTTATGGTTTCCGTTGAGTTCATGAGGGACCAACTTATTGAGTTTTTTTTCACTTGACCAATTTACTTTAGATGGTCCGGTATTGTCACAATGCCCACATCCGCTGTATTGTGCATTCGGAGACGTGTCCTTAATCCCATGTAAGGTTAATATTTGAAGCTGTTTGAGATGCATTGTGACCAAGTTTATTTTCATGCAAAAACAACATGCACAACACTTCTCTTTTCATCTTTGGGTTTAAGGGTCCACCTCGTCTATACATTAAGTCTTAGATTGACGGTGAAGATTAGTGAAAAGAACACATTTTAATCAAGGTATATTGGTACAATATACTATAATAATGTTGTAGGACGCAACTGAATGTTGGTACCTAGAATCGGCCATTATTTATACAACTTAACGTTGATAAGCCGTCCACAGTCGGGGAGGTGCCAAAGGTTTCTCTTTTGTTCACTATTATGCTTTTGGAATTGGGGAGGAATTGGATCCAAACTTATTCGGCCTTACTCAATTAGCTGAAGACGAATACATATATATATATATATATATATATATATATATATATATATATATATATATATAATGAAGTAAGGATTCATTACACGAACACGTTTATGTTTCTGTCCTGTTTGGGCTTCTTCTTATTTTAAGCTCTACTCTAACTCAACTTAAAGTTTAATGTTGAATGTATCGAGCACTTTATATAATATTTTATTACACACACACACACACACACACACACACACACACATATATATATATATATATATATATATATATATATATATATATATATATATATATATATATGTATGTATATATATATTAAATCATTAATCTGATTATGCGTTTGTGAACACTGACTCAATCTAATTACCGTATTCCGTGGCATCGAAGCCTCTATTTTTATTTCATCTAAATGAAGCCTTGAAAATTAACCCCGCAACTTTAAAGCCGATTATTACATTATTTACAAGATGGCATCTGATTATAGAGAAAGTGCTTTGGTATTTTCTTCCGAAATTGACTTAGACAATCATGTACCTTCAACGACAAGAAATCTACTTATATAATGAAAGTGTGACTTTTTCCGTTTCTTTGTTCGTAAGGATGGACATTTCCACTCAAAGATAACAATTTTGCTGATGAAAGGTGTATTCGAACTCTGCCACTGTAACAAACTCAGTGGTTTCTTTTCTAAAAAAAAAGATTATCTCAGAAATACAATTATAAGTAGATACTTATTCATAATTTTATCACATCTCTTTGATAGATAGATAGATAGATAGATAGATAGATAGATAGATAAACTCACTACCATAGTCAATAACTGAATAACCGTCAAGTAAAAGATATGGTCAGAATGAATTCTGTTTGTGACCTCACCGGCGTTTTCCATTGGAAACAATTTTTTTTATTAAAAAAAACAAAAAAAAAAAACATCTATATTCTCGAGAATCTATGCGTTGATAATTAACTTGCAAGAAAGCATCTTTTTCAAAGAAAAAAAATACTTTCAGAAGGGGTCTAGTGGAGTACTGATGCCAATACTCAAATATGTTTTCAGAACTGTGTGGCCAGGAGAACTAGAACATACCAAACACATACATCTCGCTAACGTTCGTGGCTACGTTTTTGTTTTGTTTTTTGGTGTTTGTTTTTTTTTTAATTTTGTAAAAAAAAAAGCTTAACTTGTCTTGTGCCTCCTTCTGATGGGTTTAGATGTTTCTCTATGTTTTTTTGTTTGTTTTTTTTAATTCTATTTTCGATGTTTTTCAGTGAAAAACGTCAGTGATGTTATAAATAGAATTTGTTCTGTCCATATATATTCTTCGGGGGAAATTTTTTACATGACTTCAAATTTTGACGCTACGGTTGTTCAATTATTGACTGTAATGGTGAGTCATTATTGACTTTTGACCAGTATTTTCTTCCATCTTAATTTCAGCTGCCTTTTATTGCAACTCTTGGAACTGCCATTCTGCAGCAGTAAGTAAACAGTGCAGGTCGGAAATAAAGAATAAGGCCCCGTTGTGACTCGAACTTACATCCCTTTTGCCTTAGATAAGCTTAATTATTCGTATCAGCTGCTTGCACCGATTGAGTTACGAAAACACATCTTTTGGCAGATGATCAAAACAAACCCTTGAACATGCCTTTCCATTTTCCTGATCGCTTAACTCCTTATTTGCAATTTTCATATACACTAGTTGTAGAAGTAGCAGTATTAATATCGTGTTTATTTAATTCCTTCTATTAGATGAAAGATTGTCTGCTATCAGTTTTTTTATTGTGTTTTTTCGTCTTATTTCAGTTTCTTTTTATTGTAACTACAATTTCTGAGAATTGGAAAAAAGACAAGCCGGGGAGCTGCTGATGATTTGCCTGAAGATGATTTCTGCAACTTTTCTATTGCATATACAATAAAATCAAAATTATGACATTTTTTCATTCTTTAGTATAAATGTATTCATTTATTAGAATGAAATAAGCCCTACTTCTGACGTAAATTGAGAGATGTAAGTCTTATCAGTTTGACCCATCCGTAATAGAGTCGCGTAACAACCACTTGGTCTTGACCTCAATTTACGGTAAGGAAATACAGTTTACTCCCCGGAATAAAGCGACGGTTGTTCCATTCTCTTGTTCTTGGTATGGTAGAAAAACAAAGTCAACTCCAGACTTGGACTGGTTTTCGACAAAAAGGAACGTCATTATCTGATGAGCCACGGCGCAGCTTCCCCCTGTGTAATTTCAGTCTTTGTTTTCTTATCTTTATCTGTAGAATAAATCATTCGAATCAATACAGAATTTTCGCGTAACTTCGAAATACGATTATTATTTATTTCTTTTGTAAGTGTTTATCCCCTCATATCTCTTCCAAAGCTGAGATTTTCTGAAAAGAAGGCTGATGAAAAACAGGCAAATGTTCTGTTTACCTTTCGGCATACAGTACTGCTCATAAGTATTTGGACAAGCAGGAATTGTGTGTTTTTTTGCCAATGCCTCCATTCTTACCATAGATATATCGGTATTCAAGCTTTTGAATATTCATTGTCTCTGTAAAAGATCTGAACATACTTCCGTTAGATTTGGAGGTGGTTTCAATTGCATGTCTCCACCTCGCTTCAAAGTTGTATTTTTTACAAATGATAGTTTAAGGCTATTAAACAAACTAGTTTAGCAACCCTTCCAACAAAAATAACAATTTCCTTGCCGATTAATTCTAAACAAAAGTTTAGCAGGATTTAATGGATACTTGGTTCAGTTCATTCGAAAATTGCATTTGATTTAATAATTTTTTTCTTGAAATTTATCATTGAAAACCACAAAACTTGTCTTGCAATAAGATTTGATTCTCCTTGCATAAAATTCTTTTTAAAAAATCCATATAAGCTAAATTTCTGTTTCTTCAAATACTTATGAGTGGTACTGTATTTCTTCTGTAACTGTTCATTCGCTCATATCTCTTCCAAAGTTAAGATTTTTTAAACCGACGAAAGGTAGAAAAATGCTTTGTTTACGTTCTGGCAAATTTGCAAAAACCTCAGGGGAAAATCTTCATGATGAGAATTCCTCTTTTTTTTTTCATCTATTTTCAGAATTGTAATGCCTGACTGTGATTTACTGAGTTCATGGCGTTGATGTTTCTGCTCTCCACTTTATGTGGATACGAATACAGATCGAACTGGGAAGTATCTAGCCATTAGATATTCACGAAACAATAGCCTATCTAGGGCAATCGTGCTTTAGTACGCCCTCCAAGTACTCCGTTTTGGTCCATACATACTTAATTCAGCATCCCTTCCACTTTCGAAAAAGTCTGCTAAGTCCTTTTTTCGGGATGGCCATCAGCATCCTCATCAGGTCATCCCTAATTTCGTCAACAGTCAAAGCCAGAAGTTGTATGGAACCTAATCTGGGCTGAAGGGAGTATGAGCTGATCTACCTGGGTTATGCAATGCTTTAAAAAAAACACTCCCTGCACGAAGAAGTGAAGAATGACTGGCCCGGTGGTTTGGAATGCAACGGTTACACTAAACACAAACTCAATGCTGTCCCACCGCTGACTGGTGAGCCCCAGGGGAGAGTGTTTGTTCATTCACGCGCACTGAAGTCCATTCTGGTCGATAGCCAAGTTACATTAAGACTGCACAACCAGTTCTCGAAATATTGGAAATAGCTGGATACTTTCCGGACGGACCTGCTGAGTTCACTGATGATAATAATCTAAAATTCTTCCCTTAGAAGAAAAGAAACGAGAAAAGGGATCTGTGCTTCTATCAATTGATCGCTAAAACTTTTCTTTCTTCTTTTTTTTTTTTTTTTTTGTAATTATTGATTGATTTAATAGAATTAGTTTGAAGCCAAAACAAAAAGACGCAAAAATCTGGGATGGAGAGACTGGGGAGAAAAGAGATGAAGTTGGTTATTTCCTCGTAACACAGACTCAGGTGTGAGTTAGATTTGCTTTTCTGGAGGAGGAAATTCGATCTAAGAAGAGATAGCTCGAATCCCTCCAGAAATAATAAAGATAAACCTACTCTCCAGTACCTGAATGAGAACAAAGGATTTCTATTCACTATGCTAATCCAAAAGTATTTCAACTGACTGAACACACAATCCTACAGTTTTTAATATATTGTCTATAAGTTGGAAAATGATAAAACTTTAAGAAGCCGCGTATACGTCGTACAATTCATTTATTTATTTCACGTTTAAGAAAATGGAAATAGATGAGAAAAGAGAAAATCTTGCATTGGTTTATGGAAGTCTCGTACCAGACCAGCACAAAACCACAGTAGTGAGGCAACATGTATGGATCGAAATCACTACATGAACCAATTAATCTACCTAACCATTGCAATACAGTTTGTACCCAAACTTTTGCTACGCTTAATTGATACAAGGTCACAGCAGTATGGTGCCCAGTGAGGATCGAACTCACAACACTGTAGTAACGGTATGCAAGACTAGCTTGTCGGCCAAAGATCCTTGTAAATTCTTATTCATTTAAGCAAATAAATTTCTCAGCCGCACATAGACAAATTCGATTGCGCCCGAAGAAACTTCTATTATGCACATCTAACCAGTCATAGATGAGTAATTGAAGCAATGATTGAATAGATATACGGTCCTGTGCTGTAAACAAAAAGTTCACGTTGCTTGTAGATTAAAGCGTATTGTTTTTTAGTGAACTATCTGCAGATGCCCGAGATATTTGATACCATCAACCAAAACTGTCACCTTAACTTTTCAAGTCAGACTGGCTGGCTGGCTGGCTGGCTAGGTATGAATGTTTCTTGCTCACAGGTAGCACCAATGGATCTCACGAGCTGAGAACTTTAATATTATTATGTTCTTCCCCCCCCCCTCGGCTTTTTAATATAAATTTACGCTTTGGGTTTTTTTTTTAAATCGGACTATTCTAGCAATCATCACCCAGTAAAAGGCAAGAGAAGTAATTTACCATTGATCACCTTTTTGGCATTTTTATTTTTTGATCTCCCCCAATTTATTTTGATCAGGTGCTGCCAAAAGACGTTGGTCTCGTGACAGTTTCTATCGAGTGACTAACCAGACCTGTTTTCTTGACTTGATTAGTTCTGGGTGCCTATTACAAAAGACTTCAAATTAAATCTTCTTCTTGGCAGACACAAAGAATAACAATGCGTTTCCTCTTCCGTTCTTCAAAAGAAATTTTATTTTTAAGACATTGACACTTGTTAAAGCAAAAAGACGCCATTAACTCTAACTCCTATAATTCATTTTTGAAATTCGTTTTCATTTTTCCTTCCTTAATTAGAAAATGTAATAATAATTACAGTAACTCAGAGGGAGAACTAAAATGAGCATAACTGGGCAGGAAACTTGGGAATTGTGCAAACGAAAGGAATGTGACCAGGCAAACCAATGGTATATGTATAAACTCGAGCGTCGTTGTGAAACACGAGAATCAACGGGAAGCAATGGGAAACAATGGGAAGCAAAGTATAGATATCATTTATTACTAGTAACAATTGCTGTAATTAATAAATAGCCCTACCCGTAACTGTAACCCCAAATCATTTGATTAATCATCACAAACCTTTATATAAAAGCTTTTCTAAATTTTTCTTACTCATCGTTGTCTCTCGTTGGTTTCGGTTGTTTCTCCCCTTTTACAGGGACTGCAAACCAGAAGATGCACAAGAAAAAAGACAAAATTAAATATATATTGAATCTTTAAATTAAATGGAGTCACCCAAACATACACTTGAAGAACAGATCTAGTCCACGTTAGTCTGGAAAAAAGATTGTCAGATGCCGCTCTTCCAACCGACAACAAAATAAAAAGAAAATGAAGAAATGGGAAAACACGTCTGCTTAGTCACTACAACGTTTGGCAGCATGTTGTGTTAGAAATGATCAATCAAAAAATTGGAAGAAAGGTGACCAATGAATGAGTTGCCTCTCTTGTTTTTATTGGGTGGTGATCACGAAGATAGTCTGAATTTTAAAGAAAAAAATGAAGAAACAATTTAGCATAAATGTATATTGTACCCTCCCAGCCATTGAACATTTTTCCCTCATAATGATAAATAAAGGTTCAAAGTTTAAGCTCTAGGGTTCCTGTGACACAGCCTGAACAGACCTCCCCAGGGTGCAGAGCTGGGAGAGTTTGTGTGGAAGACCGGCGCTGTTCGATACTGCAAGTCTCCCTTCGCCACGTACTGACGCTGTCCAATGAAAGGGTCAGGGCTGATAGAAAATGGCACTTGTGTCGTCACAGTAATCGCCAGAACGAGGCTGAAAACAATGTTGGACCCTCTCAAGGTCTTCCCATTTCGAACTCCTAAGGACATATATCAATGCTCTTCTATAGGAATTGAGCACTCTGGTGGATGAGGGATTTCTGTGTAATTTTTTTCAAAATATCGCTTAAATTCAGCCTTACTGCCTGTCCAGTTCCGTAGTCCAGAGGTAGGATATTGGAGTACGGGTCTGAAGTGAAGGTTACAATTCTGCCTAGCGGTACTGGATGAGATAATGGAAAGTCTATAGCCACACTGAAGAGATGTAATACATCGAAACAGCTGTCTCTGGATGGCACAATAATTATATGTATATATATGTTTGTGAGTATTATCGATTTTGTTATTCAATTATTTTGTTCTGTTAAAAACATATAAGAATGGACTTGTTATTCATTACTCCCCATGATTAACAAAAATGTCTATTTGGCTGCTGAAGACATTTTGTCGTTTAGCCGAACAACCTGAAAGAGCAGGTTCGTCGGGTGAAGAGTTTGAGAGCTTGTCAAGTTTTTGTTTGAATGAGTTTTTACATCAGTCATGTTCTTGATATGCGACAGAAAACCTTTAAAAAGTTTATGATCACGTATGGTTAGGTTATTTGCTCTCATGCTCGTCACTTTGAAAGTGTATCATTGTTTGTTTTTGGCGAGGGGGGGTGTAGCACAGTTTCTACCTCATTTCCTGAAGTATATTTTGAAGTACCATTCATCTTTTTGTTGAATAATAATAAGGTTCAGGTACTTAAACCTCCCACAATAATTGGGATGTGTCACTTCCATAATGTATGAAATAAAATCTCACTTGTATCCTCTCGAGATTGTTAATTTGTTCTTTGGTTCGGGGTCACACCAATAGTCCAGCCCCGATAAGATTAGTGTAAGCTCGAAAATTGCATATTTAGGTCAATAAGTTTTGAGAATCGATACCATCAGACTTCTACACGTTTAGTCGTTGTAACCAAAATGTTCAGAGAATGTTAAATAATAGCTCGTTATCACACTTGGGTCTTTGGTAAGACCCTTAACTCCAATGTCTTTGCCATCAGATTTTTTATAATTATTGTCTTCTGCCAACTGATGATTTGGAATATACTGGAGAAGCACAAATTTATCTTTATTAATTTTGGCCCTTCTGTAGATTGTATTTAGACTATTTTGCAGTTTAATACCATCTTCAACACTTGGTTTGGACTGAACAAGTTTGGTCTGCAAAGATTTCCACTATAGACTTAATATTCTCATTAATATTTCCCATCAACGTCAGAAAAGTTATAGATCCGAGTACCGATCTTTGGGGAGTTACTGGCTAGGTGGAAAAGAGAAAAACTTACACTTTAAGAGTTTGCTTTCTATGTCCAAGTTCCTTTAGTTTTCATAAAAGTAGATTATGATCCACTTCATCAAATGCTTCACTGAAATCCACATAAACAATTTTGGCATTTGTGGATATTTCTATAACATCGGGAATAAAGTCATTATGATTCCACGGTTAACTTCGACATGACCTGTATTGTAAGAAACTATGCTGATTTTGGTTTATTAAATTATTTTCTTCCAAAAACGTCACCACAGAGTTTCGGATTATCTTTTCACAACCCTCAATTAGGTGAGATGTCAAAACAATGGGCCAAGAATTTTCAGTAATCCTTTAAAACCCTCTTTTGTGTATAGGACAGGTAATGGCCTCTTTCATTGCACTTGGTATCACTCTTCCACCTAAATATTCTCTGTATACTTAATGGAGTGGTTCACTTGATTCAGTCAATAACATTGCTGGGAAAACATCACTACCACTAGCAACATTTATCTTTTTCTCAGATATAGCTTTTTCAATTTCTGAGTTCAGCGGAGTTGTCATCGCAGGTGAAATATACGTTTACGTAAGGAATTTTCTGGTTAGCATCTGGTTTTGTGAAAAGTGAGCAATATTATTTTTAAGGCAATCTGCAATGTCTTTGGTTTATTCATTTTGTTATAAATATATATATTCTCAGACAAACCTGATACTCTCACTGACCCTTCTTTTCAAAGAACCTTCTTATTTAGGACCAACATTAACTCTCACCTACACAAATACACACACTTTCCTATTCTACAATCAATATTCCACAAATAAAATATCCCCATTTCTTTCTCAAGTCTCCAACTTGTGAACAGCAAAAGGTTTTCTCTCTTCACCGCTGCAAGTTTCTCTGAAACCATCGAAATGCATTGAAACATGTAAACAGATAATAATTATTTTTGAAATCTTACTTTTCACTTGAATTTTTCTCTTCACCTTTCAATCGTCATTTCAGTCAACACACACACACACACACACACACACACACACATATATATATATATACATATATATATACATATATATATATATATATATATATATATATATATATATATATATATATATATATATATATATATATATATATACCGATGCAACGTCCTAAATATGTTTAAATTTGCTCCAGATCAAATGTCCAGATGATATTACTAGATTACAGTAAATGATTCCATATAGAAATCAAAATATAGGTTCCAAAATGAGGTGTGCATCAACAATATTCAAACCCCATATTTATACACTGTATATTCTCCTTCTGGAGAAACTGGATGTTATTGATAAACTCGTCAAAATAAGACCCTACAAGGTATTAAAAAAAAGGCTTTTTTTTCCAAAAACTAAAAGAGATATTTTTAGAAAGTGTCTGCTGGAATACTGATGCCAATTTTTAAGCTTGCAGACAAAACCATATATCCAGGAGATGTAGAATACAAAAACACCCACCCATATAAAAAGGAATAGAACTCTTTAGCATCTTTGATGGCTACGATTTTTCAATGCTACAATATCACTATGGCGATGTCATCCTACTGATGTTAATCCACAATCATATTAAGTACCTGATTATCTTGAAGGTTTTTTATGTGTCTTCTCACAGCTGATGCAACTAAAGAGAACTCCTCTCAAAAAGAGTTAATAGACTAACTCAATCATTTAACCAGGATTTTGTTCATGCTGTGACTTGTGGACATCAGCCCCACCTAACCCAAAATGTTTTGCTCACCTATGTTATAATAAACACTGACTGGAAAGGTTGAAATGATTTGCATATTAAATCAATTCAGACACAGAATATCCTATTCACAACTAAAAGGAAACGGTACTGCTTTGTACATTGGAAAACTTGCTTCGGCTTCTACTGGACAGGCTATTATTCCCAGTAATATTCAGCCTTACGTTTTCACAAAACTTCTGGAAGAGACACTTACAGTTGAAGGAAATTCTCATCGAGTCAGTGGAATAGCAGTGCAAGCTGGTATCCTTAGTCATCATCTTCCAAGATCAGTATATCAGTGTGCAGGAAACAGGACAGAGAAATATCACTACTAATGAAAAACCCTCGATGTATGTATATCGCTAATGAAGGCGAAGGATAAAAAAGTTGATCCAGCTCTACAAATCAACTACGTATGTTCAATGTATGTTAAAGAAGGGAGAAAGAAGCTCTCAAGGTAAAGAATTAATCTGTTTAATAAGAAAATATAACTAAGAGTGGCCAGAACAACAGACTGCACCAAAAACACAAAAACGCCGATAAAACATCAAAACCCAAGGTTATTCAAGGTTATCATTTATTTTCTTTGTCTAAGGGTCCATTAAATTCCAATAATCATAATCATCCTTTGTCCTTAATTTGGTATCGAAAATATGGCTGGCTCATATATTAAAACAAGAAATTTGCATTTTTTATCTCAGGGTATCATTGGATATCTCACAATAATGAATGCTCCGGTTACTGAGTTATCTACAAGATCTGAAGTATTGAAACAATCTGAATAAATCAGGAAAAGTCTATATTTGTCTTCCATAATAGCAGTAATAGACAAAGCATTACATCCCAAAGCACCTGTAATTATCTATAAGCAGACTGAAGTATACTGCAACATAATTCTACGAATGGGTATTTTTCACACGGTCTGCAATTTCATGTCAATTATTGGGAAAAATTCAATAATGGCGGATTTTCTGACATTTGTATTGAATGTTGCATTCTTGGAAATTATCAAATGTTATATCAAAAGATATATTATCATTTACCAAATACAACTTTCTCTTTATTCAAGTTTAAACCAGTGGAGGAATGACAAAATATTTGTTTGAAATAAGAATTACTTTTACTAATTTGATTATTTCATGATTACTTTTTCAATGCAGGTAAAAACTTATTTCCTATCTATATATGTGGAGTTATTACACATTCTCCCATTCTATATACCTATAACTATAAGGAATTCATATTAAGACTCTTCCCCTAATTTGGTGCTGATATTGGAAATGTAGGGGTCTGGATCATGGACTAAAATGCATTTTTATTTTATGACTAGAAATCATGGAAGCTTCATCTATTTAGCCGTTTTATTGTGTGTGCGTGCGTGTGCGTGTGCGTGTGTGTGTGTGTTCCATACTAGCTATTATTGACTTATTATTAACTCTTTAACCTGAAAAATAGATTACAACTAGCAAAAATGGTGCCGGGAGAGTAACATTCTATGTTATTCATTTTCTATTTTTCCGTATTTCATATTTTCTCTATTCTATAATCTCTCTGTATTTTTCATATCAATAAGTCAAAACTGTTAATTTGCTTTAATCTAGTCCATAAAAACTTCACAGGAAATTTGCTGTGACCCAATCCTCGATTATTTGGAAAAATGCACATTCCGTGTAAAAGACACAAGAACGTCAATAAAACATAAAAAACCCCGAAATTATATAAGGCTGTTATTGATTTTCTTTATCTCAGGGTCCACTACATTCAATCTTGGTCATCCTTTGCCTGTAATTTGGTACCGGTATAAGAAATTTAAGGGCATCACTCATAGACCATTTAGGGTGTTGCTATTCTATTCTCAGTCAGTGCATGCATAAAACAAATACAAAAATCCCTCCCTTCGAAAAAATTGGTAAAATCTCAGGTACAACTCGATTAATTTATCCCAAATGATCATTGCTCTTTGCCAAGGCGAACTTGGAGGCTGAGAAGAATTTCATAATGCGTATAGAGTTTTAGTTTTGTGACAATTTCGATGCTGCTGTTGTGATTGACTTAATCTTTTATGACTTTTAATGGCAAATCAATTATATATTTTGATCAAATGGCACCAGCGATTCGGCCAAATCTTTATCTTGTTTTGAACAAATCTACGGAAGGATTTGGAATGGTTCCAACAGAAGGTAAAGTCCTCGCGTCGGGGGACCAATCATGTCTTCAAGATTAAAATCAGCAGAGGAATACAAAAACCTTGTGGGGGGAAGAAGGGGTCTCGGAGCAGAAGGGGGAATACATCTGAAGCTTGTGAGTAGGTAAGTGGAAGTGAACGGGAGATGGGGATGGGGGTTCGAATAAGAAATAGAGATTTAACTCGCTTTCTGAACGTTCTGAGACTCAGACCATAGATGCGTCAGTTTCCTCCTTTGAACTAACCATGAGCTAAATCAAAATCTAAAAGTTTTTTTCTTCGGTATGACTGTCCGTCAGTCAGTTATGACAGTCAATGTCAGTCAATATATATAATGTGACGGCACTCGATACTATAGATGCTCGCACATCTAAAAATAAATGTGATTGGTTTCCCCTCTCTTTCTCCCTTTATCCTTTGGTTTATCTAGCACACTCTTTTCCCTTTTTTTATTCTCTACCTCTCTCTTCATTTCATTGTCTATATCTATATTTCTTTCATCCACCCTCTCCCTCCCTCTTTACTTATTTCTCTTTCCTCTTCAATCCCTCTTTGAGCACATGAAATAAACACAGATTCACACATCCACGCCCCCTACACACATACCCACTCAATCTTCACAAATACTGATCTGATGAACAACCAATAACCTCGCTACCCAACCGAAGCTGTGGATTACAAACGACTCCAAATAGCTCGCTAAACCAAAATGGGTTTATTTCACAAGACGAAAATCAAATACGAGTAACTGCTGAGAAAATCGTCCGAAGTTAAACACAACAGAAAAATAACGTCCCCCAACCAAATGTACGCACTTTTTCCTCGTGGAAAATCTGAATCCTACAATAATATATGATATTCTATTCTGAAGCTGTCAAGCGTGTTTTCTTCTACTGTCTCATTAAATAAGCATTACTTTTGACATGCGTACTCTGCGTCAGTTGTGTATAAAAAAATTCTCAGGACGAAATGTTATTTACATTCTAAAATCTCTCAGCAAAATAGGCATCCCGATTGCTTATGAATTTATGAATGATAATCCCTTTAACAGCTGAATGAATCTACAGAATGATTTGCAAATTTATTTTCAAGGCTAAACATCAGATACATTGCCGTGAATTTCTTTTTTAATTAGATTATTTTTTGCATGGATCTTTTAACCTATTATAAATATCTTTCAGGGTCAATGATTTTGAAAAAATGTTTCCTTGTGATTCAGTGAAATTTGCTGGTGGGAGAATAGAATTCTCATAATGTATCGATCAATGCGTTGAATTTGATTTGATCATTTTCGTGATTCGTTGTTCTTTTCATATTTGCGTGTGTGCGTGGTGTGTGTGTGTGTGTGTGTTTGTTCGTGTGTTTAGCTTATTTTTAGATTTTTTTCTCTAGATTTCCTTTGAAAAGATGTGGCATTCATAATGAATGAATTCGTCTGTTCAGCTGCATTCACTGTTGTTATGTAAACGATTGCGATTTGTTTTCTACCAGGTCTATATTTGAACAGCGATTGCGTGGCTGGTCCATGTGCTTTAATCTTATACTTTGAAGATACGTTCCCCCTCACACACACACACACACACACACACATATATATATATATATATATATATATATATATGTGTGTGTGTGTGTGTGTGTGTGTGTATTGATGGAAGTGACAAGTGTTTTATCATCTAGTTTTAGGACTTTCTTGTGGATGAAAAGACATGCCTTGGTAGAACAGACACAACCACAACTTCAACTTTTACCAAGCACATCTCATCAAAAATAGTTACGACTCCTTTACACGCAGATGTATCGAAGCAGCCCTTATACCCCAATGCAATATAATAACACAAAAGTATGGTCACTTCCAGATTGCAAACCCTCTAAATTCATTGATTTTAGTATAGAATCATATAGATACAACACATTGCAACCTTAACATATAAATAATAGGCTAATAGCCAACACTCCCTTTAAAAATAGTATGAGCATACAGATACCATCCCTCTGAGAAAAGAAAAAGTGTCACTCGACCAAAAAGATCAAAAAGAAAAACAACACATCCTATTCCCACCCTACCCTAAATAATGCTAGACTCCACCTCTCCATTCTAAAAAGAAGTCTTCGTGGGGACTGACCATTCTAGTACCAACCTCTCCTCTCACTGTCCCTTCTTATCTAAGACCAGTCAAACACCCGCAGGGATAGGACACAAACATTTACTGAATCTCCCTGTCACAGACCCTTTTATCCCACGTGGTGAATTGTGATCTTTAGCGGTTGTCTGATATTATTGTAACATGGCCAGCCCATTGTCATTTGAGTTTTCTAATGTTTTGTGTATATATATATATATATATATATATATATATATATATATGTGTGTGTGTGTGTGTGTGTGTGTGTGTGTGTGTGTGTGTGTGACTCCTGTTTTTCTTCTAATGTACTGTACTGTCCTGTGATCTCTCAACGTAGGCATTGCATGTTTCTCACTTTGAGGGTCAATCTTTTGGTAAGGCTCCATGTTTCAGCTCCACGAGTCACAATCTGTAAGAAGAATTGGTCGTACGCACTTCGTTTTGGGATATAAGGGAATTTTCTTAAAGATTTCTTTAAGAAAGTTTGCCAACCTCAAATGATTCCTAGCTTGATTTCTTCTTTTAAAGTTTTCATGGAGATTTGTTGTGGTCCACTTACTTAGTTCTTTTAAATACATTTTCCAGGATAAAAAATGGGGAAAACGTGAATAAAACTGCCTGAAATACTAACCAAAATGTAAATTGTTTTTATTTTAATTCTCCAATTTACAGTCATATGTGTATACACTTCCTTAGGAACGAGTGCTTTCCTTTGTCGACAGTCTGTTGCTGCTATCTTAATATAGATGTTTTTTTATTCGTTTTGGCTCTTTTTGTTGTTTTTCTTTTCTTGATGATATCCTTTCTCTTCCATATCGATTCTCAGACCAGAGGCCGCCATTTTTGTTAAAAGCATCAGAGACGGTACAATATCTGGCTGGTGATTCCTCCTGCAGTTGACGTTACAAAACTCGACAGGAATTATTCTCTCTCTCTCTCTCTCTCTCTCTCTCTCTCTCTCTCTCTCTCACACACACACACACACACACACACAATCTTATACAATTTTTCTCTTTTCCTTTCTCTATTTTCGTTTCTTCCGATCCCAATGTTATTTTTTATGTCTTTTCTCCTTTATTGATACAGAACTTATTTTTTAACATCTGTTTATCAGTTGTTTTTTCTTTATTTTCTCCCTTTCAATCCTTTTTCATATTCTTTCATTCATTTTTCTCTCATTATTTCTTCCTTTACTTGTCTTTGTTTTTTCTTGATTTTCTTTTTCCTCTTTTCTTTTTCGTTTTTACTCTTGTTTTTTTCTTTTTCTATCTTGTTTTCATAATTTCTTCTTTCCTGTTTTTTCTTTGTTTTTATTTTTTTTTTGTATTTTTCTTCCTCTTTATGTTTTTTTTTTTCGTCCTGGTTTCTTTTTCTTTTTTCCCCCTTTTTTGTGTTTTCTTTCATTTTCCTTCTTGCTTTTTCTTTTATTTTGTCCTATCTTCTGTCTCATTTCTTTTGTCTTTCTTCTTTTTTGTCTCCCTTTCAATTTCATTATATTCTCTCTTGATTTTTTTCTTTTTCCTTTACTTTTTAGTTTTGTCTTTCGTTTTTACTTTCTTTCTTGGTCTTGTTCTTTACTTTTTTTTCTTTAATCATTCTTTGGTTTGTTTGTTTTTTTGTTTTTTTGTCCTTTCCTGAAATTCTTTTCTGTTTCTCTTCCCTGAGAATCATTTTTCTTTTCTTTTCTCCTTTTTTTCTTTCAATTCATCTGCTTTACTCTCTTTTTCCCATCACTCATTTTTTTCTGATTTTCATTTCTTCTCTACATTCACGTCTTTTCCTGTTCTCTTCATTTTTCTCCCTTCCACTTTTCCTATTTTCAATTTCTTACTATGTATAAGTTGATCCTTTAAGACCAAATCTTCAGGTGAAATTTGGAGTCGACCTATACGAGGTCCGTTCAGAAAATATCCAGCGTTTTTTTACATCAACAACCAGTTGCACCAACTACACCTTCGTGAACAAACGCTTTCCCTTTGGCTTACTCAATCAGAAGTTTGTTTTTGCCAAACATCGCATCGATAATCTGTCACACATACCCTAGAGTCTGAATTTAGGGCTGCACGTTTTCTGGCTTTTCACCGTTGAAAGTGGGGAGATTTCAAGCCGTGGTCGAGATTGAAGAGACCGCAACAATGTAATTGATGGTATTCCCAAAAGAGAATTGCCTGATTCTTTTGGAAAGTGAAAGGAGCACTTAGATGAGTGTGCAAGGTTCAAAGAAAGGGATAGTTTGAAGTGGACTAAGGTGTCAATGCCTTGGGTGTTTATTTTTTATTTTTTGTTTTTTGTTGTTAATGATAAATGGCTGGGTACTTTCCGAATAGACCTTGTGCAGTACTTGAAGTTTTATTAGATTGATATTAGAGTACAGGAGCAACTCTTAGCCTCAGAGACAAAAAAAAAATTTTAAATGCCCTAGATCAGCAGTTCAACTTATACTCAGTCAAAATGGCCAACACAAATAAAGCGTCGATAGACACAATGCATTTTAGTGAGCAATCATGTCTGTTCTTCTAAGATTACCATGGTTTTGTCTGAAATGCTTTGTAAATAAACTGCGATGTGAATTATTTAATATCTTTTTTAAATCATTTCTCAGGTAGATTCGTCTGACGAGAACCTGAAAACAACGATCGATTTGTTGAAGATGAAAGAAATTCATATTTCGGTGACAGCTTTATTCATAAATATACGGTATTAATGAAAATCTGTCCAATGCTTTCGATGGACTAACTTAACCAAGTGACGGGATACCAACTTACCATATTAGATTTTTTCTATATAATATGCGAAAATTCTTTACATCATCATCAGCAGCAGCAGCAGCGTCTGCTGTTGATCATAGAACTTCCCCAAGACTTGCTAGATCACTCTATCATGGTCGTTGCAGAACCAATACATCCTGAATTCGTCTAGTTCGTCATGCCATCTCACTTTCTGTCTGCCACAGTTTCGCATATGATCTCTGGAGATCCAGGTTGTGTGTCGTAATGTCCAGCGATTGTCTGGCATTATTGCAACATGACCCGTGCGTTACCATTTGAGTTTTCTGATGGTTTCTATCATATCTCAGGCCCCTGTCTTTTCTCTAATATACTTTGCTCTCTTGTGATATCTCCATGTGATATTAAGCACGATTCTTTCTTGTGCCCGTTGGATAGTTCTCAATGTGAGGGTTAGTCCTCTGGTTGATTTCCATGTTTCAGCTCCGTAGGTGACTATCGGGAGATTGTATTGGTTGTATGCCCTCTTTTGTGAACTAGTCATGAATATGGTACTACAACAGACCTGAATCAGTGGAAAGTAATTCAAAGCCTTTCTATATCATTCCTTTTCCTGTGACTTTACACCACAACTCATATTGAATGTTCACCGTCGACTCTTGGCTATTCGCATTGTTGCTAGAACAGACTGTATGCTGCATCATAGCAGGCACAAAGCGAAGTATTTGGTGTTTTTCTCAACTAAATGTACTCGTGGATTCGGGTTAAAAACTAGGATCAACTTCAATGAGAGACTTATCATAAATTGATGTAAAAATCATCAAGGGTCATAAGATGTCGACTTACCTACTATGATATTTTCTTCTTTACGTATTATTTGTCCTTTTTTTGTTTTCTTTCTTATATTCATTCTTAAGGGATCACAACCCAACAAAAGGCAAGAAAAGTAACTTATTCATTAATAACCCCATTTTTTCTATTTTTTTAATCGATCACCCCCAACATGATGTGCTACTAATAAACATCGGTCGCGTAGTGGTTTCTATTTGGAGATTAACCAGACCTGTTTTACTTCCTTTTTTTTCTCTTTACTATTTACTCATTTCATTTTTCTTCCTACTTAAACTCATCTCTCCTTTTTCTTTCTCGCTTTCATATTAATTTGTCTGCTCTCATATAAAATGGTTTTCATGTTTTTCATTTTTCATCTCTTTTTATTTTTTCTCACAATTTCTCGATATATTGCGTGTGCACTTTATTGCGTGCGCAATCAGTCAACTCTTGTACGACGTTTATAAACCTAAAAATTCTGCAGCTTTGAAAATGGTTCCATATGAATCCACAGAATTGAACGTGTCAATATTCGAACACGTGTCTTTTCTGGTTCGACGGAGAAAAAGGTTGTTTTTTTACAATCCCTTATGATAACCAATAGATCTATTTCGAAAATCCAAAACAAAGTTAACTGCAGCTACTTCTAGAACAGCCTTTACTAGACTATAGCCGTGCAAAGCTATTAGCATGCTCGAACGACATATTGGAATAGAAAATCTTTTTTTGCGAAAGGAAGCTGATAGTTGACTTTGCTTCCTGACTAAACCCATTGGTCGCTGCAAACGATCGCAGACCTGAGATAGGAAGTCCTTTCACAAGCAGCCTATTCGCCAGACCAGTCACTTTTAGACTAATCTTGTTCCATGTAATTGTCTTTCACTGATCAGTGATTCCAACAATTTCAAGACATCAAAAAATTCTTGAAAAATTCATCGAATCAAAACTGGAATCGTTATTTTATGATCGAATACACAATTTACCAGGAAGGTGATGTAACGTTACAGGGATTCAGAAAATAGTTGAAGTGAATAACGATACTGTAAATAAACATGAATTAAAAAAACTTATGTCAAAAATGTTGGAAAATTTTCTATCTGCCTATAATATAGTTTTTGTTGTGTATGACCCATTTAATGATACCTTGGAATCTAACCTTCGTAATTACTGCATTTCTCGGCGTCAGGGAAGCTCCAGACTCAAGGAAAAACCCTTTTTTTGAAATGAAGAGAAGAATAGAAATCTTTGGCTTTTAAGATACAGGGTAAATTTTGGAGACTTATTCGTCGCTGGGAATATTTTGACTAATTAAACTATTGTGGCTGTGTGCCAGACACAATCTAAACTGGCGAGTACCGAACTAGGACAAAATTCATATCATCGAAGGTACAATTAATAGAACTTTTCATTCAATCTTTTGTTCAATTGCGTCAAAAACAGCTGATATTATGACTGTTTACATAGCACATAACGTATGAGAGAAAGTGCGTAAGTGGCCAACGAGACACTTTTTAAAAGTTCAGAAAAAATAGATTTAATTTTGCTTGTGATATTTTCATCATTTTTAGACATCACCTCATCTAATTTTATGGAATCATTATGGAAATATAATTTGCTTTCCAGTGTTATCATATTTGAAAGTGTATATATATATATATATATATATATATATAGAGAGAGAGAGAGAGAGAGAGAGAGAAAGAGAAAGAGAGATGCATAAAGGTAGAAAAGATGTTGCTCGACATGATTTTTTTAAAATTCATCCAAAATTTCATATTTGTTAGTGTTTCTATCAGCCCTCATTAATCAAAGGATATGTTGAGTTTATAATAAGACGGAAGTTGTCTATCAAGTTGAAATGCCGTGTAGTACGTGACCTGTGTTATCTGATAATCCAACGAAACGGCTCATCCGAGAGATTTCAAACAGATTTTCATGTCAACCGACGTTAATTTGTTAAAGTAACGTTGTCATCTTTGGTGCAGTTTCACATTTATGTTCCTAGAATTACATTCACTGTCTAAGTGGGAAAATAAGTTACACTCGTTTAGTGTTAAAAGCGTTAAAAGCGTATACATATTGGTTTATTCGACTTTGTTATGGAACCATGTAAGCCTAACGATGTGTACGTGTATGTGTATAAGTGTGTGAGTGAATTTACATTTTCGGAAAAGCGGCAAATGATGGTCGTTTTCTTCGACTCCAAGAATGACATCTCTTATAAATCACCAAGGCAGGAGCCCACCGACCAATAGCGGTGCCTTTCACCTGAGGAGGGACCGAATGGCTTATTTGCCTGAAGTCAAAACAGAACCCGGATGTAGCATCACCTGACGTTATTACGCCGCAGTCTAGTACCATTTCGCGTTGCACGATCATTCAGGAGATTATAATTAACAATAATGTATAAGAAACGAGTATATTTGGAAGAGCTGTCTCATATGATGGATACCTTTCCCTCCACCAACATTTCCCCCGGGAGCCCAGGAATAGGATGCACTAATTTATCGGCCCTGACACCGAAACAATGGATAGCGGAAGCAGAAAGTAGTCCCGTTCTGTGCGGCAAGATTTCGCTTCCACTCGTTGGCCACTGACACGTGTAAAGCGTCCAGTTACCCCTGGTGTCCAAATTAGCAACCACCTCTTCAATCAATCCGGGTCACGAAAGGTTAGCTTGTATATTTAATAGTGACGGGGGTTAGTCTAAGGAGGATGTGTGGTGGTGTATCAAGAGCATTGGGTTCACTCTGTGTTAAATGTGAATCACGCAGACGCTGGGTTGAAGCCAAACAAAATGGTGCGTATTCGTACACACAAATACACAAACGCCTTGACACTGCCCCTTTCTTGGTCCCCCCCTCTTCTCTCTCTCTCTCTCTCTCTCTCTCTCTCTCTCTCTCTCTCTCTCTCTCTCTCTCTCTCTCTCTCTCTCTCTCTAGACCTTGTTGTGTACAAATGAGATTTCTTAGTTCATTTTGACGTTTCGACAGTTCATACTAGCTCCTCCAGAAAAAGATATGCAGATACAATGAATTGTACCAAAGAGTCCATGTTTAGTAAATGGGTTTCGTGGTTAATAATTAAATGTAGATGTTAAATAGATTAGATATTGTAAATATCAACATATTGCAGCCATCATGAAACAAGGATGGCAACAATTTTCAAAGATTATAATAGTTTCCCTCATTCATTTATTTATTTGTTTGTTAGTTTATTTTTCTGCAAAAATTAAATCCAGTAAAAATAAATGACTTGACATCAAGCTGAATTGTGACCTTGTGCCAAACTAACTTCAGCTTCAAAATATCGAGACATCTATGGTAGAATAATGATGAGGCCAGCAGATTATTGTTTATTTAGTGACTTTTGATCTCAAGTGGGTGCCAAATCGTTTTAGCCTTGCACCACGTTTGGTATCAATTGATGATTAGCAAGTTATTATTACAAACCGTTACAAGTTTAATGCTTTTGATATTCTTATTGCCCCACTTTTGAGCCCTTGTACCAAACTAGACCAAGAATAGTACATATCTTCATAAGGTGCCTGGTTGGTAGGTATTCATAATAGTACTCGCTTACATTACTGTATGTGGGCATCGAAGTTAAGCAAAGTTCTCTTTGACTTAACTAAGAACCATGCAGCACGCACAAGAGAGAATCATGGTTAACATCACATGGAGAGACTACAAGACAGCACAGTATATTAAAGGAAAACAAGATTTAATGATATTCTGTTGTCCGTTATTAAAAAAAAAGACTCAAGTGGCAATGGG
Organism: Thysanoteuthis rhombus; assembly: GCA_963457665.1. Lineage (NCBI taxonomy): Eukaryota > Metazoa > Mollusca > Cephalopoda > Oegopsida > Thysanoteuthidae > Thysanoteuthis > Thysanoteuthis major. Next base: position 42,072,841 of record OY735217.1, on the reverse strand, counting down.
CAAGCAATGTTGCAAGAATACCGGATAACCGGTGGACATCACAATTCTAAGCTCTGATCCCAAGAGACCGTATGAGAAATTGAGGCCGGCAGAAAATAAGATAGTTTGACGATTTTGACAGGTTCCTGGGATATTGATACAGCGAAACGCGTGATAGAGAGATCTGGTGAATCTCTGGGAAGGTCTATGTCCAACAACGTACATTAAAAAATGATGATGATTAAAGGCTACAGAGTATGAAATTCCAATGTCAAAGAGAACAACGCGTCCGAAATGCTCATGCAAATCTCAAGATTAGAGAATAGGAAACTTCTCTGGTGTTTGATCGATCACTTCCGTAATTCTTGAGTTGTTAAAAGCACGATGTACGAATGAAAAGACAAGATCGTAAAAATTGTCCTGCTTCCTCGAACCTTTCGCTGCACCTTTTGTCTTTATGCATACACACATCAAAAATCAAATTATCCCGTGATCTACTAGTTCGTCGGGTCACAATACGAGCTTTTTCGTGGCCTTTCTCAGAGCAATGCTGACTTACTTGTCAGTGCCATCTCCACTAAGATAAGACTGGTTGCAATGAATTACGTCGTACGTATACAATGTTGTACATGAACAACTGCATACACACACAGATATACATACACACAAACAAACACATAATTCAAATTGAAAACATATATGAACATTTACGAAATCATACATTTACAATGGTGCGAACACAAATACATATAGACACACACAATAATGTATACATATAGATACACATACTCAAAGAAAAGTATACACAAAAATACTTACATACACACTCATCCACAGACGTATACACACAGTGAATACTTATATACACATTCATGTACATATATTACTGTGTTGAAAAAATTATCAGCGTTTGTTTTTGAAAGCTAGAGATAAAATACAGCGTAGAAAACCGTTTTTCGCTGGAAACTTTTGCACATACCTAATATTCACACGCACCTATACACTCAAGAAGAAATCCCCGCATGACTTTGGTAAAATGTAAAATTTCCCATGCAGAGCAGCACTTGAATGAATGAATAAAAGATTTCTACTTTCTATCAAAAGTCTGCAGGATAAACCGGAAGTTTACAGTCGCCATTATAGTCCCTTTCATGAAAGAAATGCAATGAATGGCGTTCCTTTGCCTTTAGCTTCAACTCCTTCTCGAAACATGGCGGCCTCACACGGATTTCAAATTGTCTCACCACAGGGAATCAACATGGTTTCTTATAACCGAATACTGCATTACCTCCTCATATGCATGCCTATCGTGACTTACCGAATAGAGACGCTGATCGTTAAACAGGATCTTTTGGTTTGAATGAACTCGCTTAAAGGCCGTCTGATCATTAAGCTCAATGCCAAGTAATTTCCTTTGTATCGAATCAATTATATAAGGATTTTTATAACTGCATTATATGGGCGTAAACTCAGAGTCCAGTCCTCAATGTAATCGTGTGCTAAATTGCAGCCCCATCAAAACATGATGTAATAAGTGAAAATCAACCGAATTTTGATTTATCCTCTAAGTAAGGGTCCCCAGTGGGACTAAGAGAAAGTCATCCTATCATGGGCCGTTTTTACTGTGCTGTGGTAGCATACATACCTATATGCAGAAATATTATCATTGATGTATCGTCTTTGAGCCTAAGAACGTGTATCCTATGCTTTTTTTTACATACACAGATGTTCTATACGCATAAACACGTTGCATACAGACATTACACATATACGCACACACAGACAATAATAAGTTGCGCATAGACACAGACACCAAAATGCATTATAAACACACCTAAAAATGTTAAACACACTTGCAAGTACATTTACACTTGGACACACTAGCACATCATACACAAACACACACAGACATACACAAGCACATTACACATACGCACATAAGCACATTATGCATACACTGCAATACGCTACCCATCGAAATGCTCATGAATTATACCCATACACAACTTGTATACTTACAAATACGTCGTTTGCTGACATACAAGTACATATTACACACACACAAACATGTTATACTGGATTATGGATCCGATCTGTCCGTCATCTTGCACGACGATCATCTTTCACAAGTAAGTTTTACAGAAAAGAATTGCATGCCCAAAGCTACGCCTTTTTTTAAACCAATTTTTTAAGATAGCTGAAGAATGAGAAAATTGCACTTCTCGTTTGGAATTCAACGTCATCACTCTCCTAGACTGGTTGCCAACGAAAGCTATGGAACCCTGTCCGTCTTGCTATTTTACCTAAACCTAGGGTGGGAGAAATAGTGGATCACGCCTATCAAGTGCGGTATGAAAGCAAAATGCTTCGGTTGAAATTTGAACTCAGATTGCTTATTCCATTTTCATTGCAGGTAACTGTTACGCAACAATCACGTTAGACACACACAAATGCATTGCACATAGACATACAAATACATTATACATGCGCAGTACGCGCCCTTGTACACGCACACACGATTTTTTGTTTTTTGTTTTTTTTGTTTTGTTTTTTGTAGTCAAGCTGTTTGAACCATTTCGAAATATTAGAAGCTTTCAACCCGAAATGTCAACATAGGTTTCTTTCTGGCCTAATGATGCTAAAAGAATGAAAATTCAAACATACTTTTTATTATGCTTGGAAAAAACTTTTTTTCTTTTTCTCTCTCTTATTCTTAACCTCCATCCTTTTTTTCTTTATTGTTGTCTCTCTCTTCCTCTTTTTTCTTTACTCCTTTCATCCATTATTACTTCTCGTTCATCTCTTTTCTTCTATTCTTCCTTTCTATTCGTTTTGTTCTTCCTCCTTTACCTCTCATTCTTCTCCTCTTTCTTCTCTAGCTTTTTTTTCTATTTCTACTTCTTCATATCATTTTATTCCATTTTCGTCTTTCTTATTTTCATTTTCTTTACATCAGTTTTCCTTCATTTTTTCTTCCTCTCACTTGCTTTTTTTATTCTTTTTGAGTTTTCTTTTCTTTCTATTATTCCAGTTTCCTTTATATTTCAATTCTTTTCTGTTTTATAGTTTTCCTCTAACGTTTCTTCTGTTCCTCTCTTCATTCTTTTTTTTTGGGGGGGGGGGTCTTAATTTTTTTCTCGTTCCCCTTCTTTCCTCGTCTTTCTTTTCTTCTTTTCCTTTTTTTTCTCTCTTATCCCTTGCCCCATTCTTCCTTTTCTTTCTCCTTTCATCAAAGCACCTCCTCCTTTGTAGTATTTTCTTTCTCTCTTCCTCTCCTTATTCCATCCGTTCTCTCCTAATTGTCTTTTCTTTCATTTTTCTTTTTTTCTTTCTTTCCTCTCTTTTGTCCTACCACCGCTTTACACTCTCCACCCTTTTGTCTTCATTCATTCCTCCCTCCCTTCTCCGTTATTTTGTATCGTTTTACTCCTTCAACCCCAGATCAATCAATCTCAGTGATCACGTGAGACCTGGCTCAGCGGTCAGCAGCGAGTGAGGCATGCCGGGAACGAACAAATCCTCAGCTTAGACCCAAGGGTAAAGTCTGCATAAACGAAAGAAATAAGCGTGGAAACCCAACCCTGAGAGTGAAACTGCGAGTAAGCGAGAAAAAAGAGAGAGGGAAAAAGTCATATGAATCAAGAAATTGAGAAAACGAAACAATGGAAAGATACAATAAAAAGGAGTAATAAATAGACCGTACAAAAAATGAGGCCTACCTTGTGGATTAGATGGCTGCCAATTTTCCACCGACATCAGTGATCGGTGCTCGAATGTAGGTAGAATTTTGGATACTGATTACCAAAGCAGGTCTCCTCCACTTGAAATATTGACGCAAAATATTTCTATCTTGCATTTCCCTTCATAGGCTTTAAGCAGGACAACGGTGAGCTTAGTAAAGATAGATAGATAGATAGATAGATAGATAGATAGATAGATAGATAGATAGATAGATAGATAGATAGATCAGTTCAGATATGACTAACATCTTTTGGCAGCATGCCATGTTGTGAATGAACTTTCAATAATTTGGAAAACGGGTTGATCTATGAATGAGTCACTTCTCTTGTCTTTTGTTAGGCATAAGGATCTTTGAAAAAAATCTGAAAAAAGGGGCGTTTAGCCACGTTGGTGCAGCTTGCATGCGCGATACATACATACATACATACATACATACATACATACATACTTAAATACATTGCCAACCAGACTAGATTGAAACAGTCAAAACCTAGGCTGACTGTCCCCTACTTCTGACCTTGTAAATAACTATGATGTATTCAATTCTCCCTATGTACTCCACAATAGTGGCTTCTTTGTGAGCCAACAATACTGAATAACTACTCGCGAATTTCGGTTACTAAATGACTTGTTATGTCTAAAATGATTATGATTGTTTGCTGGGTGGCCGTAGCGTGTTAACCACCGGCGCTGCAGGTCGGTGTCCGAGCTCGAGTACTCCCCACTTGGAAGAGTAATGGGACTTGATTTCCCAAGTTGCTTGTTCTCTAATTGATCGAACAAAACTGAGTTTAGCGATTATATATATATATATTAGCAACGAGCGAGGGTTAGAAAGCTAGTCCCGCTTTTCATATACATATATATGACCTCTCTTCGTACGTTGGGAAAAATATGCAGATATTATACTTCTACAGAGAGACACACACGCATATAAGCATCGTTACATACACACACACACGCACACACACAAATATATCATCATCATAATTATATACATTATAGACGTTCACAAAATCAAACTTTCTTTGTTGTCTACCAATATCTCTTTCCGTTTCAAACAAAAACCGGAAAAACTTGGTAAAGTTGCACTTGTACAAAATTATTCTACGGCTTTGTTTGCGGAAGTCATGATCCAGGAAGTCGCCTGACCCCATGTTGTCTTCAAATCTCCCAATGGCCGCCAGTGACTTCCGGTGCATCAAGATGCATCGTATGATTCTCTTTCCTTTGCATCTCTCTCTCTCTCTCTCTCTCTCTCTCTCTCTCTCTCTCTCTCTCTCTCTCTCTCTCTCTCTCTCTCTCTCCTGTATATGAAAGCATCAATCCGCCTTCAATCAATCTATTCATTATTTAATTTATGTTACTTTCATAAACATCGAAGTATATGATCGGTATTTCTTGCTTCTATGTGGTTATTCGCCTATCAATTATCTATCTATGTAAAGATTGATTTGTGAACATTTATTGATAGATAAACAGACATAAATAGAGAAAGAGAGACAGACAGACAGACGGACAGACAGACAAAGAAACAGACAGAGACAGAGACAGATATTTAGATAGACAGATTTGAACAGAGTGTGATAAATATGAACAGGCAAATAGAGTAGAATAGATACCGGCAGACCGACGTAGACACACAAATGAAGAGATTATGATCGAATATTGTTAGATATTAATATTTTGTATTCATGAAGTGGTAAAAAAAATGGTGTTTCTGTTACTTTTCTTCTCTTTTCAAAATATGTCCCTGAATTGCCCTGCCGTACCCTGCAGGTTTCATACCGAACTCGTCGCTTTCCCGAACATCGACTGCATACTGATACATTCATTGGTCAAATTGGCCAATGTTTCTAGAAGATATTTACCGACTAAAGATTCGCTGATGATATAGATAAACTGAAAGAGATCAATTGGACGGTGAATAATAGAATGAGATGTACAGGGAAAATGAACTTTATTCAATAGTTACTTATTCTTTCATGTGACAAAAGAAAAATGCATCTTGAGATATTAATTTATCATGCAGTCGATTTATTTCCCTTCATATCTGTCTTAGTAAGTTCATATCTTCTGCTGTTCTTAGCTATCTATTGCTGTTCGTATCAATCTATCTATCTACCCATTTATCTATCTGTACGTCTGTATGTCTGTCTATCTATTTGTCTGTTCATATCTTTCTTTTTATCTAAATATGTCTTTGTCGTGTATATTTCTAATTCATTTTCATCACTCTTCGACTTCTTCGATTTACAGATTCATCTATCAATAAATCTGAATCTGTTCGTATTTTCCAATTTTGCATAAGATTTTTGTTGAGTTTATCGAAACCTATATACATATATCTACTATTGTTCTTAGTCTTGAACAAGACCAAAATTATGGACCATAGAACTCATTTCAGTAATTAACCACTGTTTTATCGCAAGACGCCTTTTTATAGTTACTATACTCAGCTAAGTCTGGCACTAAGCCATAAGAGTAGGATCAAAATCTCTACAATGGTAATGATCTGAGAGATTAATTTGCAAAACATTTGAAAGCCGTTCTCTATCCTATGCTTGACTAAGTAGAGCTTTGCAAATTTCCGAATTCATTGCCAGAAGCTATCTTTTATTGAACAGGTTTTCCCCGATATCAGAAACTAGAGCATTCTGATTAGAAAAAAATTCTGGAATGATATAAAGAAAAGAAGCAATCATCACTAATTCATATGGAAAATATTATTGAGCATTTCCAAGATCAAAAAATGAAGACGTTGGTATGTTAGACTGATTTGTCTGGGTTTGGAGTGGGTGGGGGGCTACAAGAGAGGTGTAGGAGAGAGGGTAAGATAGTTCGCGTTGCCTCTAGAACGTTTCGCTACGATATAAACGCTGAACGATTTTTCACTTTTCGCTTTTTTTCCCTAATAGCGAAAATTTCCAAAAAATTGAAGATACGTGTACTTCTCCTTGCGATGAATATATCTGACATATCTAATTATCCATTAGCCTACTTCTGTAAAGACTGAAAACGTATATAACAGTCATTTTACTGCTTACAGACGTAAAGGAGAATGGATAGCCCACTTACACACTCACCTAATCTTTTCTATCCAGGTGTGCTCGTTACAAGACCACTGTCAAAATGACTAGTGTTGGGAAAGTTTGATTCATGCCTTTGCAAGGGTTATTCGTTGAAAGGGGATTCCATCAATTACAGGTTGAATTTGAAGCCGGTTTGCCGATTCCGTTTTCCGAATAGATGATAAGTACGCCATTATTTAACTCCGAGAATATATCTAACTCTAAGGTCTAGAGACTCTTGAATACAGAAGGAAACTTACTGACAGGGGAAGTCTATACAACCCGGAACAACACATATGGAGTAGATACTGACTTTCATTGCTCAAAATGCCCAGATAAGAAAATTCAAACTTCTTATATCTGTAGTAAAACCAGAGAACAACCATAAACCGCAAATTCAAATCTCCGTTGATGTAAGGGAAAAAATATTTCCGGCAAGACTAGTAAGCGTATGGGTAAGCCGCAGAGAAAAGACGGTCACATCCGAAAATATCAATATTCTAAAAAATTGTCCTAATTCTGATATTGGCCATACCAAATTTAACTAGCGATTTTCTCATTAGTTTAAATCCACACCAACTTAACTGAAGCTGGCTTAATGATGCAATTACTGGTGTCAAAAAAGTCTATTCTAAGTACAGTCGAGTACATTAGAATTTAAAACAGGCAAGCGCTTATTTCTAATGCCGAGACGAAGGAACAGCGCTGATGCATTTTGTTGTTGTCGTCAACTGAATTAAAGAAAAGAAAACAACAAAACCATATAATCAAATCGGAAGCAAACGAATTGTTAGTGCCATGCGCAGTCAGTGTGTTCTGATAATATCCGCTTCTTGTCGCATTTCGTGACAATACCTTTTTTCGTTTTCTCATCGCATTTCATTATCACGACAAATCCAAAGTCTCACACGACTTTTGCAATAATGTCATCCTCACGTATGTCTTTTCAATGAAAATATATTTTAAAAAGTAATTTCTTCCTTCCCGATGAGCAAGCTGCATATCGAGAGCCAGATTTAAGCAGAAGTTAAACAGCTTGGGGCCTCATAATCAGGGGCATCTAAAAAATGAAAAGCCTCATATGTTTCCAAGTTTTGTGATACCTCCTGGCATGATTTTTTAACACGAGGCCTCAGAGGTCTGTCTACCTTACGGCCACATCGTCTAATATCGGCAGTGTACATATCAGAATTATAGCATGATTATCCCAGACATTTTTCAAATTGCCTATTTCGACAATCTTCGTCACAAGGTTTCAGCCGATACATTCTCTGGACAAAGAAATTGTTTTTGTTATTATGGGGGAAAATCAAAGCAATTTCATAGTTAGACTTGATAATGAACATAATAGGCGATATAACACAGAGAAATAACGATGCCCGAGAAGAAAATTGTTGAGATTTTTAAGGAGTCCATAGATGTTGAAATGAGTAGTGTATTGAGAAATTGAGAATTTTATTCTCACCGAATTTAATCTAATTCTCACTAAAGATGAACATAGATATAACCGTGATCTAAGGTTAGATGACCAGACGAAGTACATTATGGAAGCTAGCTGGATACCAGTTTCTCGTGAAGATGTGTTAAAAGATGGAGGACTCTATCTGAAACAAGAGATTCGCATGGGAAGACGCAAAGGAAATATGTTTCCTACCAATAGAAGTGAAGATATGTGTGGTAAGTCTGGTTGGTGACATACAAAAAGGATCTCACTTTCTAATAGTAATAACAGAAAATTAGCAAATGGAATTATAGAGTACCAAAGTTCCAACTAATTTGGAATAGCATTGGGAGTTATCATTTGGAACATTCAGGGGATCCCAGACCCCATCCATCCTTCTGTCATGAATAGGCATGAGATTCTGAGGG
>OY735217.1:42010586-42063981 GCA_963457665.1 Thysanoteuthis rhombus | reverse complement strand
TCTCTCTCTCTCTCTCTCTGATCATTGATTGTGGCATGCCAGTGACGAGACAGACGATGAAGCAGAGCACTGGAATGTGAAAAGTGACTTCTAAAGCCAGATGGAGGCTGATGAAAATATTGGCTGATGTCAAAACAACAAAAAAAGACGAAGCCAAGAGTCTGAAAATATGTGGTAAATAATGGAAATATGATAAGTTAATATAAATAGACCAAAGAACATATCAGGCGAAAGTTTTATAATCAGCAACAGAGATGAAGATATTAGTACGGAGAATGTGCAAAATACTAAAAATACAAGTATCCCTTTTTGGAGAGTTTGCTTTACGCCATATTTTCGTTTTTGCGAAAAAAGGCGAAAAGCGAAAATGCGTTCAGCATTTGTTTTGCAGAGAGCCGTTAAGAAAGCAGTGCGCACCCTCTTCCCCTCTCACTTAGTCTCCAGTACATCCTACTACTCCAACCACAAGCGACCAGGTATGATATACCATCAGCACCATTTTTTAGGTCTGGGAAAAACTCAAAAAGTTTTTCTGTATAAAATTGTAATTGATTTTTTGCTTTACTCCATTTCAGCTAACGCAAGGTTTTTATAAACACAATCTTCTATCGGCAAGGGAACCTATACATTGTAAGAACTTCAGAAAATATTGACATAAGTTTTAAGATAATTTCTTTCTGATTTTGAGGACAAAAGCCTGCAAAATATCTTTCAAGATTTGAGCATTGTAAGGCCTAAAACCCTCGGTCAAGATCTTCCCAATATATCATTCCAAACAAAAATGTCAGTATCTAAACATTTATACCTCTGGTTACTCAATGAAGGGTTTGGGAATCAAACCAGTTGAAACATTCAGAATGTATGCTTATACTGGTCGTTGTACAAGCAAATGATTGATGTCTATTGGCTCGTTTACCTTGGATATTGCAGTTTTCTATAGTGAAAGTTTTGATTTAATAAGGTTAAGGTATTGCTGTGCAAATTAATGTAACTAAGTAAAGCTAGAAAAAATCAAATTATAATTAGACCTTGAAAAAGTACGATTTTAAACAGCACAAATATTTTGGGATGAACTAACTGAGCTAATCAAGGAATACCTGTAATACAATATTCAAAAGAAGCAAATTTGGAATGCAACAACTGCTGTGAATCATGCTAAAATAGTAACCAGTTAGAACTTCTCCAACAAAGTCCCAGTATTTAGCAAGCTTATCAATCCTTTTCTAATGACATCAAAAATCGATTGATTTGCCTATTTTAGTTATCAAAAACTATATCAGATTTGGTGATCTGTTTGAGTTTCTAAATCATAAGGAATTATATGATTTGTCTGTTCTCCAAAAGATCTTTTTTGTATTTATATAATTATTCAACAGGGATGAATCCTACTCTTTTACACAATTCCTCATTAATTACCGTTGCTACGTAGCTATGTCTTTTTCTACTCTTTTGTGACAATTTCCTACATTCTCTTATTACAGTTATGTCACCAATTTTCGGACGATTTGGTTCCAGAAACTTGCCTGTTTATCCATTTTGATGGACCAACAGAGGTCACATAGTAATTCAGTCATCCACCTCCGACCATCTAATTCTCTCGTATCTTTAAAGCATAAGGACAGTCATAAACTTAAATTATTTATAAACAAATATTCTATTTGAATTAAATGCTTAAATGCAATGCATTCAAATAAATGAAATAATTCATATGAAACAGATACAGGTTATGTTAATTGTACAAATATCATATAACATTGAGAAGCCAATGACATCAGTACCAAAACATTGTGGTCGAAGTTTCTCCACATTTCTCTCTTTTCTTATATCTATAAACTTTCGCTCACGCTTTACACCATCATTGGCATCTGTAATTTACTTGGATGCTGTTACTGAGAGTAAATGCAAGCAAATTAGACTAGGAATTTTGCAAAATCAGTAATAACCACAGTAGTAGAAACAATCAAGAGATCAAAATATTGAAATAATCTATTCAAAATCCTCAAATACATACAAGACAATTTATACTAAACATCTATATACAATACGATGAATTTGAGATAAACTACATCGAAAATTGATATCATGCACTACATCGACATATACTGCGATACAAATGTATAAAAGAATTTTAGAATTGGGAAGAAGCTGCCAAGATAGTTTGACCAACAGAGAGGAAGTTCACCCATTTAAAACAGCTAATCTAAAAGAAAATTCAATTAGATGAAATAGAATAAAATAAAATGAAAAGCAGTAAATCCAGATTGAAAACCTCGTGGAAACCATAAATATTGTTCAAGAAAATTTTCTTCCAGTTTTGATTTAAATAAAGCAAATGTATCTGCAACCCGTACGTGAATTGGTCACGAATTCCGAAGCAATGAACCATAATATTTAATTGAGAAGTGTTGGCTCCATACACAACGCCACCTGTGGCCAATCAATGAACTAGCGTCAAAGTCGTTATAAATTCAAATGTCTGCTTTACAATTCTGTCAGAATTCTAGTGGCTTCCTTGTGTTTCTGTTTGTAAATAACGGTGATTTGCTACTTTGCGGGGTTTATTAGAAACCATACTCCAAACTGTTACCAAAACAATTTTAAAAAAAGAATTCTATAGTTTTCTCGTTGGTCCGGTTGGCTGACTGGCTGGGCTGGCTGAGCTGGCTGGCTGGGCTGGCTGGCTATGTGCGTGTGTATCCCATAGGCAGGCCATATCAAATGAGCTACAAGGTAAAATTTTCAACATTTATTCCGTAGTATGTCTACGAAAAACATTTTTTTATCCTTCCATTTTAGTGGGGGTTCAATTTGCAATGTAATTTCATGCAAAATTTATTCCTTAGTTTGTGTCTCGCTGCACTCACGATTGTTTTTCGAAAATTCAGACTTTTTTTAATGATCACTGCCCAACAAAAGACGGGAGAAGTAACATTTATTGATCACCTCTTTTTTCTAATGTCTTTATTGAATACCCCCTCATCACAGCATGCTACCAAAAACGTCGGTCATGTGACGGTTTCTATCGAGTGACTAACGAGACCTGATATAATTATAATCATTTTCGTCATCATTTTTTAGAAATATTTTTTGATTTTTTTTTTCGTGCTGTTATTGTTATTATTAGTAACAGCAGTAGTAGTCATAATTGCATATATCATAGATCACGGCTTATACCCTCATTGTGGGTGTCGCAGCGTTTGGTACATACTAGCAATAGTTTATAAGACCAACCTCCGGCTTGCTAAGCCTATTGGAGCTTCGAGCTACTTATGGTATTGCCCAATAGTCACACATCTAGGTACTGTCCAGACTTGACGTTGCTTGACTTTGGTGATCTTACGAGAAACCGTCGTATCCAACGTGATTAGGCCGTAAACCATTAGCATCGGGAGAAATTCCTCAATTCTAGTCCCTGTGCTGAGTGCTTGGTGGAGAGGCATTGAATACCATTTTTAAAGACTAGGTATGACTTGGCGGCCTACTGACAGCGAGCACCATACCATTGGACCATGATGATCAGCAGTGGCTGTAATTGAAAAATGAGAGACAAGATGCGACTATGCGACGTCCATTTCGGTGAAGGTCAAAATAGTGGTTTCCAAGGATGAAGTGAAGTATCAATTATTGCTGTGAAGTCGATGAAGCGTTGTAACTTCTTTACGTTGACAGTCACGACTGACCATTCATGTAAAGTGGCTATGCTGTCTTTACCATTACACAACAACGAAAATCCCTCTCTGTTTCTTACGGAGTTCTTTAATGGCTGTAATTCATGCACAATCTAATCTGTAGCATTTAAGGAGATAATGTCGAGAGTCGCCACCGGTTCCTGTGGAAACCTTCCACTAAAAGCCCTTCCGAGAATTATCAATAAATGTGGAAGAAAGAGAGAAAGAAAGAAAGAAAAAAAGAAAGATTGGTGAAAAGAAATAAATAAAGAAAGAAAAGAAATATTGATGAAAAAAGTGAAAGAAAGATAAATAGATGGAAAAGAACAAGCAAACAAAGATGGGTTGGGGCGAATAAAGAATTGAAAAAATAATAAAAGGTGATGAAAAAAAACGTGGGAAAAGAAAACACAAATACAACTAAATGCTCATTAACCTAGGAACGGCGTGCATATACAAACATACTGACACGCAGTGCTCACACAATAGTTATTACTAGAATAACAAAATCAGAAAAAAATATAAGAATACTTAAAATGGTACAAAAAATATTTGACATAAAACAGATTGGGGAAAAAAGTGTGGGGGGGGGGTGAGTAAAAGTGGAATTTCACCGAGAAGAAAAGTCGAACGTCTTTTCTCTTCTCTCAACAGACGACCATGTTCACCATTCCTATTTTTCCAGGAAAGGATAAACAGCAGTCTCTTCCATTGGGAGCTTAATTCAAAGGTGTAAATGGTCATTTCCATTATTGTTAAAGGTCTTTGACGACAAAGTTGCTGAGATTGAGAGGCGAGTCATTGAGTACAAGTAACAAGACGTTTTTCTCTGAGCGGAATACTTACGTAATGACGAGTGAGTCATTGAGATTTTGATGGAAGAACCAGGGGAAAATATAGGGAGATGGCGTGTTAGGGTAGATACGAACGAATCTAAGTGAAGAGGGCGTAGAGTTTAATTGGATATGGGTGGTGGATAGTTGAAAAAGATTCATAGATAGATACATAGGAACACAATACGGCGGATAGATTCTGTTTATCTATTTTTTTTTTTTTGCCATGTAATAAACAAATAGCGTTTTATTGTAATATATCAGTGAGAATGACTATGAAAAAAGAATTTAGAATAGAAAAAAAATCTTTCGTGCTATTCCACGTGGGGTTTGCAGACCGATCAAGAAGAAAAGAATCAGGCTTTATGTAATCTAGACCGCTCATTTCAAAGGAATTGAGCAAACAATAATCGAATCAAACAGACCTGTTCCAGACCCAACCAGCCAGATTATCTTTACATCTTCGAAGGAGTCGGGGGGGGACTCTCTACATGATCCCCACCTACTTACAGCACTTGGTATTTGGATAGTCAATCATCTAAGCTAGGCACGACGTTGCTTAAATCTGGCGATCGTACAAGCATCGTTCTGTCCAACATGATTTGTTCATAACATATCGCCCACTCTGGCAAGAGGTCATGCGAAGCTCGAAGACCAAACTTCCTATCAATAGTAAGTTTGGTGAGGCGGTTTGTAAGTGAATTGCTTCTATTCCTTTGGGACTCGTGTATAAAATGATGGGTGATTAATTTATTACGCATCCTTCAATTTCTTTCTCCTTTACTATTGCACTTTCTGATGCCTGGAAGCATTTTTAGAGAAGACTAGACAAACGGAAACAAGATGAAAATGTATTTCTCTTCTGCTAATAGATTATTCATCGCTAGCCGAAATAGTCGTCTAGATAAGAAGTCAAGAATTGGATTGCAGCTAGGTATAATAACAGTAAAACGTTTCCTCGGTACTGATGGTCAGCTAATAAGTGTTGTTCTCGTCATAGTCAAGTTATGCGAAACCGCTCGATATATATAGTCATGAAAAGAATTAGTGAGGACTGATCTCACTATATATGTTTACGTTGTGATCTTCACCTGCGTTCAATAAATATGCATACTAAATTTTGCTGGTTCTACATCAAACCGTTGAGCCGTCTAGAAGGGACAGACAAACAAACTCTTCCAAATTACTTTTACTGCTTGGTAATTTCTTATATGACAACTAAATCAGAGTTTCAGAATTTAATTAAAACTTGTATTCATCTCTTTCTTTATCGTTGTGATAGGCTCATCGGAAACTCAATTTGTCTGATTAAGTGAGATTACCTCAGGACACCCGCAGCAAGTTCATTTCTGCTTGAAGCAATCGAAATTCTAATCTAAGTATATATCTCAATCTAAAAGTCTACTTGCCTAAGTTTAATAACCTCTCATAAGTCAGGGATCTGCAACAGTCCATTTTTAAAAACTGTCGGTATGACGCTAGATGTCTCTAAAGGTTCTCATAACAAGGTCAACAAAACGTTGATCATTTGATAAGAATGGTTGTTCTTCTTTCAATCTCTTCTGTTTGTTTGTTTGTTTGGTTTTTTTTTTGTTTTTTGGGGGGGTGTTTGTTTTGCATTGACACTTACACGAGATCGGAGACGTGAGTCTTTTTCAGACCGAGATGTTCTGTTTGGAGAGACAAACAAAAAGATAAGTAAAAAGAAAACTTACTAAATGACTTTTATTAGGCTGGGCACAAGTAATATCCTTTATTATACATCATAGAGAATAAGGCTAAAAGTGAAGGGTTTACAAGTTTACAAATACGATTGCATTTTTATGAAGATTTGATTTAAATAGATCATTAATACGTTTTTATGGGAGGTTTTTGAGCTGCAAACAGAAATGGTGTCCGTCTGAAAAGTTACAGTAATTGTCAAATACAATTTCAAATGAAGACATGGTGCAACTCAAGCTGCTCCTAACGTTGACGTTCAATAGATTCAGGTCTGCACATATGCATACAACTAATTAAATTTGAAGGAGGCCGAAATCTAGTCCTAATGATGAAGAGTTATCAACAACAATGGCCAAAGACCTACAAACCATGATTCGAGCACATTCTAGAGACTGCAGGATTTCAACAGCAACCATATCACGTTATCTCAAGATTATAAAAAAGGTTAGAAGGTTAGAGAAACAGATCCTTCATAAAATGCTTCGTAACGGTTCCACGCCGTTCAGTTAACTGTGCTTAAACAACTAGGATATAAATCTTGCAGCATCCCTTATATTCCCACAGATTATCATATTTTCAAGCACTTTGAAATTAATAATAAAAAGTTGAGTAATGGGGAAGCCATAATACGTGCTTTTACTGAATTTGTGACCAGTAAACCTAAAGCGTTTTAATAGAGATGACATATCATTTGAAATGGTTGTAAAAACATGGGTCATCATTTGAGGAAATACTTACCATTTTTCAGAAGTTTTAATTACCCTTGACCATTTGATGATTTATATTACTTATAATTTAATAATAGAGTCAAGTCCATACAGACATAAATTCTGTTGACCTTTTTTTAAAGGGGTCCGGAGCTTCGTACAAAAGTTTTGCTAGTGATTTTTTTAAAACTGAGGGGAAAGTAAAATATTGCTCATCTTGGAAACATTTATTTGTATTTGTTAACTTATATTTAAGGGATATTTTCCGTAAAAAGAAAAAATTCTTGATAAAACTTTTTACAGAAGGTTTTTAGATATTCCGAATTGTTTAATTTTTCTTCTTTTTTTTTTCGAAAATTCTTGTTTTATCTTTCTGGTATTAAGACGCAACTGAGATTTATCAAAATCTACCAATATTGAATAAATTGATGAAATTTATAATGAAGAATACTGCAAAGGAGTATGTATATGTATATATATATATATATATATATATATGTGTGTGTGTGTGTGCGTGTGTGTGTGTGTGTGTGTGTGTGTGTGTGTCAGTGTGTGTCAGCATAACCATAGTAACTGACCATTTAGAGTCCATTGCTGGACAAAGGCCTTTCTCTTTGCATGACAAGCGTGATTACGTTAATCCCTGCCGAGCCTTATCGACAAACTTTTCTAGCTTGCCTTTCTATACCATGTCTGGACTTCTCCCTTTTTTTTCTATCGCCAAGTGTTATTCCTAACATTGCTCTTTACACACCATAGCTAATATTATGCATTGATTGTATATTTTTACCTTACATAGACTTCATGTTGCATATCGGCGATTTGCTTTTCAATTTGTCTCTATTCATATCAAAGGCATTTCAGCCAATCATAATGCACCGTCTTATTTCATTTCCAAGAGTTTATTATAGTTAAGCTTTTTTCAAGTGAAGTTTAATTCAAAGTTTGATTACACTTTTGAACGTCTTTTTTATTAGGGGACGAGAAACATTTAATTCCACCTTTCCAACACATGTCAACATCTAAGACGTAAAGTTTGTTGATTTGCTGATAAAAGAAAACGTTGAATTTGAAACAGCCCGATTCTACGTTACAACTAATGAAAATTAGTTCAGTTTTTCTTGGACAAAAATTTAGACTTTTTTTCATCCTAGCCCCCCCCCTAAAAAATTGATAGCAGATTTTGTGAATTTCAATTACGTTTCTAGTGCATATCAACTAAAATGATATTGCTAAAAACCAGCTGTTGAAAGACAAAATATTTCTACTCTAAATGAGAATATTAGTTTGAATACTTCATGGAATTAAATATATTGATCTCTCTGAAAATTAATCATTTCTTTTGAGGCATAATTTCCATCTCATCTAAACATCTCATCTAAAATAAATGTGCTTTTCAGCTAAGATTTAATTGTATCTCTCATCTTTCTGAAGACGCCATAGACACTATATTCACCCACCTTCAAGATTAAGTAAACTGATACAGATTTCTAAACGTTTTCAGCTTGAAAACTCTACTTGGAAAACTGAGAATATTTCATTGAAAATTTTTCAAAAATCTGTAAAATTTTAAACGTTCCAACTTTGAAAACGAGTTAAAGTATAGAGAATATTCTATTACGTTGAACATTAAATAAATTGCTATGGAGTTTTAAACGTTTCAACTTTAAAACTTTTATCAGTGCTGAGAACATTTTATCTCATTGAGCATTAAATAAATTGCAAAAGAATTTTGAACGTTTGGAAAGTCTTAGGTTGGTGCTGATAATACATTACAAACATTAACATTGAATAAATGACTATAGATTCTCATTTCGGCGCTGATTATAATTCATTAGCCTGAACATTAAATAAATTACCATAGAGTTTTAAACGTTTTAAATTTGAAAACTCTTATTATAGCACTGACGGTAGTAATCAATTTGAATATTAGATAAATTGATGAAAAGTTCTAAAACCTTTCATTTTGAAAACCCCTATAACTAAGAATCTTAAAATTGGGTTCAATTCTAGCTGTTAGAGAGACTTGTTTAATGTTACACTATTTTAAGTATTCTGAGGGGCCGCATTGTTCCTATTTCATCAATTATTCGTATTTTTCCTTCTTCACGTATACGTTGAACCGGTAATCCTTGAGTGTTGCCCATTGCATTTTAATCTTGAGCCTAAGTAAAACATTCTCTGGTCGACTAAAGAGAATCCTAGACAACACTCAATAAAACAACATACTCCTAAGGAAGACAGAAATCGCTCGAAACGTTGAAATAAAAACAACAAAGATGAAGTTACACATATCTCCCGCTTTACAAAAGTTCGCTTTACACAATTTTTTCGCTTTAATGAAAAAAGTTAAAAAGTGAACATAGGATTCACCGTTTGTTTTACAACAGTTCGTTATAGGGGAAGCATGCACCCTCTCCCTCTTTCTCTCCTCCTATACTATACACCTGTACCTCCCATCACCCGAATATCCAACAACCAAACCTAACATGCTATAATAACTATTTGGGGGTCTTTGAACTCTCAATTTTCCCATAAATAAATGATAATTTCTTCTTTAATATACGCCTTTTGGCTTAAAAGAGTTTTTTTTATTATTGGAAAGCTTTACTTTTAGATGTCACGAGACACCTGTACTACTTCAAATAATTTGCAGATAAGTAAGCTGATTTCTAATATCTATAAAGAATTTTCATAGACCCGTTTGGTAGAGGCAACGCCTGATAGCCTTGCTTCAAATGATAATGAATGTGTCAGCGAAAAAGGAGAGGCTGGTTTGAGGACTTCGTGAATGTCTCCTTGGGTATGTGAGGTTTGTAATCAGGACTGAATCGGCTTCATTCCAAGTTCTTTTCATGTTTCAATCTGTCAGAATCGATTAGATAACCTGTTTCGATTGGTGTCATTCATTCACATTTATGGCTTAATAGAAGCTGAAATTATGGACCAATTTGCTGACAGATTCATTCCTTAGAGAAGGGGAGACACTGTAAATGGGTCCTGGCACACAGATGAAGAGAGTCATTTGCTTTCAAGTACACTCGCTCATATGTACACGCTCATACATACACATACACATATTAATGAATATAGATGAAGATAAATTATTCAGATACGTAGATACAAACTGCCCATGATAGACTGGTATGAAAAGAAATGGTCAGATTTTGTGAAGGCTAAGACAGCTACCTCCATGAAATCCTCAAAAGAATAAGAAATCACACTAATTTGGCAAGCTTTCGGTAGAGCAAGCACGACTTTCAAGAACAAGAAAATCTCACCTTAAAAGAAGGGTATACAACCAATGCATCCTCCCGATAGTCACCTATGAAGTGGAGATATTTTAGCAGAGAAGAGACTTTGGGGGGTCAAAACTGGGAGGAATCTTTTTACGTAGAAGTAAAAATCAGATGATTTTTTCCCAACTTTTAGGGGTCCCAATTGGTGGCTATTTTCTTTTTTTAGTAGTCACAATTTTTCTACCACTTTTAGGGGTCAAATTTTACCTCGGGAGTCAAAAAGGGGAAGGGGCTTTTTTTACTTTTTGGGTTCAAAATCAAGGAGGATATTTTTTCTCACTTTTAGGAATTGAAATCCAAAGAATTCCTTCTCCACTTTTAGGGGTCAACATTTTTAATATTATACCTCTCCTTTTAAACTTCCTACTATCTTTTAACATCAGGCCCCTCTTTTTTATATATCAGTCAACCAATCTTAGAAATTAGCCCTACTTCTTTCTAGAATCAATGCTTTATCCCTTAACCTTTTTTTGATATCAATCACTTTTTACATAACACCAACCTGTTTTCACTCTTTCAGCCCAACATCCTTTTTTTACATTAGCACCCACTTTTTTAACATTACCCCTGCTTTTTTTCAAGAGTGTTAAAAGTGTTACAGAATCAATTTTAAAAACAAATTAGATTAAAGCTATCTGATTTCAGTCTATTTTTCTATTCCTATTCTGGACAGCAATTCAAACCACCCGGATCTGGTATAGTGAATAGATATCGACAAAAGAAGATAAACAGTATATTTAAAGCCGGACAGACTGACATAGACACTAGAATAGCGACAGATGAACCAGGGTGTGGATGAATGAAAGCAGACTTAAAACAGACAGGCGAATAGAATGAGGGGGGCAGAATCCTATGTTGTGAACAAAATAAAGACTATAACAGGAAGGTAAATCTCTTTTGGTAGTGGTAGAGATTCAAATCTGGAATGTAGCTGGGCTGAAAGACCCGGGTGATGCGATATTTTGCAAAAAAACCTGCACAAATCTTGAAGTATGACTGTGATGGCCATTGTGAATACGATGGTCACACAGTATACAAGCTCACTCAATGGCCTCATACTGCTGACTAAACCCACACAAGCGTATCTGTTTAGCAATGCGTAGTAAGGTCCACCTAAATTGGTTGCCAAGTTACATCATGTGTGCACTACTGGTTATCAAGATATTCAAAACAGCTGGATACTTTCCAGACAGTCTTTAATGTCACGTATGCGTGTGTGTGTGTGTGTGTAGATTTGCGCGCGATATTAACGACAATGTTTGATGAATAAACAATTTACTGTCTCGAGGGTTACAGTTTCGACAAAATACAATAATTTTCAAATAGTTTGTCTTTCCACATTATTAATATCATCCTGTCAGATATCATTATCCAAATAGTGATTACACTTATATATATATATATATATATATATATATATATATATATATATATATATATATATATATATGTGTTTGTGTGTGTTTGTGTCTGTGTATGTGTGTGTATGTATGTATATACGTGTGTCATGTTATATGCACTCTTCAGCATCTGAAAATATGTTTTTTGGCCAGTTGGTGAAAAGAGCGAGAGGCAAGAAATGTTAACATTCACCTGGTAAGTATGCTTGTAGATTTTATTTTGTAAAATAATAGCTCTATTTGCTTTGATAAATATCTGTTAAGTATCATCAAGAACAGAAAAATTCCGTTACCTCTTGTATTCTTTTTGTTAAAAACATATGAACGATATGCATATATATATATATATATATGTATTATTGTGTCATCCACAGACATCTGTTTTGTTGGTTTTACAACTCTTCAGTGTAGCTATAGACAATCCATTATCCCATCCAGTACCACTAAGCAGGTTTGAAACCTTCGCTTCAGCCCCGGAGGCCAGTATCCAACCGCTGAGCCACAGAACTGGACAGTCAGTATGACTGGATTTGAGTTTTATATTCTATTTTTGCTTCAATCTCCTATCCACAAGAATGCTCTATTCCTATGGAAAAGCATTGCATAACGCTTACAATGAACGAGTTACCTCACTTAAAGAGTGTTCAACCCTGAATAGAGGAGCGTTAATTATTGTGTCATCCACAGACAGCTGTTTCATTGTATTACAACTCTTCAGTGTGGCTATAGACAATCCATTATTCCATCCAGTACCACCTGGTAGGATTGAAACCTTATATATATATATATATATATATATATATATATATATATATATATATTTGTGTGTGTGTGTGTGTTCGTTCGATCCTCACGGGATACCCTATACTTGTGACCTCATTCCAGACGAAGGTCAAATTAGTAGATACCTTGGAGCCTACCGCCGAGACGTACTGCTGAACAGATTGGTCTCACAGATCATTACTACTAAGCACTGAGTGTGGTCTTTATTAAGTGCATATAACGTGTGGCCTTGTACCAGACTAAGTGAAGTTTGGTAAATATCTGGGTGTGTTTCCATGGATTAATGGTTAGCAAGCTGGTCTCGAAGATAATCATCACTGAGACGTGATTTGATGATCCTGTATAAGCTCTTCAAAATAAAATCAAAGAGAACTAGAAAGCACCCAGACAGCACATACCTCTGACAACTCCCTTGTTAGAAGGGGTAATTGAGCATTGATCACCCCCACAATTTAATAAGTTTTTCTGTAGCCTATTATTCATCATTCCACGAAGTTACATCGAAATGCACTGAAAACTGTTCGAGATATCTGGTTGACAGTCATTAACTTTTGGCGATATTATATCCTGTGGACATATAACTGCGTCGTAGCGGAAGTAATTGTGCATAAATCCACCCTTGACTCCAATCACTTATTCTATAGCCTATTGTCCACCCACACACTGAATTACATTGAAAATTATTGGGAACCTTCGGAGATATCGAGTGAACAGTCATGACCGTATGCATAAATGTATGGGGAAAACGGGAAAATATTTCAATCAAAAATCCTTGGATCAGTCTCCATTCAACAAACTCTTTCGTATTGCATTGACAACCTTTGGACGTATTTTCATATAAATTTATCGAGAACCTTCGGAAATATCTTGTGGGCAGACAGACGCGAAGACACAATCGAATACATATACGTCTATAACTTCGTTGACTGAGGTAAATACATAGTCGGTCATACGCAAAAAATTAATCGCAATTCTAGTTCTGTTTCCTGCTAGGCTTAACATGTCGTTGCAATTTGTTGACTGGGTGATTTGGAGAATATTTTCTCAGTGAACACATTGTCTATTCGATAGTTTTTTCTTGGTTTTCTTGACGCCGTTATGACGTGGAGATTACTGCGCAGAAAATAGCGCAGAACAAATCATTGATATCGTTTGGCAATGGCTGTCTATTACTGATAAATGACTTATCAATACTTACTGGGTTGTGTAAAAATTGTTTCTTTTTGCACATAAATGAGCAAATCGCATTGCATACAAGGTCTTCGAAGACAAAGAAGAAAATGAAGAAGGTCTTTATTCCAGAAACCAAAACATACATAAAATAAGCATTGTAAGAGGGGCGTGGTCTTACCTCAAAGGTACTCTTACGCCCAACTCACCAAGACTATTGAATATTTAATTTTATAGTTATGAACATACATGGGAATAAAAGAACCAAAAACCTGAATTATTGAGTAAAACTAATAAAGGAAGAGAAAAGAAAGAAAATTTGCCTCAGCAAGTGGTACTGCTTTAATAACAGTAACAAGACTAACCTACTAAATCATATAACAAACAACACATCAGGAAGGACTGAGATGAATAAAACACACAATCAAATTTGATGCACTAAACTAAGAAGTTTCTCTAATTAATGATCCCAAACCATCCAAATGGTCTTGTGATGATATTATATATATAAATGATCAGCAACAGGCAATATGTTTCAACAAAATATATAGCCGGATGCTGAAGAGTGCGTTAAGCACGAAATCTTACATGCATTGGATATATATATATATATATATATATATATATATATATATATATATAGATAGATAGATAGATAGATAGATAGATATATAGATATAGATATATATTTTTGCAAATCTCATTTTATATACTAATAGCTCTATTTACTCTGATAGATATTGAGCACTGTGATTAAATATCATCAACAACCGAAAAATCTGTTCTCTATTTCTTTCTAAGAAATTGAAAAAAAAAACACAATGATATATATGTATATATATATATATATATATATATATATATATATATATAATTTTTTCCTTTTTTATTGTATAAATCATCGGAGGTCAAGCAAATGGGAACAAAATACGATGTGTTTTTTCTTAGTTCCGTATAAGAGCAACCATAAATTAACCATGACTCAAATAATTAATTAAAAAATATACCATTTTTATTGATCAGATTTTTAATTGAGGAAATGCTGTGTCTTACTTTTCAGATGGTTCCATCATTAACTTTGTTTATTCATCCATGAAAATATGTTATCAGTAGAGCAAGACAATTACTTGAACTTACATCCTACTCATTGGAGGCCCCTTTTTCAATTCTAACATTTTCTCTTGATTCTCCCACTATGTAAGTGTTTTTTCTATATATTTTTTTCACATGGACTCGTCATTTTTGTTAGGAACCGTCAACCAAAACTGTCACCAAAGTGTTATAAGTTTCTTCATTTTCTAAGTTGGCCTGTCGGTCTGTTTCGCTGGCTATGAATGTATGTAAGTAACGATGTATCAGGCGTGAATGGAGCCAAAAAAAATACTCCCTGTTATATCTAGAAAAACATTTGGTTTTTCATGGAGGGGGGGGGGGCATGGACTAAGGAAGAATTGATTGAATTTTGCTCTATGTTCAGAATTCTTTTTCGATTTAAACATATTTTTCATATATTAAAATAATGGTCTGAAATATGAAAAATCCTCTTAACTCAGTTAACTCTCCTGCATTGTAACTATAGATGGGGTGATGTTCATTCAGTTTTTGTCAGTGTATGGCATTGGCGCCCTCTGAATGCTCTGATATCTAGAGATCTCTCACCTACGGCTATGTGATAACTTCATACACTCAGTCTGCAACGGTAAAATTACGGCATACAAGTCGCCATTTCAAGTGTGAAAAACATCTCTCCAAAATCTGGTAATAACTTCTACAGCAGACATTAAATGTGACCCTATGACCAGAGAGTTCCTAGAAGGAAAAATAGCTTGTCGATCAGCAGCAGCAGCAGTCTTTTAGCATCCGTTGACATAGATTCTCTTCAAAATCTTTATCATGGGCGTTGCTGAGCCAATACATTCTGAACTTGTCGAGTTCGTCAAGCCATTTTTTGCCGGACATTGTTTCGCATATGATCTCTAGGGATCCGTGGGGATCCACTTTAAGAGCTACCGTGTCCTGCGGCTGTCTGACATTCTTGAAGCATAACTAGCCCATTACTATTTGAGTTTTCTAATGAATTGTATCATATCTCTAACTCTCATATACTGTGCTGTTTTGTGATTTCTAAATGCAGGGATTCTCTCCCGTGCACGTTGCACACTTCTCAGTTTAAGAGCGAGTCTTTTGGTTAGTTTTCATCTTTCAACACCATGGCTTTTGGGGGGGGGGACTAATGGGATTTTTTCTTCTTGAAGGTTAAGCTCAATCTTCCGAAAGCTTGCCAATCAATTTTCCAATAAGAATAAATTCATAGTTTTCCTTTCTTATCTGCGGGGAATATGTTCCAAACCCTTTCATCGGATTTCTGAAACTGCAGGTCAATTTTTTAATTAGGCATAAGAGATTGACAACAGTATAAATAATAAAATATAACAATACTGTATTTATATAGTTTGGTAATGGATTGAAGATTCTTTCTTTCCTTGGATCTTAGCAACCTAAGCATACGATTTTTCCTTCCCTTATCAAGTCAAGAACTTTCAACTTCTCAGTTAATACAAACACTTTATGGCTTCTCTTTGACATATAGGAATTGAAAGTATCACAACTCTTTTGCTTCGAGACCTTTATTAAGTAAAACAAGATTAATTCATCTCTGAGGTTACTAGCGGTTAACTGAAACCGTGAATAAGAGGGACCACTGTATGGTGAATTTATTCAACTTACTTAACGTAGAAACAGACAGTAAAGACAATAAAAATTCATGACTAATTTTTTTTTAAATTGGGTATAATAATCATTATGTATGATATGGTCGGATTATTTTCCTCGTCTATACCAATTAGCCGACCGAGTATTGATATCAATAGCATCTGGGGGCCTCTCATCATGAGAGACTTCTCAAAAAAAGGCAAAAACTTGTTATCCAATGAAGGGGGGGGGCTTGGAATTACCCCGATAACAGAACCCGGATATACAGGAAAACGGATACGGCGTGTCCAGTCCAACCGAGCATGCGCACTGATTAGCGATTCCGCATTCCAGAACTAACAACCTCCGACGAAGGCTGGAGGGTACACAGCTAGAACGGTGTGAAAAAATGAACACATAGACGAGGAAAATACTCCGACTATATCATATATAATGAATAGAAATTAAAAAATATGAAAATGACAACACACGCTACTTCTGAACTCGGATAAAAGCCTGATTTTCAAAATATGTCTGCCTTCTTGGATACTGGCGCAATATAATTCAGCTAAGCTCAGTAAATATCTGCATGTACATTGCTCTTGTTTTATTGACTCATCAGATGACAGTATTGACCAATCAGGTAACAAAAAATAGTTTTGTGGACTAAGCAGACAACAAAAAATAGTCCTCGGTTCCAAATAAGGAATTCTGTGGAAACGGCTGGTCACTTGAATGAAGCTACTACTTTTTCCATCTTGTTTTTTTTTTTAGATTAATGTCTATATCACTGATCAGTGGCAAATGGCGGAACAAGCCCACTTGTTTGTCCAACTGTCCATTCTTTTCGGTGCACTGTACGTGTATGGCAGCTGTTACTCTGAAAAATAAACAATCTATTCGTATTTTCCTCTTCTCTGACGTCTGCCCGGGAATCGGTGGTCAGACAATCAATAAAAGTCTAAAAGACGATTTTATGTTTCAAGATTGTTTCAAAATCACTACTCTTCCATTTTCCGGTCTTTTCTTTACATTTTTATTTTCTTCCGTTGTCTACATTCAACTCAAACGAGGTTTTTAGGCGGCTTTTTATTTTTCTTTCCTGTCTCTTTTTTTCTTTTCTACAAATAAATACCCGTTGCTTCGCTCACGGTATACCTAAAGCGGTATTTATGTCGGTATGTTTGCACATTAATTTGAAAGATTGACACAAGGTATTTTCTTGTATTCAATTTGCATTAAACTTGAAAGAATTAAAAAGCTTACAGGTAGATTGCATAGAGTGGGTCTGTATCATAACCCCCCCCCCCCCAAATCATTTCCTTTCATTATATAGCTACAGGATTAATTATTCGGTTTAAGCTTAATTAAGATATCATGAATGGAATTTTGAAGAAGGGAAGAAGGATTCTTACATGGAAAAACATTTCCACAAATTAGTTTTTAACAAAGTGATCTTATAATGAATAAATTCAGTAATTAAGGAGTAAATACCAGACGTTTCATTGGATCGAATCAGGACTTGAAGAGAAAATACTTTGTAGAATTGTTCTCCGTTCGCTAGTTTGTTTACTCTCGACAGTCAGACAGACGGGTGGGTCGCTTATTATGATATATATTTTCTTTCTTTCCATTTCCTTTTTTCTTTCTTTTTGCTTTGCATTAGTTTTTTTTCCTCTCTTTCTGAAACCATTTTTGTCACTCATTTCGGACTCGTTTCTTTATATTTCGCACACTTACCTGAGTGCAACAATGATCTACAAACGCTGGTGACGGATATGTAACGATCTCTAACCAAACAAACAGGCTTACTACGGCACAAAGTGAGCCAGAGGAAGGGAAAGAAGATTAAGATGATATGAGATCCTGTTTGGCATGAAAATCAGCTTTCAAGGTCCGGTATTCAATTTGGGCAAGGTTGAGAATTAGAATACAACTGTCAAAATCGAAGAAGCAAAACTGGAGAAAGTAGACCACAATATCTTTATGGAACCCACAAAAGAAGAAGAAATCAAGCGAAGAATCACTTCGGTAGAGCAAGTTCAACCATAGAAAACAAGACGATCCCATTAATCCTAATAAGAAAAGTATTCAACCAATGCATTCTCCCGATAGTCACTTATGGAAATGAAACATGGAACCTAACCGAGAGAAGATCTACAAACTGAGAAGCATGCAACGCACGCATGAAAGAATCATGCTCAAGCTTACATAGATAGATCACAAGACAGGGAAGTATATCAAAGAGAAAACAGGAGTCTGAGACATCATAGAATCTACTAGAAAACTTAAATGGCAATGGGCAGACCGTGTTGCAAAAATGGCAGACTACCGATGGACTCACAACATAGATCTCCAAAGATTACATGCGCAACCGAGGCCGGCAGAATACAAGATGGAGAGATGAACTAGACAATGTCAGAAAGTGCAGGCTCTGCGACGCCCACAATAAAGAGATATGGCGATTCATGGGGAAGGTCTATGTCCGACGACGGTCGATTAAAGACCGATGATGATGAATAGATAGTCAAAATTTCAATCTGTGATTTCTTGGAAGATTGGTGTGAAATTTTTTCCCTTATTTAAATTCAATAATCAGTAGTAATATAATGATCGGTGGGACTCGCTGTATATAAATACATCACATTCAACAACCATACACACACACAAACACATACACACACACACACACACACACATATATATACATGTGTGTATATATATATATATATATATATATGTGTGTGTGTGTGTATATATATATGTGTGTGTATATATATATATATATATATATATATATATATATATATATATGAAACAACTTGAATATTGGCGTAGTTCAACCAAATTTTGCACAGATTTGGCAAGCATACTCTCTGAATCTAGGGGGATGTTTCAAAATGAAAAAAAAGTTTTGAGAAAAATATGAAGGGTCCTAGAGGTGGGTCTTCACAATGTAACTATAATGATAAACAGACCTATTACTTATCATTCAGTATACATATACTCATCTTATAATCTATTATATCATATTATCGTACATCTATCATATAGATATATATCTTTGGCTCTGTTTATTACTGATTGTTTCTACGTCTTCCTTTGAAAATTGGCGCTGCTCAACCAAATATGGTACCTAATCAGTTGACATGTGTATGTTTCTTAAAATGGTTTGAGAAAGAAACACACTTATATTAGAAATTTACAATATAACTATAATGCTAAACTGGATTCATATATATACTAGCTGGAAACCACCTGAGAGTGCAGATTTCTGCTAGTGTCTCTCTCAATATGTATTTATATATTCTGCTGATATTCATCTGTTTTTTAATCAATTAGTGACAAAGACTGGGCAAATTTCTTATACATTTTTATACTAAAATAGAGGATCCACTGAAAGCTGATACCAGTTCATAATTACCTCTGACAGCGAATTTAAAGAGATATTTGCATTCTGTTGCATCTATCTGTATTTCCATCAAAAAATCTGTCTGTCCATACGATGTATCCGAAAGTACTCTTGTAGAAGGGTTGATGATTGGGTAAGAAAGAGTTGGTTGAATTGAGAGGGCAGGAATTTTTTTGATCGTAAGATATTTTTCATTTTTTTTCCATACATTTACGTACATGTTCATCACTGCCCACGAGATATCTCAAAAGGTTCTCGATGTATTTCAATGAAATTTTATGGAAAGGTCGACAATTGGCCACAGGAACAGTGATCAAAATTACCTCCCTAACGTTTTAGTTATACATGTATACGACTTATTACCACCTAAGCTTCATGTCTGTTCAAACGATAACTCCCAAAGTTCTCAATGAATTTTCAAGAGATTTTGTGGAAGAATAGGCAAATAGGTAACAAACAAATTAAATGTGAGTGCAGATCTATGCACAGTTCGTTCTCTGAGTGCTTTCTAGTTCTTGGTAAGTTCCTGAAATCTCTTCATGTATGTACGTAGATATGAAGCTTCTTCGCACCTACTTAGACGCACACCAATCCGATTATCCTATCTGAATCGTCTATAATAGACTATAGCTTATAACGAAAACTACAAACACAAATAAATGACATTATGAGATGGAAGGGGGAAAGAAAAAACGATAAATAATGAGGTATTTATTAACAAGTGATTTACTTGCAAACGATTTCTCATCTATTTTCGGGGGATACATGCAGGTAAATGTAGGGGAGAGATGAGTGCTTATCAATACAACATCACACGTGCTTAAAAAGATGTGTGTGTATATATATATATATATATATATATATATATATATATATATATATGTGTGTGTGTGTGTGTGTGTGTGTGTGTGTGTGTGTGTGTGCTAGTTTGTTTGTACCAGTGTGTACAGGTGGCAAATGGAACATTGTATCACGGGTGTGCTTTCCGCTCCGGATACACCAAAATGCCAAAATATTTTAGTATCTGTGAAAAGCAACCTACAGTAAAATGTAGGGAAGGTGATCCCGATTAAAATTTTTCAAGTTTCACACCTTCCTTCATTCGACGTTCCAAACCGCGGAAAAATATAAAGAGATAAGAGACTAGGAGGAAAGTCTGAGAGGCTTTTAAGGATTTATTCTAAAAAGCAAATTCAAAACATTTTCTCCTCCTGTTTTATGTTTCACTATGCATCTGCTAATAACGGGAATTTAGAAAATGTGCAACTCTAAGGGACCTTTCATTAATTTTCTGATTATGATTGGAACTTTACAATATTTTTGTGTTTTTGTGCATTGTACCTGACAGATACAAAGCATCATACGCCCCGGATATGTTCACCAAAACTAAGTGCTTATCAATATAACATCACACGTGCATAAAAAGATAACACACACACACACACACACACACACACACACACACACACACACACACACACACACACATATATATATATATATATATATATATATATATATATATATATATGTATGGTACAGATCAGGCTAGTAGTATAACATGATATAATAATATATTAATAATATAAAGCAACTTCTGATATGTAATGGATTTATTTCATAGAGTGCTCGATACATACAACTTTTTACGATGGAAGTTAAGTTGTTTTAGAGTAACAGCAACACACATACTAATAAATCAAAAAGTAAAGTAGATAATTTGCTCTAATGTCCATCATCCTTAAAACTTCCTATCACCATTTTTTACCTCCAAACATGCCCAAACAAATCATAAATTAAAGATTAAGAATAATACTATCCACTAGAGCCACATAGGATATCAACAGGGGCAATAAAACTCAATGCCAAAGGGTAGACAATTTCGTGGATATAAATGGGCTACTCGTAAACCAAAGGGTTGATTTCATGACTGTATTGAAAAAATCCAGGATGGTCTTAAACTTTTGAGAAGCACTGTATAAATAGTAATTAAAAAGTACAATGTCTGGTGAGTGAATATTTTCAAACCAATTCAACCATATACAAATATCCCGTTCTTTAGACCGGCTTTTAGTACAATTAACGTCTGTCCATGTTACTTGTCCCATCATCTCTTCTGTCCCATATTGTTGTTAAGTAAATACTTTGTATCGGCTGTCACAATAATGTCCAGCAGGGACGCGTGTTGCGTTGATTATGTAGAAGTAACTAAGATAATAAAGCGGGTTCGAATCATTTTCTGTGCTTGATTTGGTTATTTTGAATATGTTAGCTGATTCGTGCGTCGTATTTTGCTGATGATTCACAAGTAATATCTTCATTCGACCGAGCTCAGCTTTAACATGGCTGCCAAACCATGGAACATTGTTCAGTAACCGATCTCAAGAACGAAATGCCACAAACCACTTATCACACTTTCGCTGTTTATTAATAAATAAAATATGCCAATTCTGACAATTCTTAATGCACGCTGATATGAAAGCTGTCACAATAGAATCAAAAGTGACCTTTTTGAATGAAGTTAGTTAAATCTAAACACTCTTTATGTCATCAAACGATAAATACCGAAAAAAACTTTTTGTTTATTTTTTTATTTGATATTATTTGAGTTATTCGTACAAATAGTAGTAATGAGGCTACAGCTGAAAGCAACAAAAAATAAATTAATTAAAAACACAGATCAAACAATTTGTTTGGGGATTTTTTTTACATTTGACCCCTACTTTCAGTGCAATATTCACATAACGTGTCAATGATGGCATTTCAGAATTTTAAAAAATTCGAATTTTCAAAAATAGTCGAATTAAAGATAAAATCTCTATAAATCTCTTTTACGCAAAATAGCCACGAATTATTATCACCCGATGAGTGAAAAATATTGTGAATAAGCAATATTTTACTTTCTTTTAGTTTTTTAACTTCGTAATTAAGACAATTTTTTTGCAAGAAACCCCTAGGAACCGTTTTCAAAAAGGCAAACAGGGTCTATATTTCCTGACTATTATCATATTATATGACTAGGTCATATGTACCCAAATTTAATCACTTCTCCTGTATCCACCTGTCAACAAATACAGAACCTTTGGAAATATCGTATGGACGGACAGGACCGATAACAAAAATCTTTAAAAAAATATCTCAATAAAAAACAAATGCCCGGATCCATCCCAAAATTTAATCACTCTTTTCCCACGGCTTATCTTTCAACTAAAGATAATCAAAATTCATTGAAAACTTTCAGCGATATTGCCTGTAGATACAGAATTTTTTTTCAAAGGACAGAAAGATATTTTTGTGGGTTTTTCTTTCATGTTTGTTCCTGTCTACTGAACGATATCCCCAATTTTTTTTAAAGAATTCTAATGGAATTTTGGGAAACAGTAAGGGGGAAGTACTCGGATTTTGAGATGGATCCAACGGTTCGTTTTTGATTGAGAAATATTCTTCCGTTTTAATGTTTTATACATTTCTGTATTCACTCCTGACTCTTCACACGGTATCTCCAAAAGTTCTCAACGAATTTTAACGGAATTTTGTGGAAAAAGAATTAAATAATTTTTGGTCGAATCCAGGAATTTCTTCTTGACTGGAAGAAATGTTTGCGAATTTGAAGAAAAATACATTTCAGTATTCGCCCCTGTCTGTCCTTATGATTTCTCCAAAAGGTCTGAATAAATTCTGATGACATCTCGCGGAACAGTAAGACCAGAAAGAATGAAGAAGCTATTGATTTTTAAAGTTGGATTAGGAATTCGTTTCTGATTGGGATGTACTTCTGTTCTAATGTCTTATACATTTTGTATTCACGCCTGCCTTTCACACGGTATCTCCGACGGCTCCCAATGGATTTTAATGAAATTTCTCGAAAGGGTGTGCCATCTTATAAGGAAGAATTGATTAGATTTGGGAGGGGGATCCAGGAATCTATTCTTGGCTTATTCTCGCGTTTTTTTAGATATATATTTCTGTATTTGCTCCTGCCTGTCCGTATGACGTAAGGTGAGGAGCTTGGTAAGGAAGAAGTCACTGAATTTTGGAATGGATCTAGGAATTTGTTTTTTATTTAAAGATATTTTTACGTTTTGATATTTTACATTCTGTATCGACTCTTGTCAGTCTATTCAACATCTCCAAAGGTTCCTAATGAATTTCGATGGAACGCTATAGCACGTA
Source organism: Thysanoteuthis rhombus (assembly GCA_963457665.1). NCBI lineage: Eukaryota > Metazoa > Mollusca > Cephalopoda > Oegopsida > Thysanoteuthidae > Thysanoteuthis > Thysanoteuthis major. The sequence continues at coordinate 42,040,123 of OY735217.1, read as the reverse complement.
TTAAGTGAGATATGATCGAATTTGGGGGCAGATCCAGGAATTCGTTTTTGATTGAGGGATATTTTTCATTTTATTTCTGCGTACATGATAGCTTTAAAATTTCTCAATGAATGTCAACCGAATTTTCTAGAAAGGTGGATCATGAATAAGTTTTTTCGATTGACAAAGTAACTTATTTATCGCTATTAAAGGTCAATTCTTCAACCAAAAAAGAAATCATTACAAACGCATGTCTGCGTGCATATACATTCGGCGAGAACATCCTGCACGAGGTATGTCCGGAAAGTATCCCGAGAACCGCTTGCGTGGACTTCATGTAAATTGAAAGTCAATCAGAGGGGACCTTACCGAGCATAAGTGGATAGGTGCTCCCTGTGGGTATTCAGTCGTCAGAGAGACACCACTGAGTAGGCTTGTGTGCTTTTTGAGCGTCATATTCACAATGGGCGAGCAAGTCATATCTCGTGTCTTGGGCAGGTTTTTTTCATGGTAAAACATCGCATCATTCAGGTCTGTCAAGCCCCGTTACAGTCCATTTGGCTCTCTGTGACCTCTGGCCTAATCTCAGATCCTGCACAAGATTATGAAGAACAAGTAGAAACAGCTGGAGGCGATCCCGAAAGAGGACTTTACAGACAGTTTGTTTTGTTTTTTAAGTGGAAGGGGCGCTACGATAAGTGGGTGATGTTCCAAAGAAAATACTTTGAAGGGTATTTGGCCACCATTGTCTTCGGTTGGCTATTTTGGGTTAAAAATAAGTGGCTGGATACTTCCCAGGTAGACCTCGTATATGTATGCTTGATTCTAAACTGATATGTCTATGAATATTTCTTTTAGCAATTTCGGGTTTACAGCTATTGCATTACAGAGAAAATTAATACCCCGCTACTGAGAGGAATGTATGCATGCCTTTCTCAGGGGATTTAATACAAACTGTCACAGATTGAGCTCAGTTTACCGATTCCATTCACCGTACCGTTAACCGTCAGGTCAACCGCACCTCTTATATGAGAATATCTATAAATATTTCAGCGATTTCCGTAAAGATTAAATAGGATGAGTGCAATGATCGGGTCGGTTTTGTCTTTCTCCCGCCACTCCTCATTTCGCGCATGCGCAACTTCAAAAGCTCCCGTCGTTAACCGAGAAAACGTTAATGCGAGAGATTGATTCACTTTAGTAGATAAATGCGAACGAAATTAATCGAGCCATTTGAATGCAACTGCATTTAAAGGCAGGAGAAGGGGCTGTTATAAATACATGCTTTTGTCAAGCGCTAATACCTCTTGTCTTATTATAAAGCAAGCTAAAGAGAGGAGACGACGATTTGGTTGGAAGAGATGGGAGCTGGGAAGGTGTTGGGTTGTATGAAAGAGGGAGAGAGAGTTAAGAATTAGAGGCAGAAAGAAAAAAGAAAGAAAGAAAGGAAGAAAGAAAGAAAGAGGCTGAGAAAGGTATTTGCAGAATGAGATAGATAGATAGATAGATAGATAGATAGATAGATAAGAACGGACTAAATAGAGCAAGGGATAGGACAGTGGGGGCTGGGTTATATGTAAGGTGAATAGGGAGTGGGAGTTAGAAGGTGGAGAGGGAAAGAATTGAACAACTTCCGGGATGATGATGATGATGATGATGATGATGATGATGATGATGATGATGGCGGCAGATATGGAGCGCCAAACTGAGTAAGTAAGAAGAAGCGGAAACGTCGATGTAATCAGAGAGATCATTTGAGTTCGTTCATCCGTATGCATGTATCTATCTCAGCCAGTTCATATCTATCTGAATCAGTTTCTATCTAGCTATCAATCGACGGATAGATAGGAATTAAGATAAATAGATTTCAGTCGGTTGATATCTTCCCATCTACTTATCTGTCAATAGATAGATGGATAGATAGATGAGAACCAATTAGGATACATCGGATGATTGACTGATTTAAATGTACCCAAGGTAAACACATAAAATCATCGGAAATATGACCCAAACGGACGTTTCGTTGTCCGGATTTCATGTCCGGAATTCCTATTCCAGATTCCCGCACCGTTTCTCTCTAAAGGTGTTGGTTTCTTAATCTTAAATTAATGTATAGTAATGAGCTGCATAAAAACAGAACCTTGAATCTCAATATTTTCTTTCTGAATTTAGGGGATGAGGGTTTATCCATATGCATAGATAGACCGGTGTTTTCATCTTGGTTGTTCTTTCTAACACATTTTTTTCGGATGTTGTACAAACCTTAAAAAGATCGTAGGATACAACGGTCGAAAGGCTGTGTTAAAAAGAAGAACCAAGATAAGGACAACAGTCAAGATCTTAATACTTTAACCTTAGTCACAAAAGCTGATCATCTGAGTAAGTATTTGAACATATTTATTCATAGTTGACATTGCAGATTTTTTAAATTATATACTTGGACCAGGAGAATTTCCAGGTAGGAATTGCTCATCTCAAAGTTACAGCTCTGAATTCCGATCACTTAGAATTGAACATTGGCGTCTCAAATCGACAATTGCACCGAGCGTAGGGAGGTAGAATTGCATGCATTAAACTGAGCATCGTACTGGTTTCATTTTGAAACAAGACTGACTGCTCAAAGTAAGGTTCTAAAATAAGATTACTGAACAGATAAAGATTATTAAGGTTGTTTGTATTGAGATAAAGATTGTCTCATACACCATAACTATGCAGGGTAAAGCTTAGTAAGCCCATCAAAATATACCACCATTATTGTGAGATAGATCCTCACTGGGTGTCCAGACTTGTTGCCTTATGTTCTCCAACACTCATTTTCAACCTTTTTCATCTCACGGTTCAGCAAGGTAGGCAGTAAACTGGTTGAGACACACAGTGTTATAACTCCTATTCTCACGATGTTGGCAGAGGAAATCGGCGCCTCTGCTCAATGGGATTCAGGGGAGAATTTAGAACAGCCATTTGGACCTATAATGGACAACACATTTATTTATTACATCATTGGAAAAAGGCGTTTAATGCACTCTTAAAGGTACCCATAACGTCAAAACGTATTAAAATGTTATGTTTGTGTGTATCCTGGGAACATTGTCGCCAAGCTCTTGTTATAAAGAGGATCGACCCTCCTATAAACTCCCACAGCACACCTACGGATGCTTCGTGGCACAACATTGTGCCACGGTCCATTGATTGAAAATCACCGATCTACAAAGATAAGCTTGATAAATATCGTCAATCGGGGTCGGTAGATATAGTCAGCTAATCACACCAATTACCTTTTTTAAGATAACTGAGGGTTTACAACCAGTGCATCCCCCCTCTAATCACATAGGGGGCTGGAACATGAAATCTAAATGAAACATTAACCCTCTATCTGAGAACCATGCAACGTGCACAATGGAGAATCATGCTTAACATCATCCAAAGGGATCACAAGACAGTACAGTATATTAGAGAGATAACTGGAGATATCATAGAAACCATTTAAAAAAGCTCAAATGGCAATGGACTGGTCATGTTGCAAGTATGGCAGACAAACACTGGACATCACAACTCACAACGTGGATCGCTAGAGGTCATTTGCAAAACTGTGGATGACAAAATATGAGATGAGAAGACAAAGTAGACAAGTTCAGGAATATTCGCTCTACGACGCCCATGATAGAGAGATTCGACGAATTTTGGGGAAAGCCTATGTCCAACGACAGGCGCTAAAATGTTGGTCTTGAAGTCAAACTAACACAATTATATACTTGAGGCACTGATACTTATATATACATACGATATATTCTACGACATTTATATGTTTGACATTAATTGAAATATTGAAAAAATATTCCATATTGATTTGCTTTCGAGGGAAAACTAAAGAATTTAGCGGACGATGTGATTATCTTGTCAAAATCTTTTGATTGAATTTTACATAATGATCGTCTGAAGGATGCCAGATTATCCCATTCATCATTGAAGTTTCTTTTTTCTTATTTTTAATTCAGAGCAAGAAATAAACCAAATGACCTTGATGTGTGATCAATGATTTACTGAAGTGGTCGACTAGCGATGTGCTGCTTGAAATGGTTTTCAGTCTCACCATCAATCTTTGTTGGAATGAGAGTGCAAAAGAGAACAGAAATACTGCTCTCCTGCTTGAGCTACAAGAGCCATATAGTTGGCAGAATATCTTTTTCTTTTCCTGGTCGCTGGGCGCCTTATTTGTTAATGTTTCTATATACGATAGTAGTAATTAGTAGATGTAATATTATCTTGATTTATTTTTTCAAGATGAAGCATTATCCAAACATAATTAAATTGTTAAAAGTATTCCTTTCATCTTGGTTTTAGTTGCTGTTCATGGCAACATCTCAGACTAATCAGTTTGGTAGACAGCGCAGATCTGAAATAAATGATTAGCTCTTGGTAAGACCACATCCTTTTTGCCTCTGGAAGATTGATTACCCATATCAGCTGCTCTTCTGCTAGAGTATTTTTTATTAGATGAAGCATTAGGAACTATTATCTATTTTGGACTAGTATTTCTTTCATCTTAATTTTAGCTGCTTTTTATCACCGCTTTTCTGACCGTCAGTCTACGGCAGAGAGCAGCACGGATCGGATACGACGAATAAGCTCTTGGTTAGACTTTAACAGTTCCTCCTTTTTTACTCAATTGTTTTCCTATGGAACAACAAGAATAATACTCATCAAATTTAGAGGAGTAAAAATTGACATTTTCCAACCGGCATTTGAAATCATGTCCCTTACCGACTGAGATACATTGACAAGTCTTACATAACAAAAAGATTTATCATACTGATACGCCAGGGCATCTTTCATGTATATTTATACACACACACACACACACATATATATATATATATATATATATATATATATATATATATATATATATATATATATATATATACACTTTTATAATTCTTTGTTTATCATATATACAATACAGAAGTTGCAGTAATCATCTTCAGGGGTCGAAGTAGAGTTGGATCTTGCTTCAGCTTGTCTTCCTTGATCATTTTTTTCGTCATTTTTTTCTTCGTCCTTTTTTCTTTTCTTCAATTGTTTCCTTCCAATTTTCTTTCTCACTTTCTTTTTCTATACGACATTTTATTTACTTATTTCCCCCCTCCAAATTTCTTTCATCCTTTTCTTCACTTTTTTTCTGTTTGTTTCTCATTTTCTTCCCCCTGGTCCTTTCTTTTCTACACGAATATCATTCCATCTTTTTCTCTTTCTTTTTTTCTTCTTTCTTCTCGTTTTGTCACTTTTCCTTGTTCTTCCGAATTTAACTTTTTCCTTTTCCTACTCTTTTCATCCTATCTCTTTTTCCCCACGATTCTCTCCTACAGCCAATACTTCGTTTTTTTTCTTTTCTCTCTGGGGAAAGTGAAATATTAAGAAAAGAACAAAAAGAAAGAAAAAAAGTATAAAGTCCTTTCTTCTTTTCTTTCCTTGATTTTTTCTCTCTCCCACCAAATATGTTTCACCTTCTATCCTCTCCTGACTTTATTTCCTTCCTTCTTTTACATCATTCTCTTCGTTCTTACTTTCTTTCTTCTTCAATGTTTTTCCTCCATTTCGTTTCTCTCCTCCTCTCTCTCCCTCTCTCTCTCTCTCTCTCTCTCTCTCTCTTCCACCTTCAACATTATCATTCTTCTCTCTTCAATCATTTTGACATGATTATCTCCCCTAGTGCAGAGAATGTCCGCTAGATAGCACTGGTCGATTGCAATACCAGCTCTGTTCTCCATTCGACACTATAACCTTTATCTGTAGCAATGATCTTTTGGCAGTTTCATGTAAAGTTTATTCATATATCAAATATTATCGTCTTTGTTATCATTATTATCGATAATTCCAGCCTGGAGAAGAAGGAGAAGATATATTACGGTCAAGATTGACAAGACAAAGCAGAATAATAAATGTCGTCTGAAATGAAACCATCAATAATGACTGAATACAGGAAATTAGCTCAGAAGAAGTTTATCAACTGTCCGGAAGATATCCAGCCATTTTTGATATTACCAGAACCGATTGCGTAGTTTTGGTATAATTTGACAACCAATTAGAGCGGTCCTTACTCTCTTTCATAGAGTTCCACTCATAGAGTGCAGTGATGCACCATTGAATGATCTTTTGTACTGTATGATCGCTGCATTCAAAATGACCAAGCGAGTCATTCTTCACGTCTTGTGCATTTTTTTTTTTGGTAAAAGGTCGCATTAGCCCAGTCTGTCCACCCTCCATTTAAATCCTGATTAGGCTTGATACGACTCGTTTTCGCCAACGAGATTTCAGACTATTGACGAGATTATGGAGAACGCTACAAGGCATTTGATAATGATCCCGAAAGAGTATTTTGTAGATCATTTTGAAAAAGAAGGGTGTGTGAGGCCCTATGACAGGGATGGATAGAAATTGCATTGAGCCTTCCCATCCAAATGATAACTAGTCGACGTAAACATGAACTTCTATTGAATTGAATTGTAACTATATCAAATTTTATCACCATATTATTACATCGTACGTTTACAAACTTTTTTCATAGCACTTTTACAATTTAAGAGCCCTCCTAAATATGAATGTCGTTGGACATAAATCTTCCCCAAGATTTGTCAGATCACTCAATGGTGAGTTTCGCGGAACCGGTACGTACTTTTTTTTTGTCGGATACAATTTTGTATATGTTCTCTTGGGATCCACATTGTGAGTTTTGATGTCAAGCAGGTGTCTGACATTCTTAAAGCCTGACCAGTCCATTGCCATTTGATTTTTAAATGATTTCTACCACATCTCATAGCCGCTTAAAGCCGAGAAAGCTGAGCAACTCATATACATCGATGCAACCAGTTCCCAATTTGATCTAAGAAGGTCTATGATCTAAGAAAGGGATCATATTTGTATTTAAAATAAATAATTTCACGAGAAGTTACAGCCATCCACGAGAAAACTGAACCGACTAGTCTCGGCCACCCCTATACATAGATTTTTTTTCAACCATTGACCTCATCTTGGTTGTTTATTTGCTCTGATCGAAACTGCTGTCGGAAATATAGGGACAACAATCCAATTTACTAACACTGGACATTGGCAAAGTTTGTCACCGCAAAAATTAAAAAAATGGGAAAAAAATTGGATGTTTTCTAAAGAAAGGATTTCCCTTTTTTCATCGCCAAGATGGTGGCCAATGAACACAGTTACTTTCTAGCACCACTTTTTTGTTTGGGTGATCATTCAAGATCTTCCAAAAATTTACAGAAAGAGTTGTCAATAACCAAATAGCACAAGTCAAGATTACCCCGGAAACAGACGGCGGAATGAGGAGAGTTTACCTCCGCGGATCGATGGGTTTGTTGTTCCGACATTCCAGAAACATATTCGATCACAGCGGGTACCTGAATTGGGAAGGTCGTATAATAAAACAATTAAAACACTGTATACAATTAAACAAACAAAGTCCCTGAACAAGAACCATGATCAATGATCCATCCACCATCCTAACGGCCATATTTTCCATACTTCAACCGGATTCTGAGCAAAGTTGTTGTTGTTGGTGTTGTTGTTGTAATAACAGAGGAGGAAGAGATTGAAGAAGAGGATAGGTCAGCCGAAGGTCTATGCCTAGTTTCAAATCACTCCAAGATGATTCGGCTGAGAAAATTTACATTTATCATAATCGGGACCGACCGAAGAGTGTCTTGTAGAGATGTTTGACACCTCTAAAAAAATATATGTATTAATGATAATTCCTCGTCGCAAAATTCAGACAAAAATGATTGATACAGTTAAAAACGCCAATAATAAAAGTTAAGGGATCTCAGCTTCAGAATTTCATAACGTTTGCTGCTAAGTTGCTATTCAGATGTCATTTTTAACCTGGTCGACAAAAACACGATCAAACAAAAAAAGTAAGAATTCAATGAAGAATATTCTATTCGCTATAAATCAAATTCGCCGTTCAATTATATCATCTGCCGACGGCTTAAAAAAGAAAAAATTTGTTGTATGTTTTCCCTGATTTTTTTCGTAAACGTTGACAACCGTTGATTTCTGCTGCATATAAAGAAGCTTTATAACCACAATAAAATTATTCATCTCGATTTTATACGGAGTATTTTACATAATTTTATTTTATTATCATCCCCACGGCAGAAAGGAAACATTTTAACGAGCTGGGTGAAATTATCTGGGCCCAACCTCAAGAATATTTCTGTCTTAATAGTTTTATATTGACTATTGACTAAGCTTCGCTCAATACATTTTCTCCCTTTCTTCCTTCCTTCCTTCCTTCCTTCCTTCCTTTCTTTCTTTCTCAACAATTCCATCGTCGTCTGGTTACTTCGAATTTTGTGTTATTTCATGTTTAACAGTTTTTTTTCTCTTTCCCTTTTCTTTCTCTCTTTTTCTTGTTTTTTTGTTTTGTTTTGTTTTTTGCCACACAATATTTTCTTTTTTCCATCTCTCTTACATTCTCCCGGTCTTCCTTTTTTTCATTTCTTTCTTTTCTTTTTTTCTCTTCTCTGTTCTCTCCTGCTCTACTTAAATCTTACTTCTTTTCTTTTTCTTTCTTCTTGTTTTCTCTGTTCTTTCTACTTAACTTTTATTTTTCTCTCCTTTTTTTCGTTCCATCTGAGTTATGGGTTTTTCTAGGTTTTTCTCATTTTTTCCTCCACCAATCAATCGTCTTCTTTTTCTCTGTAGATACGGCCACATGTATATCGATAATGAAGTCTGTAGGGGGCTCAGTCCATCCCCAATGCATTCGAAATCGATTTTCTGTATATAATAGAAAGAATCTTCTTAGCCCTGCATCTTCACCGGTGCTCTAACTTAAAGAATAATGCTAAAACGGGTAGTTTTCACCCGTTACGTTATGTTTTAGAAATGGCTTCAATTTGATTTACAATTACAATGAACTTGACCCTGGTTTTATTGCCACATGAAATTCAGAAAATTTTCTAAAGAATTCTCTGATAATGTCATAAAAATCGACGAACATACGATCTGATCGAACATTCATTCTTCCGAACATTATTTTTTTTACTTGGCCTCATATTGCAATGTACTATTTATTTAGGTATCCTCCTATATAAATCTCGATATCTTTTACGCAATTATTATATTGTTACAGGTGTCCCCGATATAGCATTGTTTGCAATGTATACATATTGAATATGAGTAAAATATTCATTATATTGATACAGGCATCCCCTGATACAGCGTGGTTAGTTATAGCACGGTTCATGATTATATATATATATATATATATATATATATATATATAGAGAGAGAGAGAGAGAGAGAGAGAGAGAAATGGATATGAAATCTGACAGGATATTTATTAATGCGTTATATCATTTGAAACTCTATTCAAAATAACTTTCTGTTATTAAAATGGGGACTAGTCACTTGGCCTAGATAGCAATAAATAATTGAAGAAAAATAGGGCTCCTGCAAAGATCGAACCTGCAGCCGATAAGTTAGCTGCTCTTCCCATTGAGCAAACCAGCCTGATGGAAATCTCGTGTTTATGTCCCATGATTCAGCTCTATAAGTGACTATTGAGAGGATGCAGTGGTTATAAACCATAAGAAAGCTCAAAGCAATGGGCTAGTCATGTTGCAAGAATTTCAAACAACTGCTGGACATCACGACTTACAATGTGGGTCCCCAGAGATCATAAGCAAAACTATGGCCGGCAAAAAAAAGATGGTGTGACAAACTTAACAAAGTATTGGCTACGCAACGACCGTAGTAGATAGGCCTAACGAATCTTGGGGAAGGTCCATATCCAGCAACGGACGCTAAAAGGATGATGATGAGTGATGATTTTTAAGCTTACTTCGGTCTGACCCAAGGCTACGTTGATTCGGTCGGATAATTGTTTTGCGCCAATCTTCCACCTGGAGGTAAAATCAGCATTTGAAACCTTGGCTTTTACCTGGACTCGAAAACTACTTCAAAAAATTGACTACCGGCATGTCGTGTGGAATGCTGTTACGTGACCACGTTACCAAGTTAGCCAGTCTTTGGAAATCACGTTAGAAAACCTCAAAAGTAACTCGTCTCATAATATCGCTGAAACATCAAAACAAACATGATGTATCAAAAAATACTTTTCGCTTATTCTTTGTATCGAATGAGAATGAGAGAGAAAGAGACTTTATTTCCAAAACACGGAAAAGTGTTGAAGCGAACAGTTACAAAATGCGTGGCTGACAAGTTTGGTCCGGTTTGGATGTGATATGTCATTCTTGATTCTCTCGGTATCTTTTCTATCGTTTCTGGGCTCGTAAGCCCAAGTAAATAATGCACCTCTTTTCTTTAGCCTGTCAATCTTAATCTAGTCTTCCCATTCAGCAGACACCTCCCACTGATTAGAGGCCACAACTGACTCCAACATTATCGTTCAAAATCTTACATTAAGCATCTATCCAGACAACAAGTAAACTCGATTTCAGCTCTGTGTTGTATGCAAACTTCTTCTGGTGATTAAAATTTCTTTTATTTAGACATATGCTTTCTATTCAACGGTTTGACTGGGTATTTTGCTCGAAGTAGTAGCAACAGTTATGGGTATTTTATTGGTTGTGCCGGTTTGAGGATGTGGATATTCTTAAGATTCGGTTGTCATAGACATAGGGGAGCTGGTCAATGGTTTAGTGTTAGACTATTTTGGTACTTGATACTTTGGGGATCAGGTATCTCTAGTATTAATCAAAGTAATGGGGTGAGGTTGGAGGGTGTCCTTGTTATGTATTATCGAATATGTTAGGAAAAGCATGTTCTGTATCCTTAATAGTCATTGTAGATGTTCTGAAAAGGCAGATAGCTTTATGTAGTACAAGCGAAATGGACCTTACATAGGAGTCTGTAGGTAGGGGTCTATGTGACAGTGCGAAATTCCCAATGTTGGATATACATGAAAAGAGATTCGGTATGGATAGGGTAAGGTAAGTTTGTAACAATAATTATGTGTGGTCAGGAATTTTACAGGGGAAGTTGTTGAGGGAATAAGAGTATATGAATATAAGGGATGTTTGGGCCTGGGTAGGAGTGTAGTCTAAGATATGAGTATGAAGATAGTGGATTAATGAGTATAGAGTAATTAGGAGTGAGAGGATTATGGTATTAGAGATCACGATGGTTAGGGTTATTGGATTTAGTGTTGAGTCAATCAGGGGGGGAGAGTTTCAAGTTTGTTAATCCACATATTTTCTAGAATTTTAGTTGTGTCAGAATGTTCACTTTTCTATTTTTTCAACGATTGTGAATATAGCGTCGGTGCCAAAGTTGCGGCCGGGATACAGAAGTGTAGTTCTACTGGGAGTAGGTCAGAATGATTAGGTGATTTAATTCTGTGCCTATATTTATTGAGTCTGATGATGAATTGCCACTTGGACTTGCCTATATATTGCAGTTTGCATTTATTACATTCTAGGATGTAGATGACATTTTGCAGCTGCAATTCGAATTATGGTAGATGTATAAAGTCTTGTTAGTGGTAGAGTGAGTGTAGATATTGGTGTGCTTTGGATGGTTGCAGCATAAACTGTTTTGTTTTATCTTTTTCTCATTGCAGGGTTGAAGGAATTTAATTATTAACGGTTGGTGTAATGTGAGACTTTGTTACTCATTATAGTGCTTTTACTAATCATGTCTTTAATGTTTGTGGGCCAACGGTACACGGTGACACGTGGATCTTGAAATGTTCCTTTGGGTTCTGTTTTGAGTGTAAGTTTATTCCATCTCATATCAATTATAAGTGACAAGGGTGGATGGGTGTCGTGGAAGGTGGTTATAAATGGTTTGCACTCGGGTTTATTTCTTCTCAGTGTATTGTAGTGGCCTTTTTTTTGGTTATTCGTATCTTCGAAGGAATATCCTCGTTCAGTAAAATGCTGTAGCAAGTTATTGTTGTGTTTGTTAAGTTCTCAATCTGTAGAGCAAATTCTCTAAATTCTGAGTGCTTATGAAAATGGTAGGTTTTTTTTTCAGGTGTTTGGGATGTTCGATTTAACGTGAGGGTAGTTGTTAGTGCCTTTAGGCTTAGTATAAAGGGTGGTCTGGCGGTTCCAACTGTTATCTATGCATATGCAGGTGTTTAGGAAGGCTATAGAGTCAGTGGACTTTTCATAGTCAAATTTGATAGAGTCATTTGCAGTGTTTATGTGTGTAAAGAATTCTTCTAGTTCGGCTTCAACTGTATATATTAGAAGAATATGATTTCTATGTCTGATATAGAAGATAAAGTCTCTAGGTAGATGTAGGTCTCTTTGAATTTGCCCATGAAGATGTCGGCACAGCCCTCTATCAAGAGAAAGTGTCTATTATCAAAATTGAAACTATTGGGTGAGAGAATGTGTTGCATAACGTTGGTTATCATTTCTGTTCGGGGTTTTTTTAGTGGTTCTATTGTTAAGGGCTTCTTTGAGGGCTAGAATGTCTTCTTCGTTTTTTATATTAGAATATATATATATATATATATACACTTGTTTCTCTCGACTCAGTATGCAAAGTAATTTTTATTTCGAATCACTATTTAAGGCATTTTTTTGCATATGTCCACACTTATTTACATATTTATATCGATCTAATTATATATCATCATCTATCTGATTTCGTATTTGATTTTTCTTATTTTGTATTGTTTTTGCATTTGTGAATTCGTGTGATTTTTTTTGTTTGTATTGATTTGATAATGTTTGAAATTGTCCGTATTTCTATTGACAGCTTAATATAGTTTGTATATTATATGTTTATTAACTCATGGCTTCTTCATTCTATGTATTAATTTTGCGACTTTTTCATAACAATCATTTGTCTGTAGTGTAGTTCTTACTATTCTTATGTTCTGACACTATTGTGCCATGAATTATGAATTGCAGAACTTCGCTACTTTCGTGTGGCAGTCGAATTACATGGAGTTGAAATGCATTACGTTTATCGAACAATTTATAAATATATATCCCATTTTCAATTCTTACACCCAAGTTGAGGAAAGTTGTGTTCATCTGTGTTTTAGTTTCAATTCAATTTTCTTCGGGGAGAAATTCTATATATGATTCCTCGAATTTGTCTCTGTCATTTAAACAACACATATCAAGAACAAGGTGTGTAACTGCATTACGTATGTATGCCTTATCTATATTGTTATTAAGTAATGATGACATAAATTTGTTTTTGTGTCTACGTAAGTATAGGTATGGCTGAACGGTTCAGGGTCAATTTCCATAGGTATTCCTATATTTTTAAGTATTGATAGGTTGTCTATTTCGAAGTAACTGTCTGTAATAAGATGGTTTAGTACTTCTTTCCGGGTAGTTTCAGTAAAGAATGGATTATTATTATGTCTAATTTTTTAGCAGTAAGCTTTAGAATGTGATGGTAGAATATTGGTGTTAACTTCCTGAAAATGTTTAAATCTATTGTATTGTTTAGTTCATTAATAAGGTCTGCATGTGACATTTCTGTACATGGTATGTTAAAGTCGTATAGTAAAATTGATTTAGCATTCTTTCATGAGTTTATTTTGTTCATTTCTATGTGACTGGTATGGAATTATTTATTACCCAAAACCTACATTGAGGTTACTGTAGAATTACAGTTGAATTTCAATGGAATTCATCCGTTCGATTGTATATCAATTTGAACACTTTCAAATTTGCTCCACTCAGAGGTTTGGTTTTACAAGTTTTGGGGGTTATAATAAATTGGACACAGTTTAGAGTTGAATGTAGTTCAAGTATTTTATCCTTAGTTTTGAAATTTCACATCTTATTACATTTGATTTCAACTGGATGCTTTTTTTTTATTGTATATATTGATGCTTGTGATCCAAGACTTCTTACTTCTCGTAGTATTTGTTTGATATAGTATTTTGCAGTTAAATGCAACCTTATTTGTGGCTTTGTCAATGGGAACTGTTACATTTTTTTAATTCTTCCAGGCATTTTAGTAAGTATTTGATTAATTTTATGTTTTAGTTTCTTTAGATATTGTATTCTTTTTTACAGTTTCCACAATTTTTTCTTTCTATTGAATGAATTCCGATTACATATATGTGGAAAGAGAGAGTAACAAAGAGAGAGAGAGTGACACACAGAGAGTGACAGAGAGAGAGAGAGAGAGAGAGAGAGAATGATGGGGAGAGTGGGTGAGGGAGAAGAAATGCGAAAAACAAATGAAGACAACGTTTCAATCCAGATTAAAGCAATCGTGGATCAATTTTGAACCAGTAACAAAACCAATTATACGAGACCCAAAGCCTGGTTCAACTCGTATTGCAATGCGTATTTGATACGCCCAAATAGCTATACAAATTTAGAAATACTTGGTCGCACATTACGGGCTTTAGATTTCCTCATGAGTGTTTTGCACGTTTTTATGAACCTTTCATTTCTTCTTACATTTTGTGATCGAAAGTATCGAGAGGAAAAACACGTAATTAGTAAAAAAAAAAAATATCTCGAAGGGTTTGTCCAATTTCTAAAGTAACTTCTAGGTTTGTGAATTTACAAGAGGTTGTGTGTCCTTGGGGTAGCCATAAATGCTGTTTCACCTATGAAATGCTGCAGCATTTCAAGTGTTTCAAAAATAGGGAATTGGAAAGGATTTGATTGGAATTGTTGTTGATGCCTTTTTATTGGTTGAAATGTTGTTGTTGATTTTGATTTTTTAGATATCGTTGTTGTTGTTCTTGTTGTTGTTTGTTCAGTTCTTGCCAATTTCTTTTTAATTTTATCTTCTTTTTTTTCTTTGCAAATTTTGTTGTCTCTAGTTTTTTGCCCGAACGTTTGTTCTGAATGCTAACGCGCTTTTGAACGCATGGAATTTTCTTGAGAGGTTCCAAGATGAATTGATTTACAAAAACAAAAAAATTACAGCTCTTTTACGATGATGAAAGATAATGACAGAAGTGAGAAAAAAAGATAGAATCATATAATGCAAAAATACAGGTTTCATAATGGGTAAGAAATATATACAAGACTTGCCATCACAGTCAATAAGTGGACAACCGTAGCGTCAAAATTTGAAGTCATGAAAAAAAAATTCTCGAAGAATAAATAAAGTTAGAAAAAAGTCTATCTATGACATCACCAATGTTTTCCAATGGAAACATCTAAAATAAACACTAGAAACGCCAAGATTCTGGGGAATCTAGATCTTATCAATAAGCATATCAAAATAAGACCGAAAAAAAATTTTTTTTTTTAAGTTTTTTTTCACAGAAATAAAACTATTTTTAGCAGGAGTCTATTGGTGTATGGCCAGGAGCACAAGACCACCTGAAAAACACCCAAACACGTCCACAAATTCACGCACATTTTTTAAAATAAAAGACAGAACCCTTCGCCACCTTCAGTGGATACGATTGTTCTATATACAACAAAAGGAAAGATAAAAAAGAATGAATGGAAATCGTAAAGGAAACGTTTTGTTCAAAAGGTTTGAAGAAAAGAAAGGGTAATAAAGCAGGGAGAATAGAAAGAAAGCGGAAAATAAATAAAAGAGAAATAGAGAGAAAAAGGAGAGATTAATTTTAAAATAAAACAAAACAAAATGTACAAAGCGTGGTCTAAATAAACCAAACTTAATTTTGAAAAACTGTAAAAATGAGTAAAATATTAAGTTCGAACGGAATTTATAACAAAATGGAGAAAAAAGATAACTGACAAAAATTATGGCTTTAACGAGGTGAGCAATGAGCAAAATAGAATTCAAATTTGATTGGATTTTATATCCTTGCCACTTCCAGCCATTACCTGCCACTTATTGAGAACATGAACAAACTCCTTGCCATTCCCTGTCACTTCGTAATACTACTAGTTCTTAAACATAAACACACTCCCTGACATCCTCTGCCACGCGTTTCATTAATGTTTGAAAACTGGTCGTATTAAGAAGTGACATTGATCAATATGTAAGAGAAATTCTTCATTAACGTAAAGCAGAAACAGGAAGTGTTAGGGAAGAAAAGTAATGTCGAATTTGAATTTAATTCCATCTTTTCGTTCTTCTTTCTTTTCCACTCGTTTCGACCAATTGATCTGTCATTATTAATTGCTAACTATATTTCTTTCATCCTAATCTTAATTGCCCTCAATCACGACTACTCAGACCGTTACTCTACGGCAGCAGTGAGTGAACAACACCGATCGGAATATAACTGATGAGCCCAAGACAAGACAAAAAAATTGCATCCATTTTACTTCGAGAAGTCTGCTTAGGTCGAGTAACGGCTCAATTAACTGATCTACGAAAGCCTTCGAGGTTTACGGAAGATCTATGTTAGTTTTCTCTTCGGTCTTTTTGGTTGCATCCAGTTCGAACAATTCTGAAGGGGAATTAAGACGGGAACACATGGCTATCGCGTCAGGGTTAACTCATGAGGCCACAGAATTATGAAAATCATCAGTAGTATCCATATTTGTGTCATGTCACCTCACGTGAGGTGACTGAAAATTCTAAAGAACTTCGTATTCTGTAACATTTCCAATCAGAAGTGCTTCTGTACCTAGACTTCAGAAAATACAGCCTCAAGCTATCATGCACTCACTAAGTGTACAGAAACAGAAAACGTGAGACGTGAAGTCACATGAGCAGACCAGAAAAGACTCACGTGATATCATGTAACTTTCAGCCGTTACAGCAGTGTGTTTTGATCATCATTAACAGCAGTGGTAGCCTTTTAGTTTCCTTATATATAAACCACTCAATCATGGGCGTAGCGGAGCCAATACTTACTGAACTTATATAGTTCGTCACGTCATCCTATATTTTACTGTCCACAGTTTTACGTATGATCTCTGGGGATCCATGTTGTGAGTTTTCATGTCCATCGGTTGCAACATGACCAGCCCATTGCCATTTGAGTTTTCGAATGGATTCTATCATATCCCTGACTCCTTTTTCTCTAATTTACTGTGCTGTTTTATGATTTCTCCGTGTGATGTGCATAATTCCCTTGTGTGCCCGTTGCATGGTTCTTAGTTTGAGGTTTTGTTAGATTCCATGTTTCAGCTCCATAGGTGACTATCGGGGGGATATTTTGGTTATAGACCCTTCTTTTCAAGAAAATTGGATTTTCTTGCCATCCAACAGTGATCCTTTGTTTGATTTCTCCTTCTTTTGAGTATTTTCATGGAGATTCATAGACGTAAGTAGATGTAGTGGTCTACTCTCTTCAGCTCAGCGTTTTCCGTTTTGATCCTTATGTCCTTGTCCTCGACATGTTTGTTGTATATGACATTCATTCTGCTGAAGTTTATGTGGAGGCCAAATTTGTTTTCTTAGTAAGCATAATTTGGCCTGCACATTAGTAAACTATGAGGGTGTAGTTCAGCTGACGTGATAGCAATTTGTTCCCGACTTTAGAGTTGAAAATTGGGGAAAAACACAGTGTCTGAAAAGAAGAAAAAATAGGAGTAGTCAGGGAGAGGAACAATGACGACCAACTTCGCAAAAATGTTAATTTCTCAAGCAGAGATGTAAAGATTTAGGCAATCGGTGGTCTTAAAATGTTTTTTGATTCGACTTATTTTTTTTTATCCGTAAAATTTGCTCTCAGGATCCCATCTCTTAGTTTGTTGGGTTTTTTTTAAGCGGCTTCCTGCTGGAGGTTTCCCAGATCAGTTCTGAAGATGGATTCGGTAAAAATGATCAAGAAAAATAAAAATAAAGGACAATGAAGAAGCAAAAAAAAAAAGGAAAACAAAGAGAAAAGAAGGAAAAGGTAAAAAGAAAGGAAAATAGATCTATCCAGGTTTCCCTCGCTATCCGAAAGTAGAACATTTCTAGAAATAAAAGTAATTGTAAGCTAAGGAGCTATCACCATTAATTTATGAGAAGAAGTTCCAATGTCTCCAGATCCCAAAAATGGTGATGATGGTATGTTTGGCTGAGTGGTCATAGGTTGGAATGGTGGGAGGTACAGGAAACTGGCGTGTTGGAGAGAGAGGAAGAGGTTGCACCCTGCAACCATAAGAGCTCGCTGCAAAACAAACACTGGACGCTGTTTTCGCTTTTCGAAACGAAAAAGAGGCGTATATTGAGCTTTGGGAAAAACATCAAAAATCAAAAATATCGTTCAGCATTTATTTTGCAACAAACTGTTACAAAGGCTGCAGGCACCCACTCCTTCCTTCTTCTACACCACATTCTCCTGTACATCCTACTACCTCAATCTCCGGTGAATCACCATTTTGGGGTCTGGGAAAGCTCAAATATTTTCCCAAATGCATTGATGGTGATTGCTTCTTCGGTTTACGACATTTCAGCTTTGGAAAGTTGTTTCTAGGACTGTTCTACTTTCAGATAACGGGGGAAATCTGTATTCATTTATTTACAAAAACGGAGCATATGTGTATATGTATGAGAGAGAGAGAGAGTGTGTGTGGGTGTGTGTGTGTGTGTGTGTGTGTGTGTGTGTGTGTGTGTGTGTGTGCACGTGAGTATGACTTCTAAATTATCTGTGTGTGCATGTGTGCATAGGAATAAGTGTTTGTGCGTGTGTGTGTGTGCGTGCGTGCGTGCGCGTGTGTGTGACTGATATAACGAACGGACTGGCAATAAAGCAGTCAAGGCAATAGACAGGTGCACGTTCTGGCAGAAATCGAAACCCTCCAATGTCGTCGACATGATTCTTGGATCCCTGTTTCGCAAGCTCATCGGCCGATTCAAGTGTCATCGACTTCCGTTGTCTGTGCAATGAACTGAGAACCGAATGCAGCTGAACTACACCCTTGTTCACGCTTGCTTTGACACAGTGCCGTCAAAAGTAGCACTCAACCTTTTTCAGCGAATCGGGGCTTCCGTACTAATTGCCATGTCAGCTCGTTCATCTCCCGTCACTAATGAGCCAACGTGGTTAACAATCAGTTTCTACAATGAAACCTCATCTTTCGACTCCTCTACTTACACACTTTCAACTTGAGAACTTTGAACTTGACAACGTCCCTGCTTTAACCATTCAGCCCTTTTTTTTTCATTTGATTATTCGTAATTAAATCATTTTTCATATTTGAAAGCTATAAAAAGACAACTAATATAAAATAACAAAAAGAATCATTAAGGTAAACAATAACTTTTATTGAAAATGATAATTTGGTTTACAAGTACCGCTTGGGACTAACTGGTTTCAAATTAATCAACCAGACACGTGGTGGTTAAAAGTATTGTCAGTACATGAAGAGTTAAAGGGTGATACAAAAACGAACACTTCATTGTTATCTGACTTTTAATTGGAATAAATAATACAAATAGACTAGACCCCCTGGGCACCATCATCCCTCGCCCGGGAAGAGCACTTTTTTTTAAATGTGTATATAAAGAAATTTTGCAAATCATAAACAAACGAATAAGCCCAAGTAATTATAAATGAACCTAAATTTTTAAAAATATATATATATATGTATATAATATTATATATATATATATATGTATATATATATATATATATATATATATATATATATATATATATATATATATATATATATATATATATATATATATGTATATATATATATATATATATATATATATATATATATATATATTGTCTAATTAGACAGATGGAGTGAAAAAAATTAAACAAAGGTGAAAAAATTTAGTTTTTAACCTATATGAAAACCCTGGAACCTTATTTACAAAATGCTAATGTGGTTACTCTAGTGTCAGGGTCAACCCAAGGTACCGGCAAGGGCTAACAGGGTGCTTGTCATGGGTCTGAGATAGTGAGTCTTTTCAAATACAAATGGACGAATGAATAAATTGAATAGAACAAAGAAAGAGTCAAAAACAGAAAACTACCTCATATGAAGTCAGATATTTCAGGAATATTTGATTGTCAAATAATTTCTGCTGTGGAAAACTATTGACAAAAGACATTCTTGAGGCCGATCACAAGCTCATTCAGGCTCAGATAGTTTGGTGCCCTGATGCTTGGGATGGGAGGAAAGTAGATGGGGTGAGGCAAAGTCTTTTATTCTTATATATTTATTTTTCTCTCTGCAAAACATCGTAAGTGATATAATGCTACACTTAGGAGAGAGCCAAAATACTGCTTGTCCAGAGCTAGAAAGACTCTGCGAGCGATTCGACTTTGCGTTATTATACGGGGCAAAGAGCTTGTGCAGTGGTATTCAAACTGTGTTCCGTACTACCTCAATTGTTTATTAAGTTCTAAGCATATTGCGAATCTTAAGTAAATTCAAAATAGAAAGTATTTTGGTTATTTCCGTGATACCAACGCTGTTCAGTCGATGGTTCATACGTCTATAATACTTCCGTGAGCTTCGTTCTCATTTTTCCAGAAAAGTCAGAATTTTTTTTACTTAGCTTTTACACATTCGGATGATTCCATAAACGAGACAAAACCCAATAGTTGCATATGTACGAATGTGGATAAGGAAAGACAGTTTTAGAGACTAAATTTTGCTCGTACTGAATTATTTACAGTAGTGAGTGAAACAACGGTGGAGATGATCTGAAAATAAAGAAATGAACTCAGGGTGGGATATATATATATATATATATATATATATATATATATATATATATATATATATATATATATATATATATATATTGGAAAATTTATTGATATTGCTTTCTAGGCGTCTTCCGAGTTTTAAATCTTTTAATCTCAACCCATGACAACCTTCCCTTCCCTTTTTGGTGGCCAGAAGCCAATAAAAAATCGATTCTGCTAATCATTATATAGGCAAATAAAAGTTTGAATTCTCAGTCATCTAGTAACCAAAAAACCTTAAAGTCAACGTGAGTATTTGTAAGCCCGCTCAAATTTCTGAGAAGAAGGGAGTGTTCATCCCGAAATGCCGCAAGAAAACAGTGAAATATGTTTACAATTTTTTTAATGATTTTCGTTTATTTTATAGACCAGACCAAAATACCGTCATGGGAATCACTTCTCAGCAGAATAAAAGCATTCGTCAGGCAATGTCTTTAAGCAGTGTCAGGCAGGAAAAGTAGTGCTGTAAATGTATATGCCCGAATATGGTTAAAAATAATATTTTCGCAGGTTTTCTTCTTGTTTGCTCCCACTTGTCAATACGATATCTCTGAAATGTCTCAATGAATATCAATGAAATTGAGTGGGAAGGTAATCCACGGGGTAAGGAAGAAATGGTCTAGAAATTCGTTTTCGATTGAGAGATATTTTTTTATTTCAATATTTTATACATTTCTGTATTTGTTAACGTCTTAACTCACGGTATCTCCAAAACTTCTAAATGAATTTCAATTGAATTTTGTGGAAGGGTGGGTAATAAAATTAAAAAGAAGTGATTAGATTTTTGAGTGGATCCAGGAATTCATTTCTGCTTGGGAGGTATTTGCATTTTTCCTTACATTTCTGTATTCGCTTTTATCTGTCCACCGATATCCTCAAAGGGTTTTCAATGGAATTATGTAGAAGGGTAAGGATTATAGTAAAGAGGGGGTGATCAAATTTTAGGGCAGATTGCAGAAATGTTTTTGATTGAGAGATATGGTTGCACTTGAAGGTCATAGATAAACTGGCAACAATATTTTTCCTAATCTGGATGGGATTTTTTGACATGACCTAAAGTTCCATTTTCTGATAGGGAATCTCAAAGAGAATTTCGCTTATTTTGACCATATACAGGCATAGGAAATAATGTAAAAATTGCACAAATCAGGTCAATAATTGTTCAAAACGTTTTTAGGATTACATTTTCTGATTCGATTATAGTCCTGATCAGTGACCAAAATTAGCATATGATACCAATTTTCAGCCTTGAAGCGTTACATTTCCTCATACATGAACATATGAATTTATGACGTCATTATTATAAGCTCTGTAAAATACATGGGGAAAAGGGGGGAGAAACTTTTATAAATATCATTTTTCTCCATGGTCTGAGCTTTCCAAGAAGGTATAGCATGCTGTTCTACTTAAAGATTTGAGCGGGAACCCTATTTTGTTACAAATCAGATTTCATTATATCAAGTGCTTTTATGGGAAAACACATTCTAGATATTATGTCACCAAACACTTCGTTAGGAAAGCTGTGAAACTATTTCTGAAATATTTACTAATTGCTCCATCTATGCAGGAGAGCACCATATATCGAAGTTCTGGGACAACATATATGGGAGGAACCCTGGAAACTTTTTCAAAACTGATAATTTTTTTAGGAAACAAAGGTTTTACAGATTGAAAGCACCAAAATTACTTTTAAAAAGATACTTTTCTATTTTCAAGAGACCAAACTGTTTGTGTTTACTTCTGCCAAAAATTGAATTATATTTATAATTCTGGAACATCAAATTTCGTTAAGCTCCTCAAATAATAAAACACTTTTATTCAATAACAACTTTTCATACGTTTTCGGGGAAAATAAATATTTTTTCAAAAATCTAAAAACATTCATCCATAAATAAGTTATTGCAAGAAATATCTTCAAAACAATATTGAACATCTTTTATTTGCAAAATCTTGAAGACTACGGTATTTTTTTTTTTTTTAAGCAACAACTGTTATGAAACAAAAAATGTTCGTGTTTTATCACATTATTTTATTTTTTCTCGATTTGGATCGATTTCTATAATGGACTTAATTTCACAGTGCAAGAGGTACCTATAAATTTAATGTTTGTCAGAAAGCGTAGAATAAAGTGAAATTTCTCAATATAATATTTTTTGTTTTGAAAATTTTGCATTTTTTTTTCAAATTTCTTGAGGATGTTCCTTTTTTTTTTCAAGTCATGCTGGGGGTCAAGTTCACCTCAAAGTCATTTCGACGACGCAACGCAATTCATGACCAGGGTTGCCAGATAGTTGGAGACGTTTCGGGCCAAAACAAGCAACATGGCCAAAAACGACCAAAAGCCAAAATTGTTTACAGAACATTGCAATTCTGCAGTACACACCAAAAATAAGTGTTTATCAAAATACAACTACAATGAAGTCAACTTTTTGTTCCGTACGAATGGTAGAAAGTAAGTGTCCAGTTTATTAATTTCAATGTTTCTATTGTATCTCCGCTTATTCTTCTTTTATATTTCATATATCTTCTTTTTGTTTCGTTTTTCTGGGTATCTTCGCCAAGCATCATCATCATTATCAGTCTTTCAACGTCCATCAATTTTTTATGTGCACATTGCATAGTTCTCAATTTGAAGATCTGCCTTTTGGTTAGGTTCCATGTTTCAGCTCCATAAGTGACTATTGGGAGGATGCATTGGTTTTACACCCTTCTTCTTAAGATTAATGGGATCTTCTTATTTTTGAAGGTTGAGCTTGCTCTGCCAAAGGCTTGCCATCCTAGTATGATTCTTCGCTTGATTTCTTCTTCTTTTGAGAGTCTCATGGAGATTCGTTATCCTAGGTAGATGTAGTGATCTACTTTCTCCGGTTCTGTATCTTCGATTTTGATTTCAGTATTTTCATCTCCAATGTGGTTGTTGCACATAATCTTCGTCTTGCTGAAGTTCATGTGTAGGCCGACTTTCTTGCTCTCCTCATTTAGTTCATCTATCTTTAGTTGGAGGCGTGCAGATTCTCTGCGAAAACAGTAACGTCGTCTGCAAATCTGAGGTTCATAAGACACTCACCGTCTATGCAAATCCCTTTACTTTCCCAGTCTAGTCTTCTGGAGATCATCTCGAGGCAGGCTGTGAAGAGTTTAGGTGAGCTGGTATCAACTTGTCTTTCTCCTTTCTGGAGCTGAAAGGGGTCCAAGTATTTATGTAACCTGATAAAGGAGCTGCTGGGATTGTATATATGTTTCAGCACTTCGACATATACTGGATCAACACCTTGTCCAGTGATGGCCTCCATGGCCTTAGGGATTTCTACTGAGTCGAACGCCTTTTTGAAATCGATAAATGCTACGGCAAGTGGTAGTTCACAAACATACATTTTATCATTTATCATCATCATCATCATCAGTCTTTTAGTGTCCGTCGTTGGACATAGACCTTCCCCAGGATTTGCCACACTTCTCTATCATGGGCGTCACGGAGCCAGTACTTCCTGAACTTGTCTAGCTCGTCTCTGCATCTAACATTTTGCCGGCCTCGGTTGCGCATGTGGTCTCGGGGAATCCATGTTGTGAGTCGTGATGTCCATCGATTGTCTGCCATTCTTGCAACATGGCCAGCCCACCGCCATTTAAGATTTTTTTATGGATTCTATGATGTCTCTAACTCTTGTCTTTTCCCGGATGTACTGTGCTGTTTTGTGGTCTCTCCATGTGAGGCCCAGCATTATTCTTTCATGTGCACGTTGCATGGTTTTCAGCTTACGGGTCTGTCTCTTAGTTAAGTTCCATGTTTCAGCTCCATAAGTGACTATTGGGAGGATGCACTGGTTATATACCCATCTCTTTAGGATTAATGGGATCTTATTATTTTTGAAGGTTGAGCTGGCTCTGCCAAAGGCTTGCCATCCTAGTGTGATTCTTCGCTTGATTTCTTCTTCTTTTGAGGGTCTCATGGAGATTCGTTATCCTAGGTAGATGTAGTGGTCTACTTTCTCGAGTTCTGTGTCCTCGATTTCGATCTTAGTGTTTTTATCTCCAATATGGTTGTTGCACATGATCTTCGTCTTGCTGAAGTTCATGTGTAGGCCGACTTTCTTGCTCTCCTCATTTAGTTCATCTATCATTAGTTGGAGGTCGTGTAGGCTCTCTGCGAAAAGGGCTATGTCGTCTGCAAATCTGAGGTTGCTCAGATACTCGTCGTCTATTTTAATTCCTTTATTCTCCCAGTCTAGCCTTCTGAAAATCATCTCGATTTATAGCTTTCTTTTATTGAACAAGGGTTTTCTTAGTTTTTTTTGTTTTTTTTCCTTCACTGATAGTAGTTTTTTGGAACGTTCATTTGTAGGCATCTGCTAGGCTTCTGACATTCTATTTCAAAAAAATTATCAATTTTTTTCAAATTGTTCTTCAGTTTTTTCAGAGTACGCAATAAGCTGCGAGGTGCATAGTAAAATTTGTCCTATAAAGAGTTTTCCACGCTCTTCGCTCTTACTGGTAATCGGAACCATGACCTTCTGCGTGTGAGGCAGACGTGCTAACCATTAAATCATCCAGATGGAAAAGCAGCAATCGAAAGATTCAGTGAAACATTTAGATCTCCCTTCATGCGTGGCCTTTAATCAAACGTGTCAACGAAGAATCACAAGTACAAATTATTTGAATTTGTATTTATAACGACAATGCCCGTTCTAAAGTCGCATGTTTGAAAGGGGTCAGATTTGTATAGAGCAGCCTGACATAATTTTTATTAGATTTCTCGAGAACCGTTAATCAATAAAGCTTCAAACTCGACGCTGCATTGTGATGTGTGCTGTCTAATATCAACTTCATATAATGGTCAGTTGTTGAATTATTGCAGTGCATACATATACACTCATTGAGACTGAGATTTCAGTTGTAGTTGGATAAATCTACGCATGTACATGGAAAAATGGTTAGGAAATCAAAGGATAATACCTGTGTGTATATTTTTCGATTGTAAGCATTATTGCTTGGACTGATTTGACAATCCTCAGTATTATTTGCGAGCTGTCAGTCAGTCTGTGAAGAGAGGAAAAGAAGATAGCGGATACACGAACACAAAATGCTGTTCAGCTATGTGTGGATGCGTGTACGTGTATTCGTTATGCTGCCGACTGCTCATAATTGAACTACAACTACTGCTGCAGCTGCTACCGTTTATGTGTCGATTCCGTTATTTTTTTATTCAAGATAAATGATAGAATTTTAGTTAACAATTCCTTGCGTTGACCTTTTTCAAATTACTGTGTAAACATGCAGACACAGAATACAGTTTTACATAAGCAAAGCAACGGACATTCACTAGCAAATACTAAAAGGAGAAAATAATGCTCTTCAAAGATCTGGATACTTAAACACCAAAAAGATCGCACTGATGAAAAACAACAATTACATTTCTTTGCATTCAAATACAGAAAAAGCATCAATCTTCCTTCTCTCCATTTTTTTCTAACTTGAATGAATAATTCATCAAAACATTCCCTTTCCTGGTTTAAAAACATTCCTTTCCATTCATTGTTAACCTAACCCGCTTTTTAATTCTTTTATTTTTGTTTTTTGTTTTTTCTTTCACAGACACAACAATTTGTATTTCTTGCTTTTGAGGGGAGGACGTAGAAACATTAGCAAAAGATATTTATCTTGCATGGGTCTTTGTTCTTTAGAAAAGGCCATTGTTCCTGTTGTGTAAATAATTCCTTTGTAGCGTTTTAGGCAGGAGGAGGGTGATCGTGAAGTAATGGCTAGTGAGCTCGTCTAGCAGACCATCAATACTGAGCAGTGAGTTCGATCTTTACATAAGGGTCTCATACTCGTCACAATGTGTGAGACGAGGTTATATTAAATTGTTGCCTTTATGCTGGCAACGGTGAGCCGTCCCTGTTTGGACATCACACATCAAAAGTTTTCTCCATGCTCCTCTGAAAAAAAAACATTTATGTTCTTTTTTTAATTGTCTCCCCTAAATCGGTTTTTATTTACATAATCAAATTATGCTAAATTGATCCCCCATTTTTTTTGTGAAAATTCGGACTTCTTTTAGTGATCACTACCCAACAAAATACTAGAGAAGTTCTTCGATATTTTACGATATGTGACGACTGATTCAAATGCAACAAGTCTCCGAAGCGTCTCACTCACTTTATCCGATATTTCTCGCATAGCTGGAGGGAATAGATGGATTCATGCTTTTTCCAAGGGCATCAGTGCGAAGTGAACACAGATTATTCCTTTTGGAGTTTGAACTCAGCTCGCCTACTGTTGCTAACCGTTTGGCCTCTGGCACCTCCAAACTAAACTAAGCCGTGGGACAATGACTTGCAAACAACAACAGCTTTTAGCTTTAATTTTTCAAAAGATGAACTGTAAATCATAAAGGTTGGAATTCAAATTATATATATATATATATATATATATATATATATATATATATATATATATATGAATATTAATTAATCTCAATGATTTGAAACTAAGACCAGTTCACACATCGTCTCCGATTAGAAGTTGTTCAAGTTTTGGAGCAAAATGCCTTTGTACATGATCGTATATTTTCATACATAGCGGCAGGGTAATCGCGGTCATTGCTTTATCAATTGTTTCTTCTAGGTAGCACATTCTGTACTCTTTTTGAGAACAACTCTAACTGGTCGTGAAGCCATCGTAGCATCAAACCTTTCGGCCGTATGGCCTTCCATAAGGGACAAAGTGCGTTTTGTAGGATATCACCCACTTTAAGAAGCGCTGTTTTACTTCGAAATTCTTTTTTCAAATCGATATTCAACTTATGGATGGAAGCTAAAAAATCATAGTTCTTGCAGACCATTACTGTGTGCTAGGTTCGATCCGCACATACTAAGTAAATACTTTTTTGTTTACTCTTTCCGTATTTCTTTTATTTTCCCCTCCCTCGTTTAAAATATTTACTTATTGAGACCTTTCATAGTCCATTATTACGCCCCTTCCTCGTTGAGACACACACACGCATGTATATATATATATATATATATATATATATATATATATATATATATATATATATATATATATATATTGGCTATTCAACTCAATGGTAAGAGCATTGCTACATTGAAGAAGCTACCCTATCGATGGCAGTTTCGATTCCTGAAGCAGCCTCATTTTCTTCAATCGTCAAAACTGAGTGATGTATTAATCGTATAACGGCGAGAGATCATTATCTATATTGCATAGCACAATTTATAATTTATTCTGTCGGATCAAATATGTCCATTTCTTGAATACATACTATTGTATTTAAAGAGGCGAATAGACCGAGAATAAACGAGATGAGAATCTGGGTTGAAAGCAGTTATTTGGTCTTTCCATCGGCTTTTTAGCTCAATGGTAAGAGCATTGTCACATTGCAGTGGCTACCATATATATAGTACACTTCTGCTTAAAAAAGTTTTTATCTTAGAGATTTATAAGTTCCATGCAGTCCTAAATCGTTCAATGATGTTGTACAATGCAATTCGGTTATTTTCCGCTCATTGTTAATGTACTGTGTTCAAGGTATTCCGTGTTTTATACAGAATCTAATTATTATTATCTAGATTTGGATCTTAATAATGTTGAACGTTTAATTTTACTGTGAGGAACATCAGCCGTTTTAGCATGGACCTAAAAAACAGTACAGGCATTTTACCATGATATCCCCTAGCTATGCTGATCGAACAAAACCTCTCCACATGTATGTTGCCTTCAGATGTATATTATTATCAGTTATGATACTTGGATTTTCTTTTATTTCTTCTGTTTTACGGGATTTAAATATTATTGTATTTTACTATTTAGATCCAGCGTATTATCATAGTGTAGGCTAAATGGATGTTATTCATTTCGTGAATCAGATATCATGGATTAAATTATATATATATATATATATATATATATATACTTTCTATAAAGGAACCGAACTTTTGAAATGCTGCACCGATGAGATACTTTATCGTGGTCCCTTCTTCCACAGAATTTAATTTACAGCTACAATGTAGGGGAGATAATTGTGTGTGGATTTGTTCCAGACAAACAGATCGGAAAAAAACAATATCAACTTTCCGAATGCTTTATTCAGTCTTGGCTGTTTTGTATCTCAAAAAGTTCCAAATGAATTTCAATGAAATTTCGAGGAGGGCTGGACAATTGACAGCGGAAGAAGTCAGGATATTTAGGAGAAGATCCATGCATGATTATCTCCCTTAACTAACTGTCGGCAACTACAAAATACCTCCTGAAGTATTCTGTTCAACGAATTTCAATGATAGAATTTCAGAGTGGATCCATGGACAATTACTATCGCTACATTGTAGCTATCCGTCCACACAACACAATATATTTAAAATTTCTCAGACTGTGCACACAATATCTCCAGAAGTTCTTATGAAATTTTGTTGAGGTATTTTGGGGTACTAGGCTCCGGAAAGAGTCATGAAAACTTTGGAGTGGATCCATGCACAATTACCTCCCCACGTCCTTGCGAACACAATACCTCCAATGAGTCCCTGTCCACACGATGTCTCCAAATGTTTTCAATGAATTTTACTGGAATTTTGTGGAAGGTTTGGCAATGAGAAGGAGACGCGATTGAATTTCAGAGCAGAGACATCAACAATTACCTCCCCTATGTGATAGCTATCAGTCGATACAGGTGTTTCACTTTGAAATGAGAGGTTTTGACATTTAATTGTAAATAGCTCGGGATGACTTGCTCAAGGGCATATTGTTCTTCTGTAAACATTATTCAACATGAAATTCCTTTCCGAATGATGTGTCAATATTTGATGGATTTTTTCTTCTGAATAGGCCCCACTGCGAAAATCAGCTATGGAAAATGGTGCTAAAGGTTTTTTGCAACTGATCTGAAATGCCTACCCAAGACATTCCTACTCACCAAAGGTTCCATAGCATGTCCACTAGGTTTCATTAGTCAACTGAAAAATCCCACGGGGCTACATTACAGCGCCAGGATTAT
>OY735217.1:41700586-42005586 GCA_963457665.1 Thysanoteuthis rhombus | reverse complement strand
CTGACCGTCACTCTACGGTAGTAAGTAAACGGCGCAGATCGGAAATAAAGGACAAAGAATAAGCTCTAGACGAGACTCAAAAACTACATTACTACAACAACTAGTGAACGTGGGAATAACGAAAGAAAATATCAGTCAAAAATTAATAATGGTTCATAATGCTTTATCCAATAGAAAAAAAATCTGGAATTCTTTCTTTGTTGGATTGTGCTGGAATGTGGCTCTGTATCAAAGTTTTCAGAGTTTAACAAATATCAATATCAAAAACTAGAGTTCGATTTTCAAAAAACAAATATACACGATCAGCCAGTCAAGGTTATATCCGAGAGCTTAAGAATGCTAAAACAAACCTAATAATCGTTGTCGAAACATAATCTTTATACGGCATGTATGCCTTGCTTTTCCAATCAAAAAATCTAGAAGCTTTGGCATCGATTTGTGAGTAAGGGAGGTCTAAGGATTTACGGCACGGAGAAGTGAATCGGCGAACCGAGTTCAAACTTCGGTTAGGATACTTTATCTTCGCTTCGCTCTAATGCCCTTGGGAAAGCCATGAATCTACTTCTTCGCCCATCTATGGGAAAATAACGGGATAGTTGGCACCCTTCAGTCCTGTAAGGCAGTCCCTCTTGGGCGTCGGGCTAGCGTTCCGGTCCCATCATTGCTATAACAATAAATAGGTCTCTTTGGATCGTTCGAGAAATGGAGACAAAATACAACGCAGGAACCAACTTTGCTTGTTTTGTTTTTTGTTTTCTTCGTTGTTTTTGCTTTTGGCGTCGAATAAAAATCGGTATATGACATGGAGGCCTTATTTTTCGATTAAAAAAAATTAGAAGCTTTAGCATCTACCAGTTATTGACAAATTTCGATGCATGCAAATTCCAGGGAAATGTAGTTTCAGATACAGCAAATAAAACCTGATTGATTTGTGACATTTTTGACTTTATTCGGCGTATCAAGCTGAACCAAATTCTTTGCAGTCAAGGAAGAAATCTATCGATGCAGGAGTTCAATACAAAAGAGAATGATTCGATTACTCCAATAACCACGAAAAGGAATGAAGAAATTCTGCTGTGCATTGTCGAAAATTAAAAATAAGACAAATGCTTTATCTTAATATATTACAAAAACGTATAGTTGAATTTGTCTTTGGAAGTGGCCAACGCAAATGCTTTTGGCAAGTCATGCAATATAATATGATTTAACACAATCAACTGCATACTCAAGCGTTGCTCAGCAAGTTTACAATATATAATGCACCAAAGAGTAGGTAAGAATTTGTCGCTGCAGTACGATTTATTTTCCTTCAACCTTGACAACTAAAAATAGTGTCTATTCAATCCTCACGGGTTAAGCTGAATCGGTTCCACGGTTTATGCGTGTATAAAAGTGTGAAAGACATCAAAATAGGCTTGTATCATTTGGAAAGAAAATTTCACAAGTTTACAAAAGAACCATACGCTTCAGAGCAAGTTATATTGAGCCTTTTATGATCAAATGTCATAAACCCTTGTTTTAAAATGAAACACCTGTGTCGACTGAGGGCAATCACACAGAGTTGGTTGATGGATCTGCACAAAAATTAAATCACTTCTTCTGTCGCCTACTGTCCATCGTTCTACAGACAGACCCACCAAAAATTGCCTCCTCTATGAGATAGCTATCAGTTCACACATGTGTTTCATTTTGAAACAAGGATTTTATGACATTTGAATGTAGATAGCTCGAATTGACTTGCTCCGAGGCGTATGGTTCTGTTCTACACTTCACTCAGAGCATTCAGCGTGAAATTTCCTTTCCACCGATGTACACTATGCCCAAATGGGAGGGGGGAGATTTTTTCTGACCAGGGCACCACAGCGAAAATCCGCCATCATGAAAGATGGTACTAAAAAGAAATTAGTGAGTGATCAGGAATGTCCATCCAAGACTTTCTTACTCACTGATGACCCCTCTTGCATGTTCAATTGGTTTCATTTGTCAACTCAAAAATTCGCACGTGGCTCTGTAACAGCGCCAGGATTAACAGTGATATTGCAACCTCACTACAGCAGATTTTACGCTATTTCGGTTTTTTCACATTTTTTTATCCATCGAAGATTAAGGCAATTGAAGAATTTAAGGGGTACAAATAACAGTCAGAAATGAATTATGTGTACTCCTTTCAGAATTAAACGCCTTAAAATCAAGTCTTAATGAAAAAAATGAACTGTAACGATTATGATTTTGTATCTCTCTCTCTCTCTCTCTCTCTCTCTCTCTCTCTCTCTCTCTCTCAATATATATATATATATATATATATATATATATATATATATATATATACTCTTAAACAGTGTGATTGTCTTGGTCTGCTAGTCGTAATACTGGGTGCTTCCATTCGGGGGTTCAAATTTTCCTGAAGAAAATACAGCCATCCACCGTTTAAAGCTATGCTCTCTTCCCGGTGAACAGATTTTTTTTTTTTTTTTTTTTCAAAAAAAGACGATCATCAGTGTATCTCCCAATGAAGATAGTCTTCTACCAACTCATGCCAAGTATATATATATATATATATATATATATATATATATATATATATATATATATATAATGAGCAGTGAAACCTTTTTGTTTTACTGTCTGTAACACAAGACTGTTTAACTGGCGGTTAAAATACGTCCAACCAACTAATTAGAACAAAGGACTCTTCAACAGGAACAAAGTCACTTTCTTTCTTAAAAATCATTTCACAGAATTTTAAATATATCTGTGCATTTTTTCATGGGCATTATATATATGTATAGATGATTAATAATTGTGTCATCCACGGACATTTGTTTCGTTGTATTACAACTCTTCAGTGTGACTATAGACTATCCACTATTCCTTCCAGTACCACGAGAAACCTTTGCTCCAGACCCAGAGGTAATTGCTCTACTCCTGCCCTACGCAGACCTGGACGATCAGTTGGGCCGAATTAAGCGATATATTTACTTACACACGATTCCCCATCTACCGGAATGCTCCACTCTAGAGTTGGAAGAGCATTGCATATATATATATATATATATATATATATGTATATATATATGCGTGTGTGTATGTGTATGTGTGTGTGTGTATATATATATGCTGAATTTTACTAACCTCTCCTTCAGATATTTGTTCGAATAATTATCTTTCATTTCAAAACTTCGTACACACACACACACACACACACACACATATATATATATATATATATATATATGATTAAAGCCGATAGTAATAAAATAAGGTTCGGGCTTCACCACACTCCCTACAAAACAATTTAAATACTTTCATCTATCATATCCCAAAGGGTTGTCTACTAAATAATCTTACTTTGATCGATATAAGTTATTTTCAACGTTGAAATATTAAAGGAAAAAACATTAAAAAATATAATGAGGAAAAAGCAATGTAGACAAAGAAAATTGTTCCAACAAAGAGAGTAGATTCTACGTGCAGTTGAATGGAGAAAGCATTTTCTATTCTGCATTACAAGTATCTCACATTTCTTGATTCCACGCTCCATTCCGATGTCCCCGTTGAAGATCCAAGCCGTTTGTATCCAGGTCTCTAATTCCTTTTTGTTCATAGCAAAGATTTTCAGGTCATCCATGAACATTCGGCGATTCAGTTTTTCTATGATCTTGTAAATGTATATCCTTTGTGACACTTTCACAAAATATAACTGAGTGGTATCATTGCTATGGCGAATAGTGATAGAAGAAAGTCTTTCCTCATATTGACCTCAGCGATGAATTGTCTTCCTGGAGTATGTTCTCTCCAATTTTCTGTCGCTTTCATTATGAACGTCAAAACTAAAATCAACAGCAGAAACTTGATCAAAAGATAGGATACCTGGTCTGTTTCTCAGAGACATCGTGTAAGATCAAGTGATAGCAAGTCTCCTCATATTTCCAGTACGTTCTTCGGTATTCTTGACAACTTTAAAAGCCTTTTGGACTGATCTTTTTTTTTTCCATTCAATCTAGATCTGTACTTCCTTCTGACTGCGATGGTCTTTTGAATTTTCTATCTGCCTATGTTGTTTGGCTTGACATTCACTTTCATGGTCCACAGTTTCTTTAGTTGTTAGGCACTGACAAACGACTGCCATATCGAAACGTTCACTGTGCTCCACAAGGCCTCCGAAACAACCTTGGTGTTGGTCACGTCGGGTCATATTGGGCACTGAAGGAGTACGACAAGTGATACCAGCTCACCCAAACTCTTCACAGCCTGCCTCGAGATGATTTCCTGAAACATATATTTGGAAAATAGAGGAGTCAGAATTGACGGCGAATATCTGAGCAAACTCAGATTTGCAGACGACATTGTCTTTTTTGCTGAGAACCTCCACGACCTTCAACTAATGCTAGATGAACTGACTGGAGAGAGCAAAAAAAGTCGGCCTTCACATGAACTTCAGTAAAACAAAGATCATGTGCAACAATCACATCGGAAATAAACACACAATGCAGAACTGGAGAAAGTAGACCACTACCTCTACCACCGAGTCTCCATGAAATCCTCAAAAGAAGAAGAAATCAAGCAAAGAATCACTCAAGGATGGCAAGCTTTCAGCAGAGCAAGCCAAACCTTCAGGGATATCCCATTAGCCCTAAAAAGAAGAGTATATAACCAATGCATCCTCCCAGTATTCACCTATGGAGCTGAAACATGAAACCTGCCCAAGAGACTGACCCACAGACTGAGAAGCATGCAACATGCACATGAAAGAATCATGCTCAATCTCACAAGACAGCAAAATATATCAGGGAAAAAACAGGAGTCTGCGACATCATAAAATCCATGAGAAAACTAAATGGCAATGGGTTGGTCATATTGCAGGATGGAAAGATGAACTAGAAAAATTTAGAAAATACTGGCTCTGCGACGCTCATGATAGAGAAGTCTGGCGAATCCTGGGGAAGGCTAATATCCAAAGACGATTATAAAAGACTGATGATGACGATGATGATGACGAGATTTTATGTGTAGACGACATCCATCGGAGCTTTTTGCTTTTCAGAATTTCGAATAAGAGATCATGTATCTGTATTAGAAGAAGAAGAAGAAGGAGAAGAAGAAGAAGAAGAAGAAGAAGAAGAAGAAGAAGGAGAAGAAGTAGAAGAAGGAGAAGAAGAAGAAGAAGAAGAAGAAGAAGAAGAAGAAGCTCTCAATGATGAAGAGCAAAAGAAAGAAACCACTAGATCAATTATTATTTAATGTTTTATTACAATAAGAAATGAGAAGAAAAAGATGCAATAGAAGAGAGACAAGTTGAAAGCCAATAACATTCCCAATGCTGACACTTCCATTTATGAAGATAATTTCAAT
Organism: Thysanoteuthis rhombus; assembly: GCA_963457665.1. Classification (NCBI taxonomy): domain Eukaryota; kingdom Metazoa; phylum Mollusca; class Cephalopoda; order Oegopsida; family Thysanoteuthidae; genus Thysanoteuthis; species Thysanoteuthis major. The sequence continues at coordinate 42,000,234 of OY735217.1, read as the reverse complement.
AAATATGGAAATTGCGGTAGTTGATGTAATAAAGATTAATGCAGCGATGAAGATTGTGAATTTCCTTTTTGATAGAAATAATACCAGCGTTATAAATAAAAATCATAGGTGTACAGGGAAAGACAATGACAATGGTAATGATAATACTCATAAGTATGTAATAACAAAAATAAGCTATAAATTTAGTATTACTTATAACAAAAACAGCATACGACTGTAAAAAGACTGGGTTATTCATGTATAGATCAGCACTAAAGAGCCTAAAGATATTTTATTAGGTAATTTATTTTCAAGAATTCAAGTACCATAATTTCAATTTTTTTCAAGTTTCAACACAACTTAAGCTGTTTTAATGTGTGATTAGACATAAAGTCTCAACAGTTTCTATGATGTAATCTTGATTGCTATGTCATAATGGGAAGGTAACCAAACCGATGAGATGCGTAAGCACAAACAGAGAAGAAATTAGTATATAGGCTTATTATATGTTTAAATAGAAATAATAACGATTACATTAACTAGAATCCACTCAGAGAGAGTATACCTCAGTTGATGCCATGTACCAACTAAACTAAATGAAAATCAGTTCATGTATAGCTAAGCTGAAGGGCAGTTAATTGTGCTTTGAGTTTTCATATTTCAGACTATTGTTTACTTCTTCATGATATATAAAGATATCTCTCAATCAAAAAAATAATTGTGGATTCACCTCAAAATTCAAGCAATTCTTCAGTGACCAACATTACTGCAAAAATACCATCAAAATCCATTGAGAACTTTTGGAGATATAGTGCAGACAAACATGAGTGAACACATGAATATATTTTTTTGAATTAAAAATATCTCTCAATCAATGAAACAAAAATTTCTGGATCCACTTCCCTTAAAATTGAATCTACTCTTTTTATTGACTGTTCGTTTTAAACTCTTTTCCTGAAAATTAATAAAATCATCTCTCAATGGAAAACAAATTCCAGCATCAGCTCCAAAGATCTATTCACATGGCTAATATCTCCACAAAATTTCATTCATATTGATTGAGAACTTTTGGGGATATTGAGTGGCCAGACAGACGGACTGACAGACAGAAAGACAGACATGAGCGAATACATATACATTGTACAATTTTGTTGGCTGAAGTAATAACAATAAAAACTTGTGTCTTGTGATCAAATTGTAATCAAACTCCAGCCCAAGTCAACAACAACAATGCTCATCTTTTGTAGGCGAGCAATCTCTTCAATGTTTTTTTATCTTACCACTTAAAACCAAACCAATATATAAAATAAGATTTACCTATCACAACTTGAAATCAAAACCAAATGATCGATTGGCAGCTCTCCCACAAACTGAGTCAAACTGACAAGTCTTATATATCTGAATTACAGTCAGAAAAGAAGTAGGAGTGTATTTGGCCCAGCAGCAGCCAGGCTTGTATTTCTCCCTAGTGTTCTAACTCACGTTTTCTCTAATGAACTAATAACAGTTGCTTCTTTTGCTCCGAGACATTTATTAAATAAAAATATGTTCATCTTCATTTTGCTAACAATCTTGCTGGCAGCCACTTTGTTCCATCAAGGACATAAAAAGTCAGTGAAGCATAGAAGGCAAAACACTGATTCATTATTTGTTATTCTTCAAATGTTTAGATTAAATTTTCTAAAAGGAACAAATATTTTCAATACTCTTCCTTCCTTGTTTTGAAGGTTCATTTTACAATATAATTTTAAAGAGGAACAAGACCCTTATTTTGTGTTCACCTGGTATGAAATTGAAATGGAATTTTTTGACATCATGAGAGAACATTTTGAATTCATAAGAGAATTCTGAATCTGATAATGTTTTTTTAAGTTAGTTTTTTGCCTGACCTCATATTCTGATCACTTATTTTTTGGAAGTTATTTTTTTCCCTGACCTCACATTCTAATTACACTTTCTTTTAAAGTTATTGTCAAAAGTGAGGGAAACGTTTTTTTTCTCTTTTGGTGATCAAAATTGAGGGGAACATTTTTCTTCCTTTTGGGGGGTCAAAAGTGAGGTATACTTTTTTTCTCCTATTTAGGAGACAAGGGTGAACCTTTTTTCCTCTTTTGGGGATGAAAAGCAAGATGAACAGGTTTTTATCTTTTTTAGGGGTCAAAAGAGAGCAAAAAATGTTTTCTTTCTTCAAGAATCAAAATTAAGGATAAACCTTTTTTTCTCTTTTGTGGATCAAAAGTAAGGAGAAACTTTTTCTCAAATTTTTAGGGGTCAAAATAGAGGGTAAATTTTTTTTCACTCTCAATGGTTGAAAGTGAGGCTAACATTCAATACTAACACTAATTATAGAGTAGTTTTCCTAATTTATTTATTTGAAAATAATCATATTAATTCAGTACAATGGACGTGACTTGATATCGAGCACAAAGGCACCCTTTAAGTGAGTCTGATTTTGAAAGGGAGATAAAAATGATTTTTTGCAAAAAAATTGGGTGGAGTTATATTTTTTCAAAAGCAACACTTTGAGTAACTAAACATATAAATTACATTCAGCTATTATTTGATTAGTCATAGTTTCTAAAGTTAAGATGTCATTTTTTTCAACAAGATGTCTCCCAAGAAATACCAAGTTTCATACTGACATGACTCTTAAAATTGCATTGTAGGCTTTTACCAAGTTTGTAAGACATATCAAGTCATTTAAAAGCTTCTGTGAATAGGGAATATCCCTGTTTCTTCCTGTCCACTGAAGAAAGTCAACAAAAGATTTCAATGAGCGGAAACAATATAAAAAGCCAAGTACTGGGGTGAGGTGCCCAAATCTACCACACTATGAGATTACAGATCCATCAGAAGTTCAGAGGAATTGGTAGAAAATAATCACTCAGCCAAAGAAAGCCTTTCACATCAAATTAAAGCTAAATAATTTCATTCGCCCCTTTTTTTCCAATTGTTTAATTGATAATTCTCTATTTAGCATGACATTGATCATGTGATGGTTTTTGAAATTTTGCACACACACTCCTCTCAATGAGGAATTAGATTGGGTTTTCATTGTTTATTTGAAAATTCCCCTTCAGAAAAGGTTTTGAGTGGGGGTTCAATATGCAATGTAAGTTCATGCTAAATTGATCACTAGTTTGCATCCACTTGTTTTTGGAAATTCAGACCTCTTGTAGAGATCACAGCCAAACAAAAGGCAAGTGAAATAACTTATTCATTGGTCACCCCTTTTTCCAACTCGTCAATAGATCATGCCCAACACAACATATACAGGTGACTCATAATTTCTCTTCAAATGCTATTCTCATTTATTGTTTTTTGGGGCGTGGGAGAGCTTGCTGATGTTATGTATTTATTTTTCACAATAAATATAAAAAGTTGAGTATTAAATTTCTAGTTGTTGGTATTTTTATCAAACTTTAATGTGAACCTGGAGTTGATTAGTAACAAGAACCATGTTCACCAAATTTGGAAGAGTGAGAATTAACATTCCCCTACTGTGATTTGAAATTATGACCAACTGATTGGTAATTGTGTCTCCTACCAACTCAGCTTAATTAACAAGTTTCACATATCAACCAAAATTTATGCTATAAATACTTTATTCTGATAGATAAATACAACTACAAAATCAACACTTCCCTGCCAGGATTTGAAATCATGACCAATTGATTGGTCATCTAGTATCTAACTGACTGGGCTAAACTGACAAGTCGTACATGTTTACGAACTTTATTTTTCTGATACACAAGGGCTTATTTCATTCTAATAAAAGAATACATTTATATTAGAACAATGACCTAAAGTTCAAAGAGGGATCCACAATAAAGTTTGAACACCATGATTGCCATTTCCCGAGTTGCTGAGTAGAAGATAATTTCAGGTAAGAAGCAGCTTATCAAAGACCAATAGATAGGTACAGCCTCTTATAGAAAGACAAGTATGTCTCTAAAAGTATATTTTTAACCTATTCAATTTATCATATAAACAATCCAAAAGTTTCCGTGTTCACCATCGGTCGGAATAGCAGGAGTGGAGCTTGACTCTGCAATAAGCTGACATTTCATCTTTAATTGGAATGGTTTATGAAAATCAATTAAATTAGAAAAAATTAAATTTAGATCCATCAGAAAACAGTTGAAAGCATTTTTAATTTTTCCCCATTCTCTCTTCCATTCTTTTTTAATTAATTATAAAAGATTAATGATTTTAATTATTATTAGACGAACTCAATTTTATTATGATTGAAACAATGAACATTCTGAAATTAATATTTAGGGAACTCTCTTTTTTGGTTGCACTTGTTATTTTCACTTCGCCAGATGCCATAAAAAATTTTCTCTTGAAATATCATTATTGTCCAAGTTTAACTCTTATGATGTTTTTTTAAATATTAAATCATTATGTGTTAAAAATGATGGGAAAAGCAAATTTTGGTAAATCCACCTCTCTATCCATCTAGCTATACATGTACATTAATCACCACCACCCACAACAGACCTGTTTAATAATCATCATATATGGGTGGCAGTGATTTATAATTTCCCTTGGAATGCTAGTATATATATGTTTCTGTGTGTCAGTTTAAACATGTATATATGGAGAGAGACATGTATGCATGTGTATATATACTCACAAATATATATATATTAGCAATTAATGGAGCTGACAGTGAAATCGGCAAGCCAAGTTCAAATTCCATTGAGGCTGTTTACATACACTTCATGCTAATGCCACAGTAAAAAGTATGAATATCCCATCCCCATAATGGATGAAATAACAAAGACCGGGCTATTTGGCTTTAGGAAAACAATCCATCTAAGAAGAGAAGATCTTGCAAACCAGACAGTGACGCCCCCTTAAGGTGGTTGGATGCCAACTTTGATCTCCTTCTGGCAGCTCCTGTGGGTAAGCCAATGCCAAACATATCTCTCCACTTCCCTTTGGACGAAGAGCCCGAGAAGAGGATTTTATCAACTGGATTCTCTAGGATTCCCATCTGCTTTTTCCAGGCTTAGGTCAGTGTCATTCCATTATGTATCAAGACTGATGGAGGCCTTGTTCTATATAGAACCACACACTGTTTCCAATGTCTGATCTCAAGATGTTTCTTGATCCAACTAACACTTGATATTAAAACTGTCAACCAAAACTGTCAGCATAAGTTTCTTCAGTTTTCAAGTGAGGCTGGCTGACTGGCTGGCTATCTATGTATTTAGGTGTTGCGCTTCAAGATCACACCAGTGGAGCAAGAGGGCTGAAAATTTAATCATTTACTCCTTATTGTATCAAAAAAATACAATTTGTTTATATTTTTTAGAAATTCACACCAAAAATAAGTTTTCAGATGGCGTTTGCGATGTGAGTCTCTGCTAAATTGGTTCACTAGTTTGTGTCTGGCAGCATTCATGCTTGTTTTTTAGAAATCAACTTTTTTAGTCTTCACAACTCAATATAAGGTGAGAGAAGTAACTTATTCCTTGATCATCCCTTTTTTCAAATTTTTGATTGATCACCCCCAAAAGGGTATGCAGCAAAAACACAATAGTAACATGACGCTTTTTATTGAGTGACTTACCAGACCAATTTATTTTTGTTTTTCGGTAGGTAGGTAGGTGTATGATAAGAGGGTCAAATGTGTTTTGTTGAGTTATGACTGTGCTATCTAACCCTGAGCCACCATAACTCATATCAGATAATTGAAAAGAAATCATTAATTTAACCTGGTTATGGAACTTTTGGTTGTCATGTGCGAATACATAGAAAATATACATGGATAAGAGATATCCACATCTCTCTATAATGAATAATAATAAGGTACATGGTTAGATATATACATATATATATAGGTGCGCATGCATGCACACACACATATAAGCTCATACAAAACTATATGTATATTAAGTTCTTCTATGAATATGTAATATACATTAACACTTACTGGCAGAGGCATACACAGAGCAATGCTTCTGAAACATAACTAAGAGAGATATGAACAAACTGTGTGTATGTTGACATATGATACTATTGTTTGAATATACCACACATACATATTTATTCTTATACATACATTAAATGTTATATAAGGAGAGAGAAATTCTATTGTGTGCGTATGTGTGAGTGTGCATATAAATATTCAAAGAGACTCTCCATCACAGTCAATAAGTGAACAACTGTAGCGTAAAAATTTGAAATCATATAAAAAATTTCTATTGAAGAATAAATATGGTTGAAGTAAATTCTATTTATAACATCACCATCGTTTTACACAGGAAAAAATCTAAAATTGGATAGAAAAATATCTAGAAATGGGTTTATCATTCTCCAGAATCTAAATGTCATTCATAAATCCGTCAAAATAAAGCCCCCAAAAAGTCAAAAAAACTTTTTTTCCAAAAATCGGTTTTAGAAGGGCTCTAGTACCTGTAGACAAAACAGTATGGCCAAGAGCACTGAAACAAACAAGCAAACATACACACGCAAGCACATATAAAAAGGATAGAACCTTTCACCATCTTTGTTTAGATACATACCAACACTTCCAAAGATGCAGATCTCTCTCTCTCTCTCTCTCTCTCTCTCTCTCTCTCTCACTTAATGATCAAGTACTTCAACTGAAGAAATAATCCAAATTCAATACTTGATATTTAATATTTATCCAAACAGCAAGTGAGGGACACATTTATGAATCATCAATATCCAAAGGGGAAAATCAGGAACTTGAATAAAGGAAAAAATTTCAATTAGATTAATAACCAAACAATTTAATTGCATTCTCAATGAAGTGTACTTCATGGGCAACAATTTTTCCAGAATTTAATAATGTTGTTGGCTGAGTGTGAGTGCAACTATTCTTGAAAAGGGATAAAATATAATTATTTATGTACATATACGGGTGTGGGTGACCATATGTTTGCATTGATACATACATAGTATGATAAGAAAAAAGTAGGCAATTTGGAAAAGACAAGACTTGAGGCTGATTAGCGCATCTCAAATTCATCCAAAATTTGGACTTCTTCAGAGTTTCTAGCAAAGAATGAGAAAACGATGCTAAGTCTGCAGAAGCAAAGCCACTACAACCAAATTGCAACTGGGTTTGGCTCAATGTAGACTTACCATCAATTTCTCACCAGAACCTCTCGAGAAGTCAAAAATTTGGACGAAACATTAATTATCATAACCAATAATGACCTTGAGGTGTATTAATAAACCTCAAGTCTTTTCTTTTCCAAATGGTCATTTTCTTCACATCATCCTGACTGATCTATATCCATTTTTTCAACACATATATGTTAAACACAATGGGTAATTTTTGTCAATTCAATTCTTTGCAAATAAGTTGTTTCTTCACTGAGTTACAAAAGTGCAGAAAGTGTCCAAAATCTGTACAATAGTTTTTCAAGCTATTTTTAAGAAATTACATTATAATTACTATGAAAATTTGTCTTTGAAATCTTTTGAAATACAGTCCTAAAATGACCCTTAACAAATTGAGAGCACCATAGTACAAACTTTGGACAATACCTTCATTCATGTAACACATTAACAAACAAGAAAAATTAATATTCAAGTTGAATTGACAAAATCTGTCATGTTTAATGAAACTGCTTGAATATACATTATTCAACATATATATATATATATATGTACATTTATATCACTTTTAACTTTGGATGATGGAAATTCGTGTTTTATCATGATTGATGGCAACTCAGTTCTATCTGTGAGTCTGGGCTCTCATCTAGCAATGAATTACTTTCAATAACTAACTATTACATTTGTTACTGTGCAATGGATTATCTAGCAATGGACAAGAGCTTTTATCTTAAAATTGATAACTATTAAACTTTCCAGTAATGGGGTTACCTTTATTGAATAACATATTTACCATTTTGTTCCATTATCTTCCATCATTTTTTAAGCAACTTCAGAATTCCATCTTCCAAAACCTTCTTATCTTACTCAATGAAGATTTGCTTTAGGTGCCTTTTGCAGTTTTTTTGAGAATTGAATTTTTTTTCCTTTAAGATTGTGGTCATAAAGATTTGTTGGAATGAAGTCCTTATCTTAACCAGCCTTGAGACTTGCAAAGCTGATGCTTGCAACAAAAACTGGGACTTCCTCACTAGCCACCGTACTCCATTGTTATCTATTAAGAGGCAGGACAATTTACCTTTCAACAATTGTTGCTTTCAATTGGTTTAAGCAGGAACACTATTTGTTTGGGTTGTTTCGTTCTCTGGAAGGAACTTATAGACAAGGACATCCTTCTAATTCAATCATATACACAGCATTACTTTCTTTAGATGAAGATTGGCCTTTCGTATATTTGTTTTTTCTTAATCTCTTCATTTCCAAGTTGTTGTATAGTATTCACTTTTTGTTGTCTGTCACAATTTGTTCAAAAACAGAACCTTTAAACACTATCAACCAGTTTTTTTCTTAACTTGATTTTTATGGAAGCCTCACATCAAAGTTACCAACATAACCCAGATGGTGCAAATGATTCTCAATGCATGATTTCAGTATTTTAAGTATGTTAGCAATCTGTAGCATCATATAACATTAATTATTCACAAGACAACCTCAAATGGTCAACTCGGCTGTAGAGCACCACTTAATAAAAAATCTCCAGCACAAAATTTCATAATCTACTCTTGACACATTCAATTATTTACAGTAACTTCTAGTATGTTCTACATAAATCTTCTTTTTTCAATCTAAGCTGGATTTCAATCATTTTGGAATGAAGAAAAAAAGGCATAATATGCCAAAAACGTTACTTTTTTTTGTTTCCTTTCTAACGTGAGAATCAAGAAAAATATGCAAATGTTAACAAGATATGCAAACTGACATAACAGCTGTCATAGTACAATCAAAAGCTATCTTATTGAATAAAATCACTTGAAACTGAAAGCTCCTTTTACCATCCAAAAATAAAAACAGAACAAACTTTCCGATCAAATCAATATTATTTACACCTCAGACAAGGTGGTATAACCGTCCCTCCTCTAAATATGGTCTGTCAAACCAGACATTACCATTTCAACTTAAGATATGGCTTTCCTACGAAATCAAAAGTCTCAACAATTCTTGGATAATGACCAACGTCAAAATTACAGTCTGTATCTTTATAGTGACTTCAATGATCAAATAAGTCTTCATAATCAATTTCAAGTGAAACAGTCAAACAGGGAAGGAACTGTTTATTATAATCATAAATAATGTTATCAAACAGCTATTATCAAAATCAGTCGATCCCAAAGACTTCATTTGAAATGGATCTGAAATGATAATCAAAGTGAAAATAAATTTTGTATCAATTTTTTTATAATGCCTAGTTGTTCACATTGTGAATTAATAATATAACAATGAATTTATAATAATCTCTGTACTGAAAATAAATTTTCTCTTTGTATTTATACAACTATGTGGCAATGTTAGCATCACAACACATGGTAAGCAGAGTTTTCTCAGTCCTAAATTCACCAAATCCAGATGATTTTCAACTGTTAAATCATATCTTAGGAGAGTGATTTCATTCATGATATAACTATATAACTGAACTAAACCTTAATTTGTGTACACTAGTTATGAGGTTGAAACAGAAAATTGTGGATTCATTAGAGGATCTTTATTCTGATAACCCTTATTTTGGAAGTTGTTTTTTTCTCAGCTGACCTTATATTTTGATCATACTTTTCTTTCCTATTTCAAAGGTCCAAAAGTTAGATGGAACTTCTTTTTTCCCCTTTTAGTGACAAAAATGGTGAAGAATTTTTTTTCTTGCTTTTAGGGTACAAAAATAGAGAGGAAACTGTTTTTATTTTTATTTTTCAGCTGTCAAAAGTGTGGGTTAACTTTTTTCCCATTTATATGTCAAGATTGAGAGGAAAAGTCTTTTTCCTTTTTAGTGGTCAAAAGTGAGGAAAAGCTTTTTAGGGGGATCAAAAGTGAAGGAACCTTTTTTTCCTTTGGGGGAAATTAGTAATTATAAAGTTTATTTATTCATCTATTTGCAAATAATTATAATATTATTTCAATACAAACAAAGTGACTGGACATCAAGTATAATGAGTGAGAAAAATGGCTTTAAGCAAGTAAATTTCTTACAATAAATATATTTTTAAATGTGACTACATGTCTCTATTAGATGCTTTTGGTCAGTCAGTCACTCAGTCCCAATTACATCAAATAATGGAAATTGAAAGAGGAGATGATGTGATATCATTAAAAGGTGTGAAATCATTAAAAGAAAATCTATTACAATTATTTCTTTTTACCAGCTGCATATGATTTCATTATAAGATGTCCAAGATCCACATTTTATATTCTAAAAAAGGTGAAAAATGCCAAAAATTGCCATTTATAATTTTTATTGGAAAAAATACTTGCAGAATATTTCTTACGCATTATTTTACAAGTATGAGAATCAGTTGAAACAAAGGAAGACTACTTGCTTTTTTTTCCTCCACCTCCTCCTTCAGCTACTATGATTAGTTGTTGCTTTTATATTCATTGCTTAATGTTATCAGTCTGTTGGTGTTTTATAAAAGACTCTGTCCTATAATGATCACAATAAGCTGCTTCCTCTGTGTTACATTTTTTTCTCCTCATAGAACTGTATTATGCTCATAGGTTTGAATTTAGCTGGGATGATTCTTTGAGTACAACAAATATTCCCTGTCTCCAGGATTCCTTCCAGTTTCCAAAGACAATCAAGTAATAAAAATGAGAGGCCGTAACACCAGAACAAAGAAGAAAAATCCAAGTGAGAATAAACAGAGTATTTCCTGCATGCAGCTTAGAGCAAACTTTTCTAGAAAACATTGAAATCATAAACGACTTTAACAAGAGACAAAACAACTCTCTAATGGGTCAAAGAGAAATAGCCTATGAATAGAAGTACAGATATCCCCGAAATCTGAATGTGGAGCCTTCCAATAAAAACCAAAGCAAAGAAGTAATTACTATTATTTTACTTTTTTTTTTGAGCATCCCAAGACCCTATAATTGGTAATGATGTTTTGTTAGGATAAATCTTCAGGGGCTAGGATGGGGGCAGGTGCAGGAGACTGGGTGTACAGAAAGAGTGTATGTTGCTTCTATAACAGCTTGCTGAAAGATAAACAGTGAATGTATTTTTGCTTTTTGTTTGTTTTTGTTAAATTAAAAAGTGGGATAATATGAACTTTCATAAAGCAGTAGATGTCTGTAATCATCTCAAGCCTACTTTGTGACAGAGATTCATGTATATATCCTACCAGTAATCAGTTTGCAAGTCCGGGTAAAACCTAGATTTTCAAATGCTGATTTCCAAGGCCAGCACTTCGGAGATTTATTCAGAACATGATTTGATAATTTCACTTGGCACAGGACCTGACTAAACAACTCTTAGCAAATATCTATCAAAGGTATTTTCTCAACATTTGCGTACAACAGGTCATATGACACGTACTTACAAAAAAGTGCTTCATTATTTACTGTAGACATTAAGGAGTGCCTCAATCCTCCTCTTTTCTATAACATGGGGATATACTCTACAGGATGGATCCCCAGGGCCCAGATGAATTATTTCATCACTTTTATTCAAGATAAAGTTGTTAAACTCACTAATGATTATCATCAAAAATAATTTCAGCTTGTAATTTAAATTTTGCTTCCATACAGCTATCTAATTTGCTTCTCCAGGAACATCTAATAACTTACCAAATTCAAAATACAAAAATCTTTCATTTGCTTTTGTGGAGATAGGTAAATTTTGTTTAGATACATATAATTTGTTAGTAGACATATTTGATTTGCTTATAAGCAGAAATCTATTTTGTTTAAATAGAAATATCTAATTTGTTCAGGAAGATATATAATTCAGCTTACATGGAAATATCTAGTTTGTTTATATAGAGATATCTATCTTGCTTACTTAGAGATATCTGTTTTTTTATATGAAGATGACTAATAGTGATATTCCAGAATATCAATCCAGTGCCAGATTTTTTTTTTAAATATTTTGCGAATCTGGCACTGGATATCTGACTGGATTTATATTCCGGTACATCAATGATATCTTATTTGTTTATCTAGGAATATAGTTTGCAGATATAAAGATATCAAGTTTTCTTATAAGGGGATAACTAATTTTTTTAGAGAGATACTAAAATAGCCTATATTGAGGTATTAAATTTGATTTTATAGAAATGTCACATTTGCTTACATAGTGATATCTATTTTGCTTATATAGAGAAATCTCATTTGCTTACATAGACAAATGTAAAGGAACATAGAATAGTGGACACACATCATTGACAGTGAACTCAGATAATATCTAGAATAGGCACCGTGGATTTTATTCAACCAAAAAAGTAAAATCCTGAAGACACACCAGATGATGTTGTGGTATGTCAGCAGTCTCAATGAAAAGTAAACTAATTCCAAGTGTTGTTACAGCTCAATCCGATATCTTTTACAATAGATAAAAAGCTAGTTATAATTTAATCATGATTTTATTTAATTCAATCAGAACAATTGACTTTTTATTTAATTTTTAAAAAAGACTGAGCAAAAAAAAGTCTGAGATAAAAATATAAGTGCAATGTGTTCATTTTTCACTAATGCTAACACTATTGCTGAAAAATCAGTTTACAGATTCCAGACTATGTCATGACAAAAGTTTGTAATAATTCTTCATCAGAAACATCCCTTTGAACCTTGATTCATTTCAGTGCTTGATTATTTCCCTTAGACTGAGTAACTTTGTTATTGCTGGATTATTGAAATAATAACACAGTAATAACGAAGTTACTGAAAGATTATTCTATTTTGCTATGTTATCAAAATTCAAAAAAAATCCTCCAAATTATTCCGTGACCAATTGCCTACCATTCCATGGAATGTCATTGAAAATCATTGAGAAACTTTTGGAGATATTGTTTGGACAAAGAGCCAACAATGAGAAAATATATATACTTCTTCCAACTTTGTTTGCAGTGGTAAATGAATGAACATGTAGAGTAAATGTAAACCTGTCTAAGTACAAACCTTGATCTGTTCTTGCCAAAGACAAAAAATCTGGACAGATATTAGGCATTAAATATATTCTTCAATCTCAATCTCAATAAATCTATGGTGAAGAGTAGCAAATAGCAAGTACAAAATCATTTGTATGAACCTTATTCTACTTCCATGTCAGGCTATGCTATTCTTTTTGGTAGGTCAGACCTCACAGCAGTTGGATCCATATTTTTTACAAAGATAATGATAGCATTATCCATATCAAACAGAACTTTTCACAATTTGAAAAGGAAAGTTTTTGTATGGCACTTCAGGATTTTCCTTTCTAAATTAAGTGAATTTTACATAGCAAACTATAAAAGTATTGTTGGTTAGGCATCTTCAGGAATTTCAGGGAAATGTAAGCCAACATTCTAAAGGTATTGAGGCACATTCTTTTTTGACATTGAATGGCACAAAATCAAAAGTCTTCAATCAGTGTCAGGCAGGGTTGATCAATGAAATCTTTGTCTTCTGATTTGGTGATCTGTTTTTAGGCCTGTAGAAAGACTGAATAACTTATGAATTGTATGATGCCCTCAGGGAAAATTTCACTAATAGCCTTCAAGCCCACCAGTAGTGTCTATGGACTCTGTCAAGGTGAACAATTAGACCATTTTTGTCCCGACCGCTCATCTCTTGATTATACTCCTTGATCAGGTTTAGCATCTGAATTTGTGTCAGTGTACCAGAATACTTTGAATAGGGCAGTTTCAATTATTGCAGCTTTTGATATAGTGCAGTTAATATATTGCTGTACAAACTGAGTATAAGCTCAAAACAAAACAAAAAACCATAAAATAAATCTTGTACAGTGCAGTTTTGAGCAATATAGAAAATGCTGGAATGAATTCACCACACTAATCAAGGTATACCTGTGTAATCTTTGTTTCTTTTATTTGCAATGGCTACATCAGCTTGATTGTGATAATTTGAAATAAACTTTATTGGCCTTTGATCAATCCACATAATGCACATAATGTTTTCATGACAGACATTGTCATAGTCTCCTTGGGCATTTTTTTCCTTTTAAGGCTCTTGGGATGGTACTTTCAGCTTGCCATAGTCATACTTACAACACGGGTGTTCAGTTCTCTGGGCAGGTTGTTAATCAGAATAACAAAATTGTCAAATCTGCCCATCACCAGTATCTGACCTTTGTTTTCAAGATTAGCTGCAAATTTTTTTACCTACTCTAAAATCAAGGATCATGCATTAACCTCTTTACCGGATCTACAGTGATCAAATGCTAAAGCAATGTACCATAAACTGGTTCTACAAGTTTGACAGTTTAAATTTTTGTATGATATCAGTTCACATGACAACATGATAATTTATCATGTTTAGAAACCCACAACCAAAACTGTCAACAAAATTGTCAACATAGTTTTCTCCAGTTTTCATGTTGGTCAGTCTAGCAGACTGTGTGTATACATCACACATAGAGGTAGCACCAATCAAGCTAGAGGGCAAAAAATATAAACATTTACTCGATATTGAGTCAAGATAAAATTGTTTTTTAGTAGGGAGTTCAAGTGTAAGGCCATGCTAAATTGGCCCCTTAATTCACATTTGTTTTTTCAAGTGATCCAACAAAAGGCAAAAGAAGTATCTTATTCATTGATCATCCCTTTTTGCAATTTTTTATGGATCATCCTAACACAGCAAAAGATGTTAGCCAGATGTTGGTGACTAACCAGACATGTTTTCTTTTGTTTTTCCATAGTCAAAAAAACAGATACAATATTTGATTTTCATAAGAAAACCGATTGGTTATAAGCAAATCTAGATTTTCATTGGCCCCAGACAAGGTTAATTATGGGGGTAGCAACTTTTTGTAGCTATTACCTCAGTAGATAAGGCAATAATGAGAAAGTGGCTTTAGAATAACCTTAGATAGACTATTCCATGGGGCTGAAGGGCTCTATCTATCCTGATCTTTTGCGCTTGGCTGAGGGCTGGGAAGCAGATTCATGTCTTTCACAGGAGCAACAGTTCAAAGTTATCACAAACTTCCTTAGCTATATTCAAACTCACTTTTCTAATTCCTTTTTCTATGCTGTTAACAGTTAGGCCAACTCTGCACCTCTTCCCAAGACTATTGATACAAAGTGAACATAAGCATTCTCAGTCGAAATTTGAACTCCATTCAGCAATTTCTCCTATGCTATTAAATCATTACCCAACCCTACACCCCCTATATCAACCAATGAGCAAAACTAATGCCATACATACTTGAATATGAGACAAGGTTTTTTTGTTATGAAAGGACCCAAAATTAACAGTACAACTAATACTCAGGTCAGTCAAAAATGGCCAATACTTTTGCTTATATGATTATAGTCTGAATAGATACAATGCATATTAGAGAGCAATGATGCCTGTTTTTCAACTTAATTAATTCCCATGGTTTTATATGAAATGCTGTGTAGGTAGTATAGGAATATAGAGGAATCAAAATAGACGGTAAATACTTGAGCAACCTTAGATTTGCAGACGAAATCGTTCTTTTTGCAGAGAACCTACACAACCTCCAACTAATGTTAGATGATCTAAACAAAGAAAGCAAAAAAAATCGGCCTACACATGAACTTCAGTAAAACGGAAATCATGAGCAATAATCATGTTGGGAATAAGAACATAACTGTAAAGATAGAAAATGCAAAACTCAGCAAGGTAGACCACTACGTCTACCTAGGACAACGAATCTCCATGAGACCCTCAAAAGAGGAGGAAATCAAGCAAAGAATCACTTTGGGATGGCAAGCCTTCGGCAGAGCAAGCTCAACTTTCAAGAACCAGATGATCCCAATAATCCTAAAAAGAAGAGTATACAACCAATGCATTCTCCTGATAGTCACTTACGGAGCTGAAACATGGAACCTAGCCAAGAGACAGACCTACAAACTGAGATGTATGCAACGTGTGCATGAGAGAATCATGCTCAACCTTACATGGAGAGATCACAAGACATTACAGTATATAAGGAAGAAAACGGGTGTCTGTGACATCATAGAAACTAGTAAAAAGCTCAAATGGCAATGGGCAGGCCATGTTGCAATAATGAAAGACAACTGATCGACATCACGTCTCACAACATGGATACTGAGAGATCACATAAGAAACCGAGGCCGATAGAACACAAGATGGAGAGATGAACTAGACAGATTCAGGAAATACTGGCTCAGCGACGTCCAAATATTATCCCTATGTTGCACGAAGCGATAACCATGCTGAAAAATTCCATCATATCATAATAATGACACAGCATTCCAAATTTCAATTCTAATTTCATAAATTTTCTTTTAAAATTTGAAGCTTAAATTCAAAATTTATTCCAATTCACCTGATACCCAAAACAATATCAGTGCCAAAGAATTCTGTCATATCAAAATAACAATACAGCACTTCCAATTTGATTTCAATTTCATAGTTTTGTTTCAAAATTTAAAGTTTAAATTGAAAATTTTATCCAATGCACCTGAATGTTATCCAAAACAATAACAGTGTCAAATATTCATGTAATGACACAGCATTCATGATTTTAATTTCAATTACATAATCTTTTCTGGAACATTTATTTAATTTGAATAATTTCACTGATTTTTGATTAATTATGCAAAATTTTATTTCAATTTACAAAATCAAAAGTTGTCACGATTTTTTTTTACGACAATCCAAAACACTACACCTCTCAGCTGTTGAACTTTGTAGCCTTGATAAAAGATACAATAACAGGGAAGCCATAATATATACTTTCACTAAGATTATATGTTATCAACAGAGGATCATTGGAAGAAGGTTATTGCTTGAATGTGGGTCATATTTTGATTATATATTTACTGTTTCTTGTTATTTATATCATCCTTCATTTAGTTATCAAAAAAAAAACAACAGGATCTTACCTCAGAATAGAGGAATATGTGAAACTGGCACACTTGGAATTGTGTCAAAAATATAAGAATAGAGATTGGATGAATTAGAGATTCAAGGAAGGGTTGGAATTGTCTAGACCACAGTGGTACTAGGGTCTGCAAGGATACTGAGGGATGTGCTGGATATTTGAGCAGACTTGCTGTCTTTAGTGATAATGACTAGACATCTGCTATGAACATGCACAAAATATACACAAAATATTATTATCATCCACTTATATAAAACATTATAAACGTCCATATATATATATATATATATATATATATATATATTTGTTTGTGAAACACTTTTCAATTAATGCATAGATATTACACTCTGATCCATTTTTACTCGCTTCCCCACAAGAGCAAAATGTGATACAAGGTCATTTCAATGGGGGATTCAGTATGTAAGAGGCTTGAAAAAATTACTCCAGTCCCCACAGTTGGTTTTTGCGAACGTGTCAGGGCAATCCCGACCCTTGCCTTTTACTGCAATATGAAGGTGCTGCCCTGAGAATGGGCAAGGTTATTTTTTGAGGCCACAGGATGAATCCTAGGCCTCTAGCACCTATTTACAGCAGATACCATAATCCAAGGCAGACGGCTGGGGGTGACACTTTTATCATAGGCAAAGTCCACAGAGACTCTGATCCAAGGCAGAGGTGTTGATCCATACATGGATAATCCGGCCATTTTTAACAGGTTTAAATGCTAGATACTATGATGATGATGAATTAGAAATTTCAAGGATGAATTGAGAAAGTCTAGACCAAGGTGTTACCAGGGTCTGTATGAATACTGAGAAAGGTGCTCGAAATCTGAAAAGACTCACCAACACTCAATATCCAGTGACAACCACCAAATATCAGGTATGAACATTGAAATATATGGAGGAAAAAAAAAGGGACAATGAATAGTGAGAGTGAGGATCACTGAAAACACTTGCTGTCACTTGATCTCTAGTGAGACACATCAGATACTACTAATGTAAAAAAAAAATAAATAAATTTTTTAAAAATTTTCTCATAAAGGATGGAAAAATAAATAAAAGCTTTCAGTCCTGATAAATAAAGAGACTTGATCATGTATAATACATGTACTTGAGTGACTCAACACATATCTGATTCGAAAACAATAACAGATTTTTTTCAATAAATCAGACATGGACAAGTCAAAGAATTTTCTTTTTATCAATATTCAACCAAGCGTTTGTTTTATTAAGTAAATCCTATTACTGATGGTCTTTATACAAGAATGTAACCAAAAAATCCTACTGATAAATTGATGCCCCCCACCTTTATATTGACTTTACATTTTATGGGTAAATGAATGATAATTTCTTAAGTATCAACAGATTGTAGATAAAAATTAGTTGATAATAGTTGACTGTATGATAAATCATGTTTAATCTTGCTATTTCTGAAACCTGTATTTGACTATCCTCCATGTTCTACAACGTGTAGGTAAATGAGCTTCCCTGAGTAAGTTGTTGATTATATGTATGTGGTTAATGCCAATAGCAGTACTAAACAGAACTACTTGCAGACCATATACTAAAATTAAAATGATAAAGAGATAAGCATATGGGAGCTCTTTCTATAAGGGTATCAAAAGGGTTGATTTGGCCAAAATTTTCTACATTTTACCCTAATATGGGGTGAACATGCTCCCTCCTGATTTGTACACCTATCGATACAAAGAATATATATTCGATATGTTGATGAAAACTACTTGAAATACCTGCCCTAGGGACAGGTTTTCTGGCCAGTAAAGCCGTTTTTATTCCAACTGTAAAAAAAAATTTAATGTAATAAAGATTTTAGGAAAAAAATCATATGAACTAAAGTCATGGAAAAAGTCAATGTTGGCAACAAAAAAATTAAATGGAAAAAGTAACATTTAATTTATCAAACCTATAGTAATAGAATATGTAATATTTTTAATAAAATAAGTAATATATTGATAAGTAAATGTTCATCATGAAAGTTTAATTTATAGCTATAAAATTAGTAATGTTTTAATGAAGCAAATGTTGACAATAAAATCATATTTGATTCAAAGTAATCTAAAAATGTAATATTTTAAGACACTCTTCAACTGACAATACAGGTCTTGTACACACTGAAAACCAGTGGTGTAGCAAGGGTTCTCAGCCTTTGGGGGTAAAGATAGTACCCGCGGGCAGTTGTTATATCCTACAAGTAGGAAATGATTAACAGGTATTATAGGCCAGAGGAGTGCCCAGGTAGACTTACCTCTCTCCTGACAACAGTATTCATTTTTGATTACATGATTGTAAAAAAATGTGGCCCTATTCAACACCTGTACACAATGTACTAAAACAAAACTTTAACCCTAACCTCTATACCCTAGCCTAACCATAAAAACAGATCAACAGATAGATATATAGACAGGCATAGCAATCTCTTGGAGTATTTACTTTGTTGAAAGATTTCTTCTTTTATTTCTATGAATTATGATAAACTAGTTTACCCACACCATCAAAATAAGACAATAGTATTATAATTATAATGCTACTGCATTGTACTTTTTTTCTTTTTTTTTTTCCAAATACATCAATTCGCATAGCATTTTTCCGTGAATATTCAACAAGAATGAACCCAAATTTTTCTGTATTTGCAAAGAAATCAAATAAGGGAGACTACTCTATAATTAAAATTTAATAGTTGTTTTTGTTGACAAATGTTACTGACAAAAAATATTGACATACACGTGGCATAGATGAATTAAATGTGACTTCTGTTACTTATACTGTTTTCTTAGCCAGCCAACAAAATGACTTTTCCATGATAATTTTCCTCGTGACTTTCTCTCTGGTCGCCTCACACACTAATAAGCGAAGTTAATGAAATTTCACTCAATTTTCCTGACAAGAAGCGAGAGAAACTTTGCATTAAAAAAAAAACTTCCAAGAAACATTTCCTCCTTTGATGCACGTAATGAAATTTAGCATTTTCCTTCATTTTCTAAAAGGTCTGAGCTCGGCTGAGAAAGAGAGAAAAGATTAGCCTACATCATGAACTGTCCACTGGACCAATGACCAGTGTCCAGTGACCGCGACTTGAGCCATGGGTCAAGTCAACAGAGGACGCAATGGTTCAAATCAAGAAGTTGTGTAATCGTAAATCAAATCTCAGATTGAATCCTGACTTCTTTTTCTTTTACCTTTCTTTCGGCTCTTCATTTTTTACAAACTTATAAATTGGGATTACCACAACATTTTTGTCTCAAGTGTTCACATCACAAACATCCAAGACATTTACATTCTGTCGGACATGAACTGCCGATCCTTCCTTTCTTTCTTTATATATATATATATATATATATATATATATATATATATATATATATATATATATATATATATATATATATATATATATATGCGCACATGAGAGGCCGTCTGCTGACATACAGAATGCCTCTATCCGGTAGAGCAAGAATAGATAATAGCGATTCTCTTGTGTGACTTTTGAATAGTTGCAAATCGTATGTGTTCTTTCAGTTACGGATGCCCTATGTGGTTGTAATCTTAGCATTTCCGTTTCTGTCAGCCTCGTTGTGAACTGCTATTTCTCTCAGACTCGAAACAGAAAGTTCATTTCGATTGACGTTTCGTTTCATTTTGCAATGGAAAAAATATTTTTGTTCACATTTACTTGCCTTCCCCACCCTGCTAAAAAACAAACCCTTTATTCTATTTCAAGGTCTCTCTGCGCTCAATTTCAAATATACATTGTATTTGTTTGAGCTATTCAGCTAAAAGAGAAGTTATTTGTCTTGAACCATGAATATTTCTGAAACAGTTGAAGAACTTGATTTTAATCAATTTCGTTGAGTATCGCGGATTTACATAACTGAAAACAAAATTAATGCATCCATTCGAGTGTAACAAATTTCCCAATTTTTACTGAGTGACTTGGATTTGAAGTGCAAACCATTGCCAACAAAATACTTTATTATCGGATGAGCCAAGCCTTGGTTTGCTTTTTGCAAGTTTGAAGTTGAGAATCATTTTTTTGGATGTTTCTCATTTTCTTCTTCATCACTGACTTCAGTGATTGCTGCACATAGAAGACATGTTCCAAGCTTTAAAAAAAACTAACCGTATGTTTGTCTTGTCTACATACAGTTAAACATCAATTTACGTGTTTACAAAAATGAATACGCGTGCGTTCATATTATTGTTTGTTTATGTTTACTTATAGTAGTAGTATTAATAAAATTTGTTTTACTTCGGATTTTCGTGTGGTGTCCTTTCATAGTTTCAACTTTAAAAAGCGTTAAGTGTTATTTCGTATTCTATTTCAGCTAATTCATAACAGTTTTTATAATCTCTGCTTTGAATCATTAATTTTGCCGTTTTTTGTTTTTGTTTTTTTCTTTTCGAAGTACAAGACAAGTGCTCTGACAAATTATGCCGATTCCGGCCATCCGTAGCGAGAAAAAACTAGTCAATCACCCTTGCTGAAAATCAGTAGTAATAAAAGTAGGTAGGGACGGTAATGATACCAGAATTCAGTAGTTGCTTCTTTACCCAGAGACATTCTTTCAGGGTTTTTTTTTTTTCATTATAAACCGATTCCATACAGTTTCGTGTGGATTATGTAGCAGCCAGGGTCATTTTTTCTAGAAAGAGAAACTCGTGAAGAGTTTGTGATTCAAAAATTTCGACCTACGAAGAAAAGTCGAACTCAACACATCAGAAACCAGAAAAAAGTTTTGTTTGTTTTTTTCTTTCTTAAAACTTTTTAGCAAACAAGAAACACCACATATTTTATTCTGTGTGTATGTATATATACATGTATACATATAACATTTGTTTTTCCCCCCTATAAGAAAGATTGAAAAAAAAAAAGCTCAAAATTAGGGCTGCACAGCGCCAATCCAGGACCGAACCTTACATGCTCTGTGCTCGTCAAGGATTTTAGACGTATGTTATGAATGCCTTTTTTATTTTTTATTTTTTTAAATTCTAAGCTCAATTTGTCTCTAAAACAGTTTCAACTAGTTTTCAAATTCCTGTGTCCTGATCGGCTTTCCTTTGTTTATTCAGTATCAAATATTGAACATATGGCTTATCTCAACTAGATGAGCTGATTCGATAATTTGCTTCTTACTCTTCTGTAGTATTTATTTATTACTATGATCGTAATTAATCAGTTAAACATACTAATTATAGCACCGAAGTTACTATCCTCTTTATATGAAAATAACTTATTTACTAACTTTCTAACACGCACTTACACGAATGCTTGGCTTTTGTGTTGAATGTTAAACGACTTTTTCCCCCCACATGTAGGTGAAACCTGAACAAGCTTAACTTGTATAACTTTTCTCCCGTTATTGGTTCTCTAGTTTGGGAATAGGTGATCATATTTTTAATAATCAAATCGGCATTTTTTTCTCTTTTTTTTCCTGATGAAGACATCATTGCTAACTCAAGTCGCAAAATTTCCAGTTGTGATCGTAGATCATGTATTTGAAAACAAGTTAAAACCAGAAAGACTCCAAGATGATCAGTAAAACATGTCGGTCTTGTAAAAAATACCGGCACTGCAGTTTTAGAAAATTCTAGCTTCAACAAACATGTCTTGATTTTTCTCAAGGGAATCATTTCTAGCTTTACTTTAATTTTTTGAAAATTTTGAACTTGTGTTTTGTTTCATTTTTAGTAGTTGAGACTGATTTTTGAAAAATGTATAAATTACTGAAAAATTATTCATTAGTTGAGACTGTTTTCGCTGTTTCTGTAAGTTAGGGAAAAAATTGGTTTAAAGTTAAGTGAGGTGGAAACCTTTGAAAAATAAGTGAAATTTTGTTTTATCGTATCGATTTGTGGCTATAATACTTTATTCTTCAATTTAATTGGTTAAAGTAGTTAAATGTGAAACTTCTTTTTTCTTTTTTTTTAATCTCAGAAAAGTAGAAGTCAGGACTCTATGGGGCATCTTTCAGATTCTGAAAATTTGATAATGGATTGAGATTTATGAAGTTGGATTATTAGTAATGTAAGAAAACAAAAAACAAACCGTAACATGCTCCATAATCAACAGTGTGTAATAGAACGAAGTCAATATTGTTACACTGTTCTTTAAAAGCTAGGAGAAGGAGACGAAGAAGAAAGGGTAAATAAAAGCACAGTGCGAGGATAAGTAAAATTGGTAAAAGTCTGCTTGGGCAGACCAAATCAGAAAAGGGCGAAAGTGTGGGGTGGTGCCCCCACCCCTGATGATAGTTCTGGTGGAGGCAGTAGTAGTTTTAGTCAAAAAGCTAGCAGTAGCACATTCAAGCACAACTTCCAGTTGATATTATTTATGTTGGTCTATATGTAGCTCAGAGAGTGTGTTGTGTTCCACGTCAGGCGAGCGAGAGACAGTTTGATCACGTATCAAGGTTTTTCATACAACTTGATCTGCATGGGTGCTAATTTTGCTACTACTATTTCTCTTTCTGATAACTTTACACTTTTTTTTAACACGACCTTATCTTTATATTATTTGCTGTGATTTTATTAACACTGCTATGCTTTGTTTTTAATCTTTATTGATACTACTGCTTGCCTGGCTCACTTATAACTTTCTTTTCTTGTTTCTCTTTAGATGAGCCAACATTAATGTCGTGCTATGTACTTTCATGCGACCGATATAGTCGCTTACGCTTGTAAATAATTATTTTTCAACTCCTGAAAAGGACGAATTAAGGTGTATTTAACCACATTTTAGTTTAAAGACACTTTTAAGGTTTATATATGTATATGTAAATATATATATTTTTATTTAGCTCACTCAGAAGCAAACGTAACGAAATGAGATTATACATTTAGAATTATTTCCGATTTCTCCCTCGTGGGTACTCGTACTCGAAAAATTGCTTTAAAAAATTCCTTCGATTTTATCCAGTTTTTTACTTGGCTATTTTATGATGATTTACCAAGAAAGTCATACATTTAACGTTTTATTTTTTAAGCTACTAAAACAACTCTTCTCTATTCTATGGTGAGCAAGACCTCTTCCCTCCCACTCTTACTCCAAAAAAAGTTTTTTCTAAGTTTTAAAAGAAGAGTCCCACATCAACTTGAAGCATCGAAATATTTTGTATTTACGTGTTTTTAAAACTCTATAGACTTATGAAGGCTGGATACTAGTGGTACTAACCTGCTGCGTATTGAAAAATAGACTTTAATGCTGTTGATAGTTCACTGATGATCTTGCTACTTGATCATGGTTTACTTTTCACTACTGAGCCAAATATAACCCATTTAACCAGTAAGGTCGGCCATTTCTCTAGATTTAGGCCGACTTCTCTTATCTGTATATTACAATATATCTTTTTTTCATATTTCCTCTGCTAGTCGCTCAGCATATGTCTATAAGGGCTAGTAAAGTCAGACTAACACACCCAGCGATACAGATTGAATTTGAATGAATTATATTTTTATCTCAATTGTGCAATATGTATATTTGATGCGTAAGCTGCAAATGCTTTATGCATCTAACTAAAACCACGTCTCCTATTTTTTTACTTTTGATCTTGAAAAAAGATTCTTGCAGAATAACGGCTCAGCAGTCTCATAAAATTCGATTGCTGTTTTTTGTTTGTTTTTGTTTTTTCTACAACGAATATTGCTAACTTTGCAATAAAACTAAATGAAACGAAAGATCGAAGGAAATAGAAAAATGATCTTATACCAAGCTGGATTTATTTTTAATAATTCTTGAACTTGTATCTATTTTTATTTGATCTTGAGTGATAATCGAATTAATTATTTTCACATCTGTTTTACCCTCGATTTATGAAGGCCGACTTCTTTATTTATTTATTTACATTTTTTTGTAAAAACATATGTTCACTGTCTTTCTCCCCTGTTCAAAACCGTTTAACCCCCTCTCCCTCGTTCCTAAATTGAGTCTAGTTTTAAATCCTAACCCAGTTGAACCATCTCCATATACAAACACTACTACCACCACTACTACCAGCGCCATTGCAGTGTCTGGATACTAAACTCTAGTCCTCGTCTCAATTCTACAGTGTCTGTCGCGTCATCACAGAGACACTGAAAACGTGACAGCTGTCCCCATTATTGTTATTGTCACCTTTTATAAGCAGGCTAATAATACCTGTGATTTTGGAAGGTCAGAGGGCGAGACCCCAACGGATTAAGGCAGGGCTGATGACTGTCTACTATCGCTTACCAATCACCCCAACAGCGCCATCGCAGTTCAAAACACGCGTTAGATCATTGTTGCTGATCTTCGATTTGGTCGCCTCTGATTCTTTCGTTTAGCACCCACTACACTAAGAGAATCTACGATCAAATTAATATTAAACTGAACTTCTATTGAGTAGAATAGATTTGATCGTCCGTTTGATCAAATATCTAAACTGATCGTCCATTTTTGAATCTGGATCGGGAGTCTGTATCGAATCTTGATCGAAAACGGAGTATTGAAAAAAAAAGCTAACTCTGTGATTTTCTGTTGCTGTTCTCCACAGCTCTTCTTCATTTCTACTTTCTCTTTCTTTGGAGTCCTAATTTAAACTGAAAATGGCTAAGACAAAAGCCCAAAAAACTGAGAAGCGAGTTCGGATGTCCACCCGGCGTTCTGCCAACTTCACGCATCACGAAAAGCAGGTCCTACTCTCTTTGATGCAGGAATATCGACCTATTGTCGAGGACCGGCACACTGACGGGGTAACCGTCAGAGAGAAGAACACTGCTTGGATTGACTTGACCAACAAATACAACGCCGAGAACGACGTATCGGCGCGTTCTGTCAAGCAATTGCGACAATGTTGGAAGAACCTTAAAAGTCGGTCCCGGGTTGACTTTTTACATGTTCCCGGCGAGGGAGCGAGTAACGACTCAACAACACTCACGTTGGTCCCACCGAGTGGTACGACGTCCTCTTCTTCGAATGTTGGAAGTGCTGGGTCAGGAAGTGCTCTGACCCTCGTCACGGTTGGTGGGATGTCAAATACAGCAAATGCCAACGAAGGATCGGGATCTTCACCCTCTAACAACACTAGCAGCATCGACAACGCAGGAACAATTATTCTCAATAATATTCTCACCAATAACAGCAACAATATTATTCATAATAACAGTAACAACATAAATAGCATTCGATCAACGAATGGAATTGCGAGTGCTGGAGATTTGTCGTCGCATTCAGGGAGTCCAGGACTGACTAACTTCAGTCAGTCCTTGCCATCTGCTACTGCCAACCACCAACGACCTGAATCGAAAACCTCTAGCAGCAATAAAAAGCGGAAAAAGAAGACCCCCAACAAGGGAAAAAGTGCCACGGTGGCTGTCGAAGATCGCATGGACGAAGAGGTGACTGAAGTCCCTCGGAGTCGGCGAAAAAGCAGGCCCACCCTGGTGCACTTGAATTACGACGAGAACGGGGTCATAGAGGATGGAGAGAACGTGGCCGAGCTGGAACGACCTCGACGGAAAACCCGACCCTCTGTTATGCACTTGGATTACGACGTGTCCACCACAGTTGACGATGATGATGATGACGATGGGGCCGAGGTCGCCGACGAGGACGTAAGCGAGCGACTCCAGGTTAGTGTTGGCTACCCTCACGATTCAGCGGTAGTGGTCAGCCAACATGGACATTCTCAGGAGCCGGAAGACGTTTACCCTACCGACACTTTAGCTGTTGTGTCTGTCTCCGGCAGCGCCGACCGAATCCATTTCAACAACCACGCCTCGTCCCCTCACCCTGAGGATATCCACCATCACCCACAAAGCCACGAAGTGAATCTTCACCCTCAACCACAGACCGGCTACCGACTGAGCCAGCACAATCCAACCTCTCCTCATCACATACAAATACAACCATCCACTTTTCAACCGACCTCCCTAAACGCAAATTCTAACCACTTGGAAGATGACCTCAACCATCACACGGCCAGCACTGGACCTGATATAAAAGTTTTTGATTCTATCAGAGGTATGATTATTTATTTATTTATTTACTGTGTCTGTGTAGTAATCATCGGGGGGCGGGGGAAGGAAGCACCATTTATTTATTCTTTTCTTTCTAGTTAACCAGACAAAATGGATATAAATTTTTTTGACAAGTTCAATTTTAATCAACGATTGTTTAGGATTACGTGTTTTTATTTGTATGATTTATTCAGACAATAATATTTTTTTTTTAATTGTACTTTGCCCGAGCAGTGAGGGGTCAGGACCTCCTGGATCCGCACCTCATCCTAAGCCTTCAAATTTAATTCAATTTCTCTCGGTTGTGATGATCTCCTGAAATTCTTTGGCTTGTTAGTTCTCAAGTCACGTGGTCTTGTTATGTTTCAAGTGTGGGCGGGATTCATCTCACACTCTTTGTTTGTTATTAATAATTTCGTTTCAATGTCTCCGCACTTTTGAAAGATTTCTTCTGTAGCAGTCTCAAAAAAAATCTTTAATTTATCAATAAAATTTAAATAATTCGTGACAATTGGATATTATCTATTTTCATCATAAATTGATCCGGAATTAATAGAGGTTAATTTAGTTTTCTTTAGTTTCGTATTTTAGTTTTTTTTCCCTCCCCTGAGTTCGATCTATTAGAACTTTATAAAATCCTTAAATATTTTCTTCATGCATTTGACATCATAATATTCAGCTTACTAAGCAGTTTGTCCGGATTATTTATATCCAGATTTTCTTTCGTAGTCAGACCTGCTGAGACGGTTTTGTCAAGGGCAGACAATACAGGCATATAAACTTTTTTCAATTCGATTAAGAAGACATAATTCATCTAGGCTTTGGAAATAATTAATGATCACCCCTTACCCAAGAAAATTATGCTTCTCATAGCATACGTATCTAGAATCAAAAATAGAAGTTTTCAAGTTGAGAAATATTAAAGTTAGATTCTATCTCGATGGCGAACTGGTGACTCGAAAAAAAAATGCCGATATCCGGTGTTTTTCTTTGTTTTGTTTTTTCTGTTAGTTGGTCTCTAACTTTTTGTCAGTTTCATGTCATGTTAATTTACAATGGTTGGTTTTCGGTTGGACCACTTTTTCTCTCTTGAAACTCCCCCCAGTGCCTAAAACGGTTCCTGTAGTTTCCTGATAGGCTGTGTTATGTGTATGTATATACGTGTGTGTGTATGTGTGTGCAAAAATTCACAGTTTCCCCCTTTCGCAAAAACTGGGGGGGGGGGGCTGAGTTCGCTCTCACCATTTGAAAATAATGGTCAGATCTTCATCTTGATAAGTCTAATTCGCCCAGCCGTATTCGAAATACATGCTCAGTGGACCCAGGGGAGGTTTTAAAGTAAAAAATATACGACACCAAAATAAGGCTAATAATTTACTTAGTCTTTTTATATTCTTAATCCTTTCTCTCGTTTATCTCAAAATTTGGAAACAATTAGTTTTGTTTATGTTCAGTTTACAAAACACAGTAAAGAATTTCTTCCCCAAGCCATTGACGGCGAGAATTTTCAAACCTTGGCCGGTCCGGCAGCCTCAGGATATTTCAGTGGAGTCTCATAAGATAACCCGAAAGTCAAGCAGTAAAACATTTTTTTTTATTTTTTTTTAAATAATCTTTATTATATAAGTTCTAAAACCCAGAAATATGGTCTGGTACAAGGCCACATTACTACGACACCCAGTGAGGATTGAACTCACTCATTATAGAAGTAAATGATAGCCTGCATGATCAGCCATCTTACCATTGCTCTACAGCAGTGGTTTTGAATCTTTGAAAACTCAAAGAGATATTCTAGTGGACCACTATTTTCAGCAATTGATTTTAAGACCTTAATTATTAAACCAGAATAAAAAGCAATTTATTTGAAATGGATTACATTTGTTTGAATCTTAATATATGGTTCAGGTCCATGTACAATAATTGTTTTTTGAAAGCTGTGCAACGTGAGGTTCAAAGGGAACACTGCTGCTGATCCAAAGCATTATTTGATAGACCCCAGTTTCAAAACCACTGTGCTATAGCTGGGTGCCTTTTTATGGTTATCTCATACATTAAAACAAATAAGTTTAAATCAGGAGAAAAAAATTTCAGGAATGATGATGAGGTCACCTTTGTACAAACTTGATTTATTTTATTCAAATTTTTTGTCAAACTTTTTTGTGTTATGACTTGGGGTGTTTGTTTTTCTTGTCACAAATTTTTCTACTTTTGAATTCGAAATATTTAAAAAAGTTGCTGTCCTTGGCAAATTCCACAGATTTTTGTTTAAATTCTATGATTTTTATAGTATTTTATTATCCCCCAGCTGTAGGTTTGATCCCCTGATTGATGCCATCATCATTAACTCTATCTGGTCCATTCTTTCTTCCACTTTGGACTACTCAGCTGATCTGTTGATCTGCCTCTGGGATTAAATATAAACCTCTCTGCAACTCAGTGGCTGAATGAGTCTAGAATTTCTTCTGGGAAAACCTGTTGAAGGGCCCCCCCCTTATCCTAAAATTTGGCCAATCCTTGATTTATGGTCACAAAATCATTCATTTATGGTGTGCCTTTTTTTCTTTTAAGCTCCGTATCTCATATTTTACTTCTCAGCTTCATTTTATGCTTATATGTTAACACATAACTCATAGGCTTATATGACAGTAATAAATCATTAAATGAGTAGCTTCTTTTTTGCTTAAAACTGTTAAATTAAATAACTAGACAGATTATGTATTACTAAGTTCTCAAAATTATCACAATTAGCACATTTTGCTAATTAATTAGCCTGACAGGATCACTTCTGGTATTTTTGGTCATTTCTCATAATATTGCTTATTTTTTAAATATGTTTCAAATTTAATGCGTTCTATCAAGTAACTTACACATTGCAGCTAGCTTTACAGAACCAAAACTGAAACAAATTTGAATTTGATTATTGTATAACAATAAACAATCACATTTAAAAAAAAAAACAATCGTTGAAATTGATGAAATATACTTGAATGAGAAAGAAAAATTGCCAAGTAAATCTAATGGGCCAGTCTCCCATTGATGCTTCTAGAGGTGGTATTAAAAATGACAAACCATGTTGATACCAGTACTTCAAAAGTCGGGTGAAATTGAACCCATGATGCTTCAAAAAGTATGGGATTGGAGAGATTGGAATGAAAACCAAGGTTTTGGTTTGATTTCTTACAAAAAAGATATCATTAACCCCTGAGTCGATAACTTCAGGAGTCCCAAACATCTGAAATCAGCCCATTAATGTAGACTATAATTCTAGCAAGCACTGTGAACCCATACAGCTAGGGGTTCGGGTGTAGTTAGCTCCAGAGAAAAATTTGAATAATTACACGGATATCTTTGAGACCATATGTGATAGGTCAATATCAAGTACTTCATCCGTAGGATTATGATTCGATTGCTAACATAGCATTATTTTAATAACGAACACTTGAAAAGTAAATGTCAGCTAGACACATCCAACACATATTTCACTTTAAGTAACTTGGATGAAGAAACGAAGCTGATCAACTGGGCTTTAAAGAGCTAGCTGCAGATGAAGGATAATATTTTTTTTTTTTTTTTTTAAATTATTTTAATATTTTTTTAGACAATACTGAGTCGTTCAAGTTTATCCACTTTAATTTAAGAATGCATTGGACATTAGAAATGTAATTTTTATCAGTTGGTTATTATAACAGGAGTTGATCCTGGGAACAAAGCTCAATTAAGTCTCTTTAAAGTATCAGAGGGAATTTCATGACTAAAAATATAATCCCATGTAAATTGACTGTTTTTTTTTGTTTTTGTTTTTTTCATTTCTATAAGATGTCTTCCATTTTATTCTCCATCATTTTTCTATATTCATTGGTTCTGTAATGATTTCATTGATCAATTTATTTCTACTTTCCTCTTTTGTCGATTTTGATGCTAAAAAGCTTTGACAGAAATGAAAGTGAATAATGTTTAATCACCTATATTATTGTTTTTGATCTTTGTCAAAATTAATTTTTCCTTTAGACTCCACCCTGCTAAAAATTCTGGATCCATCCCAGTTTATCAAATTGGACAAATGTTGTAAAGATATCTTTCTTTTTTTCTTTTTTTTTTCTTTTTCTTTTTTCAGATGAGGCATCATCAAAAATTAACCAGGCATAGATTATTTTGTTTTTATTAAAGTCCCTCCTGGTTAACTTGTTTTTCATTGGTTGTTATTCAATAATATACTTTACATATTGTAAACATCTTGAATAACCTTTTTTCTTTTTGTTTTGTTTTTTTGTTTAAGTTGGGTGCAAGTATGATTTGACTGTTAGGACCCTAACTTTTTAATTAAAGTGAAAACTTGTCAACTTTTTTCCTCCTCTTCCATTGAAAATTGATTAATGTAAGCTGAATATAATTTTTGATTTTTCTGAGATCCATGTAGAAAGAAGTATATTTTGTATTCAGTTTTGTTTTGATATAAAAGTAACACCCACTGGCCACTTAGTGTGTGTGTGTGTATATTTCTAATGTGTATGTATGTATTTTTTCCCTGCCTTACTCTCCAACTATTCAGGCTATGTCATGATTATCAAATCTTGCAAATATAATATATCTGTCTTTTTTTTTTTTTTTTTTTTTTTTTTTTTTAATGACTCAAAGGGTTTAGATTTAAAGGTATTCTTACTTCTGTTGATACTGCAATAAATATAGTTTTTATCAGGTTTTATTGCTGTGGAATAAGATTTTTTTTTTCCCTTTGATAAATGAGGGTGCTAAAAATTAAATGTCTATATATATATCTGTTCATCCTGACACTACTTTGGATGCTGAATTAGGATCACAAACTTGTAAGTGAATCTATTATATCTTCTGATGACAATCCTAAGATTTTTCTGGAAATAATTCAAAACTGTTAAAAAAAAAAAAGAAAAAAGTCTTACATCAATTTACGCCCAACGAACTATCATTTGATCACAGAAACGTCACTGTATGAACTTATTAATTGCAGAAGACGGAAATTTCAGTCATTGCAGTTTTATGGCTCTACTAAATTTCCATCATGTTATTGTTAGCTTGTTAAAGAGTACACATTGTATACATAATATTTGTTTCCAGATCTCCAGACAGGTAAAAAACCAGACAACTTGCTGATTTAAGCTAATAACTCAAATGAAATGAATGTAATGGTGGATGCTTTGCTTTCTCTTCAGGAAGACAAGGAAGATTTATATGCAATATAATGATTATGGGGAATATATATATATGTCATCTTATATCCTGCAATGCATATATTTTGGCTTACCCTTTAATTGTCGACTGGTTGAGTTGCATCCATACTACCAGAATGTAACCCAGATGCAAGTCTATGCATGATTATATTTCCTCTTATACTTGGGATGTGCATCTTGACATTGATGGAAACTACTATATTGAATCTATCAAGGTGCTTGATACCTGAATTAAAATGACTCGGCCTTCTATAAGAGTTCTACAACAACGTATGTCTCAGTAGTCTTTTAAGGGTGATAAAAATATACTCTCATTGATTCATTGTTAGAATTTATGCTATTGCAACTAAAATCAAGTTCAGTTCTACTAATTTCATAGATAAATTCCTTTTTTATGTCAGGTTTTTTTTTTTTTTTTTGTTTTTTTATCCTCTTTCTTTTTTTAATCCGTGATGGAGATTCGGAGGTTTAAAAATAAACTCACTTTGCCCTCCGCTGCCTTAG
Source organism: Thysanoteuthis rhombus (assembly GCA_963457665.1). Lineage (NCBI taxonomy): Eukaryota > Metazoa > Mollusca > Cephalopoda > Oegopsida > Thysanoteuthidae > Thysanoteuthis > Thysanoteuthis major. Next base: position 41,967,592 of record OY735217.1, on the reverse strand, counting down.
ATAATTTTACAATTGATTAGGAAAACAATAACATATTTTTTTTTTTTTCTTTCTCAAATTTTTTCTTGGTTGAAGTATTACAATATTTATTACTTTTAGCTTCTATCTCCATCTTAACTTTCAACTGCTTTTTATCGCAACTTTGAATCTGACCATAATCCTATGGCAATGATTGAACTGCGCAATCGGAAAATAAAGAGCAAGTCTATGGTGATGAGGAAATTACCAAAAGTTAAAATTAAGGTAAAAGCTAGTCAAAGATTAATGAAATGAACAAAAATTTCCCCTGCATTCTACAGGCCAAAGGTTACTTATTTCATAGGCTTATTGTAACCCTAGAGGAAGGTAATTTATGCTAGACAGTAATCTGAACTCCTGTATATGGCGACTGAATGAAGTATATGAATTATACTTTGTATAAAAAAGTAAATAAACAAAAGTATCCTAAATAAATAAAAAGTATACATTATCACAAAAATGAATTCCCACACAAGTATACTATTGTAGATAAGCCAACATTACTTGGTAATCTATTTGAGATTATCAGAAAAGCTTATGGCCAGACTCCAGTCCAATTCGGAGACTGGAGTTGAATTTGCTTTCCCACTGTAACAAGAACCATCCTCACGTAATTTAGAGAAGTAAGTGCATCACTGTTTGTCAGTTCTGTCAAGTTAAATCAAACTGATATATAAAAGTAGCATTTTTCCCTACAACCAAATAATCAGTAGGCATTTCTCTTACCAACTGAGCCATGCATAACTATGAATATAAGAGGAGAGTTTGACCCTTCAACACCCAGGCTTATTAAAATCAATGAACTTGAAATAACAAAAAGAATTTGTGAAAAAACTAAACTAAAAAAAAAAATCAATGTGTTAAACAAGCCGAAGACCCACCACTTTAAGAAATTTTGACCTTGTGAAATCCGCAGTGAAACACTCCTCAACTTGTAAGAGTATTACCAGCATGAATTCTCCTCATAAATAGGGTACTTTTCATTCCAAACCCAAATGATTGTTAATCCTATTACAGATATTCCAGTGAAGGTAAAAAAAACATTGCTCAGCCAAAGATTGAATTATGGTGTAGGTGCAGCTCCCTCATGGCTACTTACTCTTAGCTTAGACGTAAACTTGATGTGTCTCTGTATTGTAAGAGAAAAATGGTCAAGATGATCTACATCCACCCTGAAACGATCCTGCGTAATTGTAAAAGCTGAGACCTTAATTTCATGAGTGTTTTTTTGTCAAAATCTTGCAAGGAAAAATTATGTTGTGCCCTTAGGCCAAGAAATATATCAACTGGAGAAAAAAATACCTGTACTCAATCAATATTCAAGTGTAACTGAAGAAACCTCTGTCAGCATGTGTATTATCTGCGATTACTTGACTACCAACTATTGTATGAAGTTGAAATTCATCCGGTATATTAGTCAGCACACCAGGCTATGATTTGTTGTGTTTGGAGTTTGGATCAGCAGTTCTCAAGGAATCGAATAAAAATTATAGATCTTTTGTCTGAAATTATAGATCTAGATTTAAATATAAAATATCTAAATTCATAACACTGGAGAGGAATGCTTCAAAGTTGTAGTTTTGTTTGACAGAAGGGAAAAAAATTTACATGATTTATGAGAGGCTGCTCCATATGCTAAGCTCTTCCTAAAACATACACCATTGGAACAGACACCACTTTAATTTGATTTGTGACATCAGAAAGTTTTTAAAACCATAATGAGAATTTTTTTTTTTTTTTTCTTCCTTGATTTTTCTGTATTTCAATTATCCTTCCTTCATCCTAAGAACCTTGTGATTCTTGTATCTTTTTCAAAGGAGAGGAAACTGACAAATAAACAGAAGGAACAATACCAAGAAATATAACTTGATGCCAATAGAAAGTATTAATGATTTGTGGGTCTAAGTAGAAACCACATCTGAAAGCTGGTGATTTCATTTGATTCCACATCCCATGAACAATCTTGAGAATTTAGTAAATTACAAATACAGAGAAGCCATTTATTATAATCATGGATAATGTTAAAAAACGGTTATAGTTTATTTAAAATGAACTGATTTTGACAATCTAGACTATATGATATAATGAAATATCTATCTCATATTTCGGTGTGTCGTATGATCTTCAGATGAAACGAGAATCCAATTTCTGTCTGAATTTCATTTTAGCGCATATCTCACACAGACAACACTCAAACTACAAAACCATCTATAATGAAGGTCAGTGGGCAGATCTGCTTCTTTTTTTTTTTTCTTTTAACTTTTTTCTTGCTAATTTTTGTTAATTTCTATTTTTTTATAGAAAAACAAATTAATTATATTAAGTTTTATTAAACTTTTAGTTCCACTTCGTGAAGATGATCCCTATTAGAATTCTGAAAAATTCCGCTTGTGGTTTATTGTTAACATAATGTCATGACACCATTCATACTACCGCCTTCTTCAGGTGTAATATCTGAATATGATGGTGGTTTAAAGAATTATCCAATGATGGTAGTATACAGAATATTCCAATGGTAGCCACATTACCATGCAGGATTCATGTAATGTTGATTTCTTTCCTTGTTAGACTTGTATTTGCATACCCTGTCCCTTTAGAGCAGTGGAAGCCACATCAGATTGAATTCTGTGCTTTTCTGACTTATACATTCAATCGACATGTTGATATGGGCTGCTTCCTTAATTATTTTTTTTCTTCCCCCCCCCCCTGTTTCCAACAGTCTTCCCTGTCCATTATACAAATTTTGTCTTCAGAAAATTCAGTTAACCACCATCACATTTGGATATTATACCTGGAGAAGGCTGTAGAAAGAATTGGGCACAACATGGTGTTTACTTCACAAAGAATAAGGTATTCAATCGTTGAAGAAACTCTTTGAATGTTGATGACCCTTCTTGAAACTATAGACCGTAGCAAAACAATTTAAGACAATTTATTCACTGCTATGAAATCAATTGAAAATGAGAAAATCCATGGAAGATAAACAAGTTTGACTAAAAACATTATTCACAAAGAAATCTATGTATTTACTTGTTTCTCTTTGATAAATTTGCTCATTTTACTTGTGAATTTGGTTTTATATTTAAAACTTTTTCAAAAAAGCTCCAGTTCAATTTTTGAGTGAAGTATTTTAACTGTAGCATGTAAAGCCTAATTTCTAAGAGATCTATAAACACTTAACAACAAAAAGAATTAAATTATAATTATTGTACATTGCATTAGATTTATGTATTATGATTCTATTTTGAACAAAACAAAGCTACTATGTCCAGAGTAGAAATTCTTTTTTTTTTTTTTTCTTTTTTTTTTCCCCTTCCATAAATAGTAGACATATTATTTTTATGGGAGAAAAAATGTCGACTAGTGTCTCCTTCAATTAAACCGTGAAGGGGAGAAAAAGGGCTTTGAATTGTCTTCCTTTGATTTGCAGAGGATTAAGAATCGGTAAACTGATGAGTTGACCAAATAAAAAGTTGGGAGGGGTGAACACCACCTGAATTAGATACTTTGAATGTATAACCAGTGATAATACCTTGATGTATTACCTGTAAATTGTTCTGAATTGTTGGTATATTATCTGTGAGGCATTTGATGAAGGTAATACCATATGAAGACCTTCATCAGTAGTAGTTTAACCAAGGTCATTAACCGATTTGTTTACAAACCATACGTGTTGTGCAGTGTTAACTGAGCTGGTGAGTGTTGCTGGTGGGTGGGTAAAGCACTGATTCAATGTTCAATCTGTTGCTAGCTTATGTCTTAATCAGTTTGAAAAATTTCATCATGAAGCCACCAGCTAATTGACCAAAGATTGAAGCATCTCTGCTACATTAATGGTAATATTAATGCAGTGTCTATATATTTATTGGTTGGGGGTTTAATCACTATTTTTTTTGTATCTAACTTAAAGGACAAACCCATTTTGATTTTTGTATGCTTCAAGTATTATTTTATCTATTCTTTTTATGACCACCTCTTAGCAGGGTGCTAGTCCACCAAGGTATACCTCCAACCTAATCACTTGGCTTAGAGTGTAAGGGAGAGTAGGGTGAAGTGGGTATTTTTTTTTTTTTTTTTTTTTCTTTTAATTTTTACCCCCCCCCCTTATTTATGTATTTTCATTATTATTTTTTTAAAATCTGATATAACAGAAAGAGAGCCGTAATGAATACTCCATCTAATGCAGTATCAACTGTAGATATACCATATCTCAACATCTTTTTTGAGCCGTTTTATAAAATGAAAAATTTCATCAAGTTGTATCTTCAAGAATTTTGTTCTCATAGAATGATTTTTGAAGATTCAATAGGCAAGATATAGGCATATATTCATCCTAAGTTTTATTAAGCTACCCTTGATAAATTTTCTGTGGTTACTGTGGGGTCAAATGGGTATAGCTGTCAAAAAGTTGGCAAAAATACCATGGCCATCATGGGTTTTGTTCAAATTCAGCTGAATTATAGATCTTTTAGAGAATGGTACCTGTCTCATTTCCAACTCAATGGCTTCCAGAGATACTGCCCTTCAAACTCGAAATGTGAATTTCTCAAGGTCAGCAAGTTTTAAAATCCCTATCTCTGTTGTTTTTCATCTAGAAGGCTCATATATGCACCATTTCAAATTGCTCAACTAGATCTAAAATTTATTGTATGTATTTTTTTTTTTTTTTCTACCTCAGAGGTCATATGAAAAGTTGACCTAGAAGATGTTTTGTTTTTTTTTGTTTTTTTTTTGTTTTTTTTTTCCCCTCCAAATTTAACAAATAACTTATCTGGTCTTAAGAATGACTCTTACAAAATTTCATGGTGAACAAATGGGAATTGGTGCTACAGGTATTTTTCATGGATATACCCGTTTGGCCCCACGTGTGGGAATAAGTGATTTTTTTTTTCTCTTTTCTTAGATTAATCCTTTTCTCACGTTCTTAGTTTTAATGATAGATTAAAATATGTTGTTGATTATTGTGCTAAACTAATACAATGTCAAAATGCAATTTTAAGAAGTTGCCTAGTCAACACTATTTTCAGTGGGGAGGGGGTCAAAAGATATACCTTCGAATTCACCCTGCCCTAATATAATAAAATTAAAAAAAGCAACACAACACACTTTTTTTTTTGACTTATAATTTAAAAAATATGAAATTAAAAAGGAAAAATGGTACTACTGGTTCTGATAGATTTTTTTTTCCTGTATCAATAGATCAACAAGATGGTTCCTTTTAAAGGGAGCTTTGAATCGAGGTTCGTCTTTTGGACTCTAACCTTATGGCCACTTGAAATCATATCATTCAGAGAATTGAAAAAATTCTGTCATAAAAATTCAAAGAACAAAACAATTAGAATACTATTAGAACAGGCATTCTCCAATTTAACGGTTTGCAATATCAAAGATACAGTTATTATATGTATGGAATGTAGACACATTGTTGATCTAATTTCCTTTGTTATTTCTGTTGAGTTGCTGCCATATAAAGCTTTGTTATAACCAGGTTTTGTTCAGAAGAAACATGAAATGAAGTATTGGTCTATATTAGAGATTCTAACTTTCTGTCATTCTCTGAAATTGCCTTGGATGCAAACAAAAACTTGTATTTCATAAATCACTCCCACCCACTTATGCCGCTTTTTACCTTGTAAATTAAGCAGCAGTGATGGTAAGATCAAATTACCTTAATGAAAATGTAATTCGAGTATGGATTCAATCATAAGTTTGATATTTATTTATTTTTTATATATATTTTTATTTTTATTTAATTTTTTTATTTTTATTTTTTTCATTTTTAACTAAGGCACAAACTAAGCTACCAATTTGGAATGAACTTTCATTGTAAATTATACCCCCTCCCCAATTCTATTGAAGGAGTTGTAAAAAACATTTTCCATACTGATTAGGGTGCAAAATTTCAAGTTTCTACTATGAACAGTTTGGGCTGGGGAAAGTCTAACTATAGAAAAAATTTTGAACAGATTCAGACAAATTTCTCTGTGCATGTTGCACCAAATATGACATTTACAAAGTATTTGACTGGATAAAGTAAATCTCTCTTCTATGGAATGAGCAGTGTGACTTTTTCTCTGTCTTTAACTTCTGATAGTGCACAGATATTACACTTTCATCCTAGGCAGAAGGCTCGGGAATGACCCTTCAGTCTTAGACAGAGCACAGACTCTGATCCTAGGCTGTAGTGATAACCCATACATAAATAATCCTGTTTTTTTTTGTTTGTTTTTTTACAGGTACTATGCTAGTATAGGAATGGTTTGTAGTTCCTATCATTGTTTTTGTTTTGTTTTGTCTTTTTTTTTTCTTCTCCTAGTAGGATTCAGTCCTTGGTTTAACTTGTTAGTTGCGTCAAGGAAGATGAATCTTTAAATCTTATAAACACTGTTCGTAGATCTTGGAAGTTCAACTATATCAGCTCTTGATAAAATTCAATTGATATGTTTTATATCATTGAATATTTCTAAAGAAATTCAAATCTATGCATCAAACTATGGAAAAGTTTACCAAATACAGTACTATAAATGGATTGTTTCTCCAAACTGTATAGTTTATGAGTTGTGAACAAAAAGTGACCCAACTGAAATTTTTTAAATAACCCAGAAAAATAACAGCCGTGAAAGGATTGTGAGGAAAAAAATGTGTTAAAGTTGCAGTGAAAGGTCAAGCTAACCTTCCTCTAGCACTCTAAACTCATTAGTTGCTTCAAGTGCCAGAATGGAAATAATAATAATGTCTTCCCTGACACAAATGCACTAATCATACCATAACCTTAGAAGATTTAGCAAGAAAACTTGCCAATCAAAATGTTTCACCAAATTAATGGATTTGTGTGTGTGTTAATCATACATATACACGCACACACAGAAGAAGCCATTTATTAAAATTCTGGATAATGATATTAAACGATCATTGAAATCATCATCAAAATCACTCAGCCTCAAATGCTTTACTTAAAATGAGTTTTAAAATGTCAATTTTTTTTTTTTTTTTTTTTATAATGTAAAGTTGTTTTATAACAATGGATTTATAACTACGTATGTAAATTTATAAGAATGAATCTAGAGGAAATAATGATATAACTATCGTATTTGACATCATATAAGATGGTAGGTCTTCTTTTTTTTATACATCAAAACTTGGGTGATTTTTTTTTTTTTCTTTTGATTGAGTGAATATCTTTTTTCATAATATTCTCTGCTGGAATGTATGTATGTAGAGCTTAAAAGATCATGATTGATGCATTCTCCAATCCTCATCAGATAATCTGCATTCTATTGATTGTGCAATAACATGGACTTCCTGCAACACATAATAGGGGTATTGATGAACAGTCATTTAGCCTTGTTCTCGGCTTGGAACATCAATTTTTGCCTTCTGACGTCACAGGGTTCCCATCTTCCTCTTCTCTGGAATTTCCTCATGATAGAGCAACTGCCAAAGGTCATCTTCATTAGATGACCCAGGTCAATGTAGCTTCTCTTACTGCTACTCTTGAAAGATCAAAAATGAATCATGCCTAATGATTCACTGATATTTGCATCATGTAATTCTCTCTCACCAAGATCTTGATCCCATGGCTGTATAGTTCATACTTCTGGTGGTCAACTTCTCATCTATTATACCAGCACCTTGAATGCGGTTTAATACTTAGATAATGGTTGTTTTTTCTGCATATCTTGTAAACCAGTGGTTCCCTAACTATTTTTCTGGGACTCACTTCCAGAACAAAAGTTTGATCACCCCACACCAGATTTTTTGATAATCTAGTTCTGCTTGATTGATAATGTAGAATGCAACTACTTTATGATGATGATCATGGAACACCCAGAAAATATAAAACAATGCATTTACATTAAAACATGATTCATTTCCAACAGATACAAACATCTTACATATAAACTGAAGTATGCAAACTCTGAGCTGTGAACTTGTTTTTATCCAATCTCAATTCAGTGGCCATGCATAAGTGCCCAATACACCTTTCTTTTTTTTTCCAAGTGCTCAGTTTTTACTTTTATTTTGAAGTATGAAGTCTGCATTATGATTCTGACACCTGACAGTGGAGGATTGAAATAGTTTTTATCCAATATGAAAGCATTTTCACATTGGCTGGCACAGTAGCCACTCATTTATGTAAAGTCTAATTTAAGAGAAATAAACTTATCTCCTCATCGAGACAAAGAAGCCTTTCTCTATATTTGTTGGAGCTGAAAATCCTTGTTCATAACAAAATATGATAGAGAACTGTAGGAGAGTATCTTATGCTCTTGGAGAAATGTGTTGATCCTGTTTGTGGTTATATATTCAAAAAGTGTCCTGCAACATACTGCAAGATATGGTCTTTCTCAATGCGGGCCATTTCCCCCCCCCCTCCTCCTCCTCCTCCTCATCCTATGCTAGATTTATACTTTACTACACTTAACACAAAGAGAGATGGCGTATGAAATCTGGAAACTTTTACAGGTTCCTATACACGAATGTCTAAATGTTTCTTGTCATTGAATCTTTGCCCCACACATGCCATCCTCTTGTACTGTATCATTTTGATGTTATTGGCTGTCAAATATAAATGTGTGATAAACCTTGATGCCATATTTGCTTTTGTTTTTACTTACACTACTTGTATTCATCATGAATCCACAGCTGGACAATGGCTCTTTCCCATCTCCTTCCATGATGACCATTATTGTGCTAACCTCTACCATGTCTTACTGACGAACTCGTCTCATTGCCCCCTTTTAGTGTCTGATCTTTTCCTACTGCATTTACTGTCCCATAAACACCAATAGGTTTGTCTTTTGCTTCATTCATTCTTCATTCTAGTTGTGTATCTGCCTTTTTGACACTTGATAATTTCTGTGATATCCTTCGCCCTGGTCCAAGCTGATCTTTTTCTATCTCTTTCAGTTATTCTTAGCATTGCTCTTTCCATCACTCTCCGCAATTTTGAGTTGATTTTCATTGTATACTTCATGTTTTAAGCATATTGGCAATGTGCATTACAATATGTCTTTATACCAAATGTTTTCTGGCCAGTTGTTAGTTATCATTTCATTTCACTCTCATAGTCTTTCTCTAACTTTATTAAGCAGACCAAGGTAAACATATTCCCCAACCTCTTCTAAAGCCACACCCTCTATTCTTTCATACTCTATATTTGAACATTACTTTTGTCTTGGTTCTGTTCATCTTTAATCTTATTTTTTACTTTCCTTATTCAGATCAATCAACTTGTTTTGTAACTTATTTAATACTTTGGATGTTATAAAACGTCATGAGCGAATCTTGAATGGTTCAAATTTTCTGTCAATGTATACTTTCATTCCCCCCCATCTAGTCAGTCTTCCAGAAGGCACTTTCAAGGTTCGCTGTTAGTTGTGTAGATAACATTGTATCCCCTTGTCTCCCTTCTCTCTTGATTTTAATCTTTGAATTATGTAGTGTAATTATTGCAGAGTCATTTTCGTATATGTTCTGATTGACTTGTATGTAATCCTCATACTCAATGAGAGAACATGGTGCTAATTACTTGTAGCAGTAATATTGACTATGCTTCATTTAATAAGATAAAATCAAGATGTTGATGCAAACAATAACAAACATGGTACCAAGGGTAGATTTAAAAGTTAGATCTTTTTTGCCCACTATAGAAGTTCATGGACCTCCATAGGGGAGTGGAGCTGGTACGGCTATCCAGGCTTCCTGAGGCAAAAAGGAAGTGAGATTGTCAACCAGAGTTTATCCTTCATTTCCATTCTCTAATCTTTAGACTGACAATTGCAATAAAAAGCAGATAGAATTAAAATGAGAGGAAATACTTGTCAAAAATTAGTAAAGTAATAGTTGAGCAAAATCTTTTTCTTTTTTTCCCCTCTTCTGTATTGAAATGAATCCAATTAACTCTAAGAAAAATATTAAATTGCTATGTTGATCTAATTGAAATTTAAGCAATTACTGTCTTCATGAAGTCGCAATAATTAAATACCAACTATTTTTAACTCTTTAGTGTCTTCAGTATCGGCATCAGCTGTTGACAAAAATTTGAATGAACCAGGCTGATAACCCTCCTTGCAAATGAGTACCTCTGCTCACTTGTAAATTCATGCTTTTCACTCAAGAGGCCATAATAACTACCTTGAACAAGTTTTACTTTTTGTTTAGTTGATACTTATGAAATTATCATTATCTTAATCCTTGGAAATCTCCAATTATACACAATATTTACACCACAACAAATACAAAATTCATAAAAACATAACATCCACAATTTTACATAATTCACAGATTGGACTTTCTTCAAAAACTTCATTTGACAGATTTGAAAAAATGTCCTTATAATTTTCCATAATTTCTCAACTTATCTGAATCATTTTTAAAACTCTCTACATGATTGCTATTTTTAACATTACTAAACAACTTATTCCAAAAATATTACTCTAATTGTTTAATTTTTGAAATTTGTCTTGTCAATAGATTTTGATATTGTGAATAAAAAAATGTCATTTTCCAAACAGTAGGATGAAGAATGACGTAAACAACAAAAAACAGTATATATTTCATCGGAATATTTCCCATTTGATCCTCCAGTGGTAAGATATCTCTATGAAAATTCTTTGGTTTAGTGGTCACAAATTTTGTAAAAGCACAAATTGTAGATTCCCTATCATTGAACTTTTTATTGCAGGTATGAGTTTAGAATGCTGGAAAAGATGATAATCTGTAGGAGAAATATCAGGTGAATATGGAGGATGCTACAAGATTGCGTATCCCAATTCTCTAAGACTGTCAACCTTTCCTCTCACCTTGAGATAATGTAATATGGTTGCTGTTGAATTCTAAATATCTCCTGAAAATGCTTAAACTAAGTTTCATTGGTCATTATTGGCTGCTGCTGCTGTTAATTCTTCATCATTAGGACAAGCTGAGGCTTCCTTGAAGGTTTATTATTGGTGTCAATATTTCCAGAGCAAACCTATCAAACCATTGCTGAACATTTCTTACTGTTGTGTTCAATTCAAAATGCTTTGTGTATTTTAGTTTCAGCTTCAGCAGGATTATGTCTTGATTTGAAATCATATTGAAAATAAGTCTAACTTCTTGAGTAGACACTATTGCTGTTAGGGCTGCAGGTGATACTTTTTTTCCACAATACAAACGTGTCACGATATTTAACTTGCGATACAATATATATCACAATACAAGATGAGCTCAGGTAAAAAGAAACCAACTTTCAAAAGGAAAGTGAGGAAAAAATTTCAATGTAATAGACGTATCTAAATAAATGCCAAAGGAATGTGTTACTGAAGTTTAAAAGTATATTCTGATATATTAAATGAAATGGATGCCTTCCTATTTTATTGGTGATGATGAAAATCTATGACTAGTTACCACTGGTTGTGAGCATAAAGATTAGATATTGATAGCACAATTCAGATGAGAAAAATGTCCGGATTTCAAAACATGTCCATAATCTCAGTCTGACTTAATTAGAAGTATGTCCATTGGTTCCATGCATTATTCTCCAAAACAAAATGGCTGTTCATATTTGATTTCAAATAAGAATGTTTTTTTTCATTACAAAATGTGGACCTTCTTTATCAATGTACCTTGCAATGTACCTTGATTTCAAATAAGAATGTTTTTTTCATTACAAAATATGGACCTTCTTTATCAATGTACCTTGCAATGTACCTTGATTTCAAATAAGAATGTTTTTTTCATTACAAAATATGGACCTTCTTTATCAATGTACCTTGCAATGTACCTTGATTTCAAATAAGAATGTTTTTTTTCATTACAAAATATGGACCTTCTTTATCAATGTACCTTGCAATGTACCTTGATTTCAAATAAGAATGTTTTTTTCATTACAAAATATGGACCTTCTTTATCAATGTACCTTGCAATGTACCTTGATTTCAAATAAGAATGTTTTTTTTCATTACAAAATATGGACCTTCTTTATCAATGTACCTTGCAATGTACCTTGATTTCAAATAAGAATGTTTTTTTCATTACAAAATATGGACCTTCTTTATCAATGTACCTTGCAATGTACCTTGATTTCAAATAAGAATGTTTTTTTTCATTACAAAATATGGACCTTCTTTATCAATGTACCTTGCAATGTACCTTGATTTCAAATAAGAATGTTTTTTTTCATTACAAAATATGGACCTTCTTTATCAATGTACCTTGCAATGTACCTTGATTTCAAATAAGAATGTTTTTTTTCATTACAAAATATGGACCTTCTTTATCAATGTACCTTGCAATGTACCTTGATTTCAAATAAGAATGTTTTTTTTCATTACAAAATATGGACCTTCTTTATCAATGTACCTTGCAATGTACCTTGATTTCAAATAAGAATGTTTTTTTTCATTACAAAATATGGACCTTCTTTATCAATGTACCTTGCAATGTACCTTGATTTCAAATAAGAATGTTTTTTTCATTACAAAATATGGACCTTCTTTATCAATGTACCTTGCAATGTACCTTGATTTCAAATAAGAATGTTTTTTTTCATTACAAAATATGGACCTTCTTTATCAATGTACCTTGCAATGTACCTTGATTTCAAATAAGAATGTTTTTTTTTTTCATTACAAAATATGGACCTTCTTTATCAATGTACCTTGCAATGTACCTTGATTTCAAATAAGAATGTTTTTTTCATTACAAAATATGGACCTTCTTTATCAATGTACCTTGCAATGTACCTTGATTTCAAATAAGAATGTTTTTTTCATTACAAAATATGGACCTTCTTTATCAATGTACCTTGCAATGTACCTTGATTTCAAATAAGAATGTTTTTTTTCATTACAAAATATGGACCTTCTTTATCAATGTACCTTGCAATGTACCTTGATTTCAAATAAGAATGTTTTTTTCATTACAAAATATGGACCTTCTTTATCAATGTACCTTGCAATGTACCTTGATTTCAAATAAGAATGTTTTTTTTCATTACAAAATATGGACCTTCTTTATCAATGTACCTTGCAATGTACCTTGATTTCAAATAAGAATGTTTTTTTCATTACAAAATATGGACCTTCTTTATAAATGTACCTTGCAATGTACCTTGATTTCAAATAAGAATGTTTTTTTCATTACAAAATATGGACCTTCTTTATCAATGTACCTTGCAATGTACCTTGATTTCAAATAAGAATGTTTTTTTTCATTACAAAATATGGACCTTCTTTATCAATGTACCTTGCAATGTACCTTGATTTCAAATAAGAATGTTTTTTCATTACAAAATATGGACCTTCTTTATCAATGTACCTTGCAATGTACCTTGATTTCAAATAAGAATGTTTTTTTTCATTACAAAATATGGACCTTCTTTATCAATGTACCTTGCAATGTACCTTGATTTCAAATAAGAATGTTTTTTTTCATTACAAAATATGGACCTTCTTTATCAATGTACCTTGCAATGTACCTTGATTTCAAATAAGAATGTTTTTTTTCATTACAAAATATGGACCTTCTTTATCAATGTACCTTGCAATGTACCTTGATTTCAAATAAGAATGTTTTTTTCATTACAAAATATGGACCTTCTTTATCAATGTACCTTGCAATGTACCTTGATTTCAAATAAGAATGTTTTTTTCATTACAAAATATGGACCTTCTTTATCAATGTACCTTGCAATGTACCTTGATTTCAAATAAGAATGTTTTTTTCATTATAAAATATGGACCTTCTTTATCAATGTACCTTGCAATGTACCTTGATTTCAAATAAGAATGTTTTTTTTCATTACAAAATATGGACCTTCTTTATCAATGTACCTTGCAATGTACCTTGATTTCAAATAAGAATGTTTTTTTTCATTACAAAATATGGACCTTCTTTATCAATGTACCTTGCAATGTACCTTGATTTCAAATAAGAATGTTTTTTTTCATTACAAAATATGGACCTTCTTTATCAATGTACCTTGCAATGTACCTTGATTTCAAATAAGAATGTTTTTTTTCATTACAAAATATGGACCTTCTTTATCAATGTACCTTGCAATGTACCTTGATTTCAAATAAGAATGTTTTTTTCATTACAAAATATGGACCTTCTTTATCAATGTACCTTGCAATGTACCTTGATTTCAAATAAGAATGTTTTTTTTCATTACAAAATATGGACCTTCTTTATCAATGTACCTTGCAATGTACCTTGATTTCAAATAAGAATGTTTTTTTTCATTACAAAATATGGACCTTCTTTATCAATGTACCTTGCAATGTACCTTGATTTCAAATAAGAATGTTTTTTTTCATTACAAAATATGGACCTTCTTTATCAATGTACCTTGCAATGTACCTTGATTTCAAATAAGAATGTTTTTTTTCATTACAAAATATGGACCTTCTTTATCAATGTACCTCGCCACATATTTTCAGCATTTGAAAATAATTTTTTTTTTCCCCCAAGAAAAAAAATTCTTTGTATGATTAATTGGATAACTTACATCGGAAAAAATCTTATCACTTTTTCAAAAATATATTTTTATATTAAAATTATTTGGACAAGTTTGTGATATCTACATCTGTATGGGGTTCAGAATGTGTTTTGATAATAAAAATGAAAAATAATTTTGTTGATTTCTTATTTTAATGACTAGTAATTGCAAAATATTGTTTATGTATTTTAAAAATTTGGAAGTATATGATTTAACAGAGATTGAGGAACGGCTATATTTTCCACAGTCAAGTGCACAGATGTTGAAAAGAAACAAGTTAGTCTATAAAATGTATAACCAGCATCATCACCCCCTTACCACTTCTATCCTGATAGATGATTTTACTGACAATCGGAGAATTTTGTAAATGTAGACACACGGACAGTGGATAGATCGAGTATGTTTACTACTTGCCATCAGTATTATGATGAAATTCATGAAAATTCGTTTTTTGATATTTCTATCAAAAATTGTCTTTTTTTCATTCTATCAAAAAAAAAATCTAGTTGAGCTAAAAATCGTTTGCATCACTGAATTATCACTAAAGTGAAAAATATCGTGATGCATCGATGAATTGTTGCAGCCCTAATGGTTGTTGAGGGCTCAAACGCCTCCAATGATAATGAATTGTATCTCCTATTTACATCGAAAAAAAAAATACGACTACATTAGTAAAACTTTCACTTAACATTATTTTCCAACATAAAAAAGAAACCCCATTTCATGTGTAACAACCCAATAAATAATGTAAAGAAAATCCATTCCTGAAATCAAAGGTGGGGTTTCTCTCTACTCTTGTTGGCTGTTTTCATTTTTTCTTTTTCTTTTGTTTTATGTGTGTATCAATCAATTTTCCAAATGATTTTTTCTAAATACATTCATAGATTCTGAAAGTAAAACAGTCAAATTCATTTTCATTTCCCCTGACACTCTGTTTTTTGAATGAAAATACAAGCCGATCAATGACAAAATTTATTTGAATAGGTAACCTGAAGAAAAAAAACAAAAAAAAAACGGGTGAAGTGACTTAATTTCAATTTCCTTATGTTTTCTGAATCCAAACAATTGATTCTAATGTTGTCTTTCATATTAAAGATGTTTACAATTGGTGTTACTGCTGCTTACTTGACATCTCTCTCTCACTCCCACCATCTCCCTCTCTCCCCCCTCTCCCCATGCTTTCTCGCTGTTTATGAAGGGACTAAGAGTAAAAAGTAATTCGTTAAATTTTTGCTCTGCCCTTGAAACACTTTGAGCCTTTTTTACAAAGATGTTCGTAGATAGTATCCCTGGTTTACAACTGCTAAATGCAAAGATCTTTGTTTTCCTTCCCTGCTGTAACCATGTGACCCAGTTTCCCATCTCATCATTGGTCTCAAGGAAATGGTTAGCACAAGTGAATAGAATTGAAAATGTGCCTGAAAGTCAGACCATGTATGTGCAAGTTCTTTCCTGTGCACTTTCAGATATATATGTAGGAGGGTGTAGGAGTATTATGGTATGTTAGCCTTTCAGTCACAGTCATCAGTACTAGAGATGTTTGCACCTGTTGAGAAAAACCTTGACACCTGCCAAGATGGCTAAATGGTGCAGCATTGGACTAAGGGTAAATGTCTAAGATACAATCCCTGGCATCAAGTGCATGAGGCTTGTCAACTCTTTTCAAACAATTATAGCTGTAGAACTGGGAATCTGTAACTCGAAACCTGCCCCCTTTGCACCAAAAGTAAGTCAGTCCAGGAGTAGATGCTTGTGTCTGTAACAAAGACTATGAAAATTTTGGTTAAAAAATTCATGTCAATGGTAATTATTTTTAATGATTAGGAAAAAAATACCACTTGGAGGGGGAGGAAATGATGACCAATGTTCCCTCTAATTATTTTTTTGTCAAAGGGCCTCAAAATCTAATGTTATACAAACTTTTTTCCTGCGACAAGTATGTGCACACTTTTGAATTCAACATAGTGAATCAAAATTTTCTCTAGGAAAACTCAATAAGTTATCTACAGAATTTTGTATACATATTAATTTCCTCTGTGCACTAGTTGCAAAATGTGTGTGTATGTGCACAGCTTTGAGTGAACTATGATCATGATAAAGGTAGATACTACACTGTGGACCCATTATAATTGTAGTATTGGGGATTTTTTTTTAGTAGATCCATGGTGATGTTATCTGGTCCAGAACTACTGGCCTATAAGCCTACTAAACTCCTTCTATAAACTTATCACAAAATCCTCACTAGAACATTAGATGAAAACCAACCATGGGAGCATACTGGATTTAGAAGAAACTACTCCACCATGGACCATTTCCATTCAATAAATCAGCTGAAAGAGAAACCAATAGTATATAAAATGCCACTCGCTGTTGCATTTATAGACTTCAAGAAGGCATTTGACTCTGTAGAAATTCCCACGTCAAAGCACTACAACATGTATACAATCACAGCAACTCCTTTCTCAGGCTACATAAGGACTCTGAACCCTTCCAACTCTGAAAAGGAGTAAGACAAGGTGATACCAGCTCACCCGAACTCTTCACAGCCTACCTGGACTGGGAGAATAGAGGAATCAAAATAGACAACACGCTAGATTAACTAAATGAAGAAAGTCGGCCTTCACATGACCTTCAGTGAAACAAAGATCATGTGCAATGATCACATTGAGAATAAAGACATAACTGTCAAAATTGAAAATGTAAAACTGGGGAAAGTAGATCACTACATCTACGTAGGACAATGAATCTCTATGAAACCCACAAAAGAGGAAGAGATCAAGCAAAGAATCACCCTTGGATGGCAAGCCTTCAGCAGAGCAAGCTCAACCTTCAAAAACAAGTTGATCCTAATAATCCTAAAAAGAAGAGTATACCAGGAAGAAAACAGGAGTCAGAGACATCATAAAATCTTGTAGAAAACTTGAATGGCAATGGGCTGGCCATGTTGCAAGAATGACAGACAACCGATGGACATCACAAGTCACAACATGAATCCCCAGAGATCACATGCAAAACCGAGGCTGACAGAATACAAGATGGAGTGATGAAATAGACAAATTTAGAAAATACTGGCTCCACAACGCCCATGATAGAAATGTGGTGGATCCTTGGGAAGGTCTGTGTCCAACGATGTACGTTAAAAGAATGATGATTGTTATTTTTTCCTTTTTGGGTGAGATTCTTTCTATTTTTGTCTTGAGTCATTATTTTGAGAACCAGATTTGATGTTTTGAAAATAGGGGTCCATGCTCCCTCCGCATTTCAAGCAATTCTGCATTATATCGTGCTTTATAACAGGTCAACAGTATATTTTTAAAAGTTACTAACAGTTGGCAAATTGGTTTTGTGTTGAAATTATTTAGGGGGGAAAATGGTTCCTGTAGTATTAGAATTTTAGTTCACTGTGAATGTAGAAGATTCTGTTAAGACTTGACTACATTGTGCTATTGCATGTTCCCTGATGAGGTCATTTCAGTGTTGTTCTATTGTTTCTTTTCTTGTCATAAACCCTTATCTCAATTCCTAATCACTAGCAATTGAATTTTCCCCATTTTCAATTAACAACATGCAGACTTAACGTCAGCTCTTGCGCAAACGGATTTTTAAAAGGAAAAAGTAAAATTTGTTCAATTTTCTTTACCATCAGAAATACTAGTTTGTTAGTGAAAAAAAGCAAAGTGAAGTGTATAAAATGTGTTGGTAATCATACCAATTTAATTACTGCTCCATTCAAGTTTGCCTAATAAAGACTATGGAAGCAAGTGCACTTAGTTTATGAAAAGGTGAAAAAGTTTTGTAAGCGGATGTTTAATTTTGACGATTAACTGCCTTCAATTATAGAATGCAGGATAATTTATTTGATGGTGGGAGGAAGCGTGTCTTACATGCCAGCCAATATGATACATCTTGAGATCAATTAAAGATAAAAAGATGGTTTCAGCAGGGGTTAGTTTGATCGAGTGACCTTCACGGCTCTACATTTCACCTTCACCCCTCATTTCTGAAATTACAGGGCAAGTATACATAAAGTGCTCTATTCTGTCAGGTGGCGTGAGTAGTATAATGGTTGATGACACCAACAAACTTTAGTTGAGACTGTTAACTTTGCACTAATGCCCTTGGGAAAGGCATGAATCCATCTGAGCAAACTAGGTTCTCAAGCCTTGGGAAGACCACCAGTCTAGGTGAAAGACAACATTTTGCACTCTACTTACTTTTGGACTAAATCATTGAAGCCAACTGGGGGCTTCTATCAGATTGGCATCTGTATCCATGCTCTTTACCCTGGCTTGCCCTGGGGAGGGGTCACTTCAGTGTCATTCAATTTTTTTCATCAAGTCAAAAGGAGGCTGCATTCTTTTCTTTTGTCATGAACACTTAGCTCAATACCTGATTACTGTCAATCTAATTTTTCCCCCTTTTCAATTAACAACATACAGACTTAGTGTCAGCACTTGCAACAAACTTTTCAAAAAATGCAATTTTTTTTTTTTTTTGTTTCCCCACCAGAAATACTTTGTTAGCGCAAAAAGCGAAGTGAAGTGTATTAAATGTGCTAGTAATCATACCAATTCAATTACTGTTCGTTTTCTGGTTTTGCGAATAAAGAATATGGAAGCCTTGAATGCACTTAGAATTAAAGAGAAAAAAGATATTTTTGCTTAAAGCTGAACAAGCCGGAAAACAAAAGAGTCATAAGAATATTGAATTCTTTTATTCATTCAGCTTTTTTTTTTCTTTTCTTTTTGTTGTTGCTGTATTCTTATTTGGGATTTTTTTATTTTAATTGTTTTAAAAGGATTTCTGTTCCATGTGAAGATCCAATTCTTCTACATTGAAATACGTTTGAATCTACTATTCACTCTCTTTTTTTTGTCTCTCCCTATCCCTTTCTTTTTCTCTTCCTCTCTCTCTGTATTTCTACTTCTTTCTTTTCCATGCCCATATCACTTTTATGTTTGTTTGTTTTCTGTTTTAACCAGAAGACAGGAAAGGGATAAAGCAAAGCTTGTCTGTGTGTTTGCAAAACCAAAGCAAAATGCTTTGTGTCGGGTAGAAAACAAGTCCTTGAAATATTGAATTCTGATTTTCTTTTGGCTTGAGATTTCATTTTATTGCTTTTAAAGGATTTTTTTCAAATGTGAAGATCCAATTCCTTTATGTTGAAATACTTGGATTTAATTTTTTTATCATTCTTTCTCCTTGCTTCTCTCTCCTTCCTTTCACTTTTTCTTTTTTCTTTTTTTTTCTTCTTTTTCTCTTTTCTCTTTTTCTTTCGTTTTTCTCTTTTTTTTCGTTTTTCTCTTTTTCTTCCATTTTTTTTTTCTTTTCTTTCTTCTCTCTTGTCTTTTCTTTCTTTCTCCATAAGCATGCTATACATTGTCATTCTCTATAATTCATTCTGGTTCTCCCTTTCTTTTTCTATATCTTCCTGTCTCTCTGCATCTATCTATTTTTCTGTCAAAAAATATCTTTTCCTTATCATATAAAAGCCTATGTCACATTTATGTCAGTTGGTTTCTGTCCAAACAGAGAGGAAGGGGATAAAGCAAATTTTGGTCTCTGATTGCTGCCTTAGATTTTTTTGTTTTAATCATTTTCAAAAGATTTTTTTTCTTGTGTGAAAATCTAATTCTTTTATGTTGATTTCTTTTCTTTTTTTCTTTTTCTTGCTTTTCCCTTTGCAATTTCTAGTTTCACTTTGTTCAGCTTCTATCTTTTTTAAACTCTCTCTTCCTCTCAAAGTATGTCTCTTACTCTTTGTCGCTCTGTCACTCACTGGTTCTCTTTGTCTTTCCCTATCCCTTTCTTTCTCTTCCTCTATTTCTGTCTACATCCTTCCTTCTTTCAAATCTTGTATACCTAAAAATAAAAGCTTTGTTTCCATTGTCAAACCAATCTAAGTCAGTGAAGTGTCTGACAATTCAGGACCATAAGGAGTAAAACCTTTCCATAATCTAAATGATTATGGGTAGCATATTTACTGAAAAAAATGAAGCTAATAAAGAGGAAGCCCCTTATTGTGATCACTTTAATAACTGGCTAAAGCCACTTTCAGATATGGTTTTGTTGGTGATTTTGATAACAATACCTTGGACTTGGATTGAGATAGTTCCCCTCCCAAGTTAGGGATTATCATTTGCTATGAGTGTCTGTTGTTGCAATTTTCTTGTTTGGATCACTTTCTTATTACTTGATGTATTTCAATGAAATTAGGTTTGTGGAAAGATTCTGCCTGGGGCAGGGGAATGGTGAGTTATGGCTGATCTGATTGCTTGTTTACATTTTATAAGCAAAAACGCTTTTGATTTCAATTAAGGAAACTTTTCAAATCTTGCCAATTTGGCTATAATGTTGACAAAACCTCAGAAATTGTAAAATGATGTGTTACAGTTAATCCAATTGTTTACATTTTTATGTAAGTAACCATGTGTCAGTATACAAAAGATATTGATCTTTAGAACTGCTGCACTGATTAGAATGAAAATTGATTGTATGGTTCTTGGGTAACTAATTACTGAAAATGTATAACATTTCTTAGTTTTATGGTTGGAATGAAAAAATGATTGCCTCTCTCAAACAATTTTTTCACTAAGGACCTTTGTGCTTTTGAGATTATTTCAATTCATTTCAGATGAACTATTTGCGACGGATTGACATTGATGACAATAACCCCACAATAACCTTACAATAACATTATCCATGATTACAGTCAACAGCCAGCTCTGTGAATACCTTTTCTTGGATACCATGATGCATATCTCTGCAAATGTGCGTTAATTCAGCAGTGTTCTTAAAGAACACTGCTGAATTAACTATCTAAGTAAATAACAATGCACTGGGTGCAGTTTTTGCTTATTCTGTTGAACTATCCAAGATGATAGTCAAAACATTAGGTGTCTATAAATAATCTTATTTCTTGGTTTCTCTTGGTCTTCTCTCAATCTATAAGGCTTTATTTCATTTCAAATGAATCTCTACTCTATCATTTCAGGTTTTGGTAAAGTCCTTCACACACCAAACGCTCTTCCTACTCATCTGGTCAGCCACGTAACTGATGGCCGCACCGTCCATTCTGTCAATCTTGGTCCGTCCATAAACTATTCTGACGAGGTGGACATAGTCAACACCGTGCCATCGTCCCATCAAGGTCCGCAAATTGTGTCAACGGTTGGCGCCAACGACCCTCAGATTCCTTCCATCGAACCCGTCCTACTTGAGAAAGTCTCCAATGATCAAGAAGATGACCCCCTTGTTATGGATTTCCACAAGACGGAACACTCGGAAAGGATGAAGAACATCCGGCTTGAACGGAAGCTAATTGGCATTGAGCACAAAGCTCGGATGGAACTGATAAAATTGAAATCTGAGTACGTGAAAATGAAGATGGAAATTTTGATTCATGACAGAAGTTGATTGTATTTTTCTCCCGTTTCCTTTTTTTTCTTTTTTTTTTTTCTTTCTTTTTTTTTTTCTTTTTTTTTTCTTTTGACTTCGACCCCAGCCCCTCAAGTCATAAATATATTTTTTCTGTTTGTTTCTTAATTCACTTGCTTGACTTTGTTATTTTTCTTCCCATTACCCATTGTTATAATGTTTTTAAAAAAAGGGGGGGGATGCAGGGCTGCCTGCTCTAGTGTTTGTAGCTATCCAGTAAGCAAAGCAAGCCTCTACAACTAGGTGTTTTGGGGGGGCGTTCTTTTTGGCTAATTCAAGGGTACAAAACAGATATTATAATTTCAGTTGTTTATAGATCAGTGATTTTCAACCAAAGTGCTGTGGCACATTGGTGTGCTACAAAGCATCAGTAGGATATGGGGTAGGTCATTCCCAGTGTGGCCAGCTTGTCACAAAAAAGCAAATGAATGTTATGATATTGCTGGTATTTGATGGTTGTAGTAATAACAAACACGCACAAAACTTTTAATCTGTTGAAAGCCATGATTACCAATATACTTTAGGCGATTAAATTATTAAATTGTTCAACTTGTGAAAGTATCATTATAATATTTATTTTTTTTTTTTTTTTAAAATGAACAAATCTATCCTTAGATACTGAGGGTGTGCCTCGACCATTTTAGTGCCTGGCTCACAATCCCACGAGATGAAAAAGGTTGAAAATCATTGATATAGAACCAAGTATGGGAGTGCCTTTCCCACAGCACTACACAACTGCCATTAACCCTTTCTTGACCTAACCAGCCAAATACATACATCTGTTTACACGACTAAATCTTATAAAACTAATTGGTCATAGTTGTGTATATATAATGTGCTATTGAATCGGCCAAAGCAATCTGGTGACTTCCATGTAGCTGTAACCTGCTTTGAAATCAGCAATATGGTTGAATTACCATGTCATGACAACCAGACATAGACTTTGCTCTGCAAAGCATCCTTTGCATTCATTCCTCGACTCTGATGACAAGTTTGAAGCAGAAGAAATTATTGTTCTATTAGAATTATTGTTTCATGATTTGAGACATACTTGTTAGTCGAATTACCATTGCCCCACAAATCACCAACCGACCAGCCACATGGGCTACAGATTTTTTTCTCATTGCTTATCTGTGTGTGTCTCCGTGTGCTGCTCATCACATTTTGGGGGTTACAACCTTGGAGATTTGCACGAGTATGCCACTAGGCACCATCTAAAAACACGTGGGGGGTGGTGCTATTTTGGGTCTCTGAGGTCATTTTGGATCAACTATGCCTAAATCTTGGGCTGGTACTTTTTATTTGGCAGGGGTGAGGTATAGATGATTATTTCTGGTCCACACTCTGACTACCGTGGTTCATTTATGTTTAGTGCAGGTATTTATGCAGTTATATATATGATATATTTTGCATTTTTCTGCAATTTGACTGCATTCAAAAATGCCTCTACTATGTAGAAATATTTATGTTATAGAGGACTTGACTTGTGTAGCCAACTCAAATCTACCTTAAAACTGATGAAATTCAGGAATGAATTCCAGCTGGAACAGAATTGCCATTTGGTATTTTCCAAGAGCAAAAATGGTTGAATTTGGTACTGAAGGATAATTCACGAAAGATACCAATCTCTTCCATACAAATGATATAATACGACCTAGATAAGCCAAAGTATATTGTCTATTATTTACTATTTATCCATTTTACCTGCAAGCTTACTATGATGATGGATTGTAAATTATTTGATTATTTTGATACTGAAGCTGCTTAATTTCGTTCCAAGGTCTTATAGATTTGGTCTTGGGTGGCAAAAGACATCTCTCAACCCTGGTCTAGGAAGGGTTAAACATCAGGGTTTTTGTCCAGCATTAACAGCATAGTCTTATTTTAACTAAGACCTTGGAATGGAATGCATTGCAAAAGTCTAAATCAGCATCTATGCAAGTTTCTAAGAATAGTTTTACATACATGCCAGACTATAAGAAGAATGGTGCAAATATTACATTTTGTTTTGAATAATTTCAATTCTTATGAACCAGCATATACAATGAGTTTTTGGTAAAAAAATAAAATCTCCATCAGTGCTAATTTGTGAGCTACCTTAAAACTGGTAAAATTTGGGAATAAATAAACTGGAACAGGGTGGCCATATGGTATTTTTCCACGAGTAAAATTGGTTAAATTTGGTACTGAAGGGAAATTTCACAAGATATCAGTCTCTTCTATTTGTTATTCCTTGTTTGTGCTCAAATATTTGGAAGAGCCAAAATGATGAGAGTTGATGTGTCCTAAATGCCTGCAGATGCCAACATCTACCTGGGTACATTTTCCCCACGGACTCAAATAAAATTGATCTCAGTCTACAAGAATATATAAAGGTAATTTAATAAATACACATTTTATGTGTGTATATTTATTTCATATAAATTGTAGACAAACTCACCCAACTGTATATTTTGGCTCATCAAACAAACATTTACTTTGAAGAAAAAACTGAAAATATTGCACTGCATTCAATGTGTGGGTTTTATGACTCAGGGTCCATCTACCTGAGCTTGATATGGACAGTTTAGGTGGTCTGAATGAGTGATAGTCCTCCAAATACTCTTGTAAACCATTTAACTTGTAGTCGGGCATGTACAGTAGGAAGCTAACCTGCCTAAAACTATTCCACCCTGGCACCCAGGGAAATCTTTCCCAGACAATACATTGACTAAGTAGATTAAGGTAATAAGTACATACTGACGTAACACTATGGAAGTGAAGGGTTAATTAGAAAAATCCGAAAGTGAAAACTGAAATAACTAAATCCGGGGTTCAGGTTACTTTAACGGTTGTCCAGGGGTTTTCAAGACTTGGACAAGGAATGGATAAAAATCTAAACTGTGAAACGATTGATATTGAATCTGAGAGTAAAGTAGTAAATGGTTCAGGAAGGTTTGAACAGAATACAGATGTAGGATTAATCGCAATTCTAAGAGAGATTTATGAATCCCTAAGTATGGAGAAATTATTTGGAGGTGGATTGACTCTTTCAGCTTCTGGGCAAGTAAAACTGATTGCCTGAGGAAAGTGGCCTTGCCTATGCATATTTCTAAGGGAAATTTATAGACTCTCAAATTTGGTGATGGTGGAGAGGAAATTTACCTGCATATAGGGGAAAATCAATCCTAAACCCTTCTACCATCAGCCCTACAGACGGAGGAAGCCCATCATCATATGAGCCAGCCATTTTTGAGTAGCAGTAGAAGAGATGCCACCAGGACACGGCAGAGAGATCCATGTTCCTTGTCACCATGAAGAGTCCTGACCCCAAAAGACTTATAGTTTTGACTCTAAAACTTTGTAGAAGCTGTACAAGTAGATATACTGAGAGACATTAAGTAGATAACTCAGAAGACACTAATAGTCATTCTATAGTGCCCTCACCTGTATCAGTATGTACTTTGACCAGTCACTCTATAAATACTGACGTGAACTTCTTGCATATTATAGACCCTGTGTTGATTCTCCATTTTCAATTTGTGACCCGACTAGTGATTTTCGTTCCAATACTGCAAAATGTTCTAGCCGACAGCTACATTCCCTTTGATTTGAACGCAGCAAGGGGGAGGTCGGAGTGACTAGAGGCAGAGATCACAGCAACAGGTCAAGTACGGCCTGGCCAGCATCGCACTTCACCAATCAGCGAAGGGTTAGCAGAGACCTGTTATGGGATGTGTCACACTGATGTTTACTGTAAAGACTGAAGAATGTCAATTTCTTTTTTGCAATTTCCCTCATAGAAGATTATGTATTTTGCATCAATAGCTATGTTGAATAAATCACCACTATAGCCAAGAGTTGGAAAAAAAAATTTCAAGTGGCAAGGCAAAGGCCTTCAACTCTTGATTTTCAGTGAGGAATGAGTTTGTTAACCATCACTGTACATAAAACACCCTGATTATTCTTTAAGTTCAACTTAGTAGTTGGGGGGGGGGGGCATTTAGTGAAGACCAAACCTACAATAGTATGAAATTAGTCTGCAAGACAAGTTTATTAAACATGGCCCTTCAGTGATGAAACTTCTATGGCTGCTGCCTCACTGCCATCACAAATGAATGATTTTCTAGAAATAGGTTTGTTTATTGTGGATGATGATAATTGACATGTAAATGAAAATTTGAGAGAAACTAGTTTAGTGTATCTCAAAAGAACCAAGCCATTTTGTCTATGGAATATAGACTTCTTCAGGGCTAAAAGTGGAAGAGAAAATGTTACTCTGTTGAATCAAAAGCTAATGCCATCCATGTCGACTGAAAAGATGTTGATCAAAGTCAGGCCCCACAGTAGGGGGTAGTGAAGGAGAGCAGGCCATTTCTGGTTGTTATTGTGTTCCTTCATCTATTTGATATGCATGTCTGTCTTGAGTTAGAGTTCATTTTGAGGGCCCTGTTACAGGTTTTTGTATGCTTGTGGATATACAGTATAAAATGGGTGAAGATACTTTCTTTGAGCTAAAATTGCAATATCATTTATTCTAGATTTTTTTTCTATAGAAGTGATTATCAAACCAGAGGACTTGATTCCCAAGGGGTGATTTCTTGTTAAATGGAAAGTATGATGCTGTGATTCCCAAAGTGTGCCCCCTAGGGAGCTGCGGTTAGCTCCAAAATTAATTCAATAATACTACTGAGTTGAAAGTGAATATTTGTAAAGTTTATTTAAATTCAGTGTTTATTAAAATTGTAGTACTTGTCTTAGTTTAAATGGAAAACTTTTCATCAAACATCAATTAGCATTATGAAAATGGTAGAGACATGAACGTACAAGCAATTGTTCAGTACTTTTTGAATTGGGGCACCATGAAAAAATCCTTATAAAGTAAGGGTGCCATGATCAGGAAAAGTTTGGGAACCACTAGTATAATAGGAAGTATAATGGTGAAAAATTACTGGGTGACTATTCAAAATAGGAAATGAATGTGTTGTGGGACTTTGAGATGATTTGTCAACCAGATAAACTGAGTGAGAACAATACAATACTAACAGCAAAGAGTTGATGTGGTGAAAAGCTTCTTCTTTATATTTACTAAGCTTACTAAATCACAACCGTGGGGTGGAGTGAGAGGTGTAATTTTAGATGGTTGTTGCTTCTAAGTCTATTTCACAATGGCAAATAGACAGAGTAAGTAGTAAGGTGACTTGTGGAGCTGAAGCCGTAGTCAGCTTAAGGGAACTACTTTGGTTACATCACAAGGCCAAATGATGGTAAGATTGTGCTACCTCAGGCCTTCCCCATTTTGAAGATTTGTTAGTACAGTACAAGGCTGAGAATCCTGGCATATATGTATTACAAGGTTTCCATAACTCCTGCAATATATATGTCTCGTAGATCAGGACATTTTAATTCCGGCATTAAGCATCTTAATTAGTAATTCTTTTTGACCCTTTGAAAAATTTCCGTCCTGGCGAGCATTGCGTTAAATACTCGGCCATGTACAAAAGTTTTGAGATGCAACAGGTTAAGTCTACCTATTCACCAACAAGAAACCAGAGAGAATGTTTGTTGCTCATACTCTTACTGACACAATCAGAGATATTAGAAAGAAAACATCTTTCAGATATTTTTCAAATTCTAATGAAATAATCTTTTGAGGACTTTAATATCAGGTATGTACAAACACTCAACTGATTGGCTTGGCAAGAATTATGAGAGTTATTATAATCGGAACATAACTTTTTCATTATGGCACCATCTACACGCTGAATCAAATCTCACCTGAGTTGCTATCATGTCACATGACACATGTGGCAATGAGTTTGTCTCCCTTCCTTGAATGGAAACCCAGACATTGTAGCAATAGAGTGGTGAAATGCTTGACATTATCTGTGTAGTTCCAGTTGTAAAATTATTTTAAAAAAACATGATTTTTTCCTTTCCATGCTGATTTTTTTTCCATTATTTCAACTGCAGTTTTGCACAGTTTTCAAGTGCAGAACAGCCAGTTTATACTGAATTAGAGATAATTATATGTCTTAGTCATTTTATCAGTTTTTTTTAATTCATTTTTCCTTTAGAAACTAAGCTGACGCCAACAGACACTTGAGAACAAAGCAATATTTTGATAATGTTCAAAACTAGTAATTATGTTAATTTTATTGTAATAATCTTTGTTTTATTGATAAGAGAAAAGAGAAAATTTTCATATAAAAATGATTTGCCTAAACAATAGGAAAAGAGATGAATGTGTTCGACAATTTATACTTACAGAAACCGGTGTAACATGATGGCTGAGTTTACATATTTAGCCCAGAACAGTGACTAAACTTTTACCATTTTTTTTCTTTCAAATGAGCTGATTTCGATAAAATTTTGGGTATCCATTTTTGAATGGATTTTCTGAACATCAGATTTGGCCTATTTATTGCAGGGTTTTATAGAGCTAGGATGCTAGCTCAACATCAAAGATAAACTGATTAAAACAGCTTCAATTGGCCTTCTATTTACCAATGACTGATGAGAGGGGTGCATTCATTCCTTTCCCAAGGGCAAAGTGAACGCAAATGTCCCAGCAGGAGTTTGAACTCAGTTCAATCATTCCATTCTCCAAGCCGTAAAACCACACCCACAGGTCCCCTGTACCTCCCACACTGTAAATTCTCTAGCTTTTTTCTCAAACCAAAAATGCTGCATTCAATACATTTAGGCTAATTCTCTCTGATGGATAGTTTCTTGCACACATCTTATTCTGGCACGGAGCAAGCAAATAGGAAAATGGGAAATTGGAAAACTGTTGTGTCATTATTCCATGTTGAAAGATCCTGCATGTCTTGAAAACACAACAACCTCAGCCTCCAAAATGGTTGTGGGTGGTGTTTGCCATGCTTTTGGCCAGCATGATTTTCATCATCATCATCAGGCTTTTAACGTCCTTCGCTGGACATAGACCTTCCCCAGGATTTGCCACACTTCTCTATCATGGGCATCGCAGAGCCAGTACTTCCTAAACTTGTTTAGCTCGTCTCTCTATCTAATATTCTACCGGCCTCGGTTGCGCATATGATCTCGGGGGATCCATGTCATGAGTCGTGATGTCCATCGGTTGTCCGCCATTCTTGCAACATGGCTAGCCCACCGCCATTTGAGATTTTTAATGGATTCTATAATGTCCCTGACTCTTGTCTTTTCTCGGATGTACTGTGCTGTCTTGTGGTCTCTCCATGTGAGGCCCTGCATAATTCTTTCATGTGCACGTTGCATGGTTCTCAAATTGTGGATCTGTCTCTTGGTTAGGTTCCATGTTTCAGCTCCATAAGTGACTATTGGGAGGATGCATTGGTTATACACCCTTCTTTTTAGGATTAATGGGATCTTTTTATTTTTGTAGGTTGAGCTTGCTCTGCCAAAGGCTTGCCATCCTAGTGTGATTCTTCGCTTGATTTCTTCTTCTTTTGAGAGTGTCATGGAGATTCATTGTCGTGGGTAGATGTAGTGATCTACTTTCTCCAGTTCTGTATCCTCGATTTTGATCTTAGTGTTTTTATCTCCGATGTGGTTGTTGCACATGATCTTCGTCTTGCTGAAGTTCATGTGTAGGCCGACTTTCTTGCTCTCCTCATTTAGTTCATCTATCATCAGTTGGAGGTCGTGTAGGTTCTCTGCGAAAAGGACAATGTCGTCTGCAAATCTGAGGTTGCTCAGATACTCGCCGTCTTTTTTAATTCCTTTACTCTCCCAGTCTAGTCCTCTGAAGATCATCTCGAGGCAGGCTGTGAAGAGTTTAGGTGAGCTGGTATCACCTTGTCTTACTCCTTTCTGGAGCTGGAAGGGGTTCGAGTCTTTATGTAACCCGATGAAAGAGCTGCTGTGATTGTATATATGTTTCAGTACTAAATCTACACCTTGTCCAGTGGTAGCCTCCATGGCCTTTGGGATTTCTACTGAGTCGAACGCCTTTTTGAAGTCGATAAATGCTAAGGTGAGTGGTAGTTTATATTCAGTTGCTTTTTCTTTCAGCTGATTTATCGAATGCAGGTGGTCCATAGTCGAGTAGTTTCTTCTAAAGCCAGCTTGTTCACGTGGCTGGTTTTCATCGAGTGTTTTTGTGATTCGGTTGGTGATGATCTTTGTGGAAAGTTTGTATACGCAGTTGAGTAGGCTTATAGGCCTGTAGTTGTTAAGGTCTTTCGGGTTTCCTTTCGTATATAAAAGTATTATGATAGTGTTCCAATAGTTATGTTCCATTAAATACTAATGCCATAAATAGGTGATCTCAAAACATTCAGGTTTTATTTATTGTGTTAGTCATGATCCATAATAACTGAATTGTCGATCTCAGCTCGAGGCGTCGAGTTCTTGAGGAAGTCAGTTCAACGGCGAAACACTCATTGGTCGACTGTAATGCCTGTCATGCATCAAATAGGCGTTTTGTGTTCGTTTCTATACCTTTTACGTGCGCAGTTCTGCGGTTAAGTTTAATCGACTTTTAGCAGTGAAAGATAGACTGATGGAAAGAAACGTTGTATGCCCGACTCAACTCAAATAAATCCACTTAACTCAAACTTTCTGTGTTGTCCTATAACAAATAAAAAAAGTCGCCATCGGCTTCAAACGCCCATGTGAAAAAGCTGTTCAACTTGGAATTGGAGGCGAATTCATCCCATTTTAAAAATGGCTTCCGTATTTCCCAGTATGCTTCGGTCAAAATTAATGTGCAGCATTCTGCAGCATTTCCGGCTACATATCGGAATAGACGCAACAAAAAAACAATTTTGCATTTGGCTCTGATGCATTACTTATTTTTCAGTTTATTTATTTATTTATTTATTAGCATAGAATCATTAAAAAAAATAACGGGAGTATTTACGTTTGGATCGGCACTTTGGCCTAGGATTGAAGTATCAATGCGTTCTGCCTAGGATCCGTGTAGTACCTGTGGACTCGTTGAAAAATGATACACGCACACATTATATTCAAATATGGATTATTCATTTTTCTGTTGGCAGAATAATCCGTTTCTCATTGCAGAAAATAGATTTTCTGATTAATCTTTCATTGTCTGATTCGCTTTTAATGTCAAAAATAATTAAACACGGAGAGCAGCTTTATGGATGTAAAAAACGGACCCCTTTTTTTGTCGAACCAAACTAAATTTAGTGAATGTGAAATATGTTCTGCTTCAATATTTACTGTGTATGTCCGGCTTAGTTCGACGCTAGGCCACAGTGATGCATCCGTGAAGGATTGAATACATCACAATAGAAATGATCGTAACCGTTAGTTTGTTAATCATTAGTTCACTGATTGTGAAACTAGGGATTTCATGAAATTACTAAACTATTCAGGGATTTCTCAAAATCAACAGGGCATTTTGTTGAAATATAATGCAATGTAACAAAACTCAGGGAGAAATGAACTCATGCCTTTCCATAACGGCATCAACAGGAAGTGAACGTTGGCAGCTTCAGCTGTAATTCGTATTCGGTGTACCAATTCCGTTTCAGTGCCGTTGAACGACTTCATGTGCGCCTCGTCCATCCTTTCTTCTTTCCTTTCTTCCATAATTCATTCTTTCCATTCTACCTTCATCCTTCAATTCATTCCTTCTTTCTTGCTTTCATCCTTCATTCTTTCCATTTTATTCCTTCTATTCTTCTTTCTTTTCCCCATTTGCCGATCCTCACAAAACTGTTTTCATTCATTCTCATTTCTTTCTTTCCTCTTTCTATTCTTTATCTCTTTCTTCGCTATTTGATTATCCTTGTTCTTCGATATCACTTCTCCTTTCCCCCCTCTTTTCTTTCGTTTTTTTTTTTTTGTAACTGCATATCGCTTACGTTTCTTTTCTCCTCTTGTCTCTCTTTCTCTTTCCTTCCACATTTCTTTTCTTTCGTCTCTTTTATTATTCCATATGCTCTCTATTCTTTCTTCCCTCCTTCTCTCTCTTCATCTCTCAGCCCCTCCCTACCTGCCCATTTACCATCCAATCGAAGAGGATATTTGATGACACAGTATTACTACTCAAGATTGACCTGGGTATCAAAATCCCCAAACCAATCTCGCCGAATTCTCAGCCATTCTTCCCAGGGGAACTATGAACCGAGCATTAGTTCATCTTTGGTTATTGCGCTAGAACGAATGCACACACGCACCAAGAGCCAATAAAAGGACAGTTTGGTGAAGCTGAAGAGTATTTGGAAAAGGGTATGACCCGTGGTCGGTGTTCAATCTTTGGGATATCGAATGCTGATTTTCAAAGAAGGATATCCATTTGGTCTCGTGCTGGACTAACCTTAGCTTGATGAGAATCAAAAATAGGTTTTCAAATGTTTATTTTTCAAGTAGGTAGGCCCTCCCACTTGGAGGATTAGCACAACACAATCTTCATTCACCTGCTCCCTCCCATTTTTTTTTCTTTGTTTTGTATTAAACTTAACTTAGTGGATATCGCTAGTGAGAGATAAAGAAGAAAGGGTAGGAGTTCCTAAGAGATAACGAAGAAGGAGAAGGAAGAGGAAAAACGTCTTTATCTAAAACAAACAGAATATACATAATACACGCTTTGTTAAGGAAGCATTGTCTTACATTATAAGTACTCTTCCGCCCAATCCTGAAAATGCTGACAGTAAAAGACAAACGTGTTCAATTTCGTAGTTTTTAATATACATGTAAATAGAAGGGGCAAAAAACTTGAATTTTCAAGTAAAAACAATTAAGAAAAACATGAAAAAATCAAAGCAACCTGCCTCAGTATGTGGTACTGTGTCACTCGATAAGACCTTTAACAGAAGTAACAAAACTAACGAACTAAATCATAAACGAACAAAATAACTGGAAGATCAGAGATAAATGAAAATGATTAAATTTGTCAAAGATAAGAAGAATTATCAGTTTCTCAAATGAATCATCCAAAACCATTCAAATGATTCACTGACAATATAATATATATATATTTTTTTTTTTTTCATTTTTGTCTGATGGAGTGCGGTGAAATATTGTAAAGTTGATTATTTCAGAAATTTCATTGACTTTTTTTATAAATTAAAGGAAGAGAAAAAGAAGGGTGGAAAGGAGAAAGAATGGAAAGAGAATGATAACGTATGGAAATGAGTGAGTGGTGAGGGAAGAATTGTAGAATAAGAAAGGGTGTGAGGAAGAAACGAGGGAGTAGGAATTAGAAATATGATGATGGAGTAGGAGGGGAGAAAAGAATGTGCAAAGGAATAGAGAGAGAGGAAGAGTTGGAGAAAAAATGGGAGGGTGAAGTGAAAGAAGGAAAAGATGTGGAAGTAATATGGAAAACGAGAGAGTGGGAGGAGAGCGTTATAGAAAATTAAATAGAGTGTGAGGAGGAAGAGATGAAGGAGAACAAGCATCGAAAGAGATAGAGGCGTGTAACCATGACAGAGTGGGGGGGGGGAGAAGCATGAACAAAGAGGTGCAGTGGAAGGGAGAAAAAACAGGAACACGGTGAAGAAAGAAAGAAGAATGAAATTTAGTAAAACGAAAAAATGAAAAAGAAGAAAATGGATGAAGAACAATGGGAGAACAGATTGCAAGTTATGGAAAGTATGGAAACGACTTGATAGAAGGGAAAAAACGGTATAATAGAAAGAATTGAAGGGAAAGAAATGAAATACGAAACGGTTAGAGATAAAAATGGAAAGAATTCTAAAATATAAAAGTCCATGATACTTCCTTTGTTGGTTTTCGGACACGCTAAAGCAAACAGAAAAAAATAGCCGGCTACTGATAAAGCAATGCTATTATATCCCTGTGTTCGCTGGGGGTAGGGAGGGAACTGCTGCTGATAGTATCACTACTACTACTACTACTACTACTACTACTACTCCTATGTCAGTTTCATTTTCACCCTATCCTGTTTCGTTATTAAAACGAAAATCTGGAAGCTAGTCGAAAATTGAAAGAAAACACAACTCATCGGCCTATTCGTTGTACGACTTTCTTCAGGTGTTATATCCGAATGTGGTGGTGGTCCAGAATCTTTAAAGGATGGTAGTGAACAATATTCCACTGATAAAACTCTTTGAATAGTGATTACCCTTCACTAAACTATAGACAGTACCTTAATCTATTTTGATTTTATTTCAATGGCTTACTAACTCTTCTTCTCAATCTTAGGTTTCGTTTCGCCTTAAAGTTGAGAAAAGATCCATTTCAGATTTTCCACTGAATTTTGTTTGGTGTTGGCCACAGACTTTTGGGGGGGAATGGACAGGTTTTTTCTTGCACAAAACAACATAAGCTTCACACACATGATGTCACAAAGCTTGTCATTCTTGTCAACGATTGCATATATGAATCTTTGCATCAAATAGTAAGTGTACATAGATAGACTAACTATACCAATAATAGTGTTCACACTCAGCATTCCAAATATACTACAGTGTTTAAGGCCTTTGTACATTATTGATTGTGTTTTTTTTCTTACCTTTTTCCATGAATTATTTCGATTAGTATCCTCATTTTTGATAAAATATTATTTCTGTACCGCTTGTTACGGCATTGCTACCAATCTCATCCTTTCAGTTGCTTTTATTATTACTACAACGTTTTGGTCAGTTTATTTTGCTAGCCTCTTCTGGTGAACAAAGAATCGTTTTTTTTAATTTTGAGATGAGTCATTATAATTTTTTTTTTTTTTTTTTTGCATTTGTTGCTTTCAGAAATTTTTTAACAATCCACTGTAGGTGAATTTTGATGGACGGAAATAGAGGTTCCAGTGGAGTGGATAGAAAGAGAGGGTCCAATTGAGCAATTATATTTATAAATCGTAAATAGAACCCCTCACCAAAAATAAAATAACGGAAATGATTTCTCAGTGAAGTCAAGATAAGTAATCGAAATACCTCAGTTTTGTTGTTTAGCAAGATGGACCAAAAGAGAGTGTCCAGTTCTACAGCATAGATACATCATATAGAGAACACCTCCGAAGAAATACGTGTATTGGAACAGCGAATTCATGAAAACTAACCATAATCCTGTGAAGCCATGGTTTCGCACGCCGTACGGTGAACAGAAAGAGAGAGAACTTCGTGTTTCAGAAAAGAGATTTCTTCAATGCAGTATATTCTAACCAAAATACTTCAACGGCATAGTTTCGCACAAAAGACAGAAAGTTTTGATGCAGCTCAGAAGTATAGCTAAATCGTAAATGGCCCCCTCCCACTCAAAAAAAATTGTTCTCAGGGGAAATGATTTCTCTATGAAATAAAAATGAATAAACTTAATACTTCAGAGCTGTAAATTCGCACAATAGACAGAAAGAGAGGGTCCAGTTCAGCAGTATGGATACATCATAAATAGAATCCGCCCATATCCCCAGAATTTGTGTTTTGGAAGAATGATTTCTCAGTGAAGTCAAGGGAACTTACAGCAATACTTCAAATTGTAGTTTGGTATGATATATATATATATATATATATATTGATATTGATATTGATATTGATAAATCAACATTGAGGTTAGTGGGAAAATAGTCAAATTCTTCGGTTGAATATGTTGGTAGAGAATCAACTCAAGTTTTCCCGTGTAATTAATATACTTGAAGATAATATCATAAGTTGGTTTGCATGTAGTCTGAGATTAAAACTGACTCATCGGATTTAACATTCACATTGGTGAACACCCAATAGAAGTGACACGGACAACGAGTCATATCTGTTGCTGTACTTCCTCATTCCTCGTTTTGGGGTAACCTACGTAAGTAAGCCCTGTTTCAAAACATTAAATGACGTGCAGTATAAATTACATCCATAAACAATACATTTTGATGATACCCTATATAAAATAATTAACTATTTGTATGACATAAGATATATATTAAAATCATAGCTGAAAGGAAGATGGTGTTTGATTAATACTGCTGGGGTACCATGTTTATATAACTGTTTTGTTTTCAAAATCCCCGAAAAGGTTACATGGTAAAAATTCATTAATCCCAGCAAAAGAAAATTCACACATAGTGCCATAATAACAAAGTATACGTAAAAGGGGGGGGATTACATAAAATAGATCAATAGATAATGGGAAATACGTGACTGAAATGACTCAAAAAAAGATAATCTATAAAGCTTTTCTCTACTCTGATTTTTTTATGTTGACTGGACTTTTAACTTTTACAAGGAAAGATTTTTCTAAACTTTTGCCATCAACACGAACAAACTTTTCAGAAGACTTGGATTTCAGATCTTGTCGGCTGAACGTTTTTGACAATTTTCGAGAGTTTAATTTCCTATACGTCTTTGGACAACTTCAGCGTCTCTAGCCTTGGGTAATTTCGGAGCATACTCTTTGAAAATCGTTGATTACCTCTCTTGTCTCCAGCCTTCCCCGCTGATGACTAGCTAAAACTCAATCGATAAGCATGTGAAATCTACTTTTACAGCTGCGAATTAGCCTTAGAAAAAGATAATAGATGTCTTGAAAGAAAAGAAAAAAAAACGGAACTTTGTGTTGAAGTGGTACTTTTTTTTTCTCTTTTTTTTTTTTTTTTAGAAATCTTCCACTTATACTTGAAGTATCACGGGGGAGTGAGTGTGATCACGTTCGTCCGCTTTTATCTCTTTTATTTAACTTGAACAATTTATCAAAATCCTCTTTCGACTTCTTTGCCCGTTGAAAATTTCGGGAACTCCGTCACTACTCAGTCCGTTGCCGGTCTCTCACGGTGCTGGATAAGGGTTTAGGATTTCCTGATTTGAATTTACAGTTGTCCGTCTCCTAGATTGACTGTCAAACCAAGGCTTAAAAGCACAGTCTGATTTTTACCCATAGCTGGGGTTTTGGACTGAGAAGAGATGGATTCATGCATGTCCCAAGTGCATCAGGGCGTAGTGAATGCAAACTGTGTAAGCTTGGATCTGACCTCAGTTTACCCAAACCCTACCTCCTATCTGGAGTGGTCCTGGAAATGTGAGAAAGTAATGTAAAAAGTCTTGAGACCACATACAGGAGAAGTGTGTGACACAAGGACAAATGTATATATGTGTGTGTGTGTGTAAGTGTGTGTGTGGTGCTCACCAAATGTTTGGACATGAGAAGAACGTCATGTTTTCACATTCTCCTTTTGATGTAGTTCATTTGGATGTGGATACAATCATATTATAATGGAAACTGCTCATAAAATGTAACAGCAAAATTCTGAACTACGTGCGGTTCATGTATCGAAATTTGGGGTAGCACTTCCTATACACACACACACACACACACACACACATATATATATATATATCACAATACAAATCAGGTATGCAACATAACATAATTTAATATGATACAATATCCAATGTATGATGGGTTAATTTCATAAAGTGCTCGATACATTCAACTTTAGACTTTAAGTTGATTTAGAGTAGAGCTTAAAATGTAATGGAGCGAGGATTCGCTACACAAACACTTTTTTCTGCTTTGGGCAGAAACATGAACGTGTTTGTGTAGCGAATTATTATTAAAGCTATGTTTTATACTAACGAGATTCCTTTCGTTCATTTCGAAATTTTGCCAGTTCATCTTGGCTTTTGTAAGAATTTCTTCATCCAACATGAAATTAATTTGGCCTCTATTTCACCACTCTTCAATCTCACAAAAGATCTATTTCCTGTTTCCGACCTTCACTAAGACATCATTCGATACCTCCCTGCTGACCACAGTCCAGGCCTGTCCTGATTTCTTAGTACACTTAATATCCACTTTGTAAAATAAATCACGAAATTTGCCCACCACAAGACAGACCTTATATAACAGTAATGTGTGCGCGCGTGCGTGTGTGTGTACTCAGTTACTTTGATGCAAAGCCACAAGCGTTGGACACCTAGTGAGAATCGAAATCACTTAAGTAGTGATGGGCTATAAGACTAGCTTATTAAGCGCTGCTTCACGGCAAGATTTCCTTTATCCAGTTTTATAAAGTACTACATTGCCATTTGCATTATCATCAAGATGTCAGCAATGGATTCAGGGCAACATCAATTTATTGCTTTTTATATTTTTGTCAATTAATAAAAAAAGGGGGGAAGCAGCCATGAATTCGGCCTCGATAATTACTACTTGAAGGAAATGTCGAGATCTGTTAAATCAAACAAGACAACAAAAATCCAATAGATAATCTCCAGGGAACTTTATTTGATCCAGAGGAACTGTAAAATCGACTGGACTAGGTCAAAATGTCCAACCTTCTGAAGAGAACATGACGTTTATTACAAATTCCGAGAGAAAGGGGCAATGAAAAATGAAAATACTGTATATGAAAACATATAAACGAAAAAAAAAAAAAGAAAGAAAGTTGTCATGCATTGTCTTCCTAAATATTTTTTTAAATGGATGTAACGACACCACGTGATGAAGTGTCTGAAATTGGACTGAACGTTGTTTCTGACTTCAACTATCAACGGGTCGTCTTTAGTGGTTGGAAAAGATCGACGCTAAGATTTGAGGTTTTTTACCCTTTCCCCCTTCTTCTTTCTCGTTCTCTTCACTTTCTCTTCCCACATCTTTTTCATTCTGGAGCTCTGTTGCGTGAATTGAATAACAGTTCGTAAGTATACAAACGCAAACCTTGTTGGTTCGCTCTAGAGCAACGTTCAGCAAGCTAATCCCATAGGTAATTATCAATGTAGGGAGTTCGATCCTCAATGGGTACTCTGTATTAAGCTAAGATTAATCCAATTTATAAAACAAGCATTAAACACCCATTTGTATCCCTTAATCTTTCTGTGTCTGTTATAACCTATCTATCTATATTAAGATGACTATATGCAAATGAGCTCATGCATTTTGTCCCCTTTAAGCAAAATCGATAACGGTTATCGAATAAACGTTGTATTTCTCACCTCCCGTATGTCCACCACCGTCTGACTAAGTTTTTTCGATACAATCTCAGTCGATTTGGAGGGATGCGCTGTTTTCAATGAAAAAAAAAGCATACTTGAATGAACACATATTATGACCATCTAAAAATGACGTAAATATGACGCGAATTGCCTCCATGGTGATTTTGAAATCGAATAGAGAGAAAGAATTTTTACGACTGATTGAAAGGAAGAGAATAGAAGCTTTCAAAACAATCGCTCTGCGAGAAGGATATTTTTTCTATTCACAATAGCAAATGGAATTACGTATACTTTTTTATAAGGACAGCTCAATTCTGAGGTGAGGTTCTTTCAAGGGGAAAGGCAACGATAGATGTATTAAAATTTGCATTAAACTTTTCGTCAAAAGAATGTATTTTTTCTGTATAAATTAATAAAAGTACTTTACAGGGCAGGTTCTAAATATCTAAGTATTAATTCAAAACAATGCTAAGCGAACATAACCTTTTTCCTCTGTAAATGCACAAAGATATTTTTCTCTTTTTTTCGACTATCTTCATGCCATTTTCTCACAGTTATAGCTAAAATTAAACTTTAAAAGAAGATATTTAATTATTGCAATATGTTTTTAAATATTATTAAAGTAGATGCTAGTAAAAAAATATATATACATTTAATTAACGAAAACTATAATGTCATAAAAGCTCAGAGCAGTGATTATCAACAAATTGTTTCTATTTTTTACATTCATCTTAATATCTTTTGTTTTTTTTTGTTTTTTATTTTCATCTGGCTTGACAAAAGTTGCGACAAAAAACAACAAAAATATTGAGATGAAGGCAAATAATAGCATGACAATAAAATGAATTGTTGACAATAATTTATAATGCTTAATCTACTGAAAAATAAATGAATACATTTGTTTACAGCACAGTAAATAGGGGGAATGAATGTCTAAAATACCGCCCAACTAACAGATTCACAAGTTTTTAATCTGCATATGAACTGGGTTTATATTGTCTACATAAATAAATCAATAACACAAATATCATTGCATTTCTGATTTCCTAAACTTTCCACGTTTTATTTATACTGCACTATTTATGATGCAGCTTTTTGCAGTACGTCGAAAAGCTACCCCCAAAATTTGCATCAAATTATTCAAGACCAAGCTGCGAAGTATATAACCGTTCTGATATAATGTACAAAAATAATTTTTATATCAGATTTTTTCTGTTCTGGATGATGGCCCAAACCAATCTCATGTATTTAATGACAATAAATCCCGAGGCCAACCAATGTACCTCTAAGCTTTTTAGTTGTTTCAAGTTTAATTCAAGATAATCTTAGTTAATGATACTATTTTGAAAAATCCATTTAATAAAAGAATAGTTTTTTTTAATTATTGAATAGAAATCAACAGGTTTTGTTTTTAATACTTTTTTTCAAATTCAGGAATTGAATCCTTTAATATGTCAGTTTAGATGGAATAAATGGAACAATGTTCAAATGTGTTCCCAATATTTGAAATTCAATCTTCATGATTTCAATTTATTTAAAGCATGCACCATTGTAGTGGTCCTAATATTCAATCAGTATTCAGTCGGGTAGCCTAAAGGTTATCAGCCCGGAAAACAAAATCTGTTAACCGAGTTTGAATTTCGACTGAGGCTGCATGACGTCACTTGGCATCGATGCCTGAAATTTCAGAGACAAAATTTGGCCATTTTTTATTCATAAGTTCTCAAAATTGGGTAGGATTCTACAAATTTACATTTTCTGACAGCTTATCTAAGATAGAAGTCGGCAAACCTTTTGGGATGCAGGTCGGATTAGAAACATATACTTTTGCTCTATTTTCCACTTCTGAATCTCATCGTTCACTAACCGAAGTGAGATGAGAAAAACAGAATTTCTTCACGTATTCAATGGGGTTGGCGGACCAGATGAAATGAAGATGTTTGACGGATTTGACCTGTGGGCCGTGGTTCTCTGACGCCTGATCCAAACAACAAATAGAAGGAAAAAGAGAGAAATTATAGGAATAAAGAAATTACTAAATGTAAACCGTTGGGGGCATTAAAATCGAAGAAAACTCGAAGTACTGGAAGAAATCAAAACTCTATATTACATTAAATGATCGGACAACTGTTACATCAAAATTCATGTAAAAAAAAATCTATCAAAGAATAAATGTAGTCAGAATAAATTCTATCGATGACATCACTAGCATTTTCCACTGGAGAGCATCTAAAATAGAGTGGGAAAAAACATCTAAAAATATCTAGTTATCAATAAACTATAACTGTCAATTTAGGGCCCCCAAAAGGTCAGAAAAGCTTTTTTTCCAAAATGAAAAATAAAAATAAAACATTTTAGAAAAAGTCCAGTGGAGTAGTGATGCTGATTTTCCAAGTCTGTGGACAAAACAGTAGGGTCAGAAGCGCTGGAACACACAAACACATGCACATATATAAAAAAGGATAGAACGATTCGCGACTTTTGGTGGCTATGATCGTTTAATCACTATTTTTGGTGGTTACGATCGCTCAATTGCAAGGGGATCGTGGCTCCGGGGCTTATCATGAATTGATGTTTTCTTGATCAGAAATTAAAGGTCGACCTATGCACGAGATGGTCCCGTACACAAGTATGTACATCAACTTCTCTACTGACTTCTTTCTGGTGAACATTTCATTTGTTGACTCCGAAGCATAAAAGTCATACGTTTATTGATCAAATTATCTCGCATCTATTTGAAATACCCTCCACCCCGTATTCTCCTTTCTTTTTCACCCGTATCTTCATTTTCTCTTTCTTTCTCCTTCATTTACCTTATTCCCCTTCTCTTTCTGCTTCGTCCATTCTTCAGTCTTTGTACGTATGTTTACCCCTCTTTCATTATCCTTTCTCTTCTTTCCGGTCTTTTAACGTACCCCTATTTTCTAGTTCTCCTTTTTCTATCGTCTTCCTGCCCCCTCCTTTGTTTTCTAGTCCTTTTTCGTCATTTTCTTTCTTCCGTTCATTTATTCATTAGTCCTTACTATTATCCGTATTTGCCTCTGTTCTCATTCGTTACTCCACATATCTACCCCCTCTCTATATATATCTTTCTCTCTCTCTTTCACCCTCTCTTTCTCCCACTCACCAATGAATTTTCAGAGGCGAAATTTGACCGTTTTTGTTTATTCATAAACTCTCAAAATTGATAGAACCTCGTCAAAAAATCTTCACCATCTTAGAGAATATGAACGACCTTTGCAGAAACCAATGCAAAATTATGCAAATTAGTTCGTTAAATATTCAAAATGAGTGACACATGATTGACTGAATACCAGAATATCTAAATTTGGAACTGTTTTTCCCTGTTAGACTTTACCTTACAGAACCGAATGACCTGATGTAGGAGATAATTTGTTGCGAAGGTAAGTAATGAAACTAAGAAAAGGTTATTGCAGATATTTCGTTGAACTGATAAGAGAACATCCTTAAATAAAATGGCGCCCGTGCGTCTTCCCCAGTGTCATTCTCTGCAGATTTATTTTATTTTGCAATCACACGAAATACCACATACTTCATGTCCAAAGTAATATAGATATAAGAGGCTATGTGAGTTCCATCCTCTCTCTACTAATTGTTTTGTTTTCGAGGGTAATGTAATGAATAAGAGGTTATTGCGTTTTTATCTATCATTAGAGGTTGATGGGTGTTGCCTCAATTCTAACTGTAGTGTATATCCATAGCCAGAAGTTTCAAGTCACTTTTCTCATTAGACCGTTTTGATTTATAGGGTAGTGAATGTAGTGGTTGAAATAAGAGGCTATGATAGTTCCATCTACCACTTGATATGTGTAGCCTCAATTCTCATATCCATAGCTAGGAGTTTAAAGAGTGGCTTCTCTTTATAGATTGTTTTGTTTTAGAGCTGTTTTGTAGTTAATGTAGTGAACGAAATAAGAGGCTATGGACGTTCCATGTAGTATTGTTTTATGGGGACTGCTTCGATTCGCTCAGTAATGTATATCTCCTGTTAGGTAGTCATTTTTTTGTCCAAATTGGAGTTGACTTGATTTCCTCCCTGTAACTAGACAAAGAATAATCCTTACCTATTACTAGCTCTGCGATGCCCATGATAGGGAATTGTGGTGAATCTTGAGGAAGGTCTGTGTCCAACGACGGACGTTAAAAGACTAATGATGATGGTGAATTTAGGAGAGGGAACTCTCCAATGATTGTCTGTCCCGTCACGTTAAACCCAATTAACATTTCTCTACCGTGGTTTGAAATCACGACTAGTAATTGCTAGGCAGTTCTCTCACCAACTGAGCTAAACTGACAAGTCTTATATATTTATCTACAAATCTATTTATCATTTATAGAACACAAAAGTTGCAGTAATCATTTTCAATTTGTATAGAAGTTAGAGAGGGGGTTGACCCTGCAACAGTCAAGCTTGTTTCTCCTTTCTTTCATTCTTTTTCACTTTCATTTTGCTTCCAACTTTTAAATATTCTTATTTTCTTTTTTCTTTTTTCCAGCATCACTCTTTTTTCTCTCTCCTTGTCTCCTACACCTACTCTGCCCCCCTCATCATTATTCATATCATGTCATACCTCCCCACTTGCATGCCATGATGGGTGGCGATGAAGAGAGGGGTCTAGTGAGTACTTAATTAAATCCCCCACCCACTCATAACTACGTCACCTGTCAACATAGTGGCAACAAAAAGAGCTGTTACCTCCATTGTCAATGTTGACATAATCCAAATGAGAGCGTGGATGAATGGGCATCTGGGCAAAACATTCTTCCATAATAACTACCTTACTTGAACAGCAAAACGCATTTACTTCATTAGTCGATCTTGCCAGGATCCAATCAAGAGAGTTGATGGGTAAACCACTCTCCCATAAATACCTTACCCTATCAATTCACATCCCAACATTAGTCAATCAGCCATCCAAACATCACCATTTCCCCCTATCTCTCTCCCCCTCTCTCTCTCTGTACCTCTCTCTCTCTATCTCTACCTCATCCACCCACCATCACTAATT
Organism: Thysanoteuthis rhombus; assembly: GCA_963457665.1. Lineage (NCBI taxonomy): Eukaryota > Metazoa > Mollusca > Cephalopoda > Oegopsida > Thysanoteuthidae > Thysanoteuthis > Thysanoteuthis major. Next base: position 41,923,793 of record OY735217.1, on the reverse strand, counting down.
TTTGCTCTTTTACACTCATTAACACCTCCATCTCTCGACTTTCTTCATTTTATTCTTTCTACCTTCTGAAATGTGTCCATTCCATCTGACAAAGCCATTATCGTTTCCAAACGAGATCGTTGGCCAACGTTGGCAAAATGCTTTCCGACGCCGACTGTTCAGCCTTGAATTCGTCATTATCTTTCAGCCCCCGGGCAGACATGTGCACTGTTTGCTGTCATAATTGACAAGGACACTGTTCCGAAAACAGATTATCGGTTAAAGGCGGACATCATATTGAAAGCAGCAAAACTTTAAATTGATATCGATGCTATAACACTTCGACCAAATCACCCCAAGAATCTGAGGAGCAGGGCGTTGTCCGATAATCAACATAGACTTTTGGATAAGAACAGGTAGGATATTATGAAGTCGCAATTAGCGATAAGGAAAATGGAATCAGCGAACTAAGTTCAAGTTTCAACCATGGCTTGTTGCGTTCACTTGACACTAGGGCCTTTGAAAAGGCATAAATCCACTTCTACACTTTACTATGGGTAAATAGCAAGGCAGTTAGAGCTCTCCATCCCTGTAAGGCAGTCTATCTTGGACTTCGAGTTAGCAACTACTTCGTAAAGCCAACTTACGACTGAAACCACATTACGACCCTATGCTCAACAAGAAGTCTGACCAAAAGAAAAAGAAATATGAAGTCGAGCTAAGAAAAGTATCTTAACCAAAACTTTTCGACGTTTAACTTCATACTGCACAATCCTGAATAAGAGTACGAAGATTGTGTAGGATTCATTTGCCTGCTTTGAAAATCAGCATTCGAAGTCCTTGCGTTTATCTGCGTTCGAACATTGACTTCCAGCTCCGATAGGAAATACGCAACTACAAAGCAGACCCAGGAAAAATGTTATCAATTTACAAAAAAAAAAAAAAATCAGATAAAGAGTCTTATGGATTTGTTTTGGATTTGTTAAAAACTAGATGGATAGAATTTAAGAAAAAGGTATTTAAAAAAAAATATAGGTCTGGTTAGACACTCAACAGGAATCGTCATACGACCAATTTCTTTTGACAACATGCCATGTTGTAAAAGGAGTGATTAATGAATAAATTACTTCTCTCGCCTTTTGTTGGACAGCGATCACTGAACAAGTCCAGATTTTCAAAAATCAATCGTGAAAGCTGCCGAACACAAACTAAGAGACCGACTACAAATTGGATCTCTACAAAAAACTATTTTGGGAAGGATTTTGAAGAAGCCCAAGAACATTTTTTTCACAGTAATGAGTAAATGTTAAATGTTTAGCCCTCTAGCTCCTGTTCTGTATGCGTGATGCATACATACATAGCCAGCCAGACCAACTTCAAGATTGGAAAAACCCATGTGGACAGTTCTGGTTGACGTCTTTCAAGACAAATAAAAAAAATATTAAGTATATCAAGATAGATAGATAGATAGATAGATAGATAGATAGATAGATAAACAGATAGATAGACAGACGGACTTGCCATTACAGTGAATAATTGAACAATCATAGCGTAAAAATTTGAAGACATGTAAAAAAGATTCGATTGAAGAATAGATATGGCCAGAATGAATTCTATTTATGACATCAGTGGTGTTTTTTAACTGGAAACATCTAAAATAGATTTTTTTAGATCTAGAAAAATCTAAACTCTGAGGAATCTAGATGTTATTTATCAAACCGTCTAAATAAGTCCACCAAAAGGTCGAAAAAAGTTTTTTCTCAAAAATTAAAAAAAACACACACACATTTTAGAAGGGTTTAGTAGAGTACTGATACCAATTTTCAAGTCTGTAGATAAATGATATGAGGAGGAGTGCTAGAATATTTAGATGCAAGATAGTTGGGGTGGGGGTAAAACTAAACTAATAAAACGCATACCTCTGTCAACGCTTTTGTCTCTAAAATCAAATGAAAATCAATTCACAAATAGATACGATGCAGGGAAGGTAAAAGAAATTCCTGGACAGACCCAAAAATTTGATCAATTCATCATTTTCTTTTGACAAAATGATATTCGAATTCAAGGTTTGGGGATATTGTATGGAAAAACGAGTGAATACATAAAGCAGAAACGAAAAACACCTCTCAATTAGAAAGAAATCCCTGGATCCACCCCTTTAACTACTTCTTCCTTAACTAATCGCCTACCCTCACAGAGAATTTCATTGAAATTCTTGGAGAACATTTAGAGATATCGTGTGAACAAATAGACAGACGGCAGACGGACAGATACTATCGAATATATATACCTCTTCCAATTTCGTAGGCAGAGGTAAAAAAGAAAAAAAGAAAAAAACAAAAGGCGTTTGTGCACACAATCTGTGTGAGGAACTCTTCAGCAAATGAAGTTCTGAAGAATCGCTGTCGCCTTCCTGATTAATCGAAAGAAGCACAACGCACACTGTCAATACCTGATAATGGCCGATTCTTCACTTGTCAGCGAGTCAATTTATTAGCATTCCTGATAATCATTCAACTGAAAGAAAGAAAATCAAAGAAAAAATAAGCAAGCACACATACACACACTCATTCACTCAATCACTCACTTACACGCACACACACTCAATCATGGGCAAATAGAACAGACTGAGATAGATTTAAAGATGAGGAAGGACAAAGAAGGAAAATCTTTACATTAGAGGTATTAGAAACAGCAGCTCTATCTTGAATTATTTTTTATCTGATAAATCATTATCAACCATCATTAGAAACCGCCAACCAAGACTGTCAACATTGGTTTCTTCAGTTTTTAAGCTTGTCTGGCTGGCCATATATGTCACATGCGTACAGGCCACACCAATGGAGCTACTGGGCTGAAAAATTGAACATTTATTCCTTAGTATGTTTAGAAAAACATTTTGATTTTTCTAAATTCCCCCACCCGATAGGTGTTTCTGTGGGAGTTGGGGTCAATTTACAATGTAATTTGGTTCCTTAGTTTGTGTCTGGCAGCTTTCAAGCTTGTTTTTGTTTTTGTTTTTTGTAAATTCAGACTTTTTTAGTGATCATCTCTCAATAAAAGGCGAGAGGAGAAACTTATTCATTGATCATCCCTTTATCCAAGTATCACTTAATCATCCTCAACACGACATTTTGCCAGAAGACATTGGTTGAATGATAGTTTCTATTGAGCGACTAACCAGACTTGTGTTTTCTATTATGTACTAGCACTTTCTTGATTTGTTTCGTTGCTTTTCATCGCAACTTACTCATGTCGTCTGTCTGCAGCAGTGATTTTAGTCTATATTTACAAGAAGCGACAACTAGCCCACTAAATGACAGAAAAAGAATTAAGATGAAAGGAATTGAAAGTCAAAAATTGATGATGATGATGATGATGATGATGATGGTGGTGGTGGTGGTGGTGGTGGTGGTGATGATGATGATGGTGGTGGTGGTGGTGGTGGTGGTGATGATTCACGTAGCCTTCCGTTTGACACAAAAGTCGAATCCAAAGAAATACCAGGACCTTGAACGTGAGATTAAGAGACCATGGAAAATGAAGAAAGTGACAGTTGTCCCAATATTCATAGGAGCATTGGGAACCACAACTTATCGACTTGAGAACTGGCTAAGGAAGGTCAACATTCTATGTCCAACTGAACTTTTCCAGAAGGCGTGCTTGTTAGGATCAGCCAAAAAATCACGAAAAGTACTGCATACCGATGGCTGCGGGGAAATAACTTGTTATTTGCAGGAAAACTGGAATTGAGGATCTGCACCGTGTGTGTAGAACAACAAGAACAGCAACAACAATAATGACTGACAATGCTTCATCTAATAATGAATGAATCAAGATAATATTGCTGCCACTGACACTACTTGTGTAAAAAAAAAAAAACATGACTGGGAACTGGGAAAATAAAGGGTAAGTTTAAATGTTAGATTCGATCTTCTTGTAGCTAGGAGAAAAGGGATTGCTACTTTGCTGTAATCAGTAAAGACTCGTATTGGAACGCGTATCAGTACTGGCTTCCCTAACTGGAACCTCATGCCTCAAAAGCCCCAAATCAATCAGATAAGACGACTGATGGTGATTTAGAAGAAGCACTTCAGCAAAAACTGATACTACAAACTCATCCGACTACGAAATAACATCCAAATTCTCAAGTTTTTGACTAAATTATCAACATGTTTTCTGACACTCTTTCACATATACAGGTACATTGACGTCTCTGGCGATTTTCTCGTCCTCAGAATTACTTGACCCACCTATTGCCTCTAACCCTTTGATTGAATTCCCTTAAACCCTTTCCATTTCAATTCTAACATTCGTGTTTCATGTCTCACAGCTGTGTCGTTCTCCGTGGTTGCTGCTTTCCTTTTTCTACACATTCTTACCCTGTGACCAACATTGTGTCGAACGAATCCTTGAATTGACGATGTCCTGGGTTGTGGTTGGAACCACAACGGATATAACTGAACCGACTTTCAGCTTCCAAAACTGAATTGGGGTGGGGTTGCTAGATGGAAACTTTCTGCTTTCTTTGTGACAGCTTCCATGGTCATGGTCATCAGTAAGGCTTTTTCCAATGTGAGTGTATTTCCCTCGGATTATAGTTTCCTTTGAATGTTTGCCTCACCGAACGATCTCTTAACATTTCATTGAGAGAGTCTCCGTATTTGCAATCCCTACTAAGGTACCTTATTTGAGCCATTCATTCAAAGATTCTGTTTCTTTCCTATCGTGAATAGAAACGGTATCGCTCAACGATTAAGTTAAATTGAGGGGGTTCAGATGTTTGTTTACTAATGCTGTAATTTCTTCAAAGGTTTTATCACTTGGTTTGTTGCACGAGCTTAGAAAAATAGCCTTCTTTTTGCTATCATCAGTAATGTCATTGGCAGTGAAATAAAATTCCGGGCGTTCCAGATCAGTAGGGAACGATTCCGTCCCTGAAAAATTAGATTTGTCTGCTATACCGACAAAAGCTGCCGTGTCTATTTTGAATCAAATTTGCCAACTCGGAGAGGAAAACAAGGATGTTTTGGTTATCTTTCGATCAATGGTGACGAATGTTGAGGTAATTATACACAAAGTAGAAAGATCTGACGCTTACCGGGTAAGAAAATTTAACTCGTCACTTCTACTTATACAAATCGAATGTACACAAAACCTGGAACTAGCTAGTTGAAACAGAAAATGAAATACGAGGACGTCATTGGCATATTTTTACATATATACATCATAGCTCAATCGGTTAGATCAGTAGGTACGGATAAACAGGCTTCCTTGAGGTAAAAGGGATGTGAGTTCGAGTCCCACTGAGATCTCATCCTTTATTTCTGATTTGTACTGTTTACTCACTGCTGTAGATTGACGGTCTTGAGTAATTGCAATAAAAAGCTGGAAGAAAATACTAATCGAAATCAAGAATAACTAGAAAGCACTACAACATACACCAACTATAAACCGATTGAAAATAAAATATAAAAGAGCAATTATGTATTATTTCTCTTTAGATTTAGTCAAACATTCGTTTTAACCCTTTTTCATGCAAAATAGAATAATCTTAAATCCACTATAAAATTTAATTACTTCTTCCTTACACAATGAACCACCCCCACAAAATACTGTTCAAATTTATTAAGAACTTTTGGAGATATTGTGTGGACAGACAGACATGGGTGATGCATATACCTATCCAACTTCGTTGATAGAGTTAAATGATAGTCAATGGTAGATAGATTAATTCATTTACGGTTCTCTGAAATTACTGATTATGAGTTCTAGCCCCTCTTGATACTCAGGTTATATAGATGGAGGGTTCAGTTTGAAATTCCCGGAAGGTTACCGTCTAAGACTGAGTAAGTTCGGAGGGTACAACGACCGAAACGCTGTGACTATAACAACCAAGATGAGCACATTATATTGAGTAAATCCCTGTGTAATAATGATAATTCCACATTTCAGGAATTCAGAAAAAACTCATACAAATGTCGGCGACGAAATCTCCATTAGTGAATGATATTCACAGCGCATATTGAAAACTCACCAGGATGATATTTCTTCAATGTGAAAGGATGATAATAGTGGTATACTAGGCAATGTTACCAGTACACTGCAATATGGATGTGAAATATGGGCTCTATATTATTGGAAGATCAAATGCCTCCAAAAATCTCGCCAGTTAATTATGTGGTCAATCATAGGAATCATGTGGGAAGACAGAGTCTCCAACAATCAAGTCCTTGAGCGCGTCGATCAAATGAATATTGAAGCTATTTTCAAACTTCACCAGCTAGGACATGTTTTTCAAATGAAGAACGGAAGGAAGCAAATTCTGTTTTCTGAACTCAGAAAAGAATCAAGAACAAGTTGTCAAAGAAATAATACAAGGATCAACTAAAGATTACCTTCCAAAAAGTTCACATTCAACCGTTCAATCGTGAAACATCTTCATGTGGCCAGCCAACAGGGAGAAGAATTTGCTATCAAGGAATGAAGAAATTTGAGACCAAACAGAAATCTGACGCAGAACCCAAACGAGAAAAATGCAAGCAGGAACAACAAGACCGAATCAACAACCCGAACATCACTGGGTAAATTCCATCCAATGTGTTGGACAGGATATGCCTCTATAGTACTAGATTCCAAAGCTACAAAAAAGACATCCCGGGTCACTTTCCAACAACGAGAATCTCTGATGATCGTTACAAGCCACTAACAATGAGTTCCTTTCTCACAAGGTGCTTTATAATCATGATTTCAGTCCAATGCTGTCGTAATCCAACTAACATCTGAGCAGTTCACCAAGTCGTAGTGCCAAGTGCGTGATGGTCGCTGGTTCTTCCACAGCATCATCTGTTTACTGTCAAGTTGGGTTTAAAAAGGCCATGTTTTATGGTAAGTGTCACTTCATCCAGCTACGACAGTGAATCTCTGCGTAATCCAGTTCAGTCTCTTGGTTAGGTTCTATGTTTCAGCTCTATAGGTGACTACCGGGAGAAAGCATTGGTTGTTTAATACCTGCTAAACCAGGACTATTTTTAATTTCGGAAATAGATGAAAAAGTTGAATGAATATTTGTGAAATTTAAAGGATTTGTGATTTATTTAATTGAAATAAAATGTTAATAAAATCGAATGTGTATTATCTGTTTTGTTTTTTAAGTAATCGTCTTTGGCAAATCATTGAAATGTTTGTCCACTGGTAACTTGGGCCACTGTTTTTGTTTTTTTAGTTTTGGGGTTTGTTTTTGTTTTTTTGGTTTTCCAATACTTCTAAGAATTATTTAATCATTTTAATTATTTAAGTTACATTGTTGGTAATTGTCTTAGTTGTTTAGACTACAAATATTCACATTTCTTATTACAGAAGGGAAACTACAATTTTACAAACTTAAAAAGTGACTCAATCCAAAAAAATATCTCTATTTTTACCAAATTATGCGATAACAATTTTAAAAAGTGTTCTTTTCAGGATTCTTTTCAAGCTGTTCAATTTTCTTAAACCTTAAAGATTATATTCTGAGCTAGTTAGGCTTTATATTTTATTGGTTTTTTCTCTATTTTTTGTGATGAACATAAAGATCATTTTGATGATTTTTTTCATTTACTCAGAAAATGTATCCTCCTCTGTCTTTTTAAACGAATTTTGGTTTAAAAGCAGCCAATGGACCAATCCTTCCTATAATTAAGTCAATCTAAATCAAATAATTTTGGATTAATTTGAAGCTTGCAAGTCTTTCATATTTTGTGTTTTCCTATTTGAACGAACAAGTTGAGATCATTTCTATGGTCAACATTCAATTCTGAACATCTATTTGACACCGTCTTACTGGGTCAGTCATCGCATTAGGCAGAAACAATAGACTGATGGAGATGGCATTCTAGTTATAATATATCTATAAGCAATGCAATGTGCATAGAAAAACAATCATGCTAAATATCACATGAAAAGATCAAAAGACAACACAATATATGAGAGATCACGCAGATGTCAGATAAATCCTCAAAGCCATTAAGAAGCTTAAACGACAATGGAAAAGTCATGTTGCAAGAATATCAGACAACTGCTGGACATCGCCACCCACAACGTGCATCCCTCGAGATCATGCACAAAATTGTGGCCGGCAAAAAGTAAGATGGCATGACGATTTAGACAGTTTAGAATAGAACCGGGAAATGAAATGCCAGGTGTTTCATTCTTAAGACAAGTGTTTGTGACATTTGATCGTTAATAGCTCAAAATAACTTTGCTCTTATTTCTTTTCCTACCGGTTAGCGCTCCCTTTTTGAATTCCCACGCCCCCGAAAGGAGCATCCCCTTCCTGGTTAAGAACCACTGTTCTAACATTTCTAATTGGTGTCATCAGTCAAGTCAAAAATGCCTACGGGACCCTATTACAGCACCAGGACTGATATATCAAACAACAGACTTTTACTTTTTATGCCCTGAATTTTGAGATTATCTTCATTGAAAATATCAAAGCCTTATGCCAGACTTGACTGAATTGGGTAAATAATGAAAAGGATTTCGATTTGAACTCTATTTCTCATCAATATTTTATCCCAAAAAAAATCTAAAAGAAAATCCAAATTTGTTCTTTTACAGTCTTTTTATTGCTCTTCGGTGCAGATATCAATAATAACAAGGTATTGTTCTTTTGTAGTGCAAGTATTTAAAGACGAGTCTATTAATTAAAATCTGTTGTGTATTTTTTGTGGGTGTGCGAGTACCGCTGCAGCCGCCACCTTCTTCTATACAACACGCCTATCCCTCGCCCTATCCACACATAAGAGGGTCGAATCTCTTTGCCTTCTAGTGAAGAAGAAGAACAAGAAGAACAAGAAGAAGGAGAAGAACAAGACAAAGAACAAGAAGAGATTCGACCCTCTTGTGTGTAGAGTAGGGTGAGGGACAGGCGTGTTGTACAGACTCCTCTCTGCATGCAAACGGCACAGCATTTTTTTTTTTTAATTGAAAGTCAAATTAGCGAAATCACAATTGATAATCATGAAGATATCAGACGCTCGTTAACAACCGATGATGTCATTAGTCAAGCGAAGAAGATTGAGGGGTAGAGAGAAAAACAGTAACCAGAAAAATCACTGAATTCAAGGACATCGAGAGCGCGAAACCCCCCTCTCTCTTTCCTCACTCAATGCAACAGCATTTTACTTGATTTGAACAACGCTGAGAGAGATTGTGAGGCAGCTGACAATGAGAATGTGTTTGTCTTACTTCACCATTTCTCTCTCTCTCTCTCTCTCTCTCTCTCTCTCTCTCTATATATATATATATATATATATATATATATATATATATATATATATATATATATATATATATATATATATATTCATTCACCATCGGCCATTATGAGAAAAGGGGTGAGACAAGGGAATACAATATCACCTGAATCATCTTTCAGAAAACTGACAGGAAGGAAATGGGAGTAAACATAAACAGAGAATATTTAAATCATTTGAGATTCCCCAATGACGTTTCTATGACGTCAGAAGCACTGGAAAAATTACAAAACATTTTGATTGATCTGAAAAGTAAAAGTAAAAAGTAGGCTTGAAGATATAAGGGATCATTCCGTATTGAAGAGTAAAATATTCTGTCCCTGAATGAATCAAAACTGGACACGATATGTTGTCTCGTATTTCCTTGCACACCTTACCTCAATGCATAAGTTATCTCATGCTTGGAATGATATGAGAAATAATATAACCGAAACCGACATAACGGAGAAATATCAAATCGAACAACTCACCTTTCTTATCGATTCACTTCTTCTCCGAGATGCCAACTCAAATTTTATTTTTCGTCTGAAACTGCTACTTGTAATGGCTAGAATCGGCAATTTTTTCCCACTTTCGGCTAACTTTTTGGTTAAAAATGTTATAAACTCATTAAAGCCCAATAATCTAATGGAATAACTGTACACTAAGATTCCATCCATAAAAATAAAAAGGCTGTTTATTCATTTTGCCGAAATCAAAGGAAGACAATTCGAGGCCTTTTTTCATACTTAATTATTTATAAAAACACCGATTGACTTTTTTTTCTAAAATTAGTCCGATGTGGTTATGTTTACAATTTATGAAATAAAAAACATCCATAAATAAAAATCTTATACCCGACATATACCTTAAAACTGAATCTTATCGTACATCAAGTTGACCCAAGCGCAAAGCAAGAATCTTCTTGTGAAAGGGGTGATCAATGAATGAATAAGTAAACTTGCATTTTGTAAGGCTGCGATCACTGAAGAGGGCGAATTTTTCGAAAAACAAACTTGAGAGCTGTCGGACAAAAACTGAGAGACCAATTTAACAAACTTATATTATAGAATGAACCTCCAACTAAAACCCTATTGGGAGGGGGGTGATTTTCAAAATTTTACTCCTATTTTTCTTCCATTAATTCTCTTATTTATGTTTATTTTTCATAATGTTTACAATAACTTTGATGATAAAGTGGGCACGTAGTTACCTTTATGGAAGTATGGCATGCATGGATAATTTCTCTTTTGGTCTGAAAGATGGTACAAAATTTTTTTAAATATCTAAAATTTAGAAATTTTCAATTTTTTGACAAAATGTAGGGTGGGGCTCCCGAGGGAAAATTGTAAATTTTCATTCTTTCGCTATCAATATTAGAATGGCACGAAAAAAGAAAGAAATAAGAGAATTGATGAAAAAACAGAAGTAAATACCAATTGCTTCGAATACATTCAACTTAAGCTGTTTTCACTTGTGCGCTGATTCTTAACATCGAGCAAGCGAGGTTGTGAAACTTTATAACCGGGATCACTTTCCCCACAATGTGCCAAACCCTGAAAATGTTTAAATTATGAAAAGGATTAACATTTCATAAATCATGTAAGCTCTATCTTCGTCCGTCTTCCGGTAAAAATAATGGAAAATATGTGCATTGTGTTTACACTGAATCTTTTGTATTATTTTGCATTGAAAAATGAAACACCTCCAAAATTGATTTTTTCCAAAACTGAAAAATTCTTGCAGTCGCCCAGAATCTCATGGATTGAATGCATAAACAATACTTGCAGAAAACACTTTTTTCAATCTTTGTAAAATCCTAAACAACGTTTTGTAAATATCTAATTCATTTTTAAAATTCCAGCATCGTAAATGTTTTTTTCTTCTCTTTATTACAGTTTGTTTATAAACTGAATCTGTAAAATGCATCATATTTAATACCAGGATTCCGTTGTAACAGATTAAGTCTTATCAAATGTATAACTATTATTTTCTAAATAGTATTTACTAAAATTTATTGAACAAAAGTTGGTATGTTAATGACTCTTCCGAAAGTTATAGATACTAGATCTTTCATTCTTTCTCTATCTCACTCCCCTTTTCCTTTCTTTCTTTTTCCTTTTTTTTTCTTTCTTCCCTCTTCTTTCTTTCTTTTTCTATTTCGTACAACACTAACTTTTAATGACATCAGTATCAATGCCTCTTCCTTTCCCTCTGTTTTGAAACCATGGATGGAAACCAGGGACCAATTTTGCATTATAGTCAAATTGTGAATATAACCTCCTCGTAAAACCTGAGTAAAACGCTTTTCGTGAAATAGAAAATTATAACGTATGAAAGAAAGGCCTCGAATTGTCTCCCTTTGTTTTTCGGGGACCCATTGGCGTCTGGCAAATGAACTGTCAGGAATCTCAGAGTCGGAATAATGAAACAAATCCCTAATGAATGTATTCAGGTAGACTCGCTGAACTTTTTGAATCTTCGACACCCTATTTCAAAATGTAATTAGATTTTTTTATTTTTATGAAAAAGAGAAAACTCCAAATTATTGTAAAAAAAAAAACAATTTTTTTATTAATCATTGGGCAGAATTGAACATTCAAATAAATGTTTACGTAATAAATATATTGTTCAGTCATCCAACATTGTGGTCTCTGAGGTCATTTGCTGTTTCTGAGTTTCTTACTTCTTCAGGATATATCAAATAGTTTATCTTGAGAGACCAAACATTGTGGCCTTGTCTATAATGTTTTACGACTCAAGATGATTAGTGCAATCGTGTTTAACTCTTACAGATTCTTTATTTTCTTTAGATTCATGATGAGAGTAGCTGACAACCTTGAAATAGATGCATAAAAAGCATAAATTACTGCATCACCAGAATGCAGGAACTCAAGTGTTAGATACTTGAAATCTCTTAGGGGATGACGACCAGAGCCCTGCCTCATTTTTATCCTCCGTTTATGGGCCTGCTGATTAGGTGTCCCTCATTTTTTTAAGATGAACTGAACAAAAACGAAAGTAATATTCAACGCTACAGTCCACAACAAGACTATATAAATGCATATTATTTGAAATGACCTCCCATTATTACACGGAGAATGTAACACTTGGCCTGGACTGCGTGCATAGAAATGGCAATTATAGAGAATGGAACTGCAGCAGGAATCGAACCTGCAACAGATAAGGTTACTGCTTTAACGTAGCGTTTCTCTTACCATTGTACTAAATAGCCCAGTGGAAAGGCAAAGACCCAAACAGATGCTTCATCTTCACCTTCTCATTTTTGTTCACACTGTCCTTTTTCCTTACCTTGCTGTCTGGCTATTTAGCTCAATGATAAGAGCGGTTCATTGGTCACAGCTTATTCTATCCGGGTAATAACGGGGGACTCATTTCAAATGATATAATTAATTCATAATTATTCTGTTCGATTAAAACCATTCACTTATTTCTTAATAATATACATATATATGTACATATGTATTAGTTATTACCTGTAAAAAGACATTTGATTTTTTAGAGAAAGAACTACATGAATGTGTATGTGTTTGTTGGGGCGGTTTCTTCACAGACTCTCACTTGATAATGTAAATAAAAGGTTACATCATCGTATGTTTGTTTTTTCATTAAAATTGACTATACTCGTTCAAGCAAAGGAGTGTATTATTTCATATGGCGTATAGAAGATCTTTTTTAAAATGGATTTGTTACCGTCAAATGGAAGCGTCCATTTTTACGAAATTTTTCTGTTTGCTTTTCTGTCCGTAAAAATCAGCTTTTCCACTTGAAGGTAACGATTCAAGTATGTCTGCAATAAAAAAAGACCTACGGCAGCAGGAAAATACAGATCGAGATGCCTGGCTATCAGTAAAGGTATTGTAGACGCGGTGAGGAAGATTGATCAGCTTACAGAAGAGAAGATAAAATGGTGCAAGCATGTTGCAGTTGCCCCTATCAACTCAGGCGTCTTTATACATCTGCAATAAGTGCAAGAGGGACTGCCACTCATACATCGGATTGTACAGACACAGCAGTCGATGCCTACCCGCAAGGAAGAGACGACAATCCGAAGGTCGCATCAAGCATGGTATGGTATTAAAGAAAAAAGAAACCTGCCAATTCAAAGAATGTCCAGAAGGGAAGAGAACTTCTAAAACAAACTACCAATGAGATGCTTGAGCTCACTACTGTTATGTTGCACTGCAGTTACTTTCACCGTTTGTAGAAATATACTGCATCACGCCAAGTTGGTCAATATTTGACTCACACGTCCCGGAATGGACGTGTGTATAGTGCATATTGAGAAACTGTATTCTGTAGTCCGTGGGAATCTTCAAAGTAGTCAAAGTCTCTGCTACACAATATGATTATAGTGAGCATGCTGAAGCGTCTCATTAGTGTGCTGTTTCAAATATTCGGTTTCTTTTTCGACAGGCTTCGTGAATGTATGTATATACATATAATCCCTTCACTGAATACCAGAACTTGATAACCCACACCCGGACAAAGATGTACAACAATAAGATTATAGATAAAAGAACGCTTAATACACTTATACCCACTTTCACGAAACCTACGAGGTTGTACTTCTTTCCTAAAATCCATAAATCAAATTACCCAGGGAGACTAGTCACTTCTTCCACTAACTGCCTCACTATCAAACAATCATATGTTAACCAACACATCGAACCACTAGCAATGCGAGTTAAATCCTACATACGAGATATCACTGACCTCTTGAACAAAATTAAGCACATCAAAACAATCCCAGAAAAGGAGCTTCTAGTCTCCATGGACGTTAAATTCCTATATTCTAATATTAAACACGATAAAGGCACTCTAGCCCTCAAAGAAGCCCTTAATAGAATAACAAAAGAACCCAAAACCGAAACAAGTATCACCTTTATGCAATATGTTTTGACACTCAATAGCTCCAATATTAATAAAAGACACTCCCTCCATATGAATGGTTGTGCTATGGGCACTGTAAGGACCTCTTCCTATGCAAACATCTTCATGGGAAAATTCGAAGTGACTTATATATACCTAGAGATAGACGAAGACTGCATCTTCCATGTCAGATATATGGATGACATTCTCTTCATACATACAGGAGTTGAGGCCGAACTAGAGAAATTCTTCTCACGCATAAACTACATACAACTCGATTAAATTTGATTATGAGATATATACTGACTTTGTAGCATATCTAGACACCCACATATACATAGATAATAATAGGTACCTCTAGATTATCCTCACCACTAAACCCACTGACACTCATCACTTCCTTCAACTATAAAGTGGCCCACCCCAAACAACTGAAAAAAAATCTACCATTTTTGCAAGTACTTAGAATTAAGAGAATTGGCTCGACGCTTTGTGAACTCAACTGGCACATCTATAACCAACTACAACATTTCACTAAACGAGGATATCCACAAGAGGATATAAATAATCAAATAAAAAATATCACTACAATACCCAAAGGAAAGACCCTCACACTTTCTGACAAAAATAAACCTGACTGCATACCACTTATAACCACTTTCAATAACCCACTTCCACCTGTCGCATGTTATCAACAAGAGATTAGATATACTAACACTCAAGACAGAGCTCAAAGATACATTTCTAGAACCATGTTGCTGCCTATCGCAGACCTCAAAACATCATAAACATGATCAGCAGTAAAACTATAATAAACAATAAAGTCTCACATAGCATCCCTAAAACCATTAAATTCTTCAAACCCTGCTACGAAAGAAATAATCTATGCTGCTTAAGCACACCAACACCTTCACTAGCTCTACCACTAACAAGACTTCCTACAAATACCATAATTCTAACTGTCGTAGCAAAAATATTATATACTTCCTATAGTGTTATAGATGCAAATTACAATACATAGGCAAGTCTCAGTGGCATCATTGGACTTGATAACAATAGGCACAGAATCAAAGCCCCTAATCATCTAAACTTACTCCCAGTAGAGCTACACTTCTGCACCTCTGGGCATACTTTTATCACAGACACTACATTCTAAATCATTGTGAAAATAGAAAAAATACACCAACAGACACAACAAAAATTCTTGAACGACTTGTGGAATTAAAACTCTTTCTCCTAACAGACTCAGCACTAAACTTAACAATCCAAACCAAACCGATATCTAGCATCATGATCCTCCAACTAATAACAACCCCACATCCACTTCCCACCCCTTTCATGTATATCCAATATTGGGAACTTCACACAGTCAAACAGACCCCAAAAACTTTTGTATGGTATTTTATTTGTACAACCCAATACCATCAGACTTTTCACAACATCCACAATGACCATTAAGGATACAGAACACAAAGTTCCTTGAAGATATTTGTAAACAACAAGGATCCAATAACCCTACCATCTTGACTATCCCCAACCCATCAAACGCCCGCACAATCTAATACTAAACTACTACTCATCTCCTTAATATCCATGACAATCTATGGTCCCTGCTGCTGCTGCTACAAGGATATCCTTGAACATACCAACACAAACTTCACCACAAAAAAAACAAGGTCCCAACTCATCATGATGACCCAAAGAGAATCCTCTTCCTCGATTTCTATTTTTGCTTCCAAAGTAAAACATCTGATTTGTTTTCTACGGAAACCTTTTAACCACTAAAAGGTATACACATGCTACTGAAGATGGGAACCCCTCCCGAAAATTAATTAATTAATCAACAAAGTCTCCTTATACTTTTCCTCCTGAGTCTGTCTCATTCCTTGATATATATATATATATATATATATATATATATATATATATATATATATATATATATATATACTGTTTTTAATACTCCTGAAACAGAGCTATGGTAAAACAGCTGACAAACTCCATAAAAAGTTTAAATTACGAAAATAAATACAAATAAAACTAAATTACATGCACCAAGAAACTAAATCTAAAAATAAAGTAGTTACAAAACAAAACTTGAAATAACACTGATTGAATTAAAAGTGACTTGCATGGCACATGATCATTGTTGCTTTAGGATTCTATAGTGCCATTGACTTGAAAATATCATAAGAGGTTACATATATATATATATATATATATATATATATATATATATATATATATTGTGTGATCCATAGACAGCTGTTTCGATGTATTACATCTCTTCAGTGTGGCTATAGACTTTCCATTAACCCATCCAACTTTTTACAATGCTTTTAAGTCGATTGCTCTATAAGACAGTGGTTCTCAAACTCTGTTTTGCCCATGCAACCTTTTCAACATATTTCAAAAGGTCATTCCGCCTTCCCAAGATTTACTGACTCAAACAGCTTATTCTAGAATTGTAAATCGTAGAAAAATCAATGTTTCAACTTCCCTACTCAGCCAATCATTTCTCCTATCCCCCTCCTCTCTGAAACCCTAAAATACCCCCGAGGGAATTCTATCCTGGTTGAGAACATCTGACCAAAGGTGAAAGAGGCGGCTCATTGCCGAAAATTGTATGAGCACAATAAAGCAGCCAGTACTCTGAATAGTTGAAGAATCGAATAAAAACAATTATGTTTCCATACATACAACTGTCTGATGTTGCTTATAAAGAGATTCTTACGACTCCCCAGGCGATGAAGTCTCATTTTTCTCTGATTGTCTGAAAGATTTTCAAGGGAGTGAGAATTTTTGACTCAAGGATTCGTGAATTGTACTCATTAGAGTAGCAAAGGAGTAAAAAGAAACTGGTCAACATTCAAGAATAACTGGATGGAACACACAGAGACATGGCATAAGTAAATATGCAGGACTAGATTACCCTTGTCACTAAAAAATGACGGAAATAATTTATAAAATATCAAAATCATTATGCTGAGCATCATTCTCCTGCTAATGTTCAATACTTCCTGAATATCAAACTAAAAATTAAGTTTAGATACAATTCATCAAGGAAAGAATGGCGTCACTTCAATTCCAACCTGTTTTTAGTTCACATAGTTTCTTTCAATTTTCTTTGATGACAAATAAATTTATCAAGCTTAACGTAACATAAAATTCTATATCTACGAAGTCATATCACCAGATGTCACTCATGACGTGAGCGTGACAGATCTCAAATGCACATTGTTAACTATTATATGCGTTGGTTATTTTCCTCGGATTAGATATTTAATCAATTGACAGTTACTTTATTCAATACAAAACCCCAAGAGAAAAACACATAAACAAAAACACAGGTAAATATACAGTATTATTTCACTCAGGTTCTTTGCCTGATAGAGCAAAATCTCCTAATGGCAAGTCCACCAAATTTTTATTTTCATGATAAAATATTCTTGAAATGTTCAGATCGCTGAATGAAATCGTTTATTTTGATATAAAGGCGTTTGCTTAATTTTAACATGTATTTGTGCACCTGAAGAAAGCCAAGGAATGCATCGACTGAAACGTTGTATTCGAATCAATAAGAAAAGGCTAGAATGATTCATGGCATACTGACAATAGTTTAGCACAAAACCTCAGATATTACAGGGAACGCCTGGGAATGCAAGAGCAAAACATAATGAGAAAGACTAAATAACGAGAAAGACGAAGAAACTAGTTGGAGTTATTCATGGAATAACATCTCAGAGTGATAAACAATACTCTGAAGACCTGCCAATGCCTTAAGCGAAATGCGATACTCAAAGTAATAAGAATGATGAGAGGTCGAGTAAGTCACTCAGTAGAAACTGTCACGTGACCAACTTATTTTGGCAGCATGCTGTGTTAGGGTGATCAATTTGAAAGAAATTGAAAAAAAGGGTGATCGAAGAATAATTTCTCTAACCTTTTGTTTGGCAGTAATCGCTAAAAAAAGTCCGAATTTTTCAACGTAAATGTTTGAACGTTACCTTGACACAACGTAGAGGACCAATTTAGCATAAACTCACATTGCAAATTGAAACCTCTACTAAAGACCTATTCAAGAGGGCTTAGAAATAGTTTTTTTATAAGAAGAAAACATTTAGATTTTCAACCCTTTAGCTCAATTGGTGCGACTTGTACACGCAGCACACTCGTAAATATATAAATACATTATCCGTCTGAATAATTGATAGAATTATGTCTCTTCTTTACCAATGGCCCTTCTCTAGCCCAGCACTTCAAACAATACTCGGAAGGCCAAAGAATGCACAATTGGAAATGAAAGCATCAGAATGACATAGATGAGAAAACTGGTCCAAATGATACATGGCTTAGTGTACTAACTATAACTTACAATGGTTTAAAACCAGCGTTTTTATGTAAACGCTCTTAATTTCCTTTGATTGATGTATTTTCTCGACGTTATACGTGATTCACTCAGGCGACGAGACTAATCAGCGCCCAGCACGGAGATTGAATTTCACGCCCTGAGGTGCCCTGAAAAAATAAGATAGATAAATAGATAGATAGATCTTTAAAAGATAACATAAAATAATTGTTGATATGATTAGGCTGCTCGGAAAGTAATGTTGCAATATAATATATGATCAATACTTCTCTAATCTCCATGTGTATTTTTAAGATCAACTTTTGTTCCGAAGAATTATGATGTTTTCTTTTACAGATAATAATTTGTATGTTTAATGGCTCCAGATGAAAATTGAAGACTTACGCAAAATTGTTGACCTTAATGTCCCTCAGACAACATTAATCAAGTGTGGGGTTAAGGTACTCATTTAGAACTTTCAATACTTCGTTGATTTCTGGAGTTTCAAAATCGAAAGATTTAGTGAAAAAGGATCCTTCCCGAACCATTGGATAATATAACCCTCAAGTTAAAGATTTAATCTTCAGCAATTTCAGAATATTTAAAGCCAATTTGGAGAGTAAGGAAACTTGTCCAATAGACGTCACATGAACCCTGCGGAAAATCAGAAAAATTGATTCAAGGCCAATTAGCATTGAAAAGTGAATCCTGCACCGCTATACTTCAAGCCGTGGGCGTACGCTGAAAGGGGGGGGGGCAGGGTACCCTCTTCGTTAGAGCATTATAGTAAAAAGGTAACAAGATAAATTCCCAATATATCCTTTTTCTGGGTGGTGTAAAATATCCACTGATAAAATAGAGAAATACATCAGTATCATGTAGGTAAAGGAATGAGATCAATATACAGCTGTAGATTAAATAAAGGATTAGGTTTGATGTGTCAGAAAGGTTACTGAGGCTGAATGTCATGATAAGACGAGGACGACAGCTCGAAAGAATCAATGTATGATTGAAACACCATCTCATTTAGATTTAGACGGGTAGAAAACCGAGGAGAACAGCGGCCGAAAAGTTGCAATAAAGACAACAACATGAAGAAACAAGTCCAAAAAAATCAAAGAATGGTAGTAATACTTGTTCGTCTCAAAAATTCTGTCAGAAAGAAGGCTAAAGGTACAGTGGTGGAAAACTTGCAATGATGACAACAAAGACGAGGGAATTAGTCCAAAAGAATCGATGTAAAATAGAAAGCAAAGATTGGCAAATGTCGATGAGCAAATTTTTGTAAATAATGAATAAGAGCGACAGAGTGAAGAACTAAATCAATTGGATTGTACAGAAAATAATGACTGATTCAAAAAGACACATATCTCTTTTATTTTCCACTAGAATTTGGGACCTTGAAATTGCAAACGTTTATATTTGAAAAGCAAGACCCGAAAGTTCAATGAGGCACCCATTATACAGTAAGAGGTAATTTTAGGCAAGAAGCATCTTATCGAGGATCACCTTTCCTCCAAGTTTCAAGTAGAATTGACTAGAAGAAATTCAGAAAATCGATTTTAAAACAAAGTTTAAACATCATTTATGCCAGATCACGTGACTCTGAGTGAAAGATATTTTCTAGGCAAGATGCATCTAATCAAGGGACACTTCCCTCTCAAATTCCAAGTAAATCCCACTTGAAACATCGGAGAAACAATACAGTAAAACATCAATAAAACAATGGTTGATTTCACAATGCATATACGGGGATTATAAAAGTATATATTATGTTGCAACATAACTAAAATGGGGTAAAATAAAATCGGCTTTTACTTCCCGAAAAACATTATATTCAATTCAGAATTTACAATAAGAGAAAAAAGAAAGAAAAAAAGGGTTGGGAAACGAAAAAATAGAAAACTGAAAAAAACGCTTGAGATCAAGGGTATTAAAAAGAACATCAGCCCCGAAAGAGAGATCCTTAAATAGATGTCATATGTAGGTTAGTAGAAGTGCGGTGTGACCGAGCCGTTTAAGCATTGAGAGTTCAAGTTCAAACTCTAGCCAAGACAGTTTGTGTTCACTTTGCATTAATGCCCCTGGTAGAGGTATGAGTTGATCTACACACCCAGCTACGGCTGAAATAGTGCAGAGTGAAGTGATTGACACCGCTATGGGTGCTCGTAGCCTTTAAGTCTATATAATACATTGCAAAAAAGGCAAGACACAGAAACTTGTGATATATGGAGCCTGGACAGGCACAGCTGAAGCCATAGTCAGTGTAAGGGCAAATAAAGAACAAGAAGAGAAATGAAGTGGGTTAGTTCGTTCTCTTACTTACACTAAAAGTGTTTGTATCAATGACTGAAACACCTACATCGTCAGATGGAACTCTGTCTATTGACATTTCGTTGGCTCCAACATCAATTGATGTCTCAGCCAATCAGTTATTCTTTTGTTTAATATCTACAACAATGGTTCTGCTTCGTGGTACAATCATCATCATAATCGGCCGCAGCAGCCTTGTTGTGTGTCGTTGTCTGACATTCTTGCTACAAAAACATTTCAGTTTTCAAATGGAGCCCAAAATCTCTGACACCCGTTTCTTTCTCTGATATATTGTGTCTCATGAGATGTTAAGCATGATTCTCTCCAGTGCAAGTTGCATGGTTCCATGAGTATCTCCCAAGTGTATGCGTAAATTTCTCAAAATGCGCAAGCAGTACGGGTATTATGTCTGTCCCACTTCAACCACCGTGCTGCTAATCTAGTGCTTTTATCTGTGAGATTTCAATCTTTTCATCAACAGATAAAAGAGAAAAGGGATAATGAGTAAGTACATCAATATGCCGATATAAAAGTTCCGTTTTTTTAGAATGTTTAATTCATTTGATTTTTACGATTGGTGGGCTGGATAAGTCAAATATTTTTCTTACTGTGTCGTCATGAAATAACGTTTGAGAAACACTGATCGAAACAGACATATTTATAAATCGCTATATGCATAGGGTAGCCTAAAAGGTCTGTTATATTTTTGTTATTTGATGTCCTTAGGGGCGTTTAGTTTCAACCAAGTTCATTCAGAAAGATCGCTTTTGATTGTATTGTGATCGTTTCCATCGTAAGGTGCATTTTAGAATGTTACTCTCAGAATTGTCGTGTTTTTTAGTTTCAAATTCTCACAATAAACCCATTTTAATCGTATATGGTCCAAATATAACTGTGTCGAGTAAGGCGAGAAAGAAGTTTATATGGAACCTATTTTCTTAGCTTCTGAATTTTCCCTGAAGCTTGTTAACAAAGTACTAAAGCTGACTGCACAAACTATAAAGAGCTGAGTAAATGAAGAGACGAACAAATATCATGAACCACTAAATGTAAATTTAGACTGAACGGGCCCTGTCGTTTCGTTGTACGTCGTATCACGGATACACAGAAAACGGTATCTACGAAGTGTCTGCATGATAAAGAACCAAAGTGAATAGTGCTTGTATGTTCGAATTGTTTGTAAATGCCAAGGATGTATTATTATAAAGATATTGTGAACATATGATAAACATCTTAAGCATAAAAGGTGACATGGTTGCATTATCCTGGTTGCACTTCACTAATAATTTTAAGATCTCCAGATAAACTTGTCACCAAGTCCAAGTTGCCCATTAAATGCAATTTACAGCTAAAGTCAATTTAAACTGAATAGTAATTGTGTATTTGAATTGTTTATAACTGCCATGAGTGTATAATCATGAAGATACCAGAGAAACCCGCGGAAATCCCACGGTTACTTTTAAAACGATGAGATATGAAATATGCAGATGGAAACAGTTATTATTTAGAAGAGTATAATATGTATTACTTCTTCAAAAATAAATTCAAAACAGGTCTTGTTAGTCATGCAATAGAAACCATCACGTGACTCACGTCTTTTCGCAGCGTACAGTGTTGTGGTGATCAATTGAAGAAATGGAAGAAAGGGTAATCAACTAATAGATTACTTCTCTCACCTTTTGTTGGGCACTGATCACTAAAAAAATGAATTTTCTAAAATTAAGGACGAATTTAACATAAAATTACTTTGAAAATCCCCCATACACACTAAAAACCTATTTAGGAGTTGAATTTTTTTCTAGCTCCACTGTTGCAGTCTGTATACATAATATATACATAGATACATTGATACCCAACCAGACCCATTCAAAAATTGAAGAAACATATGTTGCCACTTTTGGTTGACGGTTTTTAATAAGAAGGACCAGACATTTAAATATATAGATGGTGATTTCTCTCTAAATGTTTCAAATGATGAATTATAACTATACATAGATCGATTAGGTCTATTGTCCTCATGGTTGTTTATATGTTCACAACGTTTCGGTCGTTATTCCCTAGGGCCTTCCTCCAAATGCAGCAGATACTCGAAGAAGGCTGTGGGTACAACAGTCGAAATGGTGTGAACATATAAGCAACCAGGAAGACGACAAGAGGGAAGACTAGGGAAATAAGTCGGACTGCAGGCTTTTATTTGAATTCTAGGGGATTCTCAGTCATTTGGGCCAAGTCATAGGATTGCGAATGTGTTGCTCACCAAGTGGATACTAAAAACTGATTTTGATCATTAAAAGTAAACTTGTTGAAGATTTGTTTGGATCAGGTCAAAGAGTTAATGAATGGTATCAGCCAGAAATGCATAATTTTCAGCAAGCGTGTCTATCAAAAGTATCGTTGAGGAGTGACGCTTTTGCCCTATCCTATGACAGTGATAAGTGTCAACCCCGAAATAAATATGTCTGAGGTAGTTGATCCTTTTGCCATGGGGCAAGTTGATCCCTGTTTTTGTTGTTTTTTGTTTTTTTTTTGTTTTTGGTCCTGTTTGACCAAACATACACCATTATTTTATTTCATTCGCTGTTAATTGAAAGAGGTCTTATAATGAATTGTAATAAGTTTCGCTTATCCTGGCACAAGGCCTTAGGTGTAGGTCACCAAATAAGGATCGAACATTCTACAGTTGTAATGGTCTCTGAGATTAGCTTGCTAACTAACACTTCACATCGAGGAGTCCCAAATATTTACTAGGCTTAGCTTAGTCTGATGTAATGGTTTGCAAAACAATCTTTTTCACCACTGATCTATATCGAAGCACCACATAATGTCATAAAGATTCACTTTAGATCGAAGTCTCAAGTAATGAAAGGGTTACATTCTTAGACGTGTCCAGCATCTCTAAGAGACACTCTGTTTGTCCCCTGTTCATTGACGTCATCTATTCTTTCTTTTTTTTTTTCTCGTGGTAGAAAAATCCACGGTTTCTCTTTCTGTGGTATGTTTTGTTATCATCAAAGAATAAGTATTCAATTTTTTTTTCAATCAATTCTTGTGATAGATACAAAGTTACGTCATCAGCTTTCATAGACATGGATTTATGGATTTAAATTGTTTTTCAGATATAATTTATATGATTTATAGTTTCCTTCTTATTCGCAGTTTCTATTTCAGTGGTCATCCGGTGTTTGCTTCGGCTGCCCCCTTATCCACATTCACTCTTTCAGAGGCCTTCATTTATCCACGATTTACTTTTCACTGGTCCAGCCTCTATCTGCAATTTCCTTGTCAATGATACATGGACACATTAGAACACCAATTTTGTTCTTGCTACAGAATGCATTTTCTTTTCATTTTTCTTGGTTGCAATGTCTCACCTTTTCTCCTTTCATCTTTCGTCTGTCTAGAAGCAGGTCTTTGTTCTAGAATGTCAATTAATTAACAAATAGAGCGATGTACTTACTCTTCTCTCTCTCTCTCTCTCTCTCTCTCTCTCTCTCTCTCTCTCTCTCTCTCTCTCTCTCTCTCACTCACTATCTGTCCGTCTATTCTATCTACAGTCATATTCTAAGCTAAACAATCCGCCACAAGGCTTCAGCTGTGGCGCACTCAAGGTGAACTGAGTTCACTACCCTAATGTATTGGTCTACAAAACGAATTTGCATCTATCTATCTCATTCCGTTCATGTCTGTCTGTCTATCTACCTCAGCCTGTCCCAATCTATCTATCTACATCTGTTCTTACATACCCATGTATATATCAATCTATCTTAGCCTGGCCAGATTTATCCATCTCTATCTAAGAACTTATCGATCGAAACTGATTCAAAAATCTTTTGATGTCCACCAAATTCTAAAGACCTCTATTGGAAGTTCTCACCTTGAAGTAAACATGCCCAAGGAAAGGACTGACACCTTTCATTTGCAGCTTGTATGAAGTTTTGAATTGTGCGCTCCTCTCCGTTTAATTAAATTGGCTATCCTCGTGGAATAACCAACAGCTCTTTAATTAACTAAAGCAAGCTTGGCTGAAATTAACAGTATCTCGTCACACCTGATGGTCCTGTGGCATGGATTGGACCAAGCAAATATTGTTGCTCAATAATTCTGGTTTATATACAGATTTGGGCTATTTATCTTAGTCTGTTCCTATCTATCTTGCCATTTCAGTCTATCCATATCTATCTATTTATCTATCTTATTCTGTTAGTGTCTATTTCAGTCTATGTATATCTATTTCTATCTATTCAAATCTATCTTCTCTCGCTAGAACTTAAATAAGAAAAGTTCCTGCTTTCCATTGCATCGCCAAGTGCTGCCATAATGTTATGGTTTACGCGTTCTTTGGCCTGCTTATATAATTTTGATTTTTTTTTTCTAGTTGACACATTTTCTCTCTTATGAGTTTTTTCTTGTTTTACTTCATCCCTTTTTTGTTATTTTCTATTACATTTCATGTCTATATGTGTACGTGTGTGTATATGTACGAGTGCGTGTATGTGTTGTTGTATGTACTTGTGTGGGACAACAGTCAGTCTTAAAAAGATGAGTACCCACTCCGCCTGAGGGTCAAAGCTTTTAATCTTATAATTCGCTGAGCCGAACAAAGCTAGAAGAGCTTCAGTGACCTTTTCCGTTCAATAGCCGACAGTAATAAAAATTTCGTTCAAAAGAAACGACAGTCAACATACCCCCAGGGCACCAGTAAATTTAGATGCAGAGTCGACTAAATTATAGAGATAAGTTAAATATGATATCTTTGAAGTTATTTCTGGCTTTTGGTTCAATACCAGTATCTGAGACACGACTGACATAGATTTAAAACAGCGCGATATCTATCTATTTATCAATCTATCTAACTATATATCTATTTATACCTTTCCTTCTGTCCTACTCCTCCTCTCCCTCTTTCTCTCTCTCTCTCTCTCTCTCTATCTCTTTCCCTCTCTGTCTTTTAGATACTTCTATGTACAGAAGCATGACATAATAAAATAGACGTCTATATCTTTTAAATAAGATATTTAATCAACAAAAAATTCAGGAATATCATATCATATGCAAATTAGGATTTGGTGAACTACCATAAACAGATTTCAAGGTTTCATTCTTTTTGGTATCGAAATTATCGGCTCTGCTATCTTCTCTAGTAGAATGACCAATCGTTGAAAACACGAAACAAATCTTCTGTAGATGAAGTGATTTTCCTTCTACCAAAATCCAAAATAACTTTACACGCACTATGTAGACCTACCCGACAGTGAGTTTGGACTTATGCAGATTTGCCAGGGAATGTGCACAAACCGGTCCGTGGATGTGTGACACGCTAAGATTCGATGGCACCACTTGAGAATACCAACAGTAGTGAGCAAAATATAAGGAATGGCAGCCATAATAATTTGAGCAACCTCAAATTTGCAGACGACATCGCCCTTTCCACAGAAAACCTACACATCCTCCAACCAATGCTAGATGAGCTAAACGAAGAAAGCAAGAAAGTTGGCCTATTCATGACCTTCAGCAAAACAAAGGTCACAATATGGATCCCCAGAGATCACATGCGCGACTAAGGCCGACAGAATACAAGATCGATGAATATCTCGGAATTTTTTAGATGAGGTATTATTATTATTTCTATTGATATTTGGACCATCCTCATCTTGGTTGTTTTTCATACAACGTTCCAGCCGTTGCACTCTACGGCCTTCGTTAGGTATCATCTGATAGATTTGGGGAAGTAACGAACCGAACCCTTTATTTATATGGACACATAGCGCAGTGGTTACAGCATCAGACAAATTACTGCAAAGTAATCTGATGGTTCTAGGTTCGATCCTAGTGTGAGACAATATAATAATACTACTAACGCTAAGAGGGGAGTACGGTCAATATACCCCCGTCGGATAACAACCAATATGAGGATGGTCCGAATATCAATAGAAATAAGATCAATGAACTCGACAAATTCAGTGAGTACTAGCTGCGCGACGCCAACGAATCCCAGGGAAGGTCTATGCCCAACGACGGATGATACAAGACTGATGATGATGATGACCATAATGATATTTAATCCATTGTGATTACTGATAGAAATACATTAGATTGTTAAGCATGGCAATCAAAAGTTAAGGAACGGATTGTAAAACTAGGAATAGATCGTAAGAAAATTGAATCAGTATTTAGTGTAGCAGTCCTTGCTTGTTCTCTATTAATTGCAAGCATCTGTTTTCACATGAATCGATTAATATTGATTTTTTTTGTGCAAAATTCCGATGTGATCGTATTCCATTCAGTTTCCATCTATTGGATTGGGGCCAGGACCTTAGACAGGCATGGTCATTATTTAAAATCCTTACTGGTTTCTTGACTATATCACAGGGGACATTATCCTGTATGAAAATGGGTGACTGATTCATTTTACCGTCAGATCTCAGTAAGTTGAACTTAGATTCATCTCTAAAGCGAATCTGAGCCCACTGTTCAAGAGTTCAAAAAGCATGTTCTGTAACATACTAAGGACGCACTTTCTGGTCTTTACGACTGATAAGAGGCTTGACGGCAGGGGTCCGTGATTTCAATCCAGTTTCGATCGATGGATATGAAATAGTGTGTCTCGACACTTGCAAAGCTGAATTCTCACCTAATTCGTGTGAAATCTAAGCCTCCGTCCAGAATCTATCTGCCACGGATGTTCTTACCATCACACCTCTTTGTAGTTTATTGAGGCAGTCCAGCCTTCTCTTTGGATTCAATCGTAATCGACCTTTTCGAGTGATTATTCCGTGAACAACGCTTTTAGATTTGTGAAGATCAACGATTTTTTAAAATTTCTGACAGTATGGTTGGTTTCCTCACAAGCAGCCATATTGCCGGTGATTTGTTAACCTAAATGAAGTATTTTTCGATAGTTATTAAACACTTTGAACACTAATGCCTATCAATAAAAGGAAAAAATCAATAGCGCTTCATAATTTCTGATCACCCTGAATAATGCCAAAATATGATTTGGGATTCTCCTTTTCCCCATTAGAAAGACAAAAACGTAGAAAGAGAGAAAATATCAAATTCAAAAGGAAGAATACAAAGTAGCGAAGTAGGAAGAGTAAGTGAAGCATATGAAAGATAAAAAAGATCAAAACAAAACAAAAGGGTGGGAAATTGTTATAAGTAAAGAAAAAAATCAAGGGAAGAAAAAGTGTCAAAAAATAAAAGTCTAAATTAGCCTGACGTCAAAATTATTTTCAGTTAAAATTATTTTCAGTCAAAAAACTTCTACTCGAGTTGTGAATGACTCCGGTCAGTCGGCTGACATTGACAGACGCCATGTTAAATTTAAATATAGACAAATTGGATTCTAGTTTTACATTTATAAACTTTTTCCTTTACTCGTGAATATAAATTACACACACACACAAACACACACACACACACACACACACACACACACACACACACACAAACATACATGCACAAACATAGACATGCATATATGCATAGATATGCAGGCTTGTGTGTATGACATGTGTAATTAAGTGTATAATCACACACACACACTAGATACCCTAATATATATATATATATATATATATATATATATATATATATATATATACCTTGCGCACGAGTGTATACTGCAAAAATATCCATATATATACGTATATATATATATTAGTAATGTGTGTATTTGTATACTATATGTAGACCGTGAATAAGCAAAATGAGAATTTGGTCTTTTGCCTTACCGGCAGCTGTTTAGCTCAGTGGAAAGAGCAACTCTACGTTGAAGCATCTACCATATATATATATATATATATATATATATATATATATATATATACTAGAATATTACCGGTCATACGACGGTGTTATTTATGTACGTATGAATTGGCAGTTGAGAACCAGAAGCCAATTTAGTTGGTATTTAGAATGTATTGTAATCTACTAAATGTAAGTTTCATAGAAGTCTCTGAAATCAAGCTGGTTCGTAAGAGCGGATATGAATTATTAATATGTAAGGAAAATAACCATTGATATTGTGAGGAATGAAAAAGGTTTTGATCAGAGACGTTCACTATGCAGATGACGCTGACTTCTTGGCGCACACTGAAGTTGGCATATTGCATATTTTTTTGGTTTTACAATCAGCCTAATAAAAAAAGATAGAGCAATGTTTAATCCTACCCCAGGGGAACCATATACCGGACCCAATATCTTGGTACATGGATATTCCCATATGTTTTACAGAGTATGAACACACAAACAAAAGTACACACACGTCCAAATTCTAAAAATGTTCAGCTTGATAACATTTATGTATGTCACTTGACGAAAATAAAACTTGGGTTAAAAATAATATATTCCAATCATGGTGCCATGTTTTTCCCCGGAAAGATGTTTTTAAATCTATTTTCCGTTATTTTGAGAATTTTTAAACATTTTGCATTTGCTTTTTATTTCCATCTTCCTTTTGGGGACTCCTTTTCTTCTTTTTTCTTTCATCCTTTCTTTCGTTTTCACTCTTTACTTTCTTTTCAATGATTTGCTTTCTTTCTCCACTTTTCTTCCTTCATTTTTTCTTCCGGATTTTCTTTTGTTTTCACTCTTTACTCTCTTTTCAATGATTTGCTTCCTGTCTTCACTTTTCTTCTTCGTTTCTTTCATTCCATCATTCCTTTTCTCATGATTAACCTTCGTTTTTTCTTCTTCTTGAACTTTTCTGGGTTTTTCTTTCTTTCTTTCTTTCTTTCTCCAATAACTATGTGGTTCTTCTTTTTCATTATTTCTTTCATCTCTATTCCTTCTTTTTCTTTCTTCTTTCTTTTTTGTTTCTTACCAGTTTTTGTTTCTTCCTTTTCTTATTCCATGACTAAGCCTCACTCGTTTTTATTTCATCTTTTCTTTTTGTTCTTTCTTTTTCCTCTTTTGTTCTTTCCTCCGTAAATGACTTTCCTTCGTTTTTTTTAATTTTTTTTTTTAAATTTCTTTTCTCTCTTCTATTTATTCTTTCATCTTTCTTCCACCTTTAGCCTTCCCCCTTTTCTTTTTTTCTGTTCTTCTTCCTTCCTTCTTTTTTATTTATTTTTTCCCTTTCTGTTCAGATTAATATATGAAGAGACTGAGATAGATGGATTGATAGAAAGATAGAAAAATAGAAATACCATCACAGTTAATAATTGAACAACTGTATTGTCATAATTTGAAGTCATGTAAAAGAAAATCCCATCGAAAAATAAATATGGTGAGAATAAGTTCTATTTATGACATCACCGGCATTTTCCCCCACAAAATATCTAAAATAGAGTTTTTTTTTTAAATCTAGAAACACCTAGATTCCGGAGAATCTATTTATTATTGAATCTATTATTATTGAACGTCAGAATAAGGCCAAAAAAGTTAAGAAAGCTTTTTTTGCAAAAATTGAAGAAACATTTTTGAAAGGGGAGTACCGACGCCAATTTTCGGGTTTGCAGACAAGACGGTTTGGCCAGGAGACCTGGAACGCACAAACACAAGTACTATATATATATATATATATATATATATATATATATATATATATATATATATATATATATATATATATGTGTGTGTGTGTGTGTGTGTGTGTGTGTGTGTGTGTGTGTATAAAGGATAGAACCCTTCACCATCTTTAGTGGCTACGGTCATTCAATAGATCTGAAGTGACATAGATAGATACTCCCGACAATATGAAAATTGGTAATATTTTTTACCTTTCTGTTTTTTTCCCTTGCAGCTTCTGATTTTTGAACCGAGGTCAATCTTTTCCTCTCTTTTTACAGGTTATATCTGAGAATCTGCTGTTTGTTTCTTTGTCAGGAATATATTTATTCGGTGAGATATGTGAGATACTGTATTCAACAATCACCCGTAGCATCTTCTGGTTGGAGAATTGCCTGTAGTTGAAAGATCCATCAATGTATACTGAATATATCAACACATGCTAATTTTCCGAACACATTCGTGAAACACTGACTAAATCCTTTTTCAGTTACGGGTGGCCGTTGTTGTTATTTTTACTCTAATAAATCTACCATTGAATTGTATATTGATTTCATTTATGCAGCATTTTGCCATTGAAAGATTCTTTTGTCCATTTGTTACTTTCTTTATATTCTTCTTTTGTGTCCACACATCTCTATTAGATAATTTTAGGTCGGTCAGTCGGTCTGTCAGCCGGTTTATCTGTCTGTCGGTCGGTCCAATTTATGTTAAACAACAAAGGAAGAAAGGAAGATATGACTTAATGCTATGATCCTATAACAGAATGTGCAAGTTCGGCATTTGTGTATTTAAAAAAGGATATTCGTGATTTTTATCGGAAATGATACTCTGATATTTTCATATCGTAATATTTTACAAGTATGAGAATCAAATGACTCTTAGAGAGATTACTTGCTCTTTTTCTTCCCCCTCTTTCTACTACTGCCACCACAGGTGGTGGACACACATCGTTGAACTTATGGTTCCTGTTTCTATTCCACAAATTATTCAGACAAATGTTTTTCAATTTTAGTTTTATCCTTTTCTCTTTGAATAGGCCTGTTTATTACGGAATCCCTTTCGGCTCCATTGTTGCTGGGAAAAACGTTATATCTGCCAAGGTTTATACAAAAATTGAGAACAATGCACTGAATATCAGTGAGAATATAGTACGAGTACAAAGTCTTTATAAATAAATCTCTTATGAGATATCTTTTATAAGCAATCAGAAATAGGATAAGTTCTTCCTAACCAATCAGAAATGAGGAAGAGATTCCTATCCAATCTATAGGAAGTTTATCAAAACATATTTCTGAGGCATTTTGGGGGTTGTGAATAATCAGGGATGATTTTTAATTTTCAGTTATCAGCTGAGTTTTTTATTTGTTTGTTTTTTTCTTTTGAGATTACATTGTAAGTATTTGAACTAACTTACATTCGCAATATTTTACTTCCAATGATTCTAAAGGTTCCCTAAAAATGAACATTCAATATTCAATTTATCACGGTTCATTTTCCTGTTGCTGGTCACGTACTCAGTGTTTTGACTACGTCACACGACATAATCTGTTGCAGGCAATTTATCTACCGATTTGACCATTTGATATCTCCTCGGATTCGTCCTATGACCTCTTGTTAAGCTCGAATAAATCACTCATACAGTCAGCTTTTTTGCTGTTGCAATCTATTGACTCATCCCTACAAACATTCATACATACTTTCAGAATAAGAGTAATTGGTTTGTCAGGTGTAAACAAACATTTACTGCACTTTATCCTTGTAACATTTTTATGCATATACTATTTGCAATTTTCATATTTACGTGCACAATACTAACAGTAGAATTTTTCACCTTTGAACACCACATCATATTTTGATTTTAACTAATACCCATTTTCAATTTTTGTATCTGTATATTTTTCACTGGGATTATTCCTCAAATGACGTCTTGATTTCTTCAAATATCAACAAGAAAAAACAGACTGTGTTTAAAAACTGGGACGTTGCATATATATTCTCGACAGTATTTGTCTACATTTGTTTCAGTAATAAAACTGTTTATTTCCAATCGATTTTCCGAGTTAATCTCCGTTGAAACTTCCGAAACAAAAATGCATCAAAAATAAAATGAAAAATGTTGTCCAAAATGCAATATTATTCATTGGGAAATGAAAAAGTTTTGAATATAGACATTGAGTGCACACATTGGTGATAAACACTGCATAGTCTGTTTGCATTCTTTGTTTCCTTCTTCTCTCCCATTCTTTCTCTCTTTTTTAAAAAGGGGAATTATATGAGGTAGTGTAACATAAAATGAAAGAAGATAGTCTTTCTTTGTCCACTCTCAATAACCTTTTTTTTTTTAAATCTTTACCAACACCATAAACCATTTTTCTCCATCTCTCTTTGTCCACTCTCTCTTCGGTTTACTTTATTCCTTACAAACGTCGTTAACCGATTTGAAAATTGGTCTTAACTTAAGATTTCCCCCGTTTTAAGAACTGTCGGCTTTTGTCACAGTTGAAAAAACAAACAACAAACTGTACATAGATATTAAGAGAAAATTGTGATTCTTAAGAAATCTATTATCAGGGCACTTGATGAAATTTAGCTCGCTACCTAAATATTCAACACGACCAAATGTGTGTGTAAGTATATTTTTTCACAAATCTCGTAACCCCGTATTGTGTCGTTGAGGCGCTACAGATGATTATAGCATGGCTGTGTCAAGGGTTCGGGATCGTAGACTGGTTACCAACCATAGCTAGAGAGTCCAGTCTGTCCTATATCCATAGCTAGATGGGGGAAGAGATGAATTCGTGCCTTTCCCAAACTGTCTCTGCAAGATTTTAAACTCGGCTCACCGATTCCATTAACCATTTGGCCACTGTGCATGCAATGTAAGTCCCTACGTGCGAATGAATGCATGAATTCTCAAGTAGAGACATATGCAAACGTGGATAATGCCTTCTTGCCTGGTTGTGATGATGCATAAAATTTTCTAAACAGCAACTACGCATGCGCCTCAATCATATTGACCTAAATCACTAAAATAGACGGCAAAACGAACTGAGGAGAAATTAACCTTATTTATGATGTCATTTCAATCATTTCACGCTCAAGCTAAAAGATTAATTTAATCTGTTAAAAACAAGCCTGAAAGTCAGACCTTAAATGCGCAATTTCTTTTCTTGTGTAGAGATCTGGTATGGGCAGTGTTGCCAACTTTAATGAGTTTGAAAAAAACATCTTAAACCAAAGAGAAACATCTAGATCCCCCTGATATACGAGGTCTGTCCATAGAGAAACTGAACTTTGAAAAATATCCGCCAAGGAGAATTTTTTGAGTACTCTGACTGGAATGTTATGTAACAGTGACCCTGACCTTCCATACTAAAAAAACTGCATTTAACCACGTTGGTTAGTTCAGATTTTAGAAGTGTTGTGCTTTGTGGAAACTGCCACCAGGCTGTCTGTGAAGTTTGTTGCAAAACCTGCGGACAGATAAATAAAATGCAACACCTTGCATCACCAGGTTTTCCTTTAAAATCATGTTGTGTGAACTTCTACAGATTCCTGCCTCTTGGGAAACATCATGGATAGTTAGACGACGATTTCCACAAATCATAGCACGCAATTTTCGATTTGATCTTCTTCCATCGCCTGGAAACGTCCAGGTATAGCATCATTTTTGGTGGATATTCTTCCTGATTTGGAACGCAACACGTAGCGTTATGCACTGCTACGACAATCATCCCCATAGGCCTTTGCAAGATTGAAAAAAATTTCCCCAAAAGTTTTCCCTAATTTGAAACAATTTTGCACCAACACGTAAGTCATCTAAACCTTTCCTTATTCAACTCGTGGGAAAAACGTCAAGCGCTCTGGACACACGTTTGCTCTCACTCGCGTAGCTAAAAAAAAATAGCAGACTTTGCCTGATTGATTTTATACAAAAAGTCAAAGCCGCTGCTACATAACAGTCTAATCAGGGCAAGTAAAAACGTTTCATTAGCGCGTTGTTTTAAAATTTCGGTATCTTTATGGATTCACCACATGCATCTGAAATCTAGGAAATATATTACATCTTATTTGTAAATTAAACGTAACTTTAATTTTCAACATTAATTCTATCAAAATATCATTGAATTCATTTTAAAATATCAATTATTTTATCTCTATAAATTAAATAAGAATATAGCTTGTTTTATCAAAAATCATTTGAATAATAATGTCTGGCATTGAAACGCAACCAGGAACATCTAGATTTAGATGAAAGACATTTCAATTGGAATCATTGAGCAAAAGGCGGTGGGCTCATTTCGGTATGTCAGCCCGTTTGTCAGTGATGGTAATTGGTGTTAGAGATTCCAACGAATCTAAAAAAGCAAAAAAAAAGTGTCTGCTTCTGTCAAATGGTCAACGACTCCCGAGAAAAAGAGGTAACGACGATAACGTTTTCTTATCGCCATTTTGAAGAAACGCTAAAACTGTTCATGTCGCTTTCGTTCGTGCCTATCAGTAATTGAATCAGTTATTTCTCATATCGAACTGAGCCCGGAAGCAGGTGAAGCAGCCCTCAGAGAACATGATCTACCATATCGATCTTATTATTAACTTAGTTTGACGTATATCAGTTTATACACATATAACTTATATCCAATTATCTAAACGTCTTTTAATTATTCTGGCTGTCATCTGGAAAACTTCTCTACTTATGTACTTTTCGGCTTACGAGAGAAAAACATTTTCGAATTGATAAAAATCTTTCACAAACTTTGACCGACCAATACGGAAGATCAAATCAGAGGAGTTACTCCTTATTTTCTTGTTTCAGAGGTGATTCCAACCCGCATCTTTATTAGTTGTATCAATATCGCCACATTCCGACCGATGCTTTCTTCAGCATCCTTCAGGTACTCTCTCTCTCTCTCTCTCTCTCTCATAGTAATTTTTTAACCAAAACTGTCGCAAAAACTGTCAACATAGGTTTCAGCTGTTTCTAAGTCTATCTGGCTAGCTATGTATGTAAGATACGTACAGTACGCACAAACGGATCAAGAGGGCTGGAAATTTGATCACTTACTCCTTATCATATCTTGAAAAAATGTGTTTTTTGTTGTTCTTAAATTACCCCACTGAATAGTTTTTTAGTGAGGGTTTCAATTTGCAATGTGAGTTTATGCTAAATTGGTCTCTTAGTTTATGCCCGGTATCATTTACGCTTGTTTTTGTTCTTTTTTTTTTTTTCATTAAATTCAGTTTCCAACAAAAGAGAGATCACACCTCTTCCCAATTTTTTAATTGAGCACCCCTCACAGAGCATGCTGTTAAGAGATGTTGATCATTTGACGGTGTCTATTGAGTGACCAAACATATCTGTTCTTTCCTCCTTCTGTTGCGGTTTCAATCTATTACTCAAATCCGACCAGATTTGCTTTTCCTAACTGGATTATAAGCGATTTTCCGACATTTTTTACCTCGACAATTCGCTTTTCTCAGAATCCGGTCAGCGTATCAATCTAGATGGAGTGTAGAGAGGCAGCGTATCGGTTATAAACATGGAAAACGGAATTGACGAACAGAATTCGAGTTCCACTTCGTATTAATAGCCCTGGGAAAAGCATGAATCCATTTTCTTCCATATTTAACTATGCAGAAGTATAGAATTCCATCATTGACGTGGGCCTAGCAACTCCCCACTGTAAAACCTGCTTGTTACTGAAACTGCAATCTGACCCTATGCTCTACAAGGAGTATACAAGAATGAACGATTTGACGAAATCAAAAAATAATCCAGATGTGACTTTAACGACACTTCAATCAGCCTCGTCAGGGAATTACGGATAACTTCTGCACGTCAATAGCCGTTCATCTTTTCATCGTATCCCCGAATCTTAATCAGAGAATTATTAATAGAAACGCTGATTTAAATAAAACAAGTCTTGAATGAGCTAAAAGCTGGATTACAGACTTTCCCTGCTTCCCATGTTGACTTTCTTCCACTTTCTTCGCTTTCTTATCTTTTTGTTTCAATCCAATCAACTCTCTCCCAGGGCTGCATTGACAAATAAGAGTAGCAACACCACGGGCCCCGCATTTTAATGGGCTCCGCATTGAATGCTTGCAGGTTATTGATTTCGTTATTATAGCACTGACTTCAATTTTCATGAACGACTGGGTACTTAAAATGAGCGATTTTAGCTAATCATCCTTGAATAGTACGGTTTTGATCAATGTGAGTTTTGATATTGTACAGTTATTCTCTCCCCTCCCCCTCTCTCTCCCTCTCTCCCTCTCTCCTTCTCTCTGAATCTTTCACTTTCATTCTTTGTTTTCTTCTTTCTCCCTTTTCTACGACTTTTTTTTAGGTTTTCATTCGCTAGTCCATGTTTTATCGCCTTTGTATTCCCCTCTCTCTCGATCATTTTAATCTTTCTTTTCTCTCACCCACTCTTTCCTTCCGCATCACATCATCGCAGTAGTAGTAGTAGTAGTAGTAGTAGTAGTAGTAGTGGTGGTGGTAGTCCTAGTAGTAGTAGTAGTAGTAGTAAGGTTCTCTCTTTCTTTAATTCAATCAATAATTTGGCTCCCTCGTGAGAAGGAACTCTCTCAGATGGGCTATTGAGACTCTTTTTTTTTTCATTTTTCGGTTTCACTTTTTTTTTTATTCTCCTTTTCTATCTGATTGTTTTGTTTCTTTTTTGACCTTTTCCGGATATTTTTCTATTTTCATACATTCGAATAGCTATCTATTCATCCATCAATTTTATCTCTGTTAGAAACTGTCTACCGAGACTGTCAACATAGGTTTCTTCAGTTTTCTGTCTGGCTTGCTGGCTATATATGTCATGCGCACGGTCCACACCGATGGAGGTAGAGGGCTGAAAATTTGAATATTTACTCCTTATTATGTCTAAAAAATATTTTTGTGTAGGTTCAATTTACTATGTCAGTTTATGCGAAACTGATTCCTTAGTTTATATCAGACAGCATTCAAGTTATTTTGTTTTTTGGTTCAGACTTTTGTAATGATTGCTACCCAACAAAGTAACTTATTAACTGATCATCTCCTTTTCCATTCTTTTAATTGATAACCCCAACAAGGCTTATATGGGAGAACTCAAAAATTTCAAGCTGCAACAATATCAAGAGAGAATATTGAAGCGATCAAACTGAATAAAATAATCCGAGAGAAACGAAGAGAAAACTAAAAAAGATATACGACAGAAATCATCGGAACAATCCTCGAAAAAGGTCGGGTCTTCTTGTTACAGACCTAACAACAAACAGATCAGGATCATCAGACGCGCCCAAGAATTCTTTCAAAAACTCTACTCCTCATGACAAGGACTACAAAACAACGAACTGGATACCCAAGACGCAGCAATAAGTTCGAGGATTTCCCAGAAGTTAGACCATTAGAGGTGGAACAAGCCATCAAATAAACAAAGAAAGGAAAAGCCCATGGGTCAGATAAAATTACCATCGTCCTACTCAAAAAATGGTAAGCTCATCACAAGGAAGCAAGCAATTCTATTCAAGTCCCAGAAGATTCGAACATTGCAATCATAATATATATATATTAAAAAAAAAAAGGAAGCCCGAAAGACCTTAACAATTACAAGCCAATAAGCCTGAGTTGCACCAACAAACTCTTCACCAACTGAATCACAAAAACGCTAGATGGAAACCAACCACGGGAGCAAATTGACTTTAGAAATCAATTAAAAGAGAAAGCAACAGAATACAAAAGGATACCCGCTTTAGCATTCATCGACTTCAAAAAGGCGTTCGACTTGGTGGAAATTCCCATGATCGTTGAGGCTATCATTCTATATGGTGTAGACCCCGTATACGTCAGAGTACTGTAATATATATACAATCAAAGCTACTCCTTTATCAGGCTCCATAAAGACTCGGAGCCCTTTCAGCTCCCAAAAGGGATACGACAAGTTGCCAGCTCACCTGAACTTTTCACGGCCTGCCTAGGGATGATTTTCCGAAACCTAGACTGGGAAAACGAGGAATCAGAATAGACGGCGGATATTTAAGAAACTTCAGATTTGCAGACGATATCGCTTTTTTTTGCAGAGAACATTCACGAAGTCCAATAAATGCTAGATGAAGAAAGCAAGAAAGTCGGCTTTCACATGAACTTAAGTAAAACAAAGGTTATGTGCAACAATCACGTCGGGAAAAATCAATTAACGATCAAAACTGAAATCGCAGAGGTGGAAAAAGTAGACCACAGCATCTACTAACGAACCTCCATGAATTCCCAAGAAGAAGAAATCAAGCAAAGAATCACTCTAAGATGCCAAGCTTTTGGCAGAGCAAGCTCAACTTTCAAGTACTAGAAAATCCCATCAGTCCTAAAAGAAGAGAATGTAATTAATGCATCCCCTGATAGTCACCTGTGGAGCTGAAACATGGAGGTTAACCAAAAGATTGATCCTTAAACCGAGAACCATAAAACACGCCCATGAAATAATCCTGCTCAACATCTCATGGAGAGATCACAAGACGGTACAATATATCAAGGAGAAAACAGGAGTCCGAAACATCATAGAATCCATGAGAAAACTCAAATGGCAATGGGCTGGTCATGTTGCAAGAATGGCAGACAACCGATACATGACGACTCAACATGGATCCCTAGAGATCACATGCATAACAGAAGCTGGCAGAATGCAAGATACAAAAGACAAACTATAAAAAGTCAGAAAGTTTTGGCTCCGCAACATCCATGTTAGAGAGGTCTTGTAAATCCTGGGGAAGGTCTATGCCCAGCGACGGATGTTAAAATATGATGCTGATGACTTACTTTCCTTTTCTTTCTAACCATGATTAATATAAGAGAATAGAAATATTTAGTGAGCTTACTTTAGTTTCTAAAGATGCGTAGGATTGTTGATGGTCTGTTTGCGGGTGGGTAATGGTTAAGAACAACTGCAGCCCATTACCAGTCAATAATAGAAAGTCAACTTAATCGATAACTTTTTCAAAGTTTTAATTGCATTGAACTAAGAAAATGTGTGTGTATGGGGGTAGGGTTCTATTTGTGTGTTTCTGTTTGAGAGAGAGAGAGAGAGAGAGAGAGAGAGAAAGAGAAAGACAGAGACTGAGACCTTGGTGAGATGAGGTTGATGCTCCTTCCCTCTGATGAGGAGTGTAGGTGCACGGATCAAGTGCTATTATATGTAGGAACAGTGCAAGTATGGGGTCACACGTGAGAGAAAGAGAGGAGAGAAAAGAGAGAAAGAGAGAAAAAGAAGAGAGAGAGAGAAAGAAGAGAGAGAGAATAATTCTGTTATTCAACATCGTCGCAATCTACTTTGTTTTTTCTTCATCCTTTTCTTTCCCTCCATCCCCACCCCTCTCTTGATTATTAGTCACTCAATAGAAACCGCTATGCAATCAATGCCTTTTGGCAGCATGTCTTTCTGGCGGTGCTCAATTAAAAAATTGAGAAAAGACGTGATCAATGAATACGTTACTTCTCTCGTCTTTTGTTGGGCAGTGTGTACTACCGAACCAATTTAGCATGGAGTTACATCGCAGATTGAATCGTCCGCTAAAAGCCGACTTGGGTGATTTTCAAAAATATACTAGACATAATGAGGCATAAATTTTCAAATTTTCAGCCCTCTTGCTCCACGGGTGCAGCCAATACGGGCGATACATGCACACATAGCCAGCTGGACCAACTTGAAAAACTGAAGAAACCTATATTGACAGTTTTAGTGACAGTTTTGGTTGACAGTTTCTGAAACAAAAATGGTCTCCAGGACCAACTCTTTAACCATCACACTACAACGCTCGTCCTGTGAATATTCTACATCAATAATTTCCTCTCGGTTGAACGATGTATTTAAATGTTGACTCCTTTTGGCATTCATACGCAAATTTCATCATTCTTGATCTGGATTTATCCGTGGAAAGTTTCGCGTGGATGTAAATCAAATAGAATGTTATTCACAGAGAGAGAGAGAGAGAGAGAGAGAGAGAGAGAGAGAGAGAGAGAGAGAGGGCGGAGAAAGAAAGAAAGAAAGAAAGAAAGAGAGAGAGAGGCATTATTTTGCATAATTGTTGGAAAATGTATCTTCTGTGCACGGTGGTTTCGTTTCTGTAGGTACATTTGAATTCTTTTTCTTTTTTATATAAGAGATTGGTGTATGCAGGAGTTTTCAGGGTGTGTTTACCTCAATGTACGGAAGATTTGCTCTCTCTCTCTCTCTCTCTCTCTCTCTCTCTCTCTCTCTCTCTCTCTCTCTACATCTATGTGTTGCAGTTTAGATATGTATCTTTTACATGAGTCAGCAGCAGCAGCAGCAGCCTTTTGGCGACCGTAGTTACACATAGACCTTCCCCAAGATTTGCCAGACACCTCTATCATGGGCGTCACGTAGACAGTACTTTCTGAATTCTAGCTACTCGTCACACCATCTAGCGTTCTGTCAGACAAAATGTTGCACATGATCTCTGGGGATCAACGTTGTGAGTCGTGATGTCCAGCAGATGTCTGCTATTCTTGAAATATGTCCAACATACCCTTCTTTTTAGGACGAGTGGGATTTCCTTAATCTTGAAAGATGATCTACTGAAAGCATGCCCACCTAGTGTGATTCTTCGCTTTATTTCTTCTTTTGAGGATTTCATGGAGGCTCGTTGTCCTAGGTAGATGAAGTGGTTTCTGCGTTTTCGATTTTGATCGCTGTCTTTGTCCCATTGAAATTCATATAAAGACCAACTTACTTGCTTCAGTTCGTTTAGCATTATTTGGAGATCGTGAAGCAAAGAAAACGATTTCGTCAGCAAATCTGAGGTTTCTCAGTTATTTGCCGTCTATTCTGATTCCAATGTGTTTCTAGTGTAGGTTTCAGGAGATCATTTCAAGCAGGCTGTGAATAGTTTGGGTGAGCTGGTATCACCTTTTCTTACTCCTTTCTCTAATTGTAAGGGCTCAGAATCTTTTATGTAGCCTGATGAAGGAACAGCTGTAGATATGTTGCAGTATTCTGACATATACAGCGTCTACACCTTGTTGTGCTATTGCGTAAATGACTTTGGGGATTTCCATTGAGTCAAATGCTACAGCGAGTGGCATTTTGTATGTTGCTGCTTTCTCTTTCAGTTGGTTTACTGAGATAGTCAATGGCTGAGTAGCTTTCGCTAACGCCAGTTTGTTCCTGTGGTTGGTTTTCATCTAGAGTTTTGGTGATTTGGTTGATGCTCACTTTGGTGAAGAGTACGTAGATGCAATTCAGTAGGCTTATTGGCCTATAGTTGTTCGGGTCTTTCGGATTTCCTTTTTTGTATAACATCATTATGATTGCGGTGTTCGAATTTTCTGGAACTTCACTTTGTTTGAGGCTTAAGTCGGAAAGAATGGCCAGTTTCCTAGTGATGACTTTTTGAGCTTTTTGAATAGGTCGATGGTGATTTTATCGGGTCCAGGGACCTTTATTTCTTTGTTTGATGGCTTGCTCCACTTCATAGGGAATAACTTGTGGGAACTCCTCAATTTCTCTCGACTTGTGTTTCGTGCTCAGTTTTCTGTGTCCTTTGTTTGGTGGAATGGAGTTTTTGCAAAATTCCAGTGCATATTCGATAATTTGGTCCCTATCCATTGTCAGGTCTCCTTTTGCTTCGAGCAAACTAGTTATTCGTTTTCTTCCTGTACTGAGAGATTTTTCAATAGATTCTGAGCCTCAATCTTTTTCAAAAATGCTTTCAATGACTGCTATCGCAGATCTTCTTTTACCTTCTTTTTGTTTCTATTGGATGGTTTTGTTCAGCTCTGTCACTTCAATGTTTTCTACCGTCGTTGTTAGTGGTTTGAGCTTTCTACGTTTTTCCATTATTTTCTTACTGCTGTTCCTAAGTGGTCACCCATCTAAGTACTGAGCACACTCTTGGCTGCTCAACTTCGGTATTCAGACGGAAACTGGTGTTTTGCATGCTTATATACATGTTTGGAAAGTGTAGTCTGTGGACTTTTACCAAGTTTGTCTAAGTATGGCACAAGACCTCATATATGAGAACCTCTTGTGAGAATTGAACTCATTATACTAGCAATGGTCTGTCTTTAATGTAAATGTTCTGTCTATGTTTTTTGTAGATATGTGGGTATCATTTATGTGTGGTCCGTGTGGGTATATACAAGTCGTATGTGTGTTTAGTGTGGGTATGTCATGTATGAATGGTTTATGTGGATATGTGTAAGTCGTGAGTGTGGGGGTAGGTTTAATGACAAAATGAAAGATAAACTACCAAAACACAAATAGAATCAAAAGCCGTAATTGTGACTTGGGTTGGTCCTTGTATGGGAGAGATTTTTTTCAGTTTGTTGTCCAACAAAGAAAAGTACGTCATTTTCGAAGCTCTAAAAAACTGCACTTTTTTATTTGATGTAATCCAAACCTGATTATTTGTTTATTTATCTATTATGTATTTGGAGTCGGTCACGGTTGACAAAGAAAACATATCTTTTTGGAATTCTTAAGAAAACAAACTTTTTTTTAAAATTAATATAATCAGCAAGCTTATGCACTGTAAGTACAGTCTACGTTGTCGAAGAGGCCGAGTTGCTAGACAAGGATCATTCCACCGGGCTAACACGTCATGGGCAAGCGTGATAGGGAAACTCCCATGTCTTACAAAAGAGGACCCGGGGGGAAACCTCATGTCTAACAACAGACTTTGATGAGAAGTCGAACACAGTTTTTTTATTTTTCAGTTTCAACGGGAGGGGTTGGCAAAGAAAATAAATTTTCACCAGAGGTATTTCTTCTCCTCTTTGGTATCTCTCTAGTAATGGCTTGACTTCTTTCTTGGTCAGTTTCAGAGATCATACATACATAAACACACGGACACATTAATGTACAAGGTCTGTTCGGAAAGTATTCAATTATTTGGTATTAACGAAAAATAGCTTAACTATAAGAAAGATTGTGTTAGGCCAGTCTTGTCGGGGGTAGAGAGTTAGTCTGCTTTAAAATCAGCATTCAAATCTTGTCTTTCACTTGGGCTTGAGTATCAACCAGTGTCGCCAGTAGGAACAATGCAACTGCCTGAGCCACCAGGCAGGAAAAATATAATTATTTAATAGCTTAGGGGTGAGCACCCAGTTAGGATCGAACTCAATATAGTAATAAAAGTCTATTGGACGATTTTACCAATCCATTACCCCACAGTCAGTAGCCGTTTTATACACCTTTACGTGTAATAAAGAAAGAAAGAAAGAAAGAAAGAAAGAAAGAAAGAAAGAAAGAAAGAAAGAAATGAAGAAAGAAAGAAATGAAAATGGGGAAAAAATGAAAGACGAAGAAGGAAAAAATAGAAGAAAAACGATGGAAAATAAAAAATGAAGGATGTTCCAAGTGCTTTTTTCTTATTTATGCATCCACACTTCCAATGATTACGGTATTCAAATATTAAATCTAAATTATCAGTAAAAATGATTGTTGGCTAACCTTAAATACACAGTCCTTCATGAAAGTTGAAGGCGGCAGTGTACTGAAGTAGTAGAGTGCAGTACCACTGAATCCAATTTGATATCTTGCAAACATTCATCGCTGGAC
Source organism: Thysanoteuthis rhombus (assembly GCA_963457665.1). NCBI lineage: Eukaryota > Metazoa > Mollusca > Cephalopoda > Oegopsida > Thysanoteuthidae > Thysanoteuthis > Thysanoteuthis major. Next base: position 41,879,907 of record OY735217.1, on the reverse strand, counting down.
CCATGAAATAGCGGAGCCCCTAACAAACGCTGCTTTAACCACTAGACAATCCGGCAAGAAAACGGGAGAGAGAAGAACAGAACCCAAGAAAGGAACTGAGAACCAAAAAACGAATCGATAAACAAACAAAATTCTGATCCACGAGTTTCGGCTTTTCCAATCTGATAAGTTGCAATCATTTAGCTCTGGGCCCTTGAAATTGCAGAGCCTGTAGCAGATCCTACGTTTGCCACATAGTTAATCCGGTACTGGAGCTGGGTAGAAAGAAGGACAAACCCAAGAAAAGAACTGAGAATCAAAAGACGAATCGATAAACAAACAAAATTCCGATCAACGAGTTTCGGCTTTTCCAATCCGCCAACGACGCAACATCGGAATGCCATTACGAAGGCTTAACTCAAAATGCCTTTCGAATCCACTGAGGCGTCCGTCCAGCTTCGGTTCAGTTCTCCCCGTGGCTACGTCCGATTGGCCGGTGGTCAAACAAATTCAATTAAGGATTATTCTTCAGCCAGCACTCTTTTGGCCGTTGGCGCTCAAATGTCCGTGCTGCAGACTGACCAACACGCTGGACGTTGGAGAGAAAGACGGAAAAACGAAGAATTGGAATGTTAGGGGGGGACCAACACCCCCAACTTATCTCTCCACTCACCCCTTCCTCTTTTCTTTCTTTCTTTCTTCTCTCTCTCTCTCTCTCTCTCTCTCTCTCTCTCTCTCTCTCTCTCTCTCTCTCTCTCTCTCTCTTGTCTAGCACTTTCTAGTATTTATCTGTCAAGTGTTTATCTATCTATTTCGCAGCCAGGACTTCGGTTATGACCGTAACAGCGATGAGTTTGCCTTCGGTACTGTGTTCTCGCCCAACTAAAGGTAGGATTTTGTAACCTTATTCTTGGCGACACAAGCTTCTGCTTTCGTACACTTGTAAAATATGCGATATCTACGTGGTATGAATATCTATGGAACTAGTCATTCTGTTACCTTCGGTATGTATCCATTAATTTTCTTGGAAGCAATCATATCTTTCTCCCTGTCGAGTGATTCACCTAAATCACTAAATCTACGAATCGATTTATTGGTAACTGTCCCTGCGCAGTCCAGCATTTTGAAAATAGATATTTTCAGGTCCTGGTAAAACACTAAAAAGCAGCGGGAAGCAACAAGAAACTAAGCGAAAACATCAATTATCATCAGGAACGATTGCTCTGATCAATGGATAGCTGTAACCTCTAATTCTTTTATTAATCACCACAAACCTCTGTGGAGAGAAAAGCTCTCTTTATAACACATTCACTTTGTTTCTCATTCGTTTCTACTCAGGGAAGCAGCAAGAAGTGAAGCGAAGATATAATTTATTACCAGTATCATTAGCTCTAATCCAGGGGTTTCGAAACTGAAAACTTGAGGATCCGTTCTGTTGAGGAAATATTCTAGTAGGCCCTTATTTTAAGTATTTGGTTCGGGGCTAAAATCAATGAACTACAATGATAAACAAATTTAGAGCGTCAAAAATCATATTTATTCTAAAAAGATTATGCTGATTTGAATTCTAAAATACGTTACAAGTCTGAGTACAATAATGATGTTCTTGAAAGCTGTGCAATGAGTGATGCTGTTTCTCTGTTGCAAGATTTATAGTGTCAGATTCAGAGGGGACATTGTTACGGGCCCCGAATGATTTCGAAACTATTGTTCAAACCGTAGATTCTTTACTTAATCACACAGATCTTGTATAAAACCTTTTTTAATTACGTTGTATTTGCTTCTGTCTGCCTTGCAAGCAAACATTTGATAATTGGTGCCATTTGGTATTATACAATCATCTCGACCACAAACCACACCTATTTATTGCTTTTTTCAACTCTTTTTATTTGTCATTCATTCATTTTAACTTGGCTTTTTATTCATATTTACATTTATTCAACATAATATAAACAACATACGAGAAAGTATTCAACCATTTGATTCCAACATAAAAATAGTTTACCAATGGCAAGTTCCATTCAAAGTATTCTCGTTGGGACCTGACACACTCAAGGCGAATGAATAATAATAAGTTATTTTTTCAATTTTAATCTGAAATTTCCATTGAATGATGGATCGGCTGGAACGTGGTCAACGTCAAGGACGTGAAGATGATATTCAGATCTGGGTCTGCCTCTGTGTGTATGTGTGTGTGTGTGTGTGAGAGAGAGAGAGAGAGAGAGAGAGAGAGAGAGAGAGAGAGAGTTTGCGCGTGAAAGCGCGTGTAAATGTTTGCAATCCTACTTTTGAAAGACTATAATTTCAGTCGTTGTGTTATAACCTCAATGAGAATGAAAACGAGCGAAGTTGGTCGTTTATTTCGAGGCATTGATTGGATGATGCATTGAAATAAATCGCCAACAAAACCTACAAGAAAACAACTTGGCACGGACGGAACAAACAAAGAAAGAGAGAAGAAAAAGATTAAAAAAAGAAAGAAAGAAAATAAGAAAGAACAAAAGAAATAAGAACGACAGAGAAGAAGGAAGGAAAAAGAAGTTTCTATAATGATTTATCTAACTAGTTTTCGGGTGTGTCCAACATCTCTATAACTCACTTTGTCGATCCCCAGTTAACTGACCTCATTTATTATCTTTTTTTAATCAATCGTCCCCAGTTAACCGAAGTCATTAATAGTTTTTTTAATCAATTCTCATGACAGAAAAATATCTGCGATGTCTCTTTCTATGGTACATTCTCTTTTGCCATCAAAGAACAATCATTTTTTTTTATCAATTCTCGTAGCAGACATAAAATTACGTCATCAACCTTTACAAGTATAGGATTATATATTGAAGTTTTTTTTGATATAATCTATACAATTCATATTTTTTTAACTGTCCCCCTTATCTGCAGTTTCTCTTTCAGGGCAACTCCATTTTACGCAATTTCTCTTTCAGTGGACCTCCCTTATTCATAGTCCACATTTCAGAGCCTCACCCACTTCGGACGCGTATATGTACACTTTCGGTTGTACGTAGACACATCATTAGAATTCTGTTCTTGTTTTTTTACACACCATGTTATAAAAAACAGGAAAAATCATGGGCGCTTTAGCTTGCATATTGTTTGAGTGCGATGCTGGGCATCTTTTTTTACGTTTGGGATTTTGGGCCTTATAAGGGGAAAAGTATTTAAAAAATAAACTGAAAAATCATTTTGTTTTTCATATAGTTCCTGCTACATATTGAGGCTGATTCGTATATTTTTTTCCGGGTCATACTTCTCATGCAGGACAATGCCTTGTTTCACCAAAGTTGTGTCGGCTGGAGCTATTTTTCAAGGGTTGCTCCTATTTTCCCCACGTGAAGCCCCGACCTTGTGTTAGATTTTGCTGAGGTGGCACAGCGAATAAAGCGAGCTCGACCCCCTTCTTCTGGCATTTTCTTCGGGATCAAAGTGTAGTATCTGTTCCCCGGCAGAGACCGAGGCGCCGGTACTGACACTTGCCTGCCGAATGGGCAGGGGATTGTGTTGTGGTTGACATCAAAGACTGAGTGCGCTGGTGCAATGCGTTAGCCAATGAGGCTGCGCAATGCTACGCGCATTGGGAGCCTTTGGACTCATCCTATTATTACTCAGCCCAGCTGCAGGGTATCCGTAGCCTCGGGGCAGCACTGCTCCATTGCATTGGGGCTGGTCGGGACTTGTCCGGACACTTTCGTGGTGGAGGTTGCTTTGGTTGCTTAGCAAACCAAAGCCGCGTCAGTTGGAGCCATTTCCAGATGGGTGTCTCGTATTTTCCGCACGTAAAGCCTCGACTTTTTGTCACATTTTGCTCTGGTGGGAGAGTAAATGAATACTGCTCCCTATTTTTTCTGGCCTGAGGTGCCGGTACTGACACTCGCCTGCCGAATGGGCCTGAGAGGGTGTGTGTCAAAGACCGAGTGCACCGATGCGATGCATCAGCCAATGAGGTTACACTGAGGCTGCGCAATGCTACGCGCGTTGGGAGCCTTTGGATTCGTCCTTGGGCTCTCCCACTATCACTCGGCCCAGCTCCAGGGGATTCATTGCCCCAGAGCAGCACTGTACCATTGCACTTGAAGGGACACGTCGGGATTGTCCTGGTTCTTTCGTGACAGTAGTTGCTTTAGCTTAGTAACCAAAGTCGCGTCGGCTGGAGCTATTTTTGATTTGTTGCTCCTCTTTCCCCACGTAAAGCCTTCACCTTGAGTCGCATTTTGCTTGTGGGAGAGTAAATAAAGAGATGCCCAACTTCACGTGGAGAGATCACAAGACAACTCAGTATATCAGGAAGAAAACGGGAGTCTGTGACATCATAGAATCTATTATAAAACTTAAATGGCAATGGACAGGTCATGTTGCAAGAATAGCAGACAACTAATGGATACCCAAATATCATATGCGAAACCGAGGCCGATAGAATACAAGATGAAGAAATGAACGAGACAAATTCAGAAAATACTTGCTCTGCAACGCCAATGATAGGGTAATGTGGAGGATCCTGGGGAAGGTCTATGTCTAACGACGGATGTTAAGACTGATGATGACGATGATGATGATGGGAGTTTTCCAACAACGGCTCAGGTGATTTAAAGAGAAGCAACTTTACTCCTAAAGTCTACAAAATACCATCATTATTTCGTGATTTGATTCCCCGAGTAGAAAATATTGGATATCTAATGTAAATTTTATATTCCGTCAACTAAAACTGTCAGCATCATGGGTTTCTTCAGTTTTTAAGTTGGGTTGGCTGACTGGTTGGCTAGCTGTATGTATTTTTTCTAGAGAGAGGGTTCAATTTATAAGTTTTTGTAAGTTTTTGCTGCAGAGCATAAATTGATTTTCTCTTTTCTCCTTTCATCTAGATGGCTTAAGATATAATATGTGAGTTAATAGAATTGGTCAACGATGGAAAAGTCTTTATCGATGAGGGAGGCAAAATTCGTGCAGTGTTCTGAAGAGTTTACAAACTGGCTTAATCTTGAAAATCATTTTCGACTAAAGCATAATTCTCCCTTCCAAAAATCAACCAATAGACCTAACAAGATAGAGAGTCTTGGGACTCTTCCATAATATTTCAGCGCGCAGCCAACGATGCCTGCGTGCAGCAAAATATTTTGTCAGCGTGTGTATATCGCCATTTCTTAATGAATGAAGAAACTGATAATTAGGAAGGCTGTGATCCTGAGATGCATTGTCATTTATTTGTATCTGATCTAAATCCCACGAGGGAAAAAAGAATACAAAAGTAAGCCTCTCATTTCGCTGATCAAATCAAGATAGATAGAGATGGAACTTAAGAAAGCCAAAAGGATTAAGACGAAGATGGTGAATGACATTAATTCTTCTCTTGCAATGCAAAATAAATGATTTAATTAATGTTAGGACAAGCTACAAAAACGATCTGATGAGATTTTCTTAGAGAAGATTCTTTTAAAAAACAAAATGAAAAATCGCCGTCTTTTGCATTTGGTGGGAACAGTAGATATTTCTATGGTTAGTACATTTGTCTCGTTGGCCAATTCGATACAAAAAATGGAGCCAACTTTTCTGAGGGAAAATCTAATCAATTTTTAAATGCTGCGATTTCATAGTTAGATGATCATGTTTAATTCGATGTTGAAAAGAGATCAAATCAACATGACTATATGAGTGTGTTCACAAAGGATTAACATTTCTAGACTGTCAGTCCCTACTGTAGACTGACGGTCTATGTAAGTTGCGATGAAAAGCAAATAAAAAAATAAGATAAAAAATGCTAGACAAAAATCAACAATTGCTGACAATGTTTCATCTGATGAAAAATAAATCAGGATAATATTACTTCTGCAAATACAACTTCTGTACGTAAAAAAACAATAAAGATTATGGCACCGAGTGGGTTGAATCCACTTTTTATCTAACACTATTGATAGTTTGATAACAAACTATGCTATATGAAAAAAAACAACAGATCAGGACGTACGTCGTCTAGCAACTAACCCTGTTGGCTGTTCTTACTTGGTTTGATCCTCATGGGATCTATCAATATTGATGATCTGGTACAAAACTGTAACATTAATAGAGATTAATGGCTGTTGTTATTGGATTCGATCATAATCGGATCTCCCAGTATAGACAGTCTGATTCCAAATCATGCTAAATTAATATAATAATATAATGAATAGTCTGACTTCTTTGTTTCCTGTCCGTAACCCTGGACTCTTCCATTTGGGGCTAAACATTTTGCTGATAAAAATACCTCCTATTTGAAACTACAGACTCCTCAACTGGATGAAATTTACGTTTTTTCTTAAAATTTCCTTTCATAGACATTCAAATATATCTTTGAATCCTTTTCATGGATATTAGCTAGTCAAATAAATAAGAGTAAAAATGTTTTATCTAAAACGTTTATACAAATGATCTCTGAGAAACTACGTGAATCGATTTCTAAATTGGCGACATTATCAAAGAAAATTTTTTTTCCTTCAACGGATAATTTATGGGAGCAATAAAAACTGATGAGCTGAATTGATGAGATTCATATAAATCATCATCGATTTCCGTAATAAAAAATCTATCCTTAAGTGACACTTATCGATCCCCTTTTTTTCATCAACTGCTTCTTCCTTCTTTCCTCTCTTTCTTGACTATTTTTCCGACGTTCACTTACCTCCTTTGTTTTTTTTTCACCCTTTCTTTCTCTCTTTCTTTTTCTTCAGAAACTGTCAACCAAAACTATCAACATAGGTTTCTTCAGTTTTCAAGTGAGTCTGGCTATATATCTATCAATCTATCTCTGTATGTGTCAAGCGCGCAGGTTGCACCAATGGAGCTACACGACTAAATGTTAAACATTCACTTTGAAATCCCCTTCCCCCCAAAAAAAGTTTACAATGTAAGTATATGCCAAATTGATCCTTTAGTTTGTGTCCGGTGGCGTTCATGCTTGATTTTACATGTTCAGTCTTTTTTTTTTTAAGTGGTCACTGTCCAAATAAAGGTGAGAGAAGGGATTTATTCATTGATCATCCCCTTTTCCAATCTTTTAATCGATCACCTCAACACGGTATGCTGCCAAAAGACATTGGTCACATAATGGTTTCTATTAAGTGACCAGATCTGTCTTTTTTATGTCTAACTACAGTCCAAACTTGGAGACGTCTTTGATTTCCTGCTGTAGCAGGAACAATCATCAGCAAGTTTAGGGGAGTAGTAATCAAGTCAACATCTTGATTTGAACTCATAACGAACTAAATGCTAAATTGACAAGTCTTACATATCGACCAAATTTTATGTTATAAATACACAATGGCTGATTTCATTCTAATGAATAAATATAAAATCAACTTTTCTCTACACGACCAACGGAGTCAAACTGACAAGTCCTAATTTTTTACGAAAATCTATCTTGCAGATATGCAAGAGCCTATTTTATTTCAACGAAAAAAAAAACGTTTATCCTGAAAAAATGTATATTTCTAAATACTTTTATCCATCATTCATAAAATATGAAAGTTGTAGTAATCATCTTCATTCGGAACAGAAGTTGGAGTCTGATCCTGCAGCAGCCAGGTGTGTATTTCTTTTCTTCTTTCGTCACTTCGTTCCTTTCTTCCTTCCTCCCTTCGTCCATTTAGTTCATTCGGTCGTTCATTTATACATTTCCTTCTGCATCGACGCCGCTGAAACAATCTAACTGTTATTGATTACTCAGCTCTTTTTTCTTGTTAGCTTTTATATTAGATAGGAACAATATGGCCGAAATTTCACCGAAGATTTCACTGAGAAATTTAAAATCTGGCAAAAATCAGCATATTATTTGATTTCAATGAATTTTCGATACTCATTTATCTAAGGGCAATTTTTTTTTAAATAATTTTTCATTCCAAATATAGGGAAAATACTGGAATCGCTCCAATTGGGAGTCTCACTTTCGGAATTAAAAAAAAGGATAATTGAGTGAAATATTTTTCTTCTCATCATTTTTGTTAAGTTTTATTCGGTTAATTATAATTTAGAGTTTTGATCTGGAGAAAAAGATTTTTACTTGATGTATTTCTAGGATATTTTCCATCATTTTCATCGATTACAGTTCCAGTGCAATTTTCTAAAAAAGGTAAAAATAATAGATATTTCGAGGAATTTATCTGTTTGCTATGTAAAAATCAATGAAAACATCAATGTATAAATAAAATAAATCATCAAAATAATATAAGGTGGAGAAGGAATCATATGGAAAAAAAATCTTCTTTCCCGATATTTGGAATGAAAGAATTTTCTTAATTCATCCTTTCATAAATAAACATCGAAAATTTTATTAAAATCGTATTATACGCTGATTTTTGCCAGATTTTTTCAATTTCTCAGATGTTGATTTACCGGTGAATATCACGTTCATATCATTAATACCTATCTTGAAACCTTGAATTGATTAGACAATAAGACATTCTGTTTAGTCGAATCGTTAGAAACCGTCAACCAAAACTGTCAACACAGGTTTCTCCAGTTTTCAAGTTGGTCTGTCTGTCTGTCTGGCTGGCTGGCTGGCTATGCATGTAAGTAGATATCGCGCATACAGGTAGCACCAATTGAGCTACAGGGCTGAACATTTCAATATGTAGTTTATATTGTGTCTTGAGAAAACTTTTTCTTTGTTTTTTTTTTTTTAAATTATCGTCCAAAATAGGTTTGCGGTGGAGGTTCAATTTGCAAAGTAATTTAAGGCTAAATTAATCTCTTCGTCTGAGTCCGGTAGTTTTCACGCTTGTTAGTGAAAGATTCAGACTTTTTTTAATGATCACTGCCCAACAAAAGGCGAGAAAGTAACTTATTCATTGACCACAGCTTTTTCCCAATGTGTCAACCGATCACCTCCAACATTGAATGCTACCTAAAGACGTTGATCGAGTGACGATATCTATCAAATGACTAACCAGACCAATGTTCTTTTTTTTTTCTTCCTTTTCTTCCTTCTTCATTTTTCTCCACTGATATGTATACTATCAACTACTCCTTCTTCTATACCCTTCTTTCTTTCTTTTTTTCTTTCCCATCCCACCTCATCTTAATTCTGTATTTCTTTTTTTTTTCTTTCTCGTTTTTAAAAAAGTAGAACAGTTTTCAACACCCAAGCTAACAAGCTGTCTCTTCTCTCATCTTTCCGTCTCTCTTCTCCATTCCGGCATTTTCATATGTTCCTAGAAATTCTCAAACCATCCAAATTATTTTGTCTCTCCTAAATCTTCTCAGATGTTCCAAATGAGTTGGTCAATTACAGTTTGACTTGTTTGTATTTATTGGTTTCGTTCAAGTTGCATGACTGACGACTTGTTTGAAACTCGTGACCAGGGCCGACTAAAGGTACCAGCAACACGGACTGTCATCTAAGACAGCAGGAGTTTCCAAATACAAATGGGAAATGTTTTTTTCTTTCTGTCAAGACAGTGAGTTCGGATTGTTGGAACGATATCACTTGCATCGTTCCGGATCTTTGGGTAAGTTATTTGGTGGCTCTCGCTGATCTTGAAACAGCTGCAACTATGAATGACGAAGAATGAATGAGGCCGAAGGCTAATCAGCGAAATAAGTAGGGTTATAAAAGACATCGAGAGGCGCAGAGTGGCCGATTCGGAAAAAGGAATTAGCGAACGAAGTTCAAACTCCGTCTAAGACTATCTGCGTTCACTTTGCCCTAATGCCCTTGGGAAAGGCATGAGTTCATCATCCCCCCCCAATAAATAGTGGGGCAAACTGAGCTTTATATCTATGGCTTGCAACCCGTCTAAGAGAAGGACAACTGATTCTAAAACCGCCTGAAGAAGAATGGTTCCGTCGGGCAATCTGGCCCTCGACACACACATGATGAAATCACCAGTGGTCCTTCAACAACCCTGTGCTGGGTTACGTACTGAGTATCGGAATTGGTAAAACTAAAAGACATCATCAACAAAATGGTTGATTCATATCTTGCGGAATTCTTGTGGAGTCAAAATCTAGTAAGTCACTATTTAGATATTTAGTGGAACAAATATTGGCAATGTACCTTCACTTTATATATCTGTACTCTACCTACCTATCTTCCTCACTTGACGTTCTCTAACTCTCATCATATCTATACCTCTTCATTTTCCTTAACATCTTTATCTATCTCGACCAGTTCATTATGTATCTGTTCATATCTATCAATCTATCTTTTCGTATCTGTCTATCTGTTCATATTTATCAATCCATCTTTCACATTTTGTTGATATATTTTATTATTTATCCATCAATCTATCTCAGTCTGTTCCTCTATACATCTATTTATCTATCTATCTGTTCATATCTATCAATCTATCTATTTATCTATCTATCCATTTTTGCTGATTTTCTCTTCTTTTATTTCCTCCTCCCGGTTTGTTGTGTTTTTTTTTATCTTGGTAATTAAACGCCGTTTATTATCGGCTGTCGGTAAAGCGGTTTCATGTCGAACGATAAAAATGCGTCGGAAAATCAATTGTCCTATCTGATTGCTATCGTCCCGACTCATCCATAAACACCTAAGATGGCCGACCAATGATTCTTTTTTTCTTTTTCTTTTTCTTTTTCTTTTTTCTGTTGAGGAGATAAAATGAGGAAAGGAAAGAATAGAGAAATGCCTGCGTTGTTCAATTGGTTGGAAGCAAAACAAACGTACACGCATGCGCGAATGTTCGCCTAAAGAAACCTACGCAAACATTTATAGGTACACATTAGTTTTTACGACTTTTCCATGGGCTAAAGCGTGACAGTTCGATTCTAAATGGGTGCCCTAAAAAATTAGCCCACAGACAAACGAGTCGTAAAGTAGATCAATACAAACACGCAAGATCTAGATATGTACCAGGCAGCCTAGTGACCTGTTTGATCACTTTTGGAGAGAAAAGCAGTGCAATCTGATATGACCAGAATTGACTTTAAAGACTTATTAAATTCAAAACCCTATTGTACCTCGGCTTTTGATCATTTACAGATAAATAAATCAGGGAGACTTTGTACGACTCTAAAGTTATCTCCCTTGAAAATCGGTTTATTATCGCTGACTTCTTTCTGTTATTACAATGAAGTTACAAACCATCCAAAATAATTTAAGTCGGTGGCTTTTAGAGGTACCTCATTTCAATAAACAGAGTGTGTGAGAATTAAATCCCCACTCGAAATTATTTCTTACTTTTGTAAATACTGCAATATTCACGTGACTTCTTCTCGTGGAGGTGGGTGAAGGGGGGAATGTACTGCAGCATACCACAAACACTGGATTAACCAGAGGAGTGCATTAGACCTGTTATGGCCAGTACACCGACGGTCTTGTTGTAAAGGTCTGTCGAGGCCATACCAAATGTTTACAAATCTTGGTGCCTACGATAAATTTCAACAAAACAGGCAAATTCTACCATCGTATGATACAAAGTAAAGCTAGTCCAACAACATTCGACTAATGAATAATGAAGCTATCAACAATGTCGAATAAGAGGTTTCTTCTCAGCTACCCTGTATCTATCTGTAATGCACCGTTCCGGTCAGGTTGAGGTCACAAATAGACCAACGGAAAAACAGTATGAGAGTTTGACTATTATAGAGATTGAGTGGGGCCAATCTTGAAAGAACAACTTTTTGAATGACCAACAAAACATGGAACAAACGCACGAGCTATGGCTTGCGAGAGACTAGATATTTCTCAACAGCCCATATTCAGACCGGGGGTTCAATTGGACATTCACTAAATTTAGTTCAGTTAACCACACGCCATCATAGTGTAAAACCCAGTGAAGGTTGAAATCACTAGTAATCTCGATGATTTGTGGTACTAAGCAGGCGTCACGTAAATAGTATTTCTATATCTTACAAAACAAACATTCATTCCTCGCACGAACAAAACAGAACAGGAGGCTAGTCCAAAAGGATCATTATATAATACCAATAGCAATTAGTCTCAAAGAAATGCTGGTATAAAACAATGGAAATAAGGATACTAGTCCGAAAGAATCATGGTATAATACCAGCAATGCCTCTCCCGATATCAATATTGCAATATAAATTAAGAATATAACAAGATGAAAATGCAAGTCCGAAAGAAATATTGTTTACTAATAACATCTTGTCTCACAGTAACGTTAGGATGAAAAGAATGGAGATAAGGAAGCTAGTCAGAAATAATACCAACAGCTCCTCGTCTCAAAGAGCCTTTCAGATTGAAACAATCAGTATGAGAATGTAAGTCCAAAATATACATTGAATTATAACAACAGCACCTCTTCTTAAAGAAGCACTGATATAAAAACAATAAGTCTAAAACAATTCAAGTCTAAAACAGCCATTGTATAATAACAAGGGCACTTTGTTTCAAAGAAGCGTTGAAATAGAAAAAATCAAGATAAAGATGAATATCCAACGTAATCATTGTATAATACCAACAGCACCTCGTCTCAAAGAATCCTTGAGATAAAAACAATCAAAATGAGGATGCAAGTCCAAAATGATCATTGTATAATAACCGAAGCACCTCGTCCCAAAGGAACTATGATAAAAACAATCAAGATGAGGGTGCAAGTCCAACATAATCATTGTATGATAGCAACAGCACCTCGTCTCAAAGGAGCACAGAGATAGAAACAATCAAGATAAGGAATCTAGCACAAAAAAAAACATTGCTCAATAATAGCAACAACCCATCGTCTAAAACAATTCAGATGACAATTTACATATAAATGTACATCTACCCAGTGGTTTTTGGAACTTTTTTTACGTTTTTTTTTATTCTACGAAAAAAGACGGCAAAAATAGTATTTCTTACCACCCCAATCTGCAACGACTTCAGCTTTATACACCATCAACACATTTCTTTTAAGTCTGAGAACGCACAAAAACTTTTCTCACATTGATAGTATTTGTTTCTTTGCTTCCCGCTATTTCGGTTGGCCAAAATTTATTTTTATTGGAACATTCTACCCACAGATAGTGGAAGGGTGTCTATATTTCAACTTCAGGGATAAGTCATTGATCTTTTTCCAAGAATTTATATAAACATGTAACTGGTATTGTAGACAACAAATATTGATGGCAGATAAAACTTTGTTTTGAACGTAAATTTATGTCTGATTTGTCCGGTGCAGTCGATTTAGTGAAAGTTTGATCAATAGATAACCCAGAAAAGATTTATTTTTCTAAATTGGGCCGACGCAAAAACAAACCATAAACTGCCAACCTCAACAACTGACCTTTCACCCAAGGCCGATTAAATCTATTGGATTGGTATGATGAGCGAAAGCAGATGATGTTCTCAATCAACAAGTGGCTGACTTATTGGGATGTATTCCTCAGTGTTGCCAGTCGGTATTTTTCAAGGTTAAAATTCGATAAATTTGGTACTAAACAAATCTGTTTGGTTCTGAAAATTAAGATTTGGTACTGAGCCAAATATCACTCACACATCTACATATATATTATTTGGTTTCGTTTCAACCATGTATATAAGGATATTTTATGTGATAATTTAAAGGAAAAAAAACAAATTGATGGAAGCTTGATGGTAAACGATGTGGGAAAATTGACTTTGAGGTTAGTTGGAATTTTTCACATTTTTTAGTTGAATATGTTGGTAGAGAATTAACTGGAAGACGTAATTCTGATTAATTGGTATTCTTAAAGATGATATCATATGTTGGTTTGTATGCAGTCTCAGATTAAAACCAACACAACGGATTAAATATTCACATGGGTAAACACTCAATAGAAGTGACACAAGTCATGTCTGTTGTTATACTTATTGATCCGTCATCGCTAAATACGTTTCAGGGTAACTTATATAGGTCAGTCTTGTTCCATGTGTAGTATGAAATAACATGCATATACAATACATTATGATAATACCTTGTATGAAATAACGATCCACGTGTATGACATAAAATATATATTGATATCATAGCTGAAAGGGAGGTGTTGTTTGATCAACATTGCTGGGGTGCTATGTTAATATAACTGTTTTCTTTTTAAAATTCCCGAAATGGTTACATGGTTAACAACTGATAATTCCAACAAGAGAATCTTTACACATCGTACCATGATGATAAAGTACATGTAAAACGGGGAAAAAAACACCGTGGAAAATTGCACTGACAGATATTGGGAAATGAGTGACTAAAATGACACAAAAAATTTAAGAAGTCTTTTTAATGTGCACTGTTTAAAGCTGTAAAGCTTTCTAGACTATATATATATATATATATATATATATATATATATATATATATATATATATATATATATATATATATATATAATTTGCAATAACATCTGGTACTAGACAATCTCAGACATGTAAGCAGCATACAATTTTCTCTGCACAGCTGCAAGTTTCTCTGAAAAAGATGGCAGGCAACTCTTGGAATGTGTCGAAACACGCCCACGTGATAACGAAAATTTTCACCTTCCAATTTTCATTTCCTTCAACATGTGAATTCGCTATTTTACAATGATTATCCATCTCATCCTTTGAAAATGGCAGATCAATGTGACTTTCTTTGGCGATTTATAGACGAATATCAATGGAACAATTGAATATGAATACAATAAGGAACATTGTGATGGCTTGTGTTTACCCAGCTTATCTCAGCTTAGAAGAAGGGCTGCAAGCATAGAGCACCCAGTGAGGATCGAACACATTACCCAGGAGTTATGATGTCCACTACCTGCTAGCTAACCATTACACTTCGGTGAGGCCCAAAATGACAAGAAATTGTGGATATTAGTACAAAGGAATACTGACTTAGTTTAATCTCTTGTAGCAACAACGGTTAATCAAACAATAGAAACCGTCATGTGACTAGTGTCTTTTAGCAGCATAACATTTGTTAGGGTGATCAATTTAAAAAATTGGAAAAAAGGGTCATCAGCGGATAAGTTACAAATCTTATCTTTTATTGGACGGCAATCATTTTTTTTTTTAAGTCTGAATTTTCAAAAAAACAACGTGTATACTACTGGACACTGACTACGGAATTAATTTAGCATAAACTTACATTTCAAATTGAACAATATACAAAAATCTATACGGGGAAGCGGATTTTGAGAAAAAAAACAAACGTTTTTCTCGACATAATAAGGAGAAAAATGAAAATTTTCAGCCCTCTAGCTCGATTGGTGTGGCCTGTTCGTGTGACAAATACATACTTAGATATCTAACTAGACTAAGTTAAACACTGGAGAAACTTATATCGCCAATTTTGTTTGATGATTTCTAATAGAGTAGCTAATGTGCTACTCATACAGGTCAGTGTTTATGAATTCAGCACACAATTTATATTTGTGATTACAAACCTAAGTTGACTGCCTTCACCAAATATCAGTTGTTAAAAATCACTTGCAATTGTATGCACAGAGTTGACATACTGTTACGCGTGTGTTAAGTTCCCAGCGCTCTCTTTGGAAAATAGAGACTGAGTACATAGTTGAAAACCTGTTTTTCGCTGGAAACTTTTGCACACAGCTATTAGTTGTGTACACTATTGAGAGTAAGTACAGCCCCCAATGAGTGTTCAAGAATAGGAGCTTTGTGTCGAGCCTTGCTTTGTCCAACAAATATCTATCATTCTAAAAGTATTTATGCAGTCAATTGTTGATTTTGACCTTTAATATCAAGTTAACTTTGTGCAGTTGTATCTCGTAATCAATAATATATCCATACGTTTTCATTGACCCCTTGTGTTGCCTGCCTTCGTAGCTCAGAGGTTTAGAGTACTTGTATCGTAAACCAGGGCTTGTGAGTTTGAATCTCATCGTAGGCATTTATAGCTCATTCGAATTTTTTTTAGTTTGTTCCATTGGAAGACGATGAAGTCAGTTCTCTATTTCCAATCATCTCACAGCAATATTGGTATTTACAAGCTTAGCTGGCTCAAGGCTAAAAGTAGAAGATTGCGTTAAAGATTGTGTTGCGCCTATTTTCCAACTGCCTTGAAAATCAGCGTTCAGAATTCTGATTTCTACGTAAGCTTAGACACCATGCACTTCTACTCGTGGGAAACATGACAACCGCTCGACTCCAGTGTAGTACGCATTTAGATTTTTCTTCATATTGTTGAAAAAGAAACGAATCGGTGTGTGGTGTCGGCAAAATTTCCGAACAAACCAACAAAAGATTTATAAATAAAAGTGACATTTTTGGTATGAGTGTATATGATTAGAAAAGCTAAGCGTAATTTTTTGTTTAGATTTCTGAAATTAAGAATTATGCTTCTGAGGACATAGCTCGTCCCAAAGGTTTATGTTTGGAAGAGACCATACTTCATGGCGTGTGGAACAGTCTGGCATAATTTTCATTTGGGATAAGTTTGCATTCGTCGTACTACGACATCGAAGAACTTCGGCTGCTTCTCTTCGGTGAAGCCAATTTAGATATCTTATATCCGAATTTGAATGATTTCTTTTTTTTTTCTTTATTATAAAAGATTTCTCAAGAACCGCTACCCATCTCAATTCGTTTGACACTGCATTGCCTTGTGTACATTCTAATATCTCTGGTGAATTTCAACTTCATACAATGGCCAATTGTTGAGTAATCGCAGTGCATACCTTCTCTTACACAGAGGGATTTATTCAATTATTCTTAGATTAAACACTGATTAATCTCTCTCTCTCTCTCTCTCTCTCTCTCTCTCTCTCTCTCTCTCTCTCTCTCTCTCTCTCTCTCTCTCTCTCTCTCTCTCTCTTAATTGTTATGATCGTAACGTATACTCTGGCTAAGTGGAAGGGACATGCAGGTGACACATCAAGGACGGGTCAACCAGGGAGTATTAAATGATATAAGACATGCCCTAGCATGGACAGTTCAAATTAGAACGATTTATCCCCGTGGATTGAATAAATGGTTCGGTTTGAAATTCCTGGAAGGTTACCGAACACGGCAGACGCGTGAAAAGGGCGCGAGGGTACAACATCCGAAACGTTGTGACTCTAATAACGAAGATAAGGACACTAGTCTGAATGTATCAAGATATAATAAGTTTGACACAGTAGTGTTGAACGGAGTAAGGAAGGAATGCATAGCAAACGCAAAGGTTCGCAGGTTCGATTCCTGCAGTAGCCCCATTTCTCTAATTGTTTACTCCATATACGTTGTCTATGTCTAAGTGGTACATTAACCATCTAACCATAGGAGATCATTTCAAGTTAATGTTTCTGAATAATATAACGCAATTTATAATCATTCTGTCGAATCATCGATATTTATTTCTCAATACATAACTGTCGCGTTGAAATAAATAAATGGACAAAAAAAACGAGATGAGAATTCGGGTTGAAAGCAGTTATTTGCGCCTTTGCATAGACCCCCCCCCAAAAAAAAACCATCCTTATTGGGGTCTGAAATATATATATATATATATATATATATATATATATATATATATATATATATATATATGCATGTATGTATAGGTATATATAAGCTGGCCTCGCCTTAATCCACTAGTTAAGCGGGAGGTAAAAACTGCATATATGTACTCTGCGCTCAGCTTGGTACGATGCATGGTCAAATGGGTCAAGGATGATTATGCTACGTTAGTGTGTTTAGGGCCACATCCTCATGAAAGGAACGGTGATATTAGACTTTAATAATTTAGGGCACCGACAGCGTGTAAACGTGTGCACTCAATCGTTTATATATATATATATATATATATATATATATATATATATATATATGTATATATATATGTATATATATATGTATATATATATGTATATATATATATATATATATATATATATATATATATATATATATATGTATGTGTGTGTGTGTGTGTGTGTGTGTGTGTGTGTGTGTATGTATGTGTGCAGCCCTGTGATTATTGGTAAAAACACAGGTTCGATCGATTCTTGCCTTTACTTAATAAAACAAATGTGTATTTGTATTGATTCATACGTGCAGTCTCGGTTGGCAATCGGTTAAACAAAATGGTTTCCTTGCTTTTCTTTATTGCTCTGTTTGTGTATTCGTCTCTATAATTGTTTTCCCCGTTGTTATTTATTTCCTATTCCTTCATTTCTTTTCTTTTTTTTCTATGATTTCCATTTTCTACTCTCAGCCGACTGAGATCAGTAGAGTTCAGCAAAGTTCTCTGCC
Organism: Thysanoteuthis rhombus; assembly: GCA_963457665.1. Lineage (NCBI taxonomy): Eukaryota > Metazoa > Mollusca > Cephalopoda > Oegopsida > Thysanoteuthidae > Thysanoteuthis > Thysanoteuthis major. Next base: position 41,861,792 of record OY735217.1, on the reverse strand, counting down.
ATAACTACCGAACATAATAATACAACATAACACAACTATTACGTCAAAGATCTTTTTTTTTAATACTTTTTAAAGATATTCTCCTCAAAGTCAATTTATATTATGTTCCATCGAAATTGCTTCCTATTCTTCAATGTTTTTTTTTCTTTCATTCATCAGACGATAGCAAAGTTAGTCTTTTGCAGAAGAATTTGGGTGAACTCTTCAAACATTTGATTAAATTTATTGGAATTTCTCATTTAAATGTATCTTAGGATTAATATCATCCATTCAATAAAATATGTCGTCAATATGCTGTAACCCAGGCGATTCTGGGTGACCTTTCAAAATATGGTTTCAAGTTTAGAAAAAAAAAGAGAAATAGCGACTGATCGATGGAGAAGTAGAAGTATACGGCTCTCGGACGTTTCGTCAAATAATGTTTTGCCAACACACAATCAGCTGACAACCGTTTCGTCATGCGGACGTTTCATTGAAAACCTTTTTGGGAGAATGATGTTTCGCAGACATGACTTTTTATGGACTGGCGTTTTGTCGAAAACTTTTTTTGTCTGAAGGATATTCATATTTTGTTTTGTTTTTTTTTACTTATGAATCAGCATCTTTATCGTGTGAAAATATGAATATTTCATGCTGCGAAAATTTAAATAAACTTCATATAAGTTGATTTATAGTAAATTCCAAGTTTTTTTTAATTTTGTTTTGGTCTTCTTTCGCCGACACAGACGTTGTTGTCTTTTATTGATTGACCATTTAAAGATTAAAATAATGAAATTTCTCATGAATAATTTTATTTTACATCTTAAACAACATTGGAAGAACAGGGCGATGAAATAAATATTATAAAATGAAATTTTGCGAATGTTTAGAAATAATCCAGTAGACATCGACACCCTATCTTGAAAACGTAATGAATTAACATTTTAAAACTTACGTCATTAATTTTCCTTGGTTTTGAAAGAAAAAAAAAACAATTTTTGTCTGAAGAAACGGAAAACAAATTTACATTAATCATTAAGCAGAATGGGCTGTTTCGAGGGGTTTTTCTTTATCGGCAAGACATCAATACGTCGTAATTGACGATTGGTTGTTATTTGATGAGTCTTGTATACATTTACTTGAAATAAGTCTTTTGACAGCAGATAATTTCGTTTAGTTTCGGTTCAGTTTGGGTGGGATTAAACAAATAATAAATCAAACGAATTTTTGTATATAAGTTTTTTTTTTTCATAAGATGTTGATTTTCTGCAGAATTTTTTTAATCATTTCCACAAGTTACGTAAGCGCAAATTAATTAAACTTATTCATAAGCGGGTGAGTGCAATGTTTCAATTTTGAAAGGTAGATGTTTTATATCTAAATTCTAAGTATTTTTTTTTATTTACGGATTAAAGATAACTAATACATTCTTTCAAAAACGAGTAGACCGTGAGTGAACTTGGAGAAGCCCAAATGATGTATCCACAAACGAAATTGACTTAACAATAGTTAATGAGATCAGTAACATTTAATACGTTACCGTTATAAACAAAGTAGATATAGGGATCATGCGAAACTAAATTTGAATTTAAAGCTGAAAGAAATAAAATGATTAATAAGAAGAAAAAATAGAGAACATTTCCAATTTTTGAGTAGCCATAATAAAGGAAGCAGCAGAGATGGTAAGCAATATAGATGTAAATAGTTACACATGGAAATAGTCAAAAGTGATATTAAATAAAAGGAGATATGTGAAGTTAAAAACTTGGGAGGGCGAAACAAAAAAAAGTAGAACTTGACTAATTAATAAACAGAAGAACAAGAGGAGAATGAAGGAAGAAAATCAGGAAGAGGATAGAAGAGGCTATAAGAAAAAGTTTTAAAAAAGAATTTTAAACATGCCCAAGTAGCATATAGCACAAGGAACCAGATATCAAGAATGAGTGGTGAGTATTTGTACGTTTCAAAAATTGAAGAATCATGTACTGGTGTCGATAGGTGAGGGTTATATCCTAGACATAACAGGAGACGAAGTAATGTTTGCACAATAAAATATGAAACACGGAAAAACTCCTGGCGAGGAAGGGTTAAGGAAGGAAATTATTGAAGATGCAGGGGAAGCTGTTCAAAAGAGGATGACACAGTTATTGATTCATTGCATACGAGAAAGAAAAGTACCTTAAAACTACTGTCAAAGAATAGCGATCTTACTCCACGAGAAAAGACATAATCGCGACCTCGGCAACTACCGTCCTACCTAAGAATTGCAGAATAGGTTAATTGATCTAAATAGGGAAAGGGAAAATTTGGACTTGAAGATTGTCAGAACAAGAACAAAAGTAATGTTCAACGATAAAATCCCTCAAAATACCATAAAATAGAGGATGAGGATGTAGAAAGGGTTGACGAATACATTTACCAAGGACAAGTAATAAAGTTAGGGAAAGACCATGAATAAACGAAAATAAAACGATCATGTGGGAATCATTTGGTATGAATAGGGACATATTGGAAAGCACCTTGCCAATGTGCTGAAGGTGTAAAGTATACAATCAATACAAAATATCACCCTATGACTTGCGGGTGCAAAACATGAAAATAAACGAAACCAACTGAGAATCGTACAAACAAGAATGGAAAGAGCGATGCTGGGGATAACTCTAAAAGATAGCAAAAGATCAATGTGGATCAGGGGAAAGACTAAAATGAAGAATACTATACAAATAATCAAGCAACAAAAATGGAGATGGGTGGGACACTTGGCAAGAGTGAATTACAGCAAATGGAGCAAAAAGCTTACTGATTGGTGCCCATGAGAGAGTAAACGCAGTAGGAAAAGACCAGATACAAGACGGATAATTAAAGATAGATGGGGTTGTTGGTAAGACACGGTAGGGGTTAGCGCACTCGCTGTGGAAGGAAATGGGAAAGGTCTTCATCCAGCAGTGGACTTATAATGGCTGCTGTTGCTGCTGCTGCTGCTGCTGCTGATGATGATGATGATGATTTAAGTTGTGTGCCAAATTTTCCAGTGACAGGTTTGTCAATTGTTCTATCAGTTTCAAGTCTTTGATTAAGATCATCGCGGACTTTTGCACACACTTAGTATAGATGGTAAAAAAATTGGTTCATACAGACAAGATACTTTACATTTTCTCTTTGAATTTTTGTTTAGAGCAAGATAGACAGATCGTCAAAAATGGTGAAGAAAACAAGAAAATATAATTATATTTTTAGCACGCTGAGATTCTAACTTAATGAAACTACCCATCGGGTAAAAAAAAACTCTTGAATAGATTTTTTTTTTAAATTCAAGTTGTTCTTTAAAAAATAAAAAAAAAACAAATCAAGACTAGCAGCCCAAAAAATGATGGACGTATATAAATGGCTTTCGATTCTTTAGTTTTTGCAAAGATGCGCTTGGGAATAAAATGTCTGCAGAGGGGATTAAATTGACTTACTGGAAATAAAGTTCTGGTGCCTAGAGGCTGGGTCAGGTTCTGAAGGCTTGACCTACCCTCTTAAGTTTTCTCGGTGTGTTCGAAGGAAATGTTGTTGAACAAGCCTGAAAGTCAGACCCTAGACGAGCAAAATCTCTACCTTGCACCAAAAAAGTGCTAGATCTAGCTCTAAAGAGCTAAGTCAGCAAATTCTTTTTTCAGTATGTCAGCTCGTCATTCATTCATTCAGTCAGTCAGTTACGACAATCGGTACTACAGGTGATTGCACATCTAAAAAAATAAAAAATGATAATATAGGATGCTAAAAAAAAAGGATGCAATCGTCCTTTCGACTGCTTGTTTTCAAACTATTTTAAATCTAATATCTATTTTTACAGACAAAATATTTTCAAAAAAAAGATTACAAAAAATGCTAATCAAACATACATTTCAACTTCAGTTGCTGAAACTGATTTCCTTTTAGCTGGATGCAGGCTCGTACCTGTTTGATAACATAAACATTTCATTACATTAGGAAATGTCATAGCTGAAACAACACATAGGAACCGAATGAACGAATGGGGCTAGGGAACAATACAAATATTTAAACTGCTAAATACTACTGTCTTTGAGTACAGTATTGCCACGTGATTGATATTGTAGTTTAAGATTTAATAAATTCCACTCTCTTATCCTGTGGGTTGCATCCGTTATGAAACACCCTGTATATGAAATACAAGTTTTCAGATAATACTTTTTTCGAGGGAAAGATTGACATTATTGTATTGGCACAAGGTCATATTTATTAAGCTCTCACAATCGAACATGCTCCCAATTTTTATTATCATATTTTATTCTCTAATGAATTGATACCAAATTACAACTATGGAATAGTTATATTCATTACTGAATGCATATTAAGATAAATGAGAATCTAGATTCAAATTAAACCTGCGTTCCTCTGTAAGACGCATAAAATAAATATAAATACAATGTAAAGTAATTTTGCTTTAACCTACATCCTTACTAACTGAATAATAACAAAAGAAAGATTCTTACTTCAAAATAAATGGAATGGCTACATTCATTGAGATATTGATGAATATGACGGAGAATGACTAAGAAAGAAACCTGTCCAGTTTTCTTAATAATCCCGAAACAGGGCTATGGAAAGAAAACTGGCGAACTCCATGATAAGGAAGAAAATTATAGATAAGTACAAATAAAATTAAGTTACATGCATCAAGAATTTGAAATGGCATGATAAACAGCACGAAGACAACACGTTGAAATAACACAAATCAGATTAAAGATGGTTTGCATGCCACACGGTTGTTGAGATTTATAGAGAAATTGACTAAAGAAGTTACCCCTTTTCAAGCATTACAACATAGAAAGTTTACATGACTCTTTCTACATATATATCGAGAGAGAGAGAGACAGAGAGAAACAGAGAGATAAGTTATTTCACCCTCGTTCATTTATGTATGTAATAAGATATCTACGTATATAGACACTCGAACGTACAATTTGTCTAGAGAATCCAATCCTAGAAGTATTGATCCAAGTAATATTCTCAAAGAATAATCATTATCTTTCCTGTTTCCATCTCACTGCTGGGGGCTTCCCTCTTCTAGAACGCTTATAACTTTATTCCATTATTTTCTTTTTGATGATTTCCACTCAATGTCAACCGATGAGACACTGAACTTTTTTATACGCAACAATGATGATCGAACTCTTTCTTCTCTTCTTCTCTCTTTCCCGTCATACTCTCAACACCAACAGGTGGCGAGAGTCACAAAGACAAGAGTGAAACCCGAGTTGCCAAATTGGCTGTTTTCCGACTACATTTGTTGTCAACCGCCAACCAAAATTGTCACCAAAACTACCAATATAAGTTTCCTCGGTTTTCAATTAGGTCCAGCTAATTGGCTCTCTCTCTGGCTATGTATGCATCATGAGTACAGACCACACCAATGGATCATTTACGTCTTACTATGTCGAAGAAAAATTTTTTAGAGTATTTTTAAAATGCATCACTAGATAGGTTATTCATGGGAATTTAGTTTGCAACGTAAGTTTATGCTAGTTTTGAAAATTCAAACTTTGTAGTGAGTACTGCCCAACAAAAGGCGAGAGAAGTAAGTTATTCATTGATCACAATTTCTAGCAATGTTATAATTAATCACCCAAAACATGGCATACTACCAAAAGACATTGGTCACGTGACAGTTTATATTGACTAATCAGGCATGTTTTCTTTTTGTTCAGTTGTTTTGTTAATAATGTTGGAGTGTTGAAAATGCCAGTTAGTTGAAAATGTCTGTTTGTTAAAAATATCTATTTGTTAGTTATGTCTGTTTGGTGAAAATGTTAGAGATGCCTGTTCGTTATAAATGCCTGTTTGTTAAAAATACCTGCTAAAATGTCTGTTAGCAATGTATATTTGTTAAAAATGCCTGTTTGTTAGTAATGTCTGTTTGTTAAAAATGTCTGCTGAAAATGCTCTAGGTAAGAGATTAAAAGTGAAAAAAGGAAAAGACAAAAGCTAGTCGTAGGGGGTCGCTATGGGTCAGATAAGAATGGAAAACATTTTTAAGAATTCAAGATCCTTCAGCTCGTAATACCACTATCACTACCTATCAACAACCTATGTCCGACCACCGAGCTGATACATTATCTAGCTAAGTTTAAACTTGAAAATCTATTGCAAATTATTAACCAGATTTTCCTCCTTTTGAAATACGTGTCAAACTTACGCTCTTTTAATGCTTTCCAGTTCATGATTAATTCTGGAGTGTTAGTGTCAAGTTATTTTATTTGATGATTAGGCATTTCAATGTGTATGTAAGAAATATTATCAGCAATCAAGTTAGCTGGAAATGGAGAAGTGGAGAAGCGGGTTTAGCAATTTTAAAAGACGGTTTTAGCGATAAATAACAAATCCTACTTGGCAACTTAACGAAACTCAACCATCAATGCATACCGTGAAAACAAATGGCCTCTGGTTGATTGCGGATCAAACAATGCAAAAGATGATTGCGTTTTGGAGAAAGAAAAATAGGCCTTCGGGAAGGTCAATATTTATTGTAAGGAAGATGAAGCAGTTCTTTGAGTCATAAGAAATTCCAATGATTTCAACATAACTAGACCTGGCAAAGTTCCTTGAATCAGGTCACTGGCCAGCATTTCATTCATCTCTTGTGGCTCGCAGCCAGGCCAGTCAGGGTCTTCAGGGAATGGGTAAGGGATGGGAGGGGGGCTTTTGCTTGCATTGTTGGGCGTAGTGTTGGGAACAGTCGTCATCATCATCTGTCTTTTAACGTCAGAACATAGTCCTTCCTCAAGATTCACCAGACCTCTTTCTCATGAACCTTACTTTCTGAACTTGTCCGGTTCATCATGCAGTCAATTTTTCGCCGGCCACAATTTTGCATATGATCTCTTTGGGTCCTCGTTGTGAGTCATGATGTCCAGTGGTTTTCTGACATTCTTGCAACGTGATCAGCCCGTTCTGGCAGCTGTTTGTTCTCTATTATACTATGCTGTCATTTGATCGCTCTGCGTGATGTTCTGCACGATTCTCTCCTGTTGCATCTTTTGTTACGGTACGATGTTTCAGCTCCATAGGTAACTACCGGAAGTGTGCCTCAACTATCTTCCAAATATGTCGCAAACATGTATTTCGAGCCTTGAATGTGTCTAGTATGGGTATTATGTCTGTCCCACTTCCGCCACAAAGTTGCCAATCGTGTAGTTTTATCACTGGGCTTAGTTACATCTAAATCATTTTTAGCGACAGATGAAAGGAAAAGGTGGTGATATATATATATATATATATATATATATATATATATATATATATATATATATATATATATATATATATATATATATCAGCCTGCTGATATAAAAGTTTCGTTAATTGAGTATTGAAATGTTTTTGTCTAATTCATATCATTTTTATTGTTGGTGAGCCACGTGAATTAAATACATATTCCTTAGTATGTTGTCATGCAATTAAGTTTGAGAACCCCTGGAATAGGCTGACAGAAAACGTCATTTTCATATATAAGACTATCAACTGATATTAGAAACCGTCAACTAAAACTGTCATTAAAACTGTCAACATTTCCAAGCTTTCTTCAGGTTTTAAGTTGGTCTGACTGGCTATGTATTTATGTATGTATCACGTGTAAGGGCTAGAGAGCTTGAAATCTAAACATTTACTCCTCATTATGTCTAGAAAAAGGCCGAGCCTAACTCGATTTTAGAGTCAATTTACAATCTAAGTTTATGTTCATTACTCAGTGTCTGGTAAGATTTGCTCTTTTTTTTTTTTCTTAAGTTCAGACTTTTTTCTTGATCAACTCTTCCTCTAATTTTTAATGGGTCTCCCTCAACACGACATGTTGCCATAAGACGTTGCTCACGTGACAGTTTCTATTGGATGACTTTCTAGACCTGTTTAATTTCTTCTTCGGTCCGTAATCCATTCCTCACAGCTTTGCTGTGTGCCGCTCTTCATCTTCTGGTTAAGATAATCCGGGTTTTATATTGAGTTGATGTCTGGTGTCACTAACTGACACAAGACATCAACAGACACTCAGTTGACTAAGCTAACATTTAAGGCTAGTTTATCTAGGTGTATGTCTATAGTTCTGTGTGCAAATGCACCAAGACATTGTCTGCACATGATGTGAACACAAATGTCACCAGTAGAATGATGTCTCGGTTTGTGTGTGTGTGTGTGTGTGTGTATGTGCGTGCGAGCGTGCACGTGCACGTGCGTGCGTATCTGTGTGTGTGTGTGTGTGTGTGTGTGTGTGTGTGTGTGTGTGTGTGTGCATGTTTGTGCGTGTGTCTCTGTGTCTGTGGGAGTGAGTGCTAGGAAGCACATTATGTTCATTTTTTAACCTTAAATGTCGCTACTTGACTCTATGCTACGTGGAACAAGGCGAAACGTCGGTGGATGTAAGCGTTTATTTTTTCATATAAATAAATGTACACTCTCATCACAGTTTTCTTCCTTCTCTCTTTAAGTTTCTAAATATACTTCCAAGATTTCACATTTGCTAACAGCATTATTCGCATTTCCTTCCTTTTTCCTTCAGCTTCTCTTTTTTTCTTTCTTTTTTTTTTTTTTTTGCTCAGCCCAATCACTGTTTCAGCAGAAAATACATCGATGTGCCCCCCGAGCGGATGTCAGATGACCCAATCAGTCTGCTAGGCGCGCCACCTACCGGTCCACAAAATTACTTGTGCCCCATGTGACCCGATCGATCCCCCAAAAAGGCCGAACCAGATTGTCTGTTGAGTCAGCAGAATTTTGTTTTCGCAAAATTTCAGTTCCTTCTTCGACTCCAACATCGTTCATCACCGATCAGTAATGTTCGTATATCAGATTGATCGATGTGTCTACCATAGAATGGACCCAAAAAGATGATGCATTATTTTTTGTATACATCATTATCAAGATAGATATGAGTAGATTGAGATAAAAATATACAGACAGACTTAGACTGGTATGCAGTCAGATAGATAGATATGTATAGACTGAGATAGATGGATAAATAGTTCATGTTAAAGCCGAAATAAAAACTAGGATTTAGGATACTGATTTGCAAAGTAAGGCCTCCACACTTGAAAGACTCGAAATACATAATATTTCCCCTCCATGCACCTGTACTGAGTAAATCTCAAGATAAATCCAAACATTAATTACCGTAGACCCTTTCTTGTGGTGTATAGGACTGCATTGTAGTTTCAATAGCCAGAATGTTTTCCGGAATGAAGTTGGTAGACCCACGCACAAGATGGACTGCCTTACAGGGCTAAAGGGTTCAAACTGCTTATTTATCATTAACTAGGAGGAGAAACGGATTCATATTTTCCCAATGGTATTAGTGCGAAATGAGTAATTCGAACTCCGTTAGCCTATTCCATGTCCATGTTGATAACTGCTACGCCACTCTGCGTCTCCGTACACGGTAACAAAATATCGACAAAGGTTTGATTTGTTGATTGCAATAATAATCGTTCACCTCCTCCTCGATAATGACAAGGTTGTCATATTAAGTGTCAATGACCCAGACCTACATAATTCCTGATCTTTCAGTTTATATCTTTCCTTCTTTCAGAGAAAGAGAAGGATCATCGTGATTGTCCCAAGGCAATCAATTGTGAACTGTTGATAGACTGGATCAAGTGGCTAAGTTGAAACAAGATTACTCCGATTTTGATCCGAACCGTTCAGCTATGTGTTATTTTTCGTTAACAGTATGTCCCTGGGCACATCAATATATCCATGCGTTCTTTTGATTAATACATACATACATACATACATACATACATACATATGCCCGCTTAGTACCCATCAAAAATGACGTGACTATTTACTCATTGATAAATAATTAAAAAAATGTATATCTTCGTATGAATATGTTTATAGCAAAGAAATTCATTTTTTCTGTCGATTTTGTACAACTGTTTTTTATCTTTATTCTTTTTTGATGATTTAAAAACAATGGGGCGACAGGATAAGGTGATATAGAATTTCTTTTTAATCTGAGAAAACCATCTGTTTTATTCGTGACTATCACAGATGCCTATATTTGTTTCTGTCCTATGAAGAAGACATCAACGGCAGCGTCAGTAGTAATAACGATATAAACGCAAATATACAGTTACATAGATGCTTGCTTTTAGAATTATTATATTTTAAGATTACCAGGCTAGTGAGGCTCGTTGATACATGAATATTCAGTAGAAGTAAATTCAACATATTAAACTGAGAGAAAACGTGAAAGACACTTTCTTACTCGCCTCCATTTCAACTCGACAACAATACTGTTTGTATTGAATTCTAAAGCTACAATCCCATCAAGTGGAACAGGTTGCTCTGCTTTGTTTCACCTGTCACCACCAGATGTCGCTATCCTCAGCAGTCTCATTCGATTTCTGTCAAAGGCTCATTTCTTTTTTTGCCTTCATTTAAATTTTGACTCACTGATGCACTGAGTGACTTATTCACTCCTGCCATTGAAGTTTGAAAAGTTATATGTATTCACTCGTCTCTGTCTGTCTGTCTGCACAATGTCTCCTGTCGTTCTCAAATAATGTTTTAAAATTCTGGATGGATAGGCAATGAAATATAGAAGAATTGATTAAATTTTCATCCTCGAATTTTTCTCCTTTGAGAAATATTTTCCCATTTTCTTTTCATTATTTATCTATCCATTTAGGTTTGTCTACCCAATATCTCTAAGGTTTCTCAATAAATTTCAATGAAATTCAACTTTCTGGGAGGGTGAGTCATGGGCTAAATAAAAATTGATTAAATTTTCGGGCGGATCCAAAGATTTTTTGCAGATACCCCAACAGCATCATAGCTATATATGAACTGCCTTTCATTCGTTCTTAGTGACAATGGTGGCAAAGCTGTGCGCTCTATTAGTGCTTTCTAGTTTACATATTTTCTTAACAAACTAAATGGCTAGCTGACTTAGTGACTTATGTCTTTTATGATCTATCCATTTCCTCAGTCGGTGTTTTTTAATATGATTAGAACATATGATTGACAATGGGTTTGTTAGTGATTAAACCTTTTTTCAAGATATGTAGCAACAAGACTCAGCGCAGAGATAAGTAGAAAAATGTCTTTCACTCGGAACCACTTAAAAACTGATGAAACCTATGTTGTCAGTTTTTGTTTACAGTTTTGGTTAACGGTTTCTGATAGATAGATAGATAGATAGATAGATAGATAGATAGATTCAAATGGTAAAAAGGAAGAATTACTTGGTAATTCATCCTGGGAGATTGAGCTGTCGATCAGACACGGAGTTAGGCTATTTATAAAAAGATGAAAAAATACTTATGACTTTTTTCATTGCTTCTGTATAGACGTTTAAATATATGCAATTGCGTGTACAGATATTATCAATACATGGACATCACTTCAGAGGAATGTTTGATCTCACTTTGACTCAAATACTGACTTTGCCATCTCATACAAGTGCTTTATCCTCACTGACTATGCATGGTCCATAGATGGATAGATAGATAGATAGATAGATCTGAATAGGCTGAGATAAGTTGGCAGATACTATTTGAGGTAGAAAAATGTGAACTGACTGAGACTGGCATGTAGATAGATAGTTATTTAGTGATTGAGTTATATCTCCCATCGCTGCCAGTAGTTTGTGTTCAAGTCCAAGAAAGGGGGGGAGATTTAGAATGCTAATTTGCAAAGTTTGTAGGTGTTCCCCGCTTGAAAGACTGGGCAACACAATTTTTCTCTTCCATGAAGCCATAACCCCTTTTTGCCACCACGCCTCTTTAAAAGTTGGACCTTACCTCCAGGTCCCACCCATGTTAGGTAGGAATAAATTGAGATATAAATAAAGGTAGATGTGCATTCGATATTTATCATTTTTAGCTTCATCTCGTAAAAGGCTGAAAATAAAATAAAATTTTTATCTTTATAAGATTCAATACGAAATGCCTGGACGTTTTCCTCTGAAAGGAATGATTGCTGTCGGGAGATTGGGGCTATTTGCGGCTATTGTTAAAACTCCCCCTGGTTGTATTGGAAATATACTCGCCAACAAAGAAAAATCGACAAATACTATCCTTACCGCTGAAACTGCTTTCCAGCAATTTACCTACTTCCACCCCTACACACACACACACACACACACATACGCACACATATATATATATATACATATATATATATACACATACACACACACACATATATATACATATATATATATACTCATATACACACACACACAAATATATATATATATATATATGTGTGTGTGTGTTTGTGTGTGTGTGTGTGAGTGTGTGTGTGTGTGTCTGTGTCTGTGTCTGTGTATGCGTGTGTAAGTGTGTCTGTGTCTGTGTCTGTTTGTGGGTGTGTGGATGTGAAGAGTGTAAACATATTATGAGATATATTTGGATATGAAGAAACTAAAGTAGATAGATAAGAATAGAAAAACATATAGACAGAATAAAGTGAACAAGGAGGTATACATTTTCTGATGTATACACGTACAGATAGGTGTAAATGTATGTGTGTATAATTAAATTTTGATCCGAGAAAGAGGGGTGTATAAAGAAGGAAATTAATGATTTAGTAAGAAAGAAAAGCGTAGAAAGAAAGGAAGAAATAAATACACGTAAAGAAAGAAAGAAATAAAGTAAGAGAGAAACGCCTCTCCAGAAATCGATATCGACCTACCCACGGATCCATACATAATTGATTGCTAGTGTCGTTGGCATCTTTTCAGATTGGATTTCCTGCTGACGGGGCGATAATGGTCCAAGTGATTTTATGCTCAAAGCTAAAAACGATTACACATAAAAAACATGAAACCATGAACAATTGACTTATCTCATAAAACGAAAAAGTCTGACCACATGTGCCTATAAAAAGAGATTACAGGTGTCCCTGCTATCCGAAAGTAGGGTGTATAGAATACTTCGGAAGTCAAAATGGTGTAAAGCGAAGAAGAAACTTTCACCAAAAAAAACTGATGGTTGTACGTAAGGATGAGTAGTCGAAGATTGGAGTGATTAAATGTGGAGAATGAGCGACTGAACTGTAGGAGCGACGAACGCTGAACGCTATTTTTGCTTCTTCTTCTTCTTTTCCAAGGAGCGAAAAAGTGGCGTAAAACGAACTTTCGACCAGCAGGGATACTTGAATATGTCCGTATATGTATAAGAGGCCTCTATTTACGAACATTCCATCCATGAGTATTCAAAAATACGAACAATAATGAATAAATATCATTATCCTCATCATCAGTAGCAGTCTTTCAATGTCCGTCGGTCGACATTGACCTTCTCCAAGATTTGCAAGATATATCTATCGCAGGCATCGCGGTGCCAATATTTCCTGAACCTGTCTAAGTCGCCACGCCAACTCATTTTCTGTCGGCCGATATTCCTCATCTGATATATTGGGATTCATGTTGTGAGACCTGATGTCCATTCGTTCTTGCAATATGGTCTGCCCATTGCCGTTTGAGTTTTCTGATAGATTCTATGATATCTCTGACTATTGTCATCATAACCATGATCCTCTTTAGGGCACATTGATTGGGTCTTGTGTAGAGAGCCAATTTTTTCGTTGGATCTTGTTTTGTGAAATACCCCAAATTAAATCAGTTTTAGATGGTGGGATCCTCGGATCAAAGAGAGCAGGAGTCACTTTGTTTTGCAGCGGTCATCCATTGGAGCGAACAGCTCCATTCACTGGGGAGACGTCATCACTCATGAGTGATTCCACTATGGGATTTCCATCAGGCAATGCTAATGATTTATCTATACTTGTCCATGACCTGTTCTTTCGCTGACCGTTATTATGAATATGAAATAACAGGCTCAGCTGATGGCTGCTACTGATACTTTAAGGGTGACAGATACGGTAGGAAGGGAAAGCAGAATATAAACGGAAAAAATAATCTTAGTTTACTAATTGGGTAGAAAAAGTAAATGGAGAAAAGTTAGATAGTTCAATGAGCGCAGGAAGCGGTAGAAGCTGATGGCTCTTACTGACTATATAAGTATGCTAGACACAGCTCTTTTAATATATATATATATATATATATATATATATATATATATATATATATATATATATATATATATATATATGATAAAAAGCCCAAACATCTAAGCAACAGCCTAACCTAACTTCTCAAAGCTGAAATTGGTACTTTAGGCAATGAAGATCGATTTAAGACCTGACAACCTTTCGAGAAATTATCGGGAGTCACATGATTGATGCTGTCATCAAAAAGGTCCAAGTTCTTCAAGATGTTGATATCTTCGGACATACAGGTCACAGTCAGATGTAAATATCTAGATAGAGTGAGGTAACACCTATCAAAAGATATATTGGTTCACAAAATACAGCAGAATTTCTATTTTTAGATTATAATGTAATCATTTTTCTATAGATTCAGTTATTTCAAAAAGTAAACAACATTTTGTTGTCAGTGTAAATATTTGTAAGTTTAAATATTTGTTGATATAGGGTTAGATATTTTCGAAGGTTTGTTTTTCTGGACGTGATAGTGAAATGACTATTATGTGGCTTACTAAAACAATTCATGTGATCCATTTCACTCCAGAGTCTCCAGACGAAAGAAAGTCAGAAACCTTCCAATCATTCTCAGATGCAATGTAACATTTGTTGCATAGTCAAATTCAAATGAATTTTCCTTCCTTGTTTCCTCACTCATCGTTATCAGCTTGGTATTCTTTGTTACTTGCTCTTGCTTCAGCTCCTATGTTCAGCATCACAGGGTTCCTTACACTTCTCCTTTTACACCTTCCTCGTCAATGTTTTTCTTCGCTGTCTATGTCTGCATAATCATAGTCCGTCTTGTCATCTATTTTTTTCTTCTTTGTATTCTTTGTGTTAATTGATGGTGGATATTGACTTTCAGTGAATCAAACTGGTGAGACAAGTTTTTGATTTTTGCAAAATTTCTATCCATACTTACCGAAGTCTATAACTTCAATGCAACGTAGCTAGATGTAAACTTAGTACGGGACCGCTTTATGGCCTGAACTACAGAATCGGGATCCGATCGGACGCGCATAGAGGATTTCATTTTCTTCATACAAACATATTCTGACTTGCAAATATGACTCATCCTGCTTTCCTGTGTAGAGAAACGTTCGAAGGAGCTCTTTTGCAGCTTCTACAATTTCTTCGTTCGAAAATTCAGCTTATCAAGATCCTTCAGCTGGTCACATTAACTGATTTACACACATTCAAATAAGCATATATGTATGTGTGCGTGTATTTTTTATGAGCAAAAGAAAGAAACGTGTATAAAAGAAGAAAGAAACAAAGACCTAGTTAGAAAGAAAGAAAGAAAGAAAGAGAGGCATATAAACAATAATGCTTTTGTGCATTCACTTCCCCAGCCTGATAAGGGTATGAAGTTATGTCTCAGCCAGTCTTTGCATGGATAGTAAGAAGAGCGAGGCATATTTTTGGTCAAAGAAAAGGACAGCATTGATGTTGGAATATTTATCATTGTCGTATTTCAAATATCATCTCTGCTGTAAGCAGCATTTTTCATATGCCTATATTAATAGAATGAGAACATTTGAATCTTTTGAGACCACCACTATCTACCAACGAGGCATGTGGAACAAGATGCTTCTTTGTGGTTGCGCTTACCAAGCATGAAACTGCACTTTTTTGTAATTGAATATGTTGCATCTCCAGCTATATGTGGATGATGCAGTAAGCTTATGCCCAGCGATGTTTCAAGGTACGAGACACCGTCGTATGAACTCTTCCTGGTTTTCTCCTCCATTCGGAAAATCTTGCCTGTGCCCCCTTGCAACACTGGTTGAATCCGTAAATCCTGTCACTTGACCCTGATTCCCCTCTTTTTTTTTTTTTTTTTTTTTTTTTCATGTGGCGGTATTCATGCCGTCCTTGTTATTGATGGGCCTTACCTAGATTGCCACTGACTCTTTTGATGGGGTAATGAACTGCACTGGAGTCTTCAAACATTTCCAGTAAGTACTCTTCGGTCGGAGCAAACGAATTGCAGCCAGACCATCGGTGGCTCATTAACAGTCTTTTCGTGTCTATTCACAAATTGAGCCAGATTCGCTGGGCAGATTATTTCTCAGTGATGCTTTTCCTGACTGATGGTTGTGACTAAAGTTAACTGCCCTGGGTACTGAAATGCCCCTTCTGCCAGACTTTCCAATGCCCAGGACAAATGCTCGGCGGTCTTCTTGTAATAAAGACACTGATTTTACATTTTTCTTCTTTTCGGGATCTTTGTTCAGCTTCACCCTCGAGATTGGATCAAAAAATCATTTGCTTTTGAGTCTCTCGATGAGAAGTGTCTTAAACAAGATATATCCAGCAGTAGGAACATAGAGAAAATCTTTCATTACTATTTTCCGATTTCTACATTATTTTGGTGACACATAAGTCAAAGAGATTGACACCGAAATTCTTTAGCTAGAGCTTCAGATTTTTCATATGATCAGCATTCTTTCTTCTACTTGTAGTTAGTTCCTCGTGTTTGGGAATTGTTCTTAGATTAAGCTGCTCCCTGAATATATTCTAGACTTTACTGTGATTATGTTTCGAATCTATGTACCAACTGTTGAAGAGTTCATGCAAAAGCCGGCTCTAAAAGTCCCTGTAGTGACTTTTGTTTCCTTTTTAAACAATTCTGTTATTTAATGTCCGTGAGTCGACGAGAATGTCCCAACTCCAATATTTCCTTCATAACTGTTCATTCTCAGTTTTTTGAACACTTGGATGGCCTTGTTGTTATAAAGAACGAAAATAAATATGTTGGTAGCTATCTTTGGTAAATTTCTTACGTAATTTTGATGGTTGATTGAGAAGATCTGGTGCTGCATATTCCTCTCAGACTGGAAATGTCGCCCTATGATTCTATTTTTGTGCAGCTGATACAATAACAAGTATTAAGGAAACATTTGAGATAAGCAATGTTCATGATTGCTCGAGAGCTATCCTCAATTTTGGTTAGATCGGTTATTAGACTTCCCTATTCCGATGAATCGATTACTTTCTCCATCGTGTTTTTAATTCTTTTCTCAGAGCAACGAACAAAGACAGAAATCCTGGTACAGTGTAAGCTGTAATTTCCTCGACATTGAACGGGGCAAGAGAATCAAAGCATTCTTGATGGATTCATGCATCAATTGTAGTGACCTCCTTCAAAGGCCTGGGCTACTGATCCCGATACTATCACATCGAGTCAATGCAACATTACTTGTATCCTCTGCATCTATGCCGCTTGAAGAGAGTTTTGGTCTGATACGCAGAGGGTGAAATCTACCCATCAGCAAACAGATCTCTATTCTGACTGGGGATGTGATACAGTTATGAATAAACCGATACATAAGAATGAATTGATATGTGTGGAATATTTAGATCCATCATAATGTCCTGTGGAGAATCAAGGTATTCTTTACAAATGAGATATTTTGATGGCTCTGTGGTTACTGGCAGATACTCTTGAATTCATTTTACAGTTGGAGACCATCTTCTTGAAAGATGTCCAGGAGCCGAGCGAAGGAAATTCTTCGCCATCCAATCTAAAAAGCAGATATTCCACGACAGACAAGCTACAGTTTGTTTGTTTTTTAAATATGCATTCAGTTCTTTACGTGAATTCTTAACCTCGCTATAATTTCACAGAGGGGGAGAAGGTCCAACATGTTTCTCAATATACTACAGTGCTACCTCTACTGGCTCACTGTCTACACTGTTTCAGATATCAAGTTGTCGTTCGTTATCCGGTTTGAGTAATAGACTCTTCTTCTGTAGGTTGTTGAAACAAAGTCTTGATTCTGATCTGTACCTGCACCTCTCATTCTTTCCTGCCTTCCATCGTTATTTTCTGGAGTATTGTTGGTACACATCCCTTTGTGCATGTCTGACAAATACAAATGCTTCAAAGAAATTACTTTTGACCATTCCAGCTTTTGCGTCAATATATCTAGATAAGAATTGGTTTCATTGCATTTGTGCTGCTTAATTGCGACTCTCTTGCTGGCAGGCATTCTACAAATGATTGGCAGCCAGTAACTGCTTGCTTTGGACTAGGCTCTCCAGAGAGTGAAACTTTAGAGCTTTAATATGGGAATTCGTTGTAGCATAACCATATTCGTTCTTTTCAGCAAAATCAAACGTGTCTAATTTGATTAGTTTTTGAGCAAGCAATTTTTTAGAAATTGATTTAAATTAATGTAACTGCCCAATAGTGCCTTGATTCCAAACGGAATTCCCAACAAAATAAACTAATTTACATACAATATCAATAGCAACTGATGGCTTTCACTTGAGATCGATCAAGTGACAGCAAATCTCCTATTTACTCCATAGTATTCTAGCTGATTTTATAAAAGCTGTTGTCTAGATCAGTGGTTTCGAAATGTATAGTGTATGGTACAGATCTGTGTGCAATAATTATATTTTCGATAGTTGTACGATGGATGATGATTTTTCTCTGCCTCAAGATTTGCAATGTCAGGTTTTGAGGGAAGACTGCTGTGGACCCTCACTCATTATTCGTCAAAGTCCCTCCGATTCCAAAGGAGCTACCGCAATTTTTTTACGTACAATGATGCTTTTTTCATAACACTGTCACATTCCTCAAAATAGTTATTTCACCTAGCGCACGTTTTGAACAATATACTGGGTGTTTCATAAAGTACGCAACCCTAAGGAGAAAAGAAGAGAGTTTACCCGTTAGTAAATTTCATGCCACAATATTGGTCCAGTGTGCTCAGAGACAACAGTATATAGCAGTTGAAATAACTAACCTCATTCGAACACCCATTCCTTTTTGCTGTGTCAGTGGTGTCGTTTTCCAATCTAATGAAACGTTTTTGCAGTGATACGGCTACGAACCTAAATCCAAGTTTAAAGGAATCACTTTCAACATCCACTGCAAAGTTGAAATGCATAATTGGCATTTTTTTGTAATCTTATTATAATTTGTGTCTTTAAAAATAGCTTTTAGATCTAAAATTGTCTAATACAAGTTGTCAGAGAGACGGTTACAATCCTTTTTCAAACACCCAGTATATATACTTCGTTTCATTAGATAAATGGGAAGATTTGCCAATACTTCTATCAGACTTCGATGCAGATATTGCCATACTGTTGTTACATTTTTTTTTAAATATTTCGATTTTCTTCACTTGTAGGTTTGTTCCGAATTCATGCAGTTTAAATTAAATTAAAAATGAAAGAAGAACGTTTGGGGTATAAAATGTTGGGACAAAGCAAAAAATCATCAAAAAATCTGCCCCAAGCATAACTGACGGAAATTTCGTAATGGACTTGAGATTTGTTGGTGAAAAATTGTATACTTCTCATAGTTATAAAATATTTAATTTCCGAGCTTCAAACACACACATATACAAGCGTACGCACACACAAGGAATGCCTTTTCTTGAGTCAATCCATGTGTATTTGTGCATGTGTGCGAGTGTGAGTGTGTGTACAGACCCGACGGTAGGGTTGCAGGCTCCATGGGGACGTGATTGTAACCCCCTTCCCGATCATTTTTTGAAATATTCCTAAAATATAATTTGCTCTCCTGTGTTGTTATATTCGTATTCGTGTGTGCAGGCTCGACAGAGCGGTTAGCACATGAGCTCACTTTAATTAATGCTATGAAATCTCTTCCCAGGCAACAACCCAGCTAATATATATATATATATATATATATATATATAGAAAGAGAGAGAGAGAGAGAGAGAGAGAGAGAGAGAGATAGATATAGATACATACATACATACATATATATATATATATATATATGTGTGTGTGTGTGTGTGTGTGTGTGAGAGAGAGAGAGAGAGAAAGAGAGAGAAAAAGAAAAAAAGAACAATCAATATGGACAGTCACTATAGTTTTAGAATTGAATTTCACCAGACGAATGCGGACTGTTTTTAGCTGTTCGCAAGAAACTAATAGACGTGAAATAAATTTTATATATGTATATGTGTGTGTGTGTGTGTATATGTATAAGTGAGTGTGTGCGTGTGTGTGTATCTGTGTATGTATGTATGTATGTATGTATGTATATATATATACATATATACATATATATATACATATATATAGATATTTACATATATATATATATATATATATATATATATATATATATATATATATATATATATATATATATAAGCAGATTTACTCTACATTGTTAGCAATAAATGCCTCTCGAGATTGCCATTAAGCATTCTTTGTTTCCTTTCGCTTGAAAGGTTATCGTCAGGGAAAAGGAAAGCTAGATACAATAAAGAGACAAAAAAAAACTGCAGTACTATTCCTTCGCTTGTAACAGCCATCGGATTGTTTCGGAGCCAAATGCTTTTTGCAGTCTTTTACATGATGTAGGAATGATGTAAACGATGAATGCAGTTTTCCTTTCCCTGGTTTTTTGCGTTTGTTTGTTTTACTCGAGTAAAATCTCGACTTCAAATTGTAGATTTTGTAAGTTCATTTGAAGAACGAGATACCTTCTTTAAAAGATGTCCTTTTGTGTCTATTTTCACAATCTAATGGAAAAATAGCTCGAAAGTTTTGAAACCTAACAAACATAGAAATATCTATGAATAACGGAAGTGCTTTATCGTAAATTGTAACGTTGAAAAATGCACAAATTAAACTCTAGAAAGCAGTCAACCTTTCAAACATCGATGAAAAGTACTTTCCTGGCCATTTAGAAATTGGATGAATTTTAACAATAAGATAATCAAGGCTATGATGAACAATTTTCACTTTCTGAATATAGAGTAATCTATGTAAACAGGAGCACATAACGAGCAATGGCCGATCATTAAACAAGGGAGATAAAAAAGGAAATGAAAAGATACGTAAATAAAATAAGAGGAAGGTCCTACACCCTAGAGACATCCCCCAAGAAATGTCCTAAAAAAAGATCTAAAATAAATCCAATCATTCGCTTGAAGAAGCCCAAACAGGGCAGAACCATAAACGAGTTTGTGTGGCAAATACTCTACTTCTTCATGTTTCTAGCACTAAATGTTTAATGTTGAATGTATCGAGCACTTTATGAAATAAACCCATCACACATCAGATACTGTGTTGTATTATATTGAATTCCTAATTTTTATTATGCATATATATATGTGTGTGTGTGTGTGTGCACGAGCTCGCATGTGTGTGCATGTATCAAGAAATGGATGTATATGATCTGACAGACCGATTATAAATTTCTATCCTTGCAGCAGCCCCATTTTCCTTAATTGTTTATTCTATTTGTGTTGCCTTGAGTGAGTGATACATCAACCGTGTAATGACGGGAAATCATTTCAAATAAATTTCTACATAATATAATGCAATTTATAATTATATATATATATATATATATATATATATATATATATATATATATATATATATGTGTGTGTGTGTGTGTGTGTGTGTGTATGTGTGTAAACATATTGTGCTTTACTGATAAAATGCCTTAGGCACGAAATGTTAACATTCACCAGATATATATCCTTGTAGTTTTTATTCATTCACACACACACACACACACACATATATATATATATATATATATATATATATATATATATATATATATATATATATATATATATATATATATATATGTATGTATATATTCTGCCAGAGATGATTACGGTATATTTCCATATTTCGAACTATTGTTTTAATTTTTAAAGAAATATCTCTATCAGACAAAATTCACTGGGAGAGGAGTATGTATTCATTCATTCAGGAGAAAAAAGTCTCAAAATCTATTTTATATACAGGAACTCCTGGATAAATGCCATTTCATCCAAAATCGTTTCGTTTTAACGTCGTTGAAAAAAGCGGTGTAAATATACAATAATATAAGATTTTTTTGGTTTGGATACCAAATTTGGAGATTTTTCTGACTAGACATAAGTCAGTGGCAACAAGTCAAGTAACCCTCATCTAGTTAAATGTATCTATCGTGAAATCAGTTTCACTTAACGTTGTTTAAGTTAAAATCTTCAAGAACTTACCTACGACTGTATATTAAAGTTATCAATTGCGTGGTTGCAATAAAAGCCATCGCAGACGAGAATGTAGGTCTGAAAGAATTGTTACAGCAAAAGTAAATTCAAATCAACAAATGGAACAAGTAAGTGTCCGTTTTCAAATGAACTTTTCATGCTAAGAATATACCTCCCCTTATGAGATTGTGGAAAAGGAGAAAGTTTTGTTCTTTTTAATCTAAAAGCTGGAATTTTCGCTTTCCGAGAAAATGGTTATTGAGTGTAGCTTCAAGCAGAAAGCATTTGGCATTAGATAGAACATTCGACGGAATTAATAGAAGACAAAAATTCAGAAAGAGCTCGATTTCTTTTTTTTTTTTTTTTTGCTTCTCAGATTTTTGTTATATGTACTACAGCTTTTATCAATTTTTTGTTCTATCTCTCTTTTGCCTGTTTCTCAATTTCTTTCACCTCTTTATTTCTCTCTCTCTCTTCCCCTCCCCTCGCTCTCCCTTTCTTTATATATATATATATATATATATGTATATATATATATATATATATATATATATATATATATATATATATATATATATCTTCCCCTTCCGCTCTCTCTTTTTATATATATATATATATATATATATATATATATATATATATGTGTGTGTGTGTGTGTGTGTGTGTGTGTGTGTGTTTGTGTGTTTGCCATTTCTTCTTTCCTTAAACAGTTATATCCTTCTCTGCCCTTTTTCTTTCGTACCACTGTTCATTATAACGAGTATATACAATTTCGCTTTCTTATTTCTTTCTTTCTCTCCCTTTCTTTAAATACTTTTCTTAACCTTTATTCTTTCTTTCTTTGTTTTTTCTCTTCTTTTCCTCTTTATCATATCAAACATTTTACTTCTTTCTTTCTTTCATTCTTTCTTTCTTTCTCTCTTATTCAGATTAAACAATTCATCTTTCTATCTCCCTTTTCCGCCCTCTCCTCTTTTCTTTTTCCCAGTTTCCGTTCACTACATCGATTGAACAGTTTTCCATTCTCTCTCTCTGTCTCTGCCTCTGTCTCTCTCCCTCTCTCTCCCCTGTCTGTCTGTCTGTCTGTCTCTCTCTCTCTCTCTCTTTCTGATTATACTAATCCTTCTTCTGTCGTTTCCTTTCCTTTCTCTGTTGCCATTATTATTTTTCTCGACTGTTTTCTCTCTTTTCTTACGAGAACATTTCTTTCAACTTCTCCCCCCTCCATCTCCCTCCCCCTCTCTCTCTCTCTCTCTCTCTCTCTCTCTCTCTCTCTCTCTCTCTCTCTCCTTCTCTCTCTCTCTCTCTCTCTGCTTTCGACTATATTTCCTTTATTCACCCTCCGTTCCTTCCCTTTTCACCCTACCTGCCTTCCCTCTATTTGCCATTCATTCAATCCTCCCCACTTAATCCTTCGTGTAACAAGTTTTTGTCTGTTTTTTGTTTCCTTTCCGAACTGATGGATTCGCAGAATTTATCCGTATTCGATGGAATATCCGATGAGTTAGAAAATAAGAAAAATGAAATAAGAAAACAAGAAATAGTGTTCCCTTCCTCATCCGCTTCTTTTATACACATACATATATTCACTCACACATACATACGGGGGGGATATCTTAAAGAAACTGAATCTTTTAAAACAGTAAGCTCCACTGAGGCGTTTTAGAGTACTTGCTACTTCTATCTTACGTCACGAGTTTGTTTTGTTTTTCAAATACTGCATCACGCTACGTTGATTAGTATTTGATCTACACCTTCTAGATTGAACGTGTTTGACATTTTGAGAAACTGCTTTTTGTGATCCGCAGAAATCGTTGCCTGCGAAAGTAATCAGTAAAAGAAGTAACGAACACTCTGAAAGGTCTCATTGTTGTGCTATTTATTTCGGTTCCTTTTGGACAGCCTTCGTAATGTGTGTGAGATTATCTCGTGTGTGTGTGTGTGTGTGTGTGTGTGTGTGTGTGTGTGTGTGTGTGTGTGTGTGTGCGTGTGTGTGTGTGTAAGAGAGAGAGAACGAGAACGTGTGTGTGAGTGAAAGAGGATGTATGTAAGATGCTATTCAAGAGTTCGGGGGGGGGGTGATCAGCTTGTGCGACCCAGTGTTGCCGCTACTATCTGTGAGCAGTATCTTTTTTGAACTGGTTCATAACGAGACTTCTTAGGTGTAAAGCCGAGTTTGTTTTGTTTTTTTCATAGTCGAATTCCAAGTTCTTTTCGATAATATCTTTCTTTTCTTTCCTTAAGAATGTTTTTGAGAGCCATCATTATGATAGTATTCAATGTTGTTGATCTTTTTTATATAATAGACGATTAGATTTGTCTTTTATGTTTATCATGTTCAACCAGAGATATGAGCATAATGCTCTCAGTATCTGTTTCATCTTGTTTATTTGATTACAATAAAGTGCGTTCATTGCATTTTTAATATATTTGTTATCATCATCATTCATGTTGTCATTAAGAGTTTTCTCTTGGGATAGATTTTGTTTGTCGACAACATAATTGGGGGATCCATTGTTGATAAGTGTTTGTTTAATGTCTCTGAATTCTTTACAAGGTAAAGTATGAGAAAAGATTCGTTGGGCCTTATCAATCAAATTTTCAATGAAGGCTGTCTTGAATCTGAGGGAACATTCTCTATTGTACTCAAGATAACAGGAATTTGATCTTGTATTCGTTTCCATATATTGAGGTATTCTCTCTTATTCATCTATCAACAAGTTTTTCGGTGGAAGATTTGTAAGATTCCTTTGAAAAGACTGATTTTCAACCTCTTCTCTTGAAGTGAGTCTCTATCTATTATCGTTTTGCAAACTCTTGAACAAATCATAGTCAGTTGCAGGTTCTGAAAAAGCATGATAACGTAGTAATGTTGCTACGAGGCACATCTGCTCATAGGTGACATGGATGATCAAAACAGCGATGTTTAAATCAAAGGTTACCGTCTCAGATTGAGATAATGGAAGACAAAAACTTATACAAACAAATATACTGTTTCAATGTCGGTAGGTACAAAATATAGAATACTGTGAAGCATTAGGGGTCATATTTGGTCAGAACTCTGCATTGTAGGGAACAAAACCACTTTATCATACCCAGTGGGGCACGGGTATGTTGGCTGAATCATTTTTCTTCCATCCAAATGCCTCTACGGAATCTTTGTCCACTCGAGTGGTATGAAGCCGTTCATCATTGTCATGAATAACGACCCCTTTTCTGCTCGCAAAGAATGGCTGTTTTCTGCCCAAAGCTGTTTTCAAATACTGAATTGGCAGTAAACTTCATCTGAAGCTGTTTGGTTATCGTTCAGAAGTTTACAATGATTGATTCATTGCATATCTTACCAAATACTTTAAAGAATCTTCCTCAAACTTCGGGATTGGACCACTGGCAACATTGTGAAGAAGGGTTTATTTCTCATCCCCAGCAACAACTCTGTCCAAAAAAGGCAGCTGGAGTTGCCGCGAATACAGTGACAACATACAATCAGCACGATACTGATGCTTTAGACTGGTCAGGTGGGATCCATTTTCCAACCTTTCACCCTTTTCCTGGCTTCAAATTGCGATGAACATTCATTTGGATAACATTATTCACAAATACTCCAGACAGTAACAACAATTATTGGCACAAAACGGGTCGAACTTTCGTTACAAAGTGATATATCTGGTAAGGTGGCAATAATGTTGTCGGCGGCATATTTTTCAAGATGACATTCGTGGTCTGTCCAACTGGAAGTTAATGTCGACGGGCTATCGGTGGAAGTGCTGGACTTTCTATGTGCATGAAAGCGTACATTGTCAAGTCAAAGCGGAATCAATGTTTCGCTTAACACGTAAATGAGTCTATTGCTGGAATCACCATGTATTGCACGAGGACTTCAAATTTAAGGTTAGTTTAAACTGGCACAGAACTACAGAAGTAAGATATATGTGAGGATTGGTAACCATCGCTCTATTGCAGGTAACAAAGCTAAATTTCTCTAAGACACGTGACTCTCCCAATCACAGGTTAGATAAACATTCATCGAAGCGATCATTTTAATTTATATTTACTTACAAGCTTGATACGGCAAATAAACAAGTGGGGAGAAATGTTGCTGGAAGATCGTGTTGCTCAATCTTCAAAGTGGATAGAGACCGCCTGCTTTGAAAATCAGCATTTGAAACACTGGATGTTCACGTGGACTCGAACGCCCTCTATTGGCGAAATTGAATGATTCATTTATACCTCGCTTTTCAAAAGTTCGTTTAATGTCACTTTTGTTTGGCTTTTACGAAAAAAGGCGAAAAATGAATGTAAGATTCAGCGTTTCTGTTGCGGCGTGTCAAAATAAAGACAGCGTATATTCTGTTCCTCTTTGTCCTGTACCCCAGTCTCTTGTATTTCCTACCTCACCAACCGCTGAAGACCCAGCTTAACATACCATCATCTTCGTAATCATCATTTTTTTAGGTTTGGGAACATTCAAAATATTTTCCCATATAAATTAATTGTAATTGCTTCTTTGCTTTACGCCATTTTGGCTTGGGTAAACATTTTCATGGGATGCTCTATTTTCGGATGTTCAGGGGAACTTTAACATAGCTACCTCAGCCACGAGGCAATCAATAACAACATAGTAACGCTATTATAAATGTTTAATTACCATTTACCTTATGTGAGTTCGAGACTCACTGGGAACTCATTCTGTATTTCCAATGTAGGCTGTTCACTCACTGCAGTGGGTCGACGGCCTGAGTTAAGTTGTGATTTTTTACGAATCACTAAAAAATTGGGATGAAGGAAAATATTAGTCCAAAATTAATAATACTAATTAATTTCATCTAATAAAAATAGATTATGGAATAACAGGTTTTGAGATGTGTGACTTCTAAAAATAGTTCTGGTCACTCCTTTAATAGAAACCGTTGTGTGACCAATGTCTTTTGACAGCATGCTGTGTTTGGGGTAATCAATTAAAAAATTGGAGAAAGGGTTAAGCAATAGATAAGTTATTTCTCTCACCTTTTGCTGGGCAATTATCACAACAAGAATCAAAATAAAAAAGCAAGCAGACATAAATCAAGGGACCAATCTAGCATAAATTTACGTTGCAAATTGACCCCCATCTATCTATGGGGAGGATCAAACAAAATGAAAAAAGTTTTTTCGAGATATAATGAGGGGTAAATGTTTGAAATTTCAGCCCTTTAGCTCCTTTGGTGATGTATGTACTCGTAACATATGCATAAATACATACGTGCATACATACATAGCCAGCCAATAAGATAGGCTTACCTAAAAACTGATGTTGAAAGTTTTCGTTGGCAGTTTTTAATATCGCACTATCCGTGGGAAATCAAATTGTTTAACCGGAATATTTCATCTATGTCGGTATCGAATATCGATCAGTTACCCAAATAAAATTAAGTGTATTGACTTAATGTTATTGAAAATGTGTGCTTTATGGAGAATTCTCTTGTTTTTATGAATTTTTGAAGTTGCTGTGATGATACACACTAAAAGCTTTTACTGAAAAACAAGCAATTTTGGTTTTTAGTAATGAAATTGGTGGACAGTAAGGGATAAAAATATAGATAGGCAGATAGACAGATAGATAGATAGGTATGAACATAATTTAGATATGAACAGAATAATGTGTGTGCGTATGTGGGGGAACAGATCACGTTGGATAGGGACAGAAATTGATCGTCAGTTAATCAATATGTAGATAGATATTGCATGTGTCCTAATCGAGACTTAGCTGATACATTTTCTCACACAAGACGAGCATACATAAACGGATTTAGCAAAGAAGCGGAGCAAGATCCGACTTCTCTACTGGAAAACGCCCCCCTCTCTCTCTCTCTCTGTCTCTCTCTCTGTCTGTCTGTCTGTCTGTCTCTCTCTCTCTCTGGCTTTTCTTTTCTTATATCTTTCTTTCTCACCCGGTATTTTTTTTTATTTTCTTTCTTTATGCCCTTTTACTTACTCTCTCTCTCTCTCTCTCTCTCTCTCTCTCTCTCTCTCTCTCTCTCTCTCTTTTATTATTTTTTCTAATTTCCTAAAATTGAAGAGTTCGCTGAAAGGAAAAGAACCCATTTCCTGTTAACTGAAGCCCTCCATAAAAAGTACGCACAGCCACTTAATAAATTCACCACAAAATTACCTCAGGGAATGCTTGAAGGCCTGAAAGAATTGCATTGGGGTCTTTTGTATGTAGTCTTCGAAGAGAATTATCGTTGGGGAAAATCTTGTTCAAATAAAAATGTCGGTGATAAATAAATGGACCGACAGTCGGAGAAAAAGAGACAAGTCACCGAGTAACTGTTTAGAGCCAGTAACTTTTATATTCTGCAAGATTAAGCATTTCCCGATGGAATATACTTAAATAGGTCGCTATGTACATTTTTTTGGCTTTCAGATCAACTTCTTTTACAATAAAAGAAGAATTGAGAGAAAACATGCTCTAATGGAAGAGGGACCACTCGAAGTGCAGATGCAAGTTCGAGTCACATTGGAAGCTACTTTCATTTCCTATTCCGTGTTATTTACTCTTTACATCGGAGGCTAATATCAACCCAAAGCAGTGATTCTCAAACTGCGTGCCAGGACATAATAGGATACTGCGTAAATTTTTCCAGATATGCAAACAAGTATTTCGAGCCTCGCTCGTGTCCAGTACCGGTATAATGCTCTGTCCTGCTCGTGTCCAGCACTGGTATAATGCTTGCCCCTGCTCATGTCCAGTGTTGATATAATGCTTGTCCCGCTCGTATTCAGTACCGGTATAATGCTTCTCTCGCCCGTGTCCAGTACTGGTATGATGCTTGTCCCGCTCGCGTCCAGTGCCGGTATAATGCTTCTCTCGCTCGTGTCCAGTACTCGTATAATGCTCGTACAATAAATTTTGTGAACTGTTGTTGTAATAAAGTAAAACTAGCAATAACATTGGATCAGTGAGTTTCCAAATGGTCCAATTCATCATTTTTCTGATGTTCAAGTTATCATTGACCCCTATAAAACAAGACAATTTTGATAATTGTGAAGAAGGATTTCATACCAGAAAGGCTGCACCTACGGGCATAATTGACGAAATTGTTGTGAAATGATTTTTCATTTCACCTGAAAAATATTTCTTGGAGCTTGATCTCCGTGGAAAATGAATGAAAATGCTTTTATTAGAAAAAATTTGAAATTACCATACTCAAATGATTTTTTTCCGAAAAGACGGATTTGAAGCTGGCCAGGAAATTCACGTCAATCCCGACAAGAATCTTGGGGTCATCATGAAGGAGCATGTTGAAAATCTCCTCTGAGACGTACAGCAGCCTTCTCAAAAGTATTTGATTTATGTGATTGACTCATATCGTAATATTATTTTGATTATAAAAGAAATTAGCATAGTGCCCGTAAAAATGGTGGAATTATTTACGTATGGATCATCACTGTCTAGGATCAGAGTATCCATACGCTCTGTCCATGATCAAAGTGTTGCTCCCTGTATCTAGGCACTAACTGAAAAGTTGAACATTGCAACTTTTGTATTGTATAGATAATTAATTCTAAAAATATTTTTTTTAAAAACATCATTTAATATAATTATTTCATCAGAATGGAATAAGCCATTTAGTATATGTACAATAAAATTCTGTGGATATCTAAGCTTTGTCAGTTTAGCTCAATCAGTCAGACAGCTTCGTGGCAATCAGTTGATCGTGAGTTAAAAGGGTGTGAATTTAATATATCGGTTTAAACACCTAATTTTGGTGAAGATTGTTCTTGTTATGGAAGAAAAAGTCAATTCCAGTTTTAGTATTCGAATAAATATATACATATATACATATGTATATGTATGTGTGTGTCAGGATAGCAATGGTTAGCAAGCTAATCTCGCAGACTATTATTACTGTAATGAGTTTGACCCTCGCTGAGTATTCCACACTCGTGTCTTTCTACTGGACTGAGTGAAGCTTGGTAAATATGAATAAGAAGATTGCCATGGAACAGGACCAAGATGGTCACTCAAACGATGGTCATCAAGGGATGCTCCATGGATTCGGTTTCATGCCAGACTAAGCTAAATTTTGTTAATACAAACTTCGTCCATTATCCCCAAGTGAAACGTTCATATGTAGTCGTAATAAACCGGATTATGTGAAAATTTGTGAACATTCCCAGACCCCCAAAATAACTTTTCGTGGGATTTTTGCTTCGATTGACAATGCTGCAGTGATTTCTGAAAAGTATGACTTTAATTTTGAGAGGTACGTAGGTTTAGGTTGGGTTCGTAGGCAGTTTTGAGTGCTTACAGATTGTACTGATAGAAAAATGTGTGAAGCTAATTAGTGAGGCATACTGTTGTGTTTAAAACTTTCCACATTATCCGTAGCAGACAACTAGCCTTGACTTTCGATATCGGGACAGGCAGACATAGAAAAAGATTATATGTGGATCTGGGAACGCTCAAATATATTCCATAGCGATTAATAGTAATATCCTTCAAGATGGTTACGGTATTTTAGCCAGATTAATTTCCTGGCCAGCTACCGAATCAATCTTTCGAAGAAAAAAAGACAACTTGTACGCTTTTCAATGCCGTTAGATTCTATCAAGAAATATATGCATCTTACTTTCAAAGTGAAAGAGCCGTTTTTATAGTGTGACGTCAATTGTGGAAAAGTGCCAGTGGCCAAGCGATTAGCAGCGTGGAAAATGCAATCGGCGATCTGAGTTCAAACTGAAATCTTCTTCGTTCAGTTTGCGCCAATAATCTTGGGAAAATATCTAAATCCTTTTTTTAGGTGAAAAAAAGCTCTCTCCAGCTGTGAATAAAAAAAGGAGGTGATGTCACATAGAGTGATTGTCGCTTCTGGGTCTGTTTCACATATCACAAAAATTGAAGAACTTCGAAGTCTAGTCGAGACAGGAGAATCTTATGATATATGAAGCCTGGACAGAGACGACTGATGCTGTTGTCAGCGTAAGGGTACTTTTTATAATTTATACCCATTATAAACATGGATGTGTATTAGGAACGGCTCTTGTTCTAGGGGCGCCGATCATGTGCCTGAGACAGTAGGATTTTTCAAACACAAATTGGGAAAATTGATAAATTAAACAGAATAAAACCAGTCGAAATGAGACAAGACTGACTGCTTCAGGGTCAAACTCCAATCTGGCAGAAGCTCATAAGGTTTTTTTAATATTTCAACATTTGTAAAAACATCTCTCCTTTAACTGAAAAATATCTTCAAATTTGGCCATGGAAGGGAACTTCATGAAGTAGCATTTAGATATTTTTCTAGATAAATGGCAAATAAATATAATTCTAGATATAATTTGGGGCAATTTAGATATTAACTGAAAGCTAACGCCAAGAGCTTTGCATTCTCTTCCCCCCACCACGTGCGGATTGAATCTGTATGTCTCTTTTTCTTTCTCTCTCCATCCATCATTTTAAAATTTTCACTTTTTAGTCTTAACCGGAATTCTGAAATTGTCATTTTTGTCTGGTGAGGAAAATAAAACCAAAACTCAGTAGGAGTTTGACAAAAATTCTCTGATATGAAATCGAATTATTCATGAATATCAGAACGTTAGATACTTTTTAGGGCACCAAAGTTCAGCCTGCCCTGGATGTGTGTAGGCAATAAACAAATATCTTATCGTATCGTATAAGGGGCAACCATGACAATTTGATCGTCACCATCATTTGCCATTAGCACATGTCACCATATAATCGTACATGACAATTTATTCTTCGTTCCTTAGTAGCCAAACATCGTCATTCATTGGAAACGTCTCGCACCGCCATTTAACACTAGAGTCACCACTGACCGGAAATGTCGAACGCAGCACCTAACCGGAAGCTCCAGACACCATTATCCTAGCGCAGATTTCAATGGCTGCATTCTCCTTTGTTAAAATGATGTCCGAACGTGCTTTTTTCTTCCACTATTCTCTGTTCCCAGTTTTTAGTCGACTGATCACCGGCCACAGTTATGGCGTCCGATGTTCTGACTTGGCTGCGGGCAGCAGATGGTCTTTTGTATTTGTGCTGCCGAGTACGAAATTCTGGTGGTGGATGTAATAAAGTGAATATGGATTTTGACCAATGAGGTCAACGCACAGGCGGACATTTTTAATCCAATGAATACAGAGCATTTCACAAGTTACTGACTAACCACAAGAGATAAAGGAGTGCGTTTGGAATCAGATTCTCACTTTCTTGGCGGGCACAGAAACTTGACCTTTGGTTGTTTATAATCTCACGCTGCACCATTTATCAAACTTTGCATATAGAAAACTACAAATATTCGTACGTGTATGTACGTATGTATGTGTGTGAGAGAGAGAGTGTGTGTATATATTTGAGCAAATGTGTTCGTATGTATCAAGTGTGTATTTGTGTATGTGTGTTTGTACGTGTGCGTACAAGAAATATCTAGAGAAAAACTTCCCTTTTGTTGTTATCTTACGCTGCAGCACTTAACAAAAGAAAATATTTAAATACATTTTTGAATGAAAAATCTTTTTAAAAAAAGCTCAAAAAAATAAACATCTTTTCCATGCAAAGTATGTTTGGTTGTAGAATCACTTCGGTTTTCAGAATTTCGGATAAGAGATAATGTACCGGTACAATAAATACGCCCTTTTCTTTACTTATAAAATGTTATCTACCTGGGAAAGTGATGCAGAATTAAGTGGCTTTCATACAAGCAACCTACATTCTATTAAGGACTTGTAAAATACACGTTGCTTTGCAGACTCTATACCTGAGGTTGGAAATCTAAAGTTCTGTAATATCTGAGAGGCTCACGAGAGTTACCGGAAGTGACCATCAGCGACCCTTGATCAAATCTTCCGCCCACAGTCACTCGAAAGCAAATTCAATTGCACATTTTATTTTCTCGATTTTCTTCTTTTCTGGACGTTCTGCTTCAGCAAATATCTTAATGTTTCACCCTCTACCCTTCTGCGTATCCCTACCAAGCTTCTCTTTCCCTTTCCCCACCCCCTTCGCAGTTTTTGTGTTTTGATTCCATTCTCAGAATCTTCTTTACCTCAACTCCTTTCAGCGTGATTTTTGTTTTCAAAGGGTGACTAACGAACGGATGGACACGTTGCTTATTATAATATAGATTTCCTGCTGTCAACAAACATCGATGAGCTGCCATTTCACTTTTACAATTAGTATCAGCATCAATAATGGTCATTCATTCTCAGACAAAACCCCAACGTCTCGAATACTGTAAAGCCGAAGCCTTTTAAATCTGAACGTTTTGTCATTCATTCACACGAGATCACCTAAGCGTGACGAATACAATGAACAGCGACTGACCGTCAACAAAGACGAATGAACTGTCCACTTCGAAACTAGTGGTACCTGATACATTTGTGTATGTACCTATAGTAATGGCCCAGAAGGCTCTTTGTTAAGAATGCATAGATGTGCTCAGCAATAGAAAAAATTATTAATGCTTCCCGGACAAGACAGGTTGACTGTCGTTAATGCACAATTTGAATTGAAACATTATTGAGTACCTCGGTTGATTTTAAGTGTTGATACACTTGTATGGCACTTAAGTACCAAAATATTTATGCTACATTATTGCATTTTAGAGCGTAGAGCAACGCTGGTTTTTGTCAGTTCGAAAAGATCCAATCGACGAAGTCAATTGAGAACTGTAATTTCCAAACCACTTTGCATTATTGCTCTTGAGAAAGGCATGAATTCACTCGTGCCCCGGCTACGGGTAGATGGTAGGGCGGTTGGGGTTTAGTCCAATAAGGCTTCGGTTAGAAACCTGGTCACATAAAAATCCACTACAATCAATGATTAGGTCTCCATAACGCCTCTTCAAAAAACGTAGACAAAACATTGCCCATGTTTTTAACAACACGGGTAGCAACTTTGCTTTGTTTTGTTTGCTGTGACACCCTGTATCGCATATTGTAGTTAGGGGTTCCACGTGGTTTTAAAATAAGATTTTAACAACAAAAATAATAAACTTTGATAATTTTCCGTTGAACAAATTAATATGCAAAGTTTCACATCGGCCATTTTTTGCACTCTTCCTCAAAGCTCTCGAGGGATAAAAGCTATTTATTTGTAGGTGAGAAGCATTTGAGCTCAATAAGAAAAGAATGATTCCTCCACGAATCCATTCCTCCTTGAACTCTGTCACATATTGTTAAAATGTTTCGTCAATAGGGTTGTGGACGAAGAAGTGGGTTAGTCTGTGAGCACTTGGCCAATCTACTCTCGCATATTTACGTATATTATTACGCCGAATCGGTAAAATTGCGCAATTTAAACATTTTTTATGTTTATCTCATCAAAACAAGAATAAAGAAGAATTTTTTACCATCAAAATTTTATGTAATCAAAGGGAAATTGAACTTTTTAGGCAATGTCTATGATTCGGCGTAGCATTTCTAGGATGTGATATAAGTATACAAACATACAAATCTACACCTACATATATACATGCATTCAGAAATAGGGATATACATTTATCTATGTACACATACGTATATGTATGTATGTATGTATATATATATATGCTATTTTTACTGCTAAGGAAAGCTTTGATCTTTATGTCCGTTACACTCGACTGCAAATCAAACAAATTGTCCATCCATCAAAATCAGTTGCTGACGACGAATCCTTCATCAACACCCCACCTGAGTTGCACCCTATCCACCTGGGTTCCAGTCGTTCACTTGACAACAGTAACAAAATACAATTTGTCATTCAATCAACGTTTCTTTTCCTTGAATCGTTTCATTTTTCCTACGTTTTGATTGGATGCCAATTATCGGTATACAGATATCCACTGCTATCTGAAATTACAGCCAAAATCTTTTTCAAGAGCCTTTTGTAAGCTGGTATGGCGTGAAGCAAAGAAACAATTACCATTAATTTACATGGGAAAGGTTTTTGAGCGTTCCCTAAAGCCTAAAATGGTGACGATAGTATTTTAGGCTGAGTTATTTTTCCCGCTATATAGCTCGGGGGTACATATTCTAGAAATAAAATGGCAGCGTTGTTGCCCAAATAATCATCAGAGAGAATAAGAAGTCCCTCGGGCAAAATCGATATGTAGGGTGGAAAGCTCAGAGACATCAGTAGTAGTAGTAGTAGTAGTAGTAGTAGTAGTAGTGATATTATCAGCAGTATTTGCTTTCCAAGCTTTTTTGTGTCTATGTGTTCGAAGTAGCCATTTCTCTCTTTGTGCTTGCTGTAGCGCGACCGAAAACAAACCAAGTGACAATTTCTTTTATATCATAGGAATAATACTTGGACAAAATACAAGCTGTCTTGAAATAAAAACTTTATTCCATAAAACTTTTTTTCTCACTGCAAATACATATTTCACATGTTCATGATTCGTAACCCATTTCCAATTTACGACTGGTTGTACTTAACAGCCATTTCATGTAAAGGCATCAACATATGTTCTACCTTCTCCATCAGATTCTTGCTACTTGCTGCTGTGTGTGGTTGTTTGACATTTGTCTCAGAACGAAGTCAGAAAGAACGCAGCTGATTTTCAAAGGACATTCGTTTTATGTTTTATTTGTTCTTTAATATTGTTTGCATTGCATGAGAGTAATTAGACATCACCATTTTTATTGAGTGCAAGAACCAGTAGAAATGCCAAGACTTTGAGATATTCATAAGAGGAAAATCTTGAATCCAAAGTCATGTAATTATGATGATTAATGTTATTTTGCATTTTACTAAACCACAAATGGCTTGTACAGAGACATGTCAAAAGTAAATAGACACGTCTGTTTTCAAACAAGAGCCTTTATTCAACGAGTTGAACAATTAAAGCACATTTCATTGAGAAAAAAATATCAGTCGACTCACCATTAGCAAATTTCAAAGGTTTTATTCTTTCATAGATCGATTCTCTTCCAGAATATCCGACCAGGTCGCATTGTAAACACGTAGCTGGGCTTCTTCTGGGTTTTTTTCTGCATATCACACATGTTTAAAAGTGTTCAACTGACTTGGTCATGAGATTGCATTTTCACGTTTGGAACCTGCCATTCTTACGTATTTTGAGGTACCTATCTGTACTGCTATGGATATTTACTCAGCTTAGTTTGGCACAGAGCTACAACAGAGGGGCACCCAGTTGAAATTACGTGCGATAATGATCTAACGAGACTAGTTTAATAACAATCGCTATAAGTCAAGCGTCTGATAAGGGCGAGTATAAAGAAATAGGATCCTTAAAAAATGGGGGGGTGCAAGTTAAAAAATATATCAAAACTATTCATCGGCATCATCATTATCAGCAGCAGCAGCAGCAACCTTTTTGTGTCCATCGTTGGACATTGACCTTCCCCAAGATTCGCCAGACCTCTATCATCCAAAATTATCTGAACTTGTCTATTTCATCGCTCTTATTTTTGCCGGTCTCTGTTTCGCATATGACCTCTGGGGATCCATGGTGTGAGTCGTGACGTCCAGCGGTTGTCTGATATTCTTGTAACATGAACAGCCCATAGCCATTTGAATTTTCTAATGGTGTCTATGATACCTCTGACCCCTGTTTATTTTTTAATATATTGTGTTGTCTTGTCCGTGTTATGCTGAACATGATTCTCTCCAGCGCATGTTCCAACTCCGTAGGTGACTATCGCGAGGATACATTGAATATCCTTCCTTTTAGAACTGATGGGATTCTCTTGCTCCACCGAAAGCTTGCCAATCTAGAATAATTCTCCGTTTGATTTCTTCTTCTTTTGAAGATTTCAAGGAGATTCGTAGTCCTAGATGATTGTTGTAGTCCACAGGCGAAGCAATTGGAGAGGGGGGGGTCCAGATCCCACTAACGTCTTCCAGGCCAACCCTCGAAATTTTTAGCTTTGTGTTGCAAATTTAGCGCCTTTTACGCTAAGCCAGCGCAAAAATCAAACAGGCAACGCTATTTTTAACGCTTATCTAGCCATTGAAATAGTTAAGAAATTTCCAACAATGTTTTAGTGAATTTTGCTGCGTTTAGGGGGGGTTCGCTTTTTGTGGTTGGTTTAGCACGAATAAATAACTTGAATCAGCAACACTGCCTGCAAAAAGTAAAAAGTCTACTTTCTTTCGCTTTGCGTTTTCGATTTTGATCGTTTCATCTTTGTTCTCAACGTCTTTGTTGTACATCGTGCTTCTGACTGAGAAGCATCATGATCTCCAAATAATGCAAGACGAACTGAATGAAGAAACTTTTCTTACTTTCAGACAATTCTACAAATCACAATTATTCAATCAGAACATTTCTTTAAAAAGTTTGTTTTTTTTTGCTTTTCTTAATAACATTATATAACATAGTGATTCTAAACATGGAAGCGATGAGGTAACTGTATTCTTCATAAATTTCACACGATTAAAAATTACGAAAATTTAGCTAGTGCACTAAAGTTCATTAATAGTTCAATTTTACAAAGAATTCCCCATAAAATATATAATTGATTTTTTTTTATAATACGTGGTACATGAAATTTTCTGAGCTGTCGAGCTGGAGTATGAAGCTAAAAGGACTAAGGATCACAGATCTAAGATGTAATTTGAAGAAAATACGTGAGTTGAAGTAAACAAAAGAAAACATCTACCTGAAGTGGGCCGTAGAGTACAACGGCCAAAACATTGTGTTCAGTCTAGTTTTTAGAAAAAAAAAATTACAGTAAGAACTTTTGCATACGTCCAATAGAATCCATGACCCATTGTGTCTTCTGGTTCATGAAATCAGAGAATCCAGAATAAAAAGAACCTAATAAAGACTCTGATAATAAAGTTAAGGGATCGGCTTCCATTATTCATTGAATCTCGGCACTACACTTGATGTGTGGATTAAATCTCTGGCCTTTAGGATCACCCTCGACCCCTGAGCACTGCTATGCGGTCTTTACCCTTTAATGTCAAAATCAAGTCAAGGAGCCTTTCAAGGTATTGACAGGCAATTATTTCAGTATGAAGATTTCTATTTTAAGACTATGGGAGGAGAAAAGTGAAATCATTAAAGCATTCGAGATCTTTCTGGATTTCAGAGATATCAAAAATGACAAACTCAAAGTTTGTTTATTCTTGTAAACTCCTTCTGGAACAAAGGGCTGCAGTGATTCTGCTGCTCTTTGAATAACAACTAGATTTTCATGAGGTCAAGCTGCTAACCGAATTCAAAAGGGTTTACCTGCCTGTCATTTACTCTTACTTGGGGAGGGGGTGTCTAGACCCTACAAACGTCTTCCATGCAAACCCTCGAAATTTTTATCCAAGTGCCTTGTGTTGCAATTCTTACTGAGGAAGAAATATATACATGTCTTTCCCAAGGACAGTGGTGTGAAATGAACGCAAACAGCCTCGGTCCTCAGTTCGCCAATCCGTTTTTCTTGTCAGAAAACCCTACGCCAACCCCCCACTTCCCAAACACTGAGTTGACCCCACCATTTTCAGGGCGATCAATTATGAATGAGAAATATCTGTGTAACGAACTATCATGAGTTGAGTGTGCTTAAAATGCGTCTGTTGAGATAAGGTATGATGACAACTTAGAGATTTATTTGAACCAGACATAGGAAACCTGAGGCCCTTTTTAACTTCATGTACGGCACACTTAATCTTTTGTTCCATTTCATTCTTATTCATTCACTCACGCTTTCTCTCAGCTAATGTTTGGTATCGTTGGTCGATCTCTGGAATGATCAACTCAAGTGGTGTATTATTGACATCTACGTGTACTCTGATGTACATCAGATTGTTTCCCATTTAAATTCATAAAGGATTTCCTTCTATTTCTTGAATATAATATATGAATTTTCTTTAAAAATAATTTTATTTTGGTGTACTTTATACAAAATTTGTTGAATTTTTGAGCAGTGTGTCCAAATTTATGTTAAACAACATCACAACCTAATGATTGCTAGGCAGCTATCTTACCAAATGAGTAAATTAATTTATCAAATATATGACTAGAACCTACCTGTCGAAAATGAAGTTATCTATTTATGGATAGGCACTAAAGAGCCTAAAGCTATTCTATCAGGTGATTTATTTTTGATAATTCAAGTCTCCTAATCTTAATTTTTCTCACAGTCTCAACTCACCTCATGCAGTTTTAATGTGTGATGAACAGACATGAAGTCTTAAAAGTTTCTGTTTATTATGTCATGTCATGATAGGAAGGTAAATCAACCAAGGAGATCATCCCAATTGAATGCAAACAAAACACACAAATAAATAGTCAAGAAAATTGGAAAAGCAGCTCATTATTTAGATAGTTACAAAAGTTGAAGTAATCATCTTGTCAGAATAGATGTAGGAGTAGAGTTTTCAAGCTATTTTCTTACTATTGAAGCCAAAATTGAATCTTGGAAGAAAATATTCAAATTATTGCAATAAATTTTAAAATGTTCATTTTAAAAATGTCTGTGATCAGCGCTAAAATTGGGTTTTGGCACCTAGCTAGTTGAAATGAGCAATGCATAAATATACCAATTTATGTGGACATATTTTGGGATTATGTATGCAAATTATGAAAGCTGTATCTAGTCTACACTCATATATACGAATGAAAACATAGCCTGACATGTTCTATACGTTACAAATCAATGGACACTGGTTTTTAAGTATATGCTAATACAAATATACCTGTCAAATATGGGGTTATTTATGTATTATCAGCACTAAGGAGCCTAAAGCTATTTTAATGTATGAGCAGATATTATAAATCTTACGAATCTCTATGACATAATTGTTACATTCGAATAGGGAGGTAAATCAATGAATGAGATGTGTCGGTGACAAACAGAAAGAGAAGATATTTGCATATAAGCTTATTATATGTATGGACCAGTCAATTTCCATGAAAAAAATTCACGGATATATATAATATTAAGTCTACTGATACTGAAGCAATATTAATTTTTTGACAACTGCTTTCCTTATTCTTGATTTTTTAGTTGTTTTCTGATCACAATTTTACACAGGCCCATAATCAACAGGAGTGAGTAAAAAGCATGAATCAAATAAAAAGAATATGTCCTCGGTGAGACTCAAACTCACATTCTTTCTGCCAGTGGAAAGCCTGGTTGAATAAATATTTTTTTTAAAGTACAGAAGTCTCTTCAGTAGACGAGTACTTTGTTTCAAATGATGGGCAGGAGATATCTTTATCAGCAAAACTTGTTACCTTAAAGCGGAAGAGTCCATGGTTATAGACAAAGAAGCCAAGAAAATTACATTGTTCATTACATACATAGATAGATAGATAGATTCCTGCTGGTCTACTCTCCGACCTTCAAAGATAGGCCGCATTCCTTTGAAGACTCTTCAAAAGAATCTTTTACTTCAATTATGAGAGCACTTATTGTAGCACAATAGTGAAAGCCATTGACAATCAATTTGATCCAGGCTTCAATTTTTATATAGATGGCATATTATCATTAGAGGATTGTTGGAAAAAGCTTATTACTTTAAATGGGTCAGATTTTGATCAAGAATTTACAATTTTTTTGTTCATATCATCCTTGATTTTACTATGCAATCACCCAACATATTTACCTTTGTGTACAACACACAAATTTGATTCCATGCCAAAAAGGCAAAATCAATTTTTTTTTTCATTGTCAAAGTGTAGGAGTTCACTCAGATATGATTACTCACGCACAGAAGATCCAGGGATTCAACATGAGCAATAAGTGTGGAAAACTCTTCATTAGGTCAAATTTCCATGGGTACTCAGTTATCACCAGCCTTCAGTGTGTGTCGTCTCTTAAGAGATGGAACATTTTAACATCAAGTGTAGGTTTATTTACAAAAATACATAATTACCATTATCTTTTAAGTATTTTCTGATATTAACAGATAATATCTTTTGAGAAGAGTCCTTACCAACAAAACTTTTTGCTTTTGTTATTACTATCCATCAGTCAATCCATTCTACAACCTACCTCAGATGAACAATCAATAAAGAAAGGGGTCTCTTTTTTTTTCAAGATTTTGACCATTTCTTTTAGCTGTTTTCTGTAAAGAGAGATCTCTCTTACCTTACAGGAGAAGGCTGTAGAATAGGTCGGCTGGAACATGGAGACAGTGGTTACATTATTCTGGCCAGATATTTTTATTCTCCTAGAGCAATTTATGATGATTGACTTCTAACATGCTTGGCCTGTAGGAGTATCACTAGAATCCCTTTGGACCAAATATTTTAGGAACATATTCCTTATTCAGTGCGCTACCAGCCTCATTACAACATCGACCAAGTGGTTGGATTTTCCGATTGCCAAGATAAAGAGCCTTGTCTAACTATTTACCAATAGATGGGGCAGAGAGAACAGATGGATACATCTCTTTCAACAAGGGAATCTGTGCAAAGTGAACTTGGTTTACTCATTTTTTTTTTTTCCATACTGCCAACCATTAGGCCACCTGCACCTCCCTGAAACCCTGCATTAACAACTAAGTCAACACAATGAATGAGTTTGGAGGTTCAACCTGGAGCTGATAAATTGCGCTTGAAAAAGCTTCCTAGGTAGACACATAATAGTGATGGCAGGAACTAATTACGGAGTTCACGTGAGTATTTAGTAGTGTGTAGGCCAACGCCTATTTGAATTGCTAGGAGACACTGCTGTAGCAATTGCAAGTCATGTGATATCACATCTTTACTGGTCAGCTCATGTGACTTGGCATTCCACATTTTCATTTTCTACCCACAATTCCAGGGTAAGTGATAGTATGAGGTAGCATCTTCTCTAATGTAGACATGAAATATTTAGTGACTTCATGTAGAAATCACACTTGGTGACATGACACAAGAGAGGATCCTACTGCTGATTTTTATGGTTTTGAGCCCCTGTGAGCTTGCACTGAGTTCACATGATGCGCTAACAAAATTATTTATTTGATTGTCGATATATCGCGTCGACCCCAAATCAATGCAAAGTAATTAAACAAACAAACAGAGAAATAGGCTTTATTATAAAATAGATGAATGTATTGTCCAAATAATTTCTTCCTTCAGCTTTCAAAGTGAACAGATTTGAAATGTACAAAAGTAAAAAGAAAAATTCAAATTTATCAAGTACATAAAAAAACAGGCAGCAAGCGACTCTATAGATAATTATTGACAAAAATAATGACATACAGGTACAGAACCATTCTTCTGGCAAGCTTAGGACCGGAAGTGATTTCTGGACAAAGGATTGATATATAATTCAAATGTGAAATGATGAAAAGTAAAGGAAATTGCATATAACAGATATAAACGAACATTTCTTGCATTGATTTTTAGGATATGATTCAGAAAGCCGATTCAGTAATCAATGAAAGAATACTGAAAGTTTTATAAAATTTCAATAACGAGTTGAAATTTGGTAAATTTTCCAAATGTGACTGTATATTTGTCACAGAAGATTTTCCAATTTATTTTCTACGTTTTTTTTTTTTTCCAACAAATGTCAACAGAAATTTCAAAAACAAATAACTCCATTTCTATGAAATTGAAGAATTTAATTTTCATATCAGATCTTTCTCCAATGATATAAATATCATGAAAATAAATTCATTGATTTTAACTTGCATATACATAGAAAGATGAGCTCTCTCAATCCTATGAATACATGTATTTGGATGTTAAGATAAAAAAATTAAAAAAATAAAAATAAAAAATAAAAATGAAAAATATTTTGAAAAAAAGCTTTTCTTCTGTCTTTTTAGTGTTCAAGTTCATTCAAGTCATTTATTTGATGTTCCTGCATAATTTAACCTCTTTATATTTGCTTGAACAAAATTTCTACTTCGTTTTTTTTTCAGATGGCATTAGGAACACCTAGTTTTAAGTAACTTTATTTAATTTTGGTATAAATTAAATGATAATTATTTAACAGTTATATTTGATTGAATATTAATCAATGGATGTCAATTTTGCAACAAGTCCATGGTTATCACTACAAAATGGCTGAGTGGTAAACTAGAACAAATCCTGCCAGATTCCAAATTATCCGGTTTTCTGCCAGCCAGATTAAAGGTCTGAAAGGTCTGGCACTGTATTTTAATAGTCTGTCAT
The DNA here is from genome assembly GCA_963457665.1 of Thysanoteuthis rhombus. Classification (NCBI taxonomy): domain Eukaryota; kingdom Metazoa; phylum Mollusca; class Cephalopoda; order Oegopsida; family Thysanoteuthidae; genus Thysanoteuthis; species Thysanoteuthis major. The sequence goes on along the minus strand of OY735217.1, from coordinate 41,818,717 downwards.
GTAAGAAGTTGCTAAATAGCATATTCAATTATTCATCTGAAGGCACAAAAATATGGTAAGTAAATTTTACCTCGATATAAAGCACACACACACTCTCTCTCTCTCTCATTACATATATATGATAGAGAGAAAGAGTAAATTTATAAATACATAAAGGCACATGTTTAAAAAAATGAATATATGCACATATGATATACATACACATATTATTAATAACTGTACATGTATTCTACATACATATAAATATACAAAAGCATATATTTTGTTAACCTTATATATATATTACACATACATGCTATCACTAAGCCCTAAACAGGAGCGGAAAAATTGGAGATGGATGAAGTTGGATGTTGGCCAAGATTTTTTTAATAGCAAAACTAATGTACTTGAAAAAGGATATAGAAGGCAAAAGCAAGTCCTTATTCATAGAATTAAAAAAGGAAATTACTTAAACAGGGGCATACTGAGGGTGCTGCACCCCCTATTGCTATTCTCTTCTTAAGCCTGCATGCTCATTTTATCAGCAAATTAGATGCCTACACACCATTTCCAATAACAACCATTAGGCACACTTCTGTATTCAAGCTAAGCAGAATGTTTTTCTTTCTGTCGCTATCATCTGCATTTATCTATGTATATAATGAATTACACATCATAAAAAGTATACACATGACTCTAATTGGGGGATTATCTCTTGTTAACTTACTCTTGTTTACACATAGATACTTTATATTATAGAATATGGGGTACAATCTGTTGTAGCATCATAGCCATTAAGAATGAGATTATATAAAACTCAATGAAACACATCAAGCACACCCCCCCCCTGTAAAAAAAGAAAGTGATGATCAGTTTGCCTCACTTTCTGAGCACCCCAAATTCCTGAAACTCTTCTTTGAGAAGAAGTAATTGAGGGTTGGGTATCATAACCAACTTGCCAATCCTTTTTTTTAGCTTTTATGTCATAAGACTTTCACACAGAGAAGAATATCCAAAAAGAGGAGTCAAGAGAGGAGGACTGAGACAGTCATATGAAGAAATGTTGTCTAAATTTAAAAGCAAAGAAATTTATCATAAAAGTAGGAGAAAAAATTTCATAACAAAACGTAATTATTCAGGTAAAAAAAAAATAACATGGTTTTAAACATCAATAATGGACAAAAGCATTCAAAACAATAGACAGTGAGACATATTAAGTAACAGACAGACAGTGGTTTGTATATAAAATGAAACAGTGAGTGTAAAGCAATGACTAAACATCAAGATATCATTAAAAGTGACCGAGAATTAATGAAAGCAGGATAGATAAAAATGAGACAGCATATAAGATATATATATATATATATATATATATATATATATATATATATTAGATAGATATGATCTGATTTCTGTAAGTGTTGTTTGTAGAATGTTAAACGTAAAAAAAATGAACACAGGACAATACTGTCAAAATGTTCCAAAGCAATTTCCAGTCCAATTAGGCCACCGGTTTCTGATTAATTCAATTAAGAATGAAGTGACAACAAAATCTGTTGAAGGAAGATAACTTCAGGTCTATCAACTGCTAATTACAGTTCTTTATGAAAAAAATAAGATAAATTAGCAAATAATTATAATATAAATCCCATGAATAGGAAGTGACTTGACATAGTGCTCAAATGCCACAGAAGATGGCTTTTAAGTGAGCATATCATAATTTTATATATATATATATATATATATATATATATATATATATATATATATATATATATATATATATATAAAAACATCATTAATTTCACAGATTTATATACATATATAAATCTATAGATCAACTGCTGTGATAGCTAAGATAGTTACATAATTTCCCATTCAATTTCATTTGGCCTTGTGTCAGACAAAGCTAAGCTAAGTGAGGATTTATGATTTGTCAGCAGACTTGGTTATTTATACAATATAGGCATTGTAGATTTTAGGCTACTCTATAGAATCATCCTTTAGAACTTTGCTCTTCAGCTGAACTTGAACACTGACACCAGAGCCAAGCTCACTACTATTTAAACTACAGAGACAACCATATAGATATTTATACCAGAAAAGTATCACTGACTGAACGGATGCACCGACTGCTACAAGAGAAAGATTCTCTAAGGACTATAAAAGAAGTAGATTGAGTGCACATTTATCTTACCTTTTCAGTGATGAAAATTTAAAAATTTGGGGGGGGGGAATATTTATTTTAGTCAAGTCAGTTTCACACAAATTGAATTATCATAAAATTAAAATAGAGCAGTCATGTTTTCAAAATTTTGATAGATGTATATGTTAATGCATATCAGAGAGAAACCTTTCTGCTGTGAGGTGCGTAGCATAACATTTGATAGGAATAATTATCTCAAACAGCGTTTGGCAATACACTTTGGTGAGAAGCCTTCTTGGTGTAAAATCTATGGGAGTATATTCTCTTGTAATTCGAACCACAAAAAACACATGTTAACACTCAAAGAGACAGTTTTCAATTGTGAGATTTCTGGTATGAAAATTTCAATTGACATATTAGGACATACTGGAGAGAAACCTTCCTGCTGTGAGGTGTGCAGCAGAACATTTGATAGGAAAATGAACTTCAAATAACAAATAAAAGTAGATTTATACCATGTTAACACACTCTGGTGAAAGTTTTCCATTGTGAGATTTTTGGGGTGACATTGGTTTGGAATTCAATTACAGATACTCAAAAAACCATTTCCCTTTCTTGGGAGGCCTGCCTTTGTATGGCAGTTGCTCTTACTGTTAAAGTTAAAGCTCTGATGGCTCAAAAGTTAAGAGCAGCTGCTTTACCTAGACGGGCTTCCCCAGAAAAAAGGAATGCAAGTTTGAGTCCTCCATAGAGCTTATTCTATATTTCTGATCTATGCAGTTTTCCCACTTCCATAAGTTGACCATCAGAGTAATTGTGATGAAAAGGAACTTGAATTAAGATGAAAGAAATACAAGATTCTGCTTTTTATTTAAAACTTTCAAGCTTAAAACATCATTCTTTGATTCCTCAAAAATCAGATTATCTGGCGGAAATTATTATGCTCATTCAGATCTTCTAACATGTCTTTGTAAAATCCTTTTTACATCAATATTTGCTGCTTTGTCTCTTTTGCTAGAAAAAATTTTTGGCTTTTTTTATTTTTATCCTATTCAAGCAATAACTCTTATTTTACTTTTCCCCAAAAAAATCAAACAAACAAAAAACAAAAACTTTATTTAACAAGACATTATTCGTGAATTCAGAATAAAAAGTGACATCAACTTGACACAGGACATTAATTCATTAGATATGACAAACATTACTTAGCAAAACAATAAATACATTTGTATGTTGATCATCATTCCGATGGTGTCTGTGGCTCTGCTGAGATTTGCATAGCAACCAGTGCGTGAACATTTTTTTCAAAGTAGGAGGGTTATTCTAGGGAGAATTTCACTCTCTTGACCTCTAAAGTCATTTTTACTTGTGGTATGATGATACATCACAATTGGTGGCTTTTTTTTAAACAACACATATCAGATGAATAAACAGAAAGCTAAGATGAACATTATTTTGCAAAACAGCCGGTCTATAATAATCGGAGGGGACCCAAAGGATCTCTTTTTTTTTCCACTACTATCCATTAGGATAGGGGGTGAACATTGTTTCCCTTGTCCAATAACCCTTCTCTTTGGGAGAGAGGTATTAAGTAACATTTTTTCTCGAAGTCTTTGTTATGACTTGGCAAGAGTTTGATCCAGAGTCGCTTACAGCGCCTGGTATTACCAGACGGTCATCCAAATAGGTAATGACCAGGCTTGACGTTGCTTATCTTTGCAAACAATAAACATATATCAGATCAATAAACAAAAAGCTGAAACAACAGTAATAAAAAGCCTGCCAGACAATAAGAGCATAAAAAGTTTTGGCCATCTCCCAGACTGGGCATCCACTACCTTTTGCGATTTTGAATGATTGGCAAATTTTGTTACGGAAGGTCACTTGCATAATTTCTTTTTTTTTTTGTTGGTATTCCTTCAACATAGAATTTATTTTAAAATATTTGGTTCAAAATCACAAAATGAATGGAAGATGGTGAAAGTCTTAAATTGAGGGAGGAAAAAAAATTTTGAATCTTGGTAAAAAAATTAACTTTAGTTAAATCCTTAAAGACAATTCCAAAGGCACTTGACCCCTCCCCCGCTAGAAAAAAAAAAAATTGCCTTTGAATGCTGGGGGTGTTTCTCTTTGTGAATTTTGTGGCAGATTTGTTTTGACATTTCTCAAACTTTCCTCTTAAGAAGCCATGATTGCGACAACAACAATGAAGGTAAAGAGAGTTGTGAAGAAAATGTGCGTAAACATCATACATTTCTTGAAACGTCGACCCTGAAAAAAGGAAAGGAAAAAAACAATACGATAAATTCAAGAATTCATTTTGATTATTAGAAAAAAAAAAAAAGAGATATCCCTATCATGCATAAGTGAATGACCGTAGCCCACATGGGTAGGAGAACTAATTAACTAAAAAAATTAGTCAGTTGACGGTTTCAAATATGACTAAAATAAAGACCTTCGTCCAGCAGTGGACTTATCAGGACTAATGATACATAATTACAATAATATCAGAGACACCAACTGTACATACGATAGCTGGATCTCCACTTACCCTATTGATATTTCAACACTGATATTGGAATTATAATATTGTTTGGTTTGGATTCTTTGAAAAACATATCAAATACATTCTTTTTAATAAGAATAAAAAAATATACTAAAATTCAACCACACTAATTTTTATTCTTGCATATTTTCACAGAAAAGGTAATGTTATATATATATAATCATCATAAAAACCTCCAGATACTGAATATATCCTAAAACAATGAAAATTATGAGAAGAGCAATTTTGTTGAATGTTATCCTTTGTCACTTCATATTGAACAAACAGATGAATGCATTGTTATTATTATTTCATTACAATTTTACTTTAAAGAATCAACTACTTTGAATTATGATGAAGAATTTCCAACTTACCACTGGATAGGGTTCAGGAATTCGATCTTTAGGATTGATAGCTTTCTCATATTCATATTTCTCTTGCCTCTCTGTAATAAGAAACAATAGAACAATAAAGAACTAGCATTACAAGTACAAATCATGGGGAGTGATGGGGCCATGCCCTGCCATGCTGGCCCATGACGTGTTGGCATAAACCATGCAATATGCACATGAAAGAATAATGCTGGGCCTCACATGGAGAGAGCACAAGACAGCACAAGAGTCAGGGACATCATAGAATCCATTAAAAATCTCAAATGGCGGTGGGCTGGCCATGTTGCAAGAATGGCAGACAACCGATGGACATCACGACATGGATCCCCCGAGATCACATGTGGAACCGAGGCCGGCAGAATATCAGATGGAGAAACGAGCTAGACAAGTTCATGAAGTACTGGCTCTGCGACGCCTATGATAGAGAAGTGTGGCAAATCCTGGGGAAGGTCTATGTCCAACGACAGACATTAAAAGACTGATGATGATGATGATGATTACAAGTACATAGATTGTGGGAAAAGAGTGTAGTGAGATTGGTTTGCACCAATCTTCCAAGTGGGGAGGACCAGCCTACATTGAAAATTAACATTCAGAATATTATCCTTATACACAGACACCCCAGTTGGGGAGGTAAAAGGAGAGAAAATAATTACAAAAATAAGAGAAAAACGGAGAGAGAGTGAAAGGAACAAATATAGGAATGAAAAAAAGAACAAAAGCAAAGGGGAAAAATGGTAAAAAGAGAGAAAAGGACTGGCTGCTGTGAGGTCGAATTTCAATCCAACCTCTATCCCGACTGAAGATGATTATCACAACTTTCATATTGTATACATAATAAATAAAAATTATGAAAATATTTTTCCAGCATAAATGTATGCATAAATTGTGTATCTGTAATATATATATATATATATATATATATATATATACATATTATATTTATTTATTGTAATGAAATTAGCCGGCTATGATAGATTTTTGTTAATATCCAAGACTTGTCAACTTAGCTGAGTCAGTCATACAGCCTACTGGCAATTAGTTGGTTGTGAATTCAAGTCACACGAGAGGAATGTGAATGTTTACATATCGGTGTATGCCCCTAATTTTCGTTCTTAAGTTACTTGTTCTTACTGTAAAATAATGAAGTCAACTCATTTTTGAGTTTGACAAAATGACAAAATAAAAAAATAAATAAAGGAAAAAAGAAGACAGAAATGGAAAAGGAATGAAAAAAATCTCTATCAAAATTTTACCAACATGTGAATGAGATATTCTAAAATTCCAATATAAAGAAAAAAGGAAAGAAATATGAAGAAGACGAAAAGAAGGAAATATAAAGACGAAAAGAAGGAAATATGAAGAAGACAAATAGAAGGAAATATGAAGAAGACAAATAGAAGGAAATATGAAGAAGACAAATAGAAGGAAATATGAAGAAGACAAATAGAAGGAAATATGAAGAAGATGAAAAGAAGGGAAAAAAAAGAAGACAAAAAGAAGGGAAAGTAGAAAAAAAAAGACAAGTTGGGCTGCACAAGGGTCAAACTCCCTTGTTTCATTAAAATCTAAAAGGTAAACAAAATAGAATTCATTTTTCCATACAATATTATGACATGATTACATATTACATTTTAACTCCTTTATTTGTCATTTTCTGTAAATGGGATTTTTAAACTTTAGTAAAACAAATAAATCTTAGTTTGGCTTGAGAAGAGAGAGTAAATGCATCATCAGTTTTTGCATACATTACTGTCACTGTTATTTGTGCTTGATGTCACTTGTTTTTGGTATGGTCATTGCTATCTGTAATTGTCGTTACATATGAAAATAAAGTCGAAAGTAGAAGTTTCAAAATCAAAAGAAAGCATGAACTTGGAGGATTCAGAAACCTACCTTGGTTCTTGTCATGGTAACAGAAGTCATGAATTTCAAGGACTATGTTGATAATGAGATGCAACAAGAGAAGAATCATAATAATCCAGGTCACCCAACCAGGGATGTGCATCTTACCATAATCCAAACCAATCAACAAACATGGCACTGAGTGAAATCAAACCAAAAAAACACAAATCAAATTTTGTTGAATGATGGTTAAACATTTCATATTAGTACAATATATAATTTCAAACCCCCCTCAAGCTACCATAATTTCTGAACTTCAGAAAAAAAAATCAAGTACTTTTTATTACCTACCATATTTGAGGGCATACAAGACACCCCTCCTTTTTCAGTACTGAATATTAAGAAAGATATTGTTGAATGGTATATGGAATATTTCCTATTTGGCCTCAAACAAAACAAGTTTCTTTTCATAGATTTAATAGAGATTTATGAAAGTCTAATACAGTGGTACTTTTCTTAATGAGGACAATGTCTTCCACAAAACGTCTCATTAAATAACAAGTGAATAAATAAATCAATGGAATTTCCGTAATTTGTTCAAAATAAAAATATTGAACTCCTAGAACCTGTATGATAACATTGTAAATAATGTAACAATTACTTTTTAAATAATGTATAAATACAAATAAATACATAAATAATGTAATAGATAAATTTTTTTATAATTCACCAAATATCCACCCATCTGTCTGAAAAAAAGTGCCTAGATACTAGATATAAATGTAAATGATTATAAATGAAATCTTGATGATTCTGGATAATTTTATGAAATTTTGTAGTTGTTTTTTCTCACTGACTGAAAATATTCCGCTAACAGATTTTCCTTTTGACGATCAGGACCTCTCATTACTTATATGCCATCAAGTATGATACTCATTTTTCAGATTAATACTTTCATATTGGTTGTTTTTAATCTTTTATGAGAATAAATATTTGTTTCTGTTTTTTAGACTGATCTGAAAGTTCTACAAGTATGAGACTTTGGCATTTTGTTCCAGGATCTTGTTCAGCCGTTCCTCTGGCGAAGCAGATGTGAAAGAAAAAAGCATTTTAAAAGCCTCTTGGATCTAACACTATTTGAGGAAGGATAGAGAATACATCAGCCAAAACAAAAAAAAAGGTTAACCACTCGGGACTGAGATATTTTTGTATAACATCATAAAATAACTCAGTGAAATTCAAATTATTCAAGGATGAATTTGTATTATGTATTTGTTGTTACATGTTGTGTTTAGTTACTGTGAGGTAGATGTTGCATTGTGAGCATCATGAATTCTTCATTCATCACAACAGTGTTCTCATCAAACATATAACTGCTCTCCAACAAGATGGTTTTCAAAAAAATATTTCTGCTGCTCATAAAAGATAACTTTCATTCAAGAAGACTCGGTATGCTTTCTGAATCGTCAGATCATTTAAACAGACAGCAGCAATAAATACGCTTTTCATTAAAAAGATTTCTTTTCCATCTCGTAATCCAGTGCAGGGTCGTTAGGGTACCACGTGCAATGTCATCATAGGTGTGTCAAGGACAAGATGGAGCTTGTATCCTCTTCAGGCTGTTTAAGAAATAGAGATGTTCATTTTCTAGACTGGTTGTCAACTTTACCTAGGAAGCTCAATCTGCCCAACTATTTACGTATATCTGGGAGGGGGGAGATGGATTCAATGCCCTTCCAAAGAGTATTAATGAAAAGTGAACAGATACAGTCTCAGCTAGAGTCTGAACTTGGCTCGCCAATTCCGTTTCCTATACCGTTAACTACACTCCCTATCAAGATTGTACTTTAAATATTCTGCCTCCTGTCTTAATAGTATTTCAAAGGTTGGACCATATTCCAATTTATCAATTTAAAGAACAAACAAAGCAGAAGAGAAAGTGACTTACTTGCCAGCACACATGCCACAAGGCAGAAAATGAAGAATACCCAATTGAACACAGGTCGGAACCAACTTTCTTTGTGTGGGGAGCACAGGATAAGAAGGGCCTACAAAATAATCCAGAAATGATAAAGATCAACCAATACTATCTTCATATCAAACGAAAAACCTCTTTACCTGTTCAAGTGTGGATTTCATGGTCTGTCCGGAAATTATCTTGAGAGAGGACTTTGCAGACTATTTTGGAAGTGTCTGACATCACAAAAGGAGAACTTGGAAGGGAACTAAGTTGCCATTGACAAAACTTGGCAATTTTTTCGTTGATATTAAATGGCTAGATACTTTACAGGCAAACCTTCTATGTATCAAGTTCATCATACAATCAGCCCTTGATTAATGCTTTCAAAACTGGGCTTTCAAAATTCAGTATTTGTGTACGAAGATTTCCGTTATTTTTTAAATCAACATGTTCTCCATAGTGACGGTGAGAATAGACATGGTTGACCATTGAAATAAAAAATGTTAGAATTTGTTCAGATTATATTGGAAAGATGACCCACCCAAAAAGTTACGTGGACCACCCAGCATTTCCCCAAAACATAAACATTTATTCTAATCATGCAATTCTTTCTTATACTTTCAAAACATATGACAAAATATCAGGTTTACGAAGTTTTAAAAATAAAAATTGAACAGCACGTAGGTTTCCCTTATTCATGAATTTTGATAATTTTTTCTTTAAAAACAGGATTTTTTTCCTTTTCTGCTACATCATTTTGGTAATATGAATAGGCATGAACCCTTCCATGAAAATCATGCCAAAGTTTGAACCATATTTAAAAAGTTGACAAAAAAAAAATTCATTAAAAAGATCCAAGTTGCCCACTGTTGGTGTGCCAATGGTGATAGATCATAAGTCAACTTCAATGGTTCAACTAATCAAGCAGCCATTAAGAGAGAAAAAAAAAAGAGGAGAGGCTTGAGCAGACAGCTAATTTGTTGACAAATCATTGGAGATTCTTATGCAAAATATCAGATATTTCATTGCCTGTCTATCACTCTCTGAAAACTCCACACCAACTTATTACCATATACACCAGCAATTCAATTTTTTCTCAAATCTATGCAAATATTGTATTGTGTCCAATGCACTAGTATTATGACTCAGAAGGTCATCTACCTAAGTCTGATATGGATAGTTATAAGGCTTGGAAGAGTTGCAGTAAGCAGCAATACTCCAAGATTCCTTGTAAACCATTAGACATATACATTATGCATGAATTATATCTTGTCAGTACAATGGATTTATAAAAACACTAACAAATTAGTAAACACGGATAAAATATTTTGATCTCAATTTAGTAAGATTAAAAGAAGATCAAGCGTTTGATTTGCAGGATTTGTGGAATAGATTAATTATATTCTATTATCATCAGGAGTAACAATTTCCATAATACAAAAAAAAAGAAAAAAAAAACTCAGGAAATGTTTCATTCATCCTAAAGCTACATAGAAAAACCCAAAGATTAGAATGAAAAAAAAAAGAATTGAATACTTACGCAGACAATAATACAGACTGTGACAATAATACACAGAGGCGGGTGTGCTCTCAAAGGGAGGAATGGAGGCTGGAGAAGAGAGGGGAAAAAAATACAAAAAATTCAAGGGAAATGTTAAATGAAATTGATAAATTGCATCAGAAGCTATGAGGTGACTTACCCAACATATTTACGACCTACAAATACATTATTATTTACCAGATAATTCCCCCCCCCCCACATCCTGTTTTGTAAAAATTGTCATATTTTATCCTGACAGAGGTATATCTGAGGAAAGTTGGAGAATTGATCAGCTATAACATAGTGGGAATAAAGAAAAGCAGCAGAAAGAATGAGATCAACTGTCTGAACAACTCTTGGAATGATAATGACTCATCTCAAAATTATAGAAAAAAAGAAAGAAAGAAAAAGAAAGAAAAAAAAAAGAAAGAAAGAAAAAGAAAGAAAGAAAAAAAGAAAAAAGAAAAAAAGAAAGAAAAAAAAGAAAGAAAAAAAGAAAGAAAAAAAAAAACAAACAGTTATATCTATTTTAACAAGAACAACCAACAGAAGTCACATGGTACATATTCCATCATTCATTTATATTAGATGAAGTATTGGAAACCATTATTATTCACTTTTGACTACTTTCCAACTTCATCCAAATATTTTACTTGTTTGTTTTTTCACAATTTGACACAGACTATTAATCTACATCAGTGAGTATACAATGCAAGGAGTAGAGAGTACGTCTTCAGCTTCAGTTCTCATGGTTAAATTGGTAGAGCAACAGGTGTGTTAAACCTGGCTTCAGTCTGACAAGTGTGACGTGAGTTAGAGTCTCACTGAGAGCTTATTCTTTACTCTGATTCTTTCTGTTCACTCACTGCCGTAGATTGACAACGTGATTAGAGCCGAGACTTTTTTTTGAAACTACTCAAAAATTAAGACAAAGATAAATAGTAGTCAAAAATTAAAAATAGTGGTCTTATGGTATGATTGCAATATTGGAATAAAACAGAGTAATTTATTTATGATGGTTCTAGGTTCAATCCTAGTGTGAGACAATAATAATACTACTAATGCTAAGAGGGGAGTAAGGTCAATATACCCCAGTCGGTTAAATAAAGGGTTTGGTTCATTGCTTCCCCACACCAACCAGATGATACCTGATGAAGGCCGTAGAGTGCAACAGCCGAAACGTTGTATGAAAAACAACCAAGATGAGGATGGTCAAAAATATCAAAAGAAATAATAATAATACCTCATCTCAAAAATTCAGAGATTTAAAACGGAGTAATTCATGAATTCTATTCAATGAACTTCTAAAGCACTTAAAAGAACATTTCTAATTATATGATTTGTACAGAATCACATATTTTATACAAACTCACCTCATAGTAGCCACCAGCATCGACAAAGAAGAGAATCATAGCCAAAATGGTGAAAACAAACAGTAAAGTCATCAGAGTCCAGTGATGCTGAAAAGAAAAAAAAAGAAATTAAATTAAAATTAAAATTTTCCTCTATTTAACGAACAGAAAAATTATTCAGCATATACAACTTACAATCCATTATTGTTGTTGCACATGAAAAGTCATGATTTTTAATAAGATGAAGGAGGATGTAAACAGCAAAAGGTGTTAAATGTTTAATCATTATAAAACCAATTTAAAATGATGACCTTTTTTCAATGATCCTAAAATGATAACATGACATCTCTATGAGATTCTTCAGGTTTACTGATCACAAATTCAGTAAAAACACAAATCATAACATCCCTTATTAAGCATCTTTATCAAAGAGAAAATATATCATTAAAGATATAAATTTCAAAATGCTGAAAAAAATAACGATTTGTCAGTTGAAAATGGAAAATGCTGCAAGACTTTGTATCCCAATCCTTGAAGCTTAAACACTGCCAGCTGAGAGGAGGGGGTTCAGAAACTGTCATGGAGTTTTTCACTCAGTCCATGCAGGACCCATTTTTCAAATTTTTTAATCTTTCCTTTTACTTTTAGATGATGTGATATAGTCACAGTTGAAGTCCTAAAGTCTCCAGAAATGGAGAAATGAATTCTGTTTTGTTTACTTTTTAGATTTTAATGAAATAAGGGAGTTTGACCTTAGCACTGCTAAGCATGAATCCAGATGCAAACTAATTTAATCAACACTGAACTGTTAGTATTGCAGTAGTGTTCACTCCAAAGAATTTGTTAGTTTGTGCAGGATTATGTCCTAATTCGAAAGCATACTTGGAAGTCATTCTGTCTTCTTGGGGGGACACCATTATTGCTTTGGGCTCTAAAACCTCCAATAATAAAGAATTATATTTCTTTTTACATTGAGTTTGTAAAGAAATGCAATTATAAATCTAAATCATTCACTTTTAACATAAATCTATCTAAAATGAACTCTATATAAAAAGTACTCTATATAGAAAAAAAGAGCATTTCGTGTCTAACAATGCAACATATTCTAAGGGACATAACCTTGCTTTTTTCCAAGATCAAGATTTACCTCCCATGGTCCATGTTTCAGATCACGAACTTCATTTCTACCGGTGGCCTTAAAGTTAACAGCGCGGAAAATGGACTTGCGAGCAGAGTTCAAACTCCAACTGAGACAAACACTAAGGCACGAATCTGACTCTTCACCTGCCAGCTATGGGTAATATATCCTATGGTGAAGTGAATGGTGTTTGCAGCCTCTAGGTTTATTTTACATATTACAAAAACCTCAAGAACTCCGAGCCCAGGCAGGGATGGCTGTTGCCCTGACCACTGAAAGGGAACATACTATCTTCACCATGAACTGCCGATTCATATTGGTTTGTTCAATACGGTTCCTGAATAGGATGCTTTGCCACGGAGCAATGGTTACTTAATAAATATGAATATAACAGGACATTTACTATGAATTAGTGAATGCTGCTTAGCAGATGAGATAGTTGCCTATTTAACACTGTTGCCAGAGGTCAGTGTTCAAGCCTAGATTAAAGTCAGAATCTTCAAATGCCGATTTTAAAGGCAGGTAGATCTTTAGATTTTCTTGGCTATTTCCAACAAGTAACTCGATTTTATGTAGTTTTAAAGAGACACACCCGCATATCATTTTCAATTGATAGTCTTGCACAAAATTTGGTTTAGTTGATTAAGATTACTTTGAAATTCAATTTTTCTCACCAACCTCCCATTGCCCAATAATTTCTCTTGCATGCTTCTCCAGTTTGGGAACTCCTGCCTCTGAGGAATAGACGTGTGGAAATTAAATGATGTACTTACCATAAACCAATATCTCTTTCCACAACAGCGACTGTTTGGCCACATTTTCTGATAATATTTGGACCACAAAAAACCTATGGAAGCACAGAACACCCAAGCAAGGATCATCAGAATGCCTGGAAATAGAAGAAACAAATCAAGTTTGGATTTTCAAAGAAAATACAATACAACAAAAGATAGCACAGTCAGAAAAGTAAGATCTAGTCCCAAAAAGCTGATAATGATGATCAAAGAAAAATGATTTTTTTTCCCTATTCTAAACTAAATTCTATTCGATTTTACAATTTTAACAAACCACCAGAATCCCACAGATGTCCTACTTAACCCACCATACTAGTAGGCTCTTTGCTCATGTGTGTGTGTGTCTTCAGGTGCTTTTGATCATATTTTGGGGACTTAAAACTTGAAGATTTATATGAGTACACCACTAGGCATCACATAAAAGATGGTTAGGGTTTTTTCTTTTGAGTCACTATGGTCATTTCTGTCCAACAATGCCTAAATCTTGTGCTGGTATTTTTTTAAAGGTAATTTTAGATAATAGATCCATGTTTTAAAGTTAATTTCATTTTTTAGATATTTAGTTCTCATAGATGCATGGTCTACAGCGATTCATTTATGTGAGGTACAGATATCATCAATTGGTATTTTCTTTCATTTCAGTTTTTTAGTTGCTCCTTTTTTAACACAACTCTGTTTAGGTTGTCTATGATAGTAAATAAACAACACCAAGTCGGATATGAAAGATAAGCTCTACAGATACTACTAACGTAAAAACAATAAACATGATGCCAAGAGAGATGAAGGAAGAATAACGATAGGTTTAATGGTTAGTTCTGATTTTCAGCCAGGAGTTCTCATGACTCAGCCCTCTTGCTCCATTGGTGCCAGATTAACTAGAAAAATGAAGAAACCTATGGTGGCAGTTTTGGCTGACAGTTTCTAATAATATTGTTGTGACTTGAACATTATCTTGAAATCAACAGGAATACAGAGCAGAGAGAAAGAATGTGTAGCTATCTCTCTTAATGATTTTCAAAGGCAGAATTCTGCGTAAACCCTCTGCTGCCATAAGTTAATTCATTATTACAACAGAATCAATATTGATACTTACTGTGGGCTTTGGCCATTGGATATCGAGCCACACCAGAGATATCATCAACATCAGACATAGATACCTCATCCACAGATACAATGGGAATCTCACCAATTCCAAGACCATGAACCAATTTCTTTCCTGGAAGAGAAATCAGTTTTCTCAATTTATTCACAGGCACATAGCTACATATTTATACTTTAATTATGGAGAATCCAATACAATTTTCAAAGTCTTTTTCCTTTGCATGTTTTTTTTTTTTAATGATGTCATGAAAAAAGTGTATAGTTATCAATTGAAGTCAACCATTAACCCAAACTATCACTCAGAAAAAATGTTTATCCAATATTCAACCTTTCACACAGTAGACAACTTCATTTGCTAAACAAAATTTTGCCCAGCTATTGAAGGCAATTCCTATTGCCAAATGATAGAGTGTTTGAATTTTCTGTTGCGTTGTCATGTCGATTTCACTCAGTAATGAACAGACAAACAAAGTTACTGGTTTTTGAATTTACTTGATGCAAAAAATCTTGAAAGAGAATGCAGAGTGCTGAAGGTTAATAAGGAAACATAATTTTTGTCCATTATTTTTATAGGAAAACACATTCAAGTTATCAAAAGGTGAAAATATGTAATTAAAAAGTTACACAGTGCTCGGAAATTGTTTGAAGAAAATGGTATTTTTCAGTTCATCACAAAATCAATTTCTGTTTGCAGCTCCAGCTATTTTCATAATAGAAGTTACTGCTATTTCTGGCATCAAACACACACTGGATGCATCCCCACTTACTCAAACTAAATTTTTGAAAAGAATGGGTGTGCAGGAAAAATTGGTGTGACTTTGTAAATTAAAAAGTAATACAGCAGGTAGACTAACCAATTGAAGTGATTAAATCCTGAAAAAAGTGTCATTTTTTACTAAATAGTTAAAGAAAATGATGCTTTTACTGGATCAAAAATTTGGAAGAACCATAATCATGATGGGATTCATTTGTCCCATTAGTCATTTATCCTGGGACAAATGAAAAACACAGAAATAACAGATGATGTAGCTCCCACATCTTTCCTGTCCAGTCATAATCTGCTGTCGTATAAACTAGAAAAATCTCATTTACTCTATTTTTAATGATACATACTTTTCCATAGACTTCCATATAGATTTATAACAATGAATCTAAATTGATCCAAATTTAATGTTCTTTGCTTAATGTTTTCAACCTATTATTGTAGTCTAAAATACTATCTTGGAGTGATCACAATGAGTGGCTTCCTCTGTTTTATTCTCAGAAAAAGTGAAGTACCTTAGATGACAAGAATAAAAAAAGTATTTTCAACCAAACCGAATATTTCTCAAATAAGAATCCTGAAAAAAAATGATGCTAACAACATTCAATAATAATATTCCAATACATCCAAACAAAAAATACAAGCAAAAATTTCTGTATTTGCTACTGATTATCAACAATTAATCAGCTGTCAAATCTTGTTTGATGGTCTTCTCAAAGATGCAAACAAAGGGAGATAATTATGCTAGTTACTGTTACTCAATATAACGAAATAATACTGACCTAACCAGGCTTTTCCTCCACCAAGCAAAATATGCCATTTCCCAGAACGAAGAGCCTTGCTGTGTTCAAGATTGGCAAATTTATCCAGGTTGAAGATGCATCTCAAACGGCGGTTATAATAGGAAGCCCGATCATTGGACAGGCCAAGTTTAGGCTGTTCAGAATTCAAGAGAAAAATAATTTTCAAAGAACTTTTGGAAATAAAAAATAAAAAATAAAGAAATAAAAAATGAAATTTCAGTGACACATATATTATACACAGTGAAAAAACTTTTGGCCTGTACAATGCAGGAGAAATTTTCACAATGCCATAATTTTCTGAACAAATGTGACCAAGATAAATTCAAGTTTTTTTTATGTTGTTGGTTGCAGTGGGGATGGAGGAAGACAAGTTTTCTTTAGGTCACCTCTTCTAAGCCCTTCCCTCTGTGGTGCTGTCCCATGATACTTGATCAACCCGTGGACTGCTGAATGATCCAGACTCATCAAGTAACATCTTATCACTGAGCTGCCAACATGCATTACCAGTAGAATCTTCCAAATACAATTTGCATCCTGGCCCTGTTGCTGTGGGACTTGAATGACTCAAGAAACAAAAACAACATCTACTCATCAAGCTAACATAGATTTTTGCAATCGTATATCAGAAAGGAAGGAAAGCTTACATTGGGCAGAGTGGAATAAACATTGATGCTGTCAATTCTTGATAAAGACAGCCTCGCAACCCCATGTGTTCCATCCTGAATACAGTCAATAGCAAGGTCATCACCCTGGAAAGAACAAGAGAAAACAAAGAAATTCTTTCAAAAAGATCAGAAATTGTTTGGATTAAAAGTTTTGTGCCTTTACCTCCACAGAATGTAGTCGGTAAGTGAACGTTTGAAATTTTTATTTGCTCGTTCCATATGAAATTCTTTAGGTTTAGTTGTTACAAATTCATTATGGCTTCCCAATAACAGATATGAATTCCAAAGTGCTTGAAAAATGTCAAGTTTAGACACAGTCAGCTGAGAGGAGCATTTCATCCAATTTATGAGGGACCCTTGATCAAACTTGTTAACCTTCCCTATTGCCTTGAGATGATGTGATATGATTCACTTTTAAAGTCCTAATGTCTCCAGAAAATGCTTGAATCACAGCAGTTGATACTTCTTCATTGTTAAGAACAGGTTTGGACCATCTTCAAGGTTTATTATTGGTATCTATATTTCCAGATCTAAACTTACTGAACCAACAGTAAACAGTTCACACTGTGGTAGTGTTCACTCCAAATACTTTGTTGACATTATCAGCTACTTGAGCAGCATTATGTCTTAATCTGAAATAGTTCTTGGAAATTAATATAACTTCTTGGGTAGGCACTACTGCTATTAAGGACACAAAAAGCTCCAATAATAATGAATTATATCTATATCTACATAGTATCTGAAAAAATGCAATTACATTAATAATTCTTTCACTTTTAACATTATTCCTCATGATATATGAAACACAACATTTCAAGTGTAAAAACCTAATGGTTATTTGTCAGTTTGCCAGAGTAGAACAACTGGTTGAAATAGAAAGATACACACCTCCCAAATGTCCTTTGAGAAAGCCAGGGTCATGTAGCGATTATGCATATTGTCTGTCATCCTGCTCATTTCGAATTCCACTGTGCGGTTCAGGTTCTTCCATGTCACTATATAGAGGCAGTTTAGTTCCCAGCAGCCTGGAGGGTAACGGTAGCAGCCACGGGTCTTACCACAGTCATCTGTATTAATCTGTTTGGTCATTGGAACCACATTCTGAAATTTCAAAAGAAATCTTTAGACTCTTAAATTCATTTTTTTTTTTTCAAATCAAATCAAATCTTAAATCTAAGAGAATTCCGATTAATGTTACTTCCCTTGCACTTTCTTTTTTAGAGGTAAACAGATGAAAAAATATCTGTAAAGGTAGAATGAATGATACTTAATTCTTTCTATATGCTTCTATATAGATATTACAATATATAAACATTTCCTAAATTGAAAAAATGTCAGGTTAATTGAATTTATCCTCACCTCCGCTGGTTCTCTAGGCAATGGTGGGGTAAGTGTTTCATCAGCAATCACAGCAGACTTTTCCCGAACCCAAAAGGTATTGTCATTTCCAAAGATGGTCATACTAAAATGAAGAAAAGTATAGTCAATGTGATTCATTAGTCTAAAGAATGAAAAAGAAACAACACAGGTAAAAACAAAAAAGAATAATATCATCCATACCTTATATAGCCCAAGTATGAACTAGAACTAACCATATCAAAAATTATCTTTACAAAAATAGATCTTTTATCTAAAATAATCCAAAAATGCCAATACAATATTTAAGCACTGTTAGTCTAAAATCACTATATACATCCGAAACAGAAAAAAAAAAGAAAAAAAGGAAAAAAAAATCTCTTCAGATGGTGCCTAGGGGGTCACAGCCCAAAAAATGTGATCAGAAGCACCCATAGATGAGAACGAGTTAAGAATCTGAAGCCCACTTGATTGTTTGGTCAGGCCATTGGTGAGGTTACAGTGATTCAATAAAGACAGGTCTGCTTAGTCACTTCATAAAAACCGCAATGAGACCAATTTCTTTTGGCAGCATGCCATGGTGGGGTGATCAATAAAGAAAATTGGAAAAAGGTGATCAATGAATAAGTTACTTTTGTTGGACAGTAATCACTAAAAAATTCAAAATATGTGCGGACACAAACTAAAGGATCAATTTAGCATAAACTTAAATTATAAACTGAACCCCACACTAAAAACCTATTCAGGGGCTGGAGGTTAGGAAAAAAAAAAAAAAATAGTCCTTACTAAATATAATAGAGAGTAATTGTTGAAATTTTCAGCCCTCTAGTTCCTACAGCCTGTACATGTGATACATACATAGCCAGTCAGACCAACTTGAAAACTGGAAAAAAAACCTATGTTGACAGTTTTGGTAGACATTTCACTAGAAACAAAATGTATTCAGCCCAGGGTTAGGCAACCTATGGCCAATGAAAGGATTTTGACCATCCTGTTAAGTAAATATTGGAGAGACTGCTTACTTTTTAAACTTTAAAGATTTTTTTGTATCCTTTTAATAGAATTAAAAGATGTGTTAAATGAAATAAATTGCAACAAAATGTGTTGATTACTGATTAGCATCCTCGCTTAAGCACAGATGATTTTCTAGAATGCGTTATTCTTTGATTTGAGGCCAAATGTATTTGGATGTATGTAAATGGATAATTCGTATATTTTGAGCTTCTTTGACATCCATCTGGCCAACCGTCCACTCATTAATATGTGATCCAGCCTGCATAGGCAGAAAGGTTGCCGACTTCAGATTTAGAATAAGTCATAGAAAAAAATGTGTTGTTAGAGCAAATGCAGCAACAACAATATCAATATATTATTCTGAGGTCCATCATAAAGTGGTGAAGTTCTCATGTCAGTACCAACGAGGGATTGGGCAAAACTGGGATCTGTCATCTGATGAATTCCTATAGTGAGGAGGGTTATGGGTTTCTTAATAGAAAATATCAGGGAGAAACCAACTGCTTTCTGAAAATCAGACTTAAAAAAGACATCATTTGAAACAACCAAATCAGGCTTACCAGAGCATGTGTGGAAAGGAAGCACCCCGCTTAGCCACATTAGTACAAACAAGAGTAAAATTTTGTACTGGAAAAATACAGATTGATAAAAATTCCAAGCAATAAAGATTTTGATACTCACATAAACTGAATGTGCCCAACAGGACTTCGAGGTGGAGTCCATTTAAAAGTAATTTCAGACATTAAATCTTTATTGATTTTGACGTAAGAGTCCTAAAAAAGATTTTTGAAAATATACATTATTGAGGAGTGAAATGAATATGAAAATATTCACAATAATAATAATATTGTTTTTGACAAGGTAAATTTGATAAATTAATAATATAAATTGATGAATAAAAACTTATAAGATGGTAAATAAGATTTCCAGAAAAGTTATTGATGTAAAAATGTTGAAACAGTATTATTAATGATATCAATGATAATAATGATAAATTGATAAGATAAATTTTGGTAACTTAAAAATGAAAATTTATAAGATGATAGATAAGATTTTAAAAGATAATAACATGAATAGATTATTTCATTATAATGTTGTCTTCAGATCAGAAACCAAAACAAACATGGTGCAAGAGATATTAAGATAGATAGTGGATTTAATAGTTGGATCAGGACTTCTGCAAGCCAACAAAGCTCCCGTAGCTAAGTCAGTTGAGCAGCAGGTGTATTTAACCAGGGTTCTCTCTGGTAAGAGGGACGTGAGTTCAAGTCTCACTGAGAGCTCATTCTTTATTTCTGATTGGCACGGTTTACTCACTGCTGTAGATTGATGGCCCGAGTCAAGTTGTGATAAAAAACAAGGTAAATAGTAGTTAAATGAAGGCGAAAACTTTGCATCTTCACATGTATTCTAACAACTATTTTTTTTCAGTTTGGAGTGCACTCTATGCACCATTACAGTTCAGGTGACTGTCAAGGCTGGCCAAATGGAAATCAGTTATACTCACCCCAGTTGAATGACTACATTCTTGAATCATGATCTGACGACTGGCTCCAGAAAAAGTTCCAAAAGGATTGATATCGTTACCGTCGTACTTTCGAGCTTGGATCATTACATATTGGAATTGCTGATTTGGGATGCTGCTCAGAGTCACTGAAAACAGAATAAAAAAAGACACCATTCTGAAACTAATTCTGATATTCTAAATGAAAAAAAAGTTATCAATCCCAACAGCCATTAACAAAAAAAACAGAAGGAAGATAGTAAGGAAAAAAAATCAGTAAAAATATGAACAAAAAGAAAATCATCAATACAGTGTCACCGAATTGGTTTGTATACATGTTTGCTTGTTCACATGAAAGTGTCACGGTGGAAATAAGATTCACTCTTTTTCTCTCCTCAAAGCTGATGAAAAAGAAGAGAATAAAACTAATGTGACTGAATGTGGGCACCAGCCAAAGCATGACTGACTGATCTAGCTTTGTGTCAATGTGTAAGTTTAGAAGCTGGTTTTATTTTTGGAAACAATTTCAAAAAGCCACATCCTATAAGAAAAAAAAAAAAAATGATACTGTTCAAAAAGATAAATCTATCAAATAAATAACATGAAAAATCCTGTCATTTTTTTTATTTTTACGATAGTAGTATATATAATAAGAGCTGGGTCTGTCACACATAGTATCAGTTGCAGCTATCAGCCCCTTTCTCTTCTCACCCTCTTGTTAAACCTCTTTCTCCCCTCTCCCTTATGACACAACCCAAACTTTTTCTCTCCTCTCCTTTCGTACCTTGTCTATTACACTTAAAGTATCAGAAACATTCATCAGACGAGCTGTTTTCATACTGAATGTCATAATTTTTTTATAATAAAAATTAAAAAGTTGAAGAAAAATATTAAGAAAAGGGAAATAATAACAAGATATCTTATTAAAAACTGAATACAGTCATTATGTGAAACAGACGCCCATTCACTGAATTTTGGAAGAAAACAAGAAAACAGACAGATCTTTTTTTTCAATTTGACAGAAGTGGGAAGAGCCCACCAGCCAGAAAATCAGCATTCAAATGTTGATTTTCAACTGGACTCAAACACCAACCCCTGGCACTGCTGGGAAATAAATAACTCTTTCAGTCATGAGGCCATCCTTCAGCATGGCATTGATAACAATAAATGCTATATTTAGAAGAATAAATATCAGGATGTATTAAAAGTATTTTTCTTTTAGAGACCATTATCTCAAAGTTTTTTTCATGTACATACATCTAAAGACTATTATTCCTTTACAGTATTAAGATTATTATGACATTTATATCAGCTCATTTTCAATACTAATCAGCTGTACCTTTTGTTTCAGATGTTATAAAGGTGGATAAAAGTATCGAGATTCCAGCAGTTTCGAGGCATTATCTCAAACTGAGCCACAGAAGATGCTCACAGACTAAGGGAAGTGAAAGGTGATAAAACAATACCTGATTGTATAACCCAAATACTTGTTTACATGGTTCAAGGTTGTGACTTGTCCCTTGAAATACAACCCAGACATGAATGACCATCAGTTGTCAATTAACACTAGATAGAGAAATTATTTGCAGAGCATTACATAAACTTCAAGAAAACAAAGAAGCCGATAAAACGAAAATACCTTTGATACACCTGAATAGAAAGCTGTGAAAATAAAGATAAAAAATTAAGTTAATATAATTTACCTCTCAAAGGAGATCCAACCCTGTAGTATTTCCCATGGACTTTTATTTTGAATGGACTAGGGCCAGTCTGTGGACCAATTGTAGACACTCTGTCAGGCATCATACTGGCACAGTTGATCGTGGGAATTTTTTGGCCTGACACATTCGCAAGACAAAATAGGAGTCCCAAAAGGAGGAGTTTACAGACAGACACGAACATCTTGTCTGCTTATTTGGTGCAAAGAATTTGGTGCTTTACCGAGTTGAGGCTTCTGGATATATCGTCTTTCACAGGAAATCTGAAAATTTTAAAATAAAATTTTAATTTAACAAAAAACAAAACAAAAAACAAAACAAACAAACTAAAAAGCACACGGAGATCACATGCTCAGCCAACAATACCATCGTCACTAAAAACTGAATAAAAATACTGAAAATGAAAATACTCCTAAAAATTAAACCAATTTCCCCTTGATCTATGGCCAACTCTTCCACAAAATGACATTCAAATTCATAGAGAATTTGGGACGGATAGCGTGTGGACAAACATAAGTGGACACATGTATGTATAGCAAAAAATATTCCGCAATTGAAAAATTCATAGATCCAACCCAAAATTTAATTATTCCTCACCCCCAAGAACTTTTTGCAGATATTGTGTGAAAAAGCAGACAAGACACTAGTAAATACATATACTTCTCACTTGGTAGACAGAGGAAAAAAATACTAAATAAACAAATGTGTGTGTAGATATAAAATGAACAGTGTGACTTCTGTTTGTTTGTTTGTCCATAACTTCCACTAAGATGTGCAGATACTACACTTTGATCCTAGGCAGACATAAAGAGGGAAACCTAAAAAGGAAGAGGGGTTGTTTTGGTTTTAATGGTCAGCCAGAGGGGGGTTGAAACTTATACTGTTGAAATTTAATAAGTAGACTGTTGGGGGGGGGTTCAAGGGTGTGAATAGAAAAAGTACTTTAATTATATATATGTATATATTCGAAATGTACACATCTGCTCAAGCAGCCATACTGTTAGCTTACTCCTCTGAATGGGCAGCAGACCTATACAGCCAGCTCAGGCATCTGTATAAACAGAGTTTGGATATGAAAGCAATTGAATACAGATTAAGAAAGAAAAACTGTTGACATTCGAAAAGATTTAAAAAGAAAAAGATTATATCAAAGATCTAAATGGTACAAGACTGACAATTCACAATGAATGCCTTCGCTAAGCTGGGTTTAGAATTAGGCAAGTTTGGTTTTTTTTGACTCTTCCAAGACTCATGGGACATATTTGTAGGATAAATATATGTCTCATAGATCTCTTTTAGAAGCCTAACAGAACATCTTAATTCTGCACATTGATAAGTTAATCTTAGTCTTGGAAAAGTCAAGGAAGACCAGAAAAAGAAAAAAAAATTTCACAATTTTTTCTTTCTAACATTTTTCTTAATCCTTTCTAGGCTTTTGGGATATATAACTGATAGAAGCAGGGTTTGAAAAATCATGGTAACACAATAACACTGCTACAAAGCAAACCTGTTCATAGAGAGGTACAAATGATCAAAATGAGTGATAGGAGATCTAAACTATCTTTTTATGAATAAATGAACATTGAATGCACAAAGTCTCATTCAGGTTTTAATTGGTTGATTGATTTCTCTAGAACTGGAATTTGGAATCAATGAGCAAAATTTGTGACTTCAACATGAGCCTTTGAGAAGCACATTTGGTCAGAATTCTGCATTACAAGGCACAAAATCATTTTATCACACCCTGGCTGGGATATATGTATATGTCCCGTAAATCTCTTCTAGAAGTCTACTGTGACATTTTGATTCAGGCATTGAATCACCTAAATAGGTTTGTCTTGAAAGGGGCAACTCATCAAGGAATCATGAGAGATTGAAAATGAAACCAATGTACTAGTTTGCTTGGTTAAGCATTGAGTCAAAAGAATGGTTTGGAGTTTTTCTTATTCAATTGATCAAAATCTGGCATCTAAAATAGAACTCTGGATCACAGCTCTATAAGAACAACAACCGAAAAGTGGCAGTGATTTTTACAGATACTGGTCTATGACCCATCATTTGCTGATTCTATGCGTGACAGACATGGTAGGAAAGAAGAGGAGAGAAAAGTTCTTTAATGAGAGGGGAGAAAGGAAAGTCAGGTAGTTTAATAAGAAGGTAGGAAGGGAGAGGGGTCAATGGCTGTTACTGATACTATAAGTGTCACAGACATAGCTCAAGATATATATGATGATTTACTGAGCCTAGTTCAATCTGGCACAATCCAAATAAGATTTTTTTGTGCCAATGTTCCAAACAAGGAGAGTGTCTGCCTTGAAAATTCCAATGTTTCTGGGCTTGACTACCAACCACTGTCACCAGTAGGGATACCCAACCATCTTACCCTGGTCTATAGCAGAGATAATCATAGAAATGATGGTATCAGTGATAGTTACAAGACAATTTTTTTTTTATAGTTTCTTCATGTTTGGTGGTTTGATAGTGGGAAGGGTCACTTTTTATACATTCTTTAGCAATCAAATTAAACTACAGCTGAAAATTAGTATGGCTAAAAAATATTGCGATAAAAATTAAGAAAAAAAAACAAAAAAAAAGCAAACAAATAAAGCCAAAAATAAAAAAAACACCTGAAACTAGAAAGCATATACCTCTACCAATGGCATAGTCACTAAAAACTGAATGAAAATGGGTTCATATATAGCTATGATATGAGGGAGTTTACTCTAGAAGAAAATTCCTGGATGAACCACAAAATTAACTCAATTAGCCATAGCTCATGGCCTACCCTTCCAGAAAATTTCATTGAATTCCACGGAGAACATTTAGAGATATTGTGTGTACAAACATGAGAGAATACATAATTGTATGAAAAAATGGAAAAATATCTCAAAGAAAAAAATACTCCTGGACCTGTGTCCCAAATTCAACCGATCCTTCCTTACCACGTGACCAACACTCACAGAAAATGTCATCGAGAACTTGAGGAAATATTGTGTAGACAAACAGGAGTGAATATACAGGTATGCATTGATTAGTGCAGTTGTTCCAAATTTTTCTGCCCCCGTTCAAAGTCGTATAATTCTACGTCTTTTTTTCAGCTTATACTTAGTCGCATGAATCTCCCCAGCAATACTTCAACAATACTACATCAAAACCTGCACTGAATCAAGTTATTCTCATATATACCTTTCAAATTCGTCAGTAGAGGTAAATAATGGAAATGCTTCTCACCCCATGGCCTACCCTTCGAGGAAATTTAATTGAAATTCATTGAGAACCTTTGGAGATATTGAGTGTACAAACAGACAAACATGAATATATTCTCATACCTCTCTTAACTTACTTAACGGAGGTAAAAAATGAAAATGTTTTATCTTAGAATCTCTAAATAATTTAGCAGTGGTAGGTAGCCAAAAAAAGGAGTGCCACCATTTTTTTTTCACTAGTAGGAGGAGGAGGAGGGGGGAGGAGGAGGAGGTAGGCACACAGCAAATGAGGACACCAAATTCTTTCACTCTTAGCAGAACCATATGCCAACCAAAACTCATACGCAACCAGTGTTGCCAAGTTAAATGCTTTTCATGTAAATCTAGATGTTTCCATCTAAATGTCAGAAATTGCTATTTAGATTTTTCATAGGTAATATTTTTATTTAATTTGTAGTACAAAAAGAAGTAATATTTTTGATAAAATAAGTATACCTTGATTAGTGGGATGAAAGTACGGTTTTTTTTTATTTATAGTAACAGTAATTTGTAAAGCAATACCTTAACCTTAAAACCAATACCAATCAAAACCGCACTATTCCAGTTACTGCGGTAATATTTTGATAAAGTAAATCTTGAAGTCACATTTAATTGAATAATAAAATGTAATATACTTCCTAGATTTTAGATGTATAGCTGAACAATCTAGATGTTTTAGTTCTTTTTCACTAAATTTTAGATATAAATCTGAAAATAAATTTGGCAACACTGCAAGTACCTATGCTGAGTCAGGGAAGGAAAGGCAGTTATAAACCTCATCTCTTCTCTCAAATAACCTTGGAACTGAAACAGATGATAAACATTAAACACTAGTAAAGAGTCAAGAAAGACA
Organism: Thysanoteuthis rhombus; assembly: GCA_963457665.1. Taxonomy (NCBI): domain Eukaryota; kingdom Metazoa; phylum Mollusca; class Cephalopoda; order Oegopsida; family Thysanoteuthidae; genus Thysanoteuthis; species Thysanoteuthis major. Next base: position 41,792,004 of record OY735217.1, on the reverse strand, counting down.
GGTTGCCATCAACGAACAAGAAGATCTGAGACTAATTTTCTGAAATCATTTTCTGTTGATTTCTTTAATCTTGTTTTTTACTGCATAGAATAAAACTTTTCTTTGTCAAACTCCAGGAAAAACCTGACGTTGACTTTTCTACCATAACAAGAACACTCCTCACCCAATTAGTGGAGTAAAATTTAACATTGCTCTACTGTGATTTCAAATCACAATTAGATAATTGTCAGTCTGGTGTCTTACAGACTGAGTTCAACTGACAAGTCTTGCATAACTACAAAATTTATATCAAAGATATGCCAGGACTTCATTCTAATAAGATAATTGCAGTAATTATCTTCAGTTGGAATAAGAGTAAGAGTTTGACCCTGCAGCAGCAAGGTGTGTCTCCCATTGTTCTGTAAGTGTTAACACACTCATACACAATAGAGGGAAAGATAGAATTAGAATGAGATAGATAGATGTATGTATATATCAATACATAGGTATGGATATAATTGGATGTACAGGGACGTTTATATAGACACAAATATGTACGTATACAGATACACATAAATATATACAGATATATTTATATGTATATATAGATATAGAGATAGATATGAAGACTCATTCTTATGCACATATAGATACACCAGTACATGATGAAAAAGCCAAGCAACTATTCTACACAACAAAAATCTATTTTTCAACATAATCTCTTTTTTTGTCAATGCACTTCAAGCATATATACAATCTAAAACAGATAAGGTCCTATTAAGAAACATAAATAATGATCTCTCTTTCTAGAGGAACCAACACGCATCTTTACAAGAGAGTCTGCAGGTCGGTCATTCAGTCCCAATATTTTCGAAATCAATTTTCATCACATGGTAGAAAGAATCTTTTTAGTCCTGTATGTTCACCATACTCTACTTGGAGGATAAAACTTTTAGAATTGGAGTTCAATTCACTATGCAATCATGATGCATAAATTGACCCTGACTTTATGGCTACTTGAAATCATATCATTCAGTGAAATAAAAAAAATTCTCTGATGATGTCATAAAAGTTCAAGGAACAAAATGATCTGATCAGACATTCTTCAGTCATTTTTTTTTACCTGATCTTTAATTAGTATTATAAAAAGTACTATTAGTACAGGCATCCTCTGATATAATGTGGTTCACGATATCACAATTATAGATCTAAATTTAGATCTAAAATATCTAAATTGACAACATTGATGAGAAGTAATCAAAATACTTCCAAGTTGTAGTTCTGTATGAGGAAGAAAAAAATTATTTTCTGTTACTATTATTACAGAGTTCACAACACACTATAAAGTCGGGCGTCTTCCAAAAATACATCTTTAGAACAGGCACTTCCCTAGTGTTAAGTTAATTCAGATTCAATAAAACTAGTATTTCATACAAGCACAGTTAAATCCTTGAGGATTTCACCAATGAAAAAAAAACAGTAACAGTTGAGATTTTAATCTCTGCTATAACCATAACAAATGTAGAGGAGTGTCTGAAATACTAACTACACAAGCCAAAACTGCTTATAAAAATGCAACATCCAGGTTGAGGAAACTGCTTTACTGGTTAAAGGAATGACTGTGAGGTGAGGAGTTCAATCTCTGGTACCACTCCTACCTAGATAAAGAAAAACCTATCAGATAACATCCACACACCCACATATCTATGCTCTGGGTGATGTGATGAAGACAAACAAGGAAATGCAATTCTTCCACACATTTTCAGACTCTTTTTTTCACACTCCCAATATTGTTGAGTTTTGACTTTATTTTTGCTTGTCACAACAATGACAACAACACCAACAAAAATGATGATGTCATACACAAATAAGAGTGACACACAAAACCTGATAAGGAATTAACTCTTTCAACTCAGGTCAGCTTGTTTTGCTGAAGTTTGTAAATCCCACTAACAGTAAATACTGATTAAGAAGTTGAAATAAGGCACGTAGTTATGGAATAATACTGTATTGGGAAATTAATTCTATTTTGTTTACCTTTTAGATTTAAATGAAGCAATTGTCTTGATTATTATTTACCAAAACTTTTCAAGGTTTCTTCAGTTTTCAAGATGGTCTGGCTGGCTATGTAACGAGTGGGGGGGTCAACTTACAATGTACGTTTATGCTAAATTGGTCCCTTAGTTTGTGCTTGGCAGCATTCACATTTGTTTGTTTTTTCTAAAATTTGAATTTTTTGGTGATCACTACCCAACAAAAGGCAAGAGAAGTAACATCCATTGATGACCCCTTTTTCCAAATTTTAAATTCATCACCCCCAACAGCTAGGTGCTAGGCTCATAAAAGCTGACTTACTCTTTATGAAAATTGTCCGTTACTCAGTGAAAATTTTACAAATATACCAACTTAGATCCAGCAACATTCCAGCAATGATAAGCAAGGAAAGAAATAAGTAAAGATTTACTTACATTGGAATGTGTTGCAAGAATTTCCTGAATGCCAGGAAATAGAGGAGGAAAAGCCAATGAAAGACCAAAAACAGGCTGGACAATTGGCCAGTGGCCAGTTTGTTTTCAGTACATCATCTAATCATTTGTTTTTTTATTTCTTTTGAGGGGGGGGTCATTTTGAGGGAGATGATAATAATAATGATGATGATGATTTTAGTCGGCCTATTCTTTGAACTTCAAAGCAAATGGAAAGATTTCAGAACAGAAAAGTAACTTTACATGAGACTCAAATTCACCTCACATTACCCTAAGAGTTTACTATGTCATGTAGGAAGGCCAATATAAGTTTGGTCACCCAAATCATTGTGATCAGAGTTCACTACCTTCAATTGCAATGGGCAGTGTCTTTGACTTATTCCACATTCTACCTTGTTGTTGTAGGAATGCTTACGACCACTAATCTGAATTGTCAGAGATTCTGAAATGAAGGATTCTTATCATTTCATATATTTCAATTCTATTTTTTTCCTGTTTATTTCTATTTTTTACTTTCCATCACAAGAATCTAAAAACGTCTCCTTTTGCTGAATCCAAACACTTTGAAGGTCAAGTCAATAAGAACCAACAAAGGGTTCAAGATAATTTTCAAAAACGTAAAAAATATTTAGAATAATGAGAGCTAGCTGGAAATTTCATTACTCTTGCAGAATTCAACAATTGAAGTGTATAATTTTGTTACAGTAATCTATCACCTATGAAATGTATCTATATCAACTTATTTAACACGCAAATGAAACTAATATATCTCTCTCTTGATATTATTAATGATTACTTTTGCTATCTGTCTTGATTCTTATGGTCTACTACTATCATCAACATTCCTATAACATAACCTTTAGGATTCTGACTTGTGAGGGAAGTGTAATGAATGAATGCCAGTTATAATGAAGGGTTGAGTCCCTTTTACCCCCTTTAAAGCACAAGGACCTTCTTACCATTCTTACCCTTGTTCATTACATTGTAAAGATGGTGGGAGGAGAAGAGAAAGGATGAAAGATATCCATACCTCACATAAGTGAATCATCAGAGCTCACATGTGTATCAGAATTAATTATCGAGAAAAATTATCTAGATAAAAATAGATCTTTCATCAAAAATTATGTAAAAAACAAAAATACAAGCACAAGATTTGGTCATTGTTGGGCAATAGAAAAAAAAAAAAAAATGCACCTTTTTGCCAAAACAAAAACGAAAAAAAAATGTGTAATAATGTGAATTTTCAAGGTTGTTGCTGAAGATGTGACCAGGAGCACATAGATGAATAGACAGATACAATGAATGATAATCAGAAAGTGTAAGGGTCCTACATCCAAACAACCAAAATAATATAGTATATAGAATAATAAATAAATAAATCTTAAATACTTTTATTTTAAATTTTCAATTTTTAAAGTTTTAGTTGAATAAAAACTTTACCCCTAAATATTCAATTTTTAAAGTTTTAGTTGAATAAAAACTTTACCCCTAAATACTATTTCAATCCCTGACTTATAAATTGTAATACAAAATAAAAATTCTTTCCTTACAGGATTCTTTGCGTCAATCATTTGCAATATAAAGTATCAGCAGCAAAAATGTCGGCAATTGTTAGATTTTATAATAAAGGCCAATTGTATTTTTAATGCCCCACTCAGTTTTATCTGTCCTAATAGTTACATAACTTTTAAGAGTCTTACATTGTTAATTTTGAAGATCTGTTTCCCTGAGTTCAGCGTGTCCAATGTGAACTTATCTATTTCATCATTTTCAAGGATTCATCTTGAATTAATTTGTTTCAAGTTGAACAACCATAGCCACTAAAGGTGACAAAAGATTCTATCCTTTTCTTTTACATGTGTGTGTATTTATGTGTTCCAGTGCTTCTGGCCATACCATTTTGTCTACAGATTTGAAAATTGGCATCAGTACTCCAGTAGAGCCCCTCTAGAAATATTCTTTTGGATTTTTTGTAAAAAAGCTTCTTTGACATTTTGGGGGCCTGATTTTGACAGGTTTATTAATAACATCTAAATTTTCCAGAATATAGAGGTTTCTTTATTCTATTTTAGATGTTTTCCAGTGGAAAACGCCACTTGTGTCATAAATAGAATTTATTTTGATCATATTTATTCTCAGATCAAATTTTTTTTACACGACTTCAAATTTTGACCCCACGGTTGTTCAATTATTAACTGTATGTGGTTAGTCAAGTGTTGATAATATTGACTGCATATGGTTTCAGTATGCTTTCTGGCTATCAACCATTACGTGCACAAACCAACTACCTGACCGCTTTACAAGAAGTTGTTTGGCTTGGTTTGGTATGGGTGCACTTGACAAATAGAGCACCAATCCTCAATGTTTAGTCATGATCCACTCCTAGACAGGTAGCCTCCCAAGGTTTGAGAGCTTAGCCTACCCAACTACTTCACCTATAACTGGGGGGAGAGAAGAGATGGATTCATGCCTTTCACAAGGGAATGTGCAAAATGAATATGTGCAACCAAGGTAGGAGCTTACATTGCACACACCTCCTTGATGGTAAAACAATCTCCACTGGACCAGTATTCAAGATCACACTCCTAATGCAATACTGATAAGATTAAGTAACCTTTGTTATGTCAAAAGCATATTAGTGAAATGTTCCCTTCTTACTGGTCAGTCTTGTATTTGTATTTCAAAACAAGACAAAATACCAGCCAGAACTGTTACGAAGAAATGTGTGTCCTGTTGAATAAATGGCCCAAAATCTAGAAATATGATTCTTACTGGTAGAGTTTTATTATATAAAAGCCAACATCATTTTTTTGTTAGTTGGTTTCTATCAACCTAAAGCAATAAAGATATATAAAACTACCAAAATCCTGTTGCAATTCAAACATCCTACCTGAAGGTTGGTAGACAAGTGGCATATCTGTCAGGCCAAGCTTATTATGCTGCTTGCATATTGGGTGAAATCAAGCTACAAAGCAAGCAGTAGGTGCATGTCAAATGGCTGTTGCTGATTACAGCCTTACTCCCTTGCCAGCCTTTGCTTTTGTTTACATCCAGCACGTAGTACAACACAAAGCTAAATGGAAGGGAGAATGGGGGTCAGAATGCTGTTTTGAATTAATTCATAATCAATCCATACAAGACATAAATAATAAACATAAATAATCCTGTCATTTTTGACAAGTACTATTTTGATTATACATATAATAGTCCTATTTTATCAATAATGCTTGCATTATTTTCTGACCACTGACAATCTATGGGTACTGCCAGGTGTTGCTGGATGGTAAAGGTGGTTGTCAGTAGTTTACTGGGTCACCTCTTTGACAGACTTCAGTGTTTTTGTCACACCCTTGATCAAACAACATCCATGGGGATGTAGGACTGTTTCAAAAGAGGTATCTGCTGGAAGCTGACGTTGGTTGGCTTTTTACATACGATATCATGATCTACAGTGAAGATGCTTTCCAGGTACTTGAATTCTTCGAGGTTTCAAAAATCATAAGTATACGCAGAAGATTGAAGATGTGAAATACCAACATTTATTGTTTTTTTATAAAAACGTAACATAAAAATCCACATTCAAGACCAATGATATCCTGCTTTTTCCTACCTGAATTCTAATGTTACATTTTCAGTCATAAGGGAAAGGTTAGGTAGCTTAATCACCAAAAGAAAAGGCAGAAAAAAAGTCAAGTAATTTAATAAGAGAGTTGGATGAGAAAGGGGAGAAAAAGACAGTAAGAGAGATAGATACAATGAGATGAAGAGAACGGGACTGATGATAATTTACTTATATTTAACTTAGCCTGGCACAATGTTACAAGGATTGGGACACAGATAGGATTGAACTCACTACCAAGAAGTAATCTTCCACTAGACTATCTTGCTATCCATTACTCAATGACGAGTTACCTCCCAATCCCAGTTATAAGAAGTATTTTAATGAAAACAGAAAACCTAGTCCAGAAGGAGAACCCTACTGAAAAACATCTGTTTGCATAATCAGGTCATTTTGCTTCTTTATTATTGCTACTAGACCATGACACAACACTTACCTATAGGTTATCATAAGTGTACAACAACAGACTCGGCTGATAGCTGCTACTGATACAATAAGTGTGATAGACAAAGTAGTAAGGAAAAGGGGGGAAAAAAGTTTGATTGTTTGATACAAGTATAGGGGGAGAATTTACAGTTTTAGAAGCTCAGAAGGGTGGTATGCCTCTGATTTGATTTGAGAAACTGATGATGATGATGATGATGATGATGATGATGATGAACAACAGGCTCACCCTTCTTACAAGTAATTATGATTATTAAAAGAGAGAACAAATATACATAACTTTTTTAATGAATTTAAATTACGTAATTCATTTTTTTTTCCCCAACTAACCTGACTAAACCACACGAATATAAATGCATCTAGCATTCCAAGAGAAATTAAGAATCACTTCCACCTACACATACTGTACTGGAACAATCAATTAAAAAGTTGGTAAATGGAGTGATCGATGATTGATAAAATTTCAAGTTTGTACTATGAACATTTAGGGCTGGGAAAAGTTCAGATAGATATATAGATAGTTAAAAATAAATGTCAGATCACAAGAATGACTTAAACTGAGCAACAATGTCTAAAGCGGTCTGTTGCAGGCAGCAGTGATTAATTGTTTGGGATTTTCTGACTTGGGGCACTGTGAAAAAATACTTATACATTAAGGGTGCTGACATAGGAAAAAGCTTGGGAACTATTGGGCTAAAGAATATGTGAAGATAACTGAAATGTAATCATAAAACTGATAAAAATGTTAATATTACTCCAAACAACATGCAAAATAATCTATCACTTTACTTATTGTACTTAAAATTTAAATGTCCATGCTTAAAAGTTATTCAATCCTATATTTGTATCGTCACCTCAAATAAATTCTGAGAAGCTTTCTTGATTTTTTCAAACGCCCCACATATGGCTCGCATTTCTTGAGAATATCTAAAGTGATAAACTTAATTTGAACAAAACAAATATTCTATTGTTGATATAAATAGCCCCGTACATATTGAAGAATTACTGAATACTCTACAGACTGACTGCACATGTAAAGGGTCCTTTGAATGGGTGAAAAGCTGGGCAAATATCTAGACCTAACAAAAGAACTAACAAAAATTTCGGAACATGAAAGGTGATGGTTAAACCCATCATTATTAGCATGCTTGGACCATTCATTAAGAGCCTTGCATAGTGATTGAGGAATTGGAAATCCAAAGAATAACTGAAACCATCTAAACGACAGAATTATTAAAATCAAGTAGAATACAGAGAAGAGTGCAGGAATATTAAAGAAACTTGTTGTCACTTGATCTAAATTTGATTCACTGGTCATAAGTGGAGTGAAAATTCAATAAGTACAAAATAATGAGAGAAGTAGGAAGAGCAACAAGACACGTATATTCAACAAAAACCTGAAATATAACAGTTAAGCAGTGTCAAATTTAGACTTGATGAGGCCCTAAGCTAAATAAAGCTTGGGGGTCACTTGCTAAAAAAAAAATACGCTAGAAGATTTCACAATTCTTGAAATCACATTCAATTATTTACCACAAAGTAGGAAAGTGATGTGAACAGATTCGTACATATAAGTGCAATCTATGGTTCCAGGAAACCCTAATTAATCATTATTGATACTATTGAGTAATAAATTAACAGTGCAAATTGAAATAGAGAATAAGTTCCAGATAAGAATTGAACACAGGACCCCCTATGATGGAGGGTGGCTGGCTTAATGTATGACTGCTCTCACCACTGAGCTACTGGACCTCATTAGCAAGCAATAGTCCAGATCAAACCCTTCATCTCACTCTCTACCCTAATCTCTTTTGTGTCAGGTTTCTTATTAACTGGTAGTTCTGTACCACAAATCCAATTTTATTTTATTAGATGAGGTGGAGAAACTCACATTATATCTAGTACACATAAAATTTCAAAAGGCTTCCAACAAATTCTTATTTTTTTTGAGGCCCCTGTGGATTGTGAGGCCTGAAGCTGTAGCATATTTGGCTTATGCCTAAATCCAGTACTGTAACCTGAGCATGGGAGAAAAAAAAAATCAAACAATCGCAACATTTTTAAAACAGCTTAGAAAACAGAGGAATGCTTAAAAATCTGAAATATAAATAACTAGATCCAAGCAGAAATTACTTACAGGGCCAAAACACACGTATATAAAATTTCTGCAGATATTCACCGAGAGCCATGCAGAAAAATACATACCATATATGCCAAGATATAAAAGAAATGGTTTGCTAGGGTATATGGAGGACTACCACTCACTGCAGCTAATCCAAAATTCAGTTATAATACTAGTGCATCAGTGAAAGATTTACATTTTTTTTTTCCTCAAATTAAATGTCAGTCTTCTATACCTGTATATACAGTACCAGACATGAAGAAGATTTGCACACTCACACTCTAATACACACAATGAAACATTGGCCTAATTTCTAAAGCAACATAGGGCTTGAATACTGGACTGGTGGCTTCACAAAGAACACAAATGATTCTGTTCCAGCAAATGACCACCCCCATTATCCTGCAGACTTTTTGTCTTTTTTAATTCATTCAGCCATTGTGTTATTGCCAACCATGCAGTCGACTCACTCACAAATTTATTTCTTCATTAAAATTTTTTTCGCTTTCATGTTTATATTTTTTGTTAGGATCTTTTTAAAGGATTGTTATTCTTTTTTACTATCCACCATTTTTATGGTGGCTCTAATCAGCCATGTTGAAATTTTACATGCTGGTTCTTGTGAGACCCATATTTGTTGAAGCAGTTATTTTTTGGCACCTTTGAAAAATTGAATGAGAGATGAAAGGGAAAAAGAAAAAAACTGTCACAAGAAGCTGTTCCGTTTGTTTTCGTTCGAAGCTATTAAAAAGGTTTTTCATCAATATCTTAATATATTAAGAAGTTTTCTCAATTTTATTAGTTTGTTCAATATACATAATGCATATTAGGTTGTTACACATGAAATGTTTTTCTACATCCTAGAGAATAATATTAAAAGTGGAAGGTTTATTAATGTAATTGCATTTTTTTGCTTATTCTATGTAAATAGGAATATAATTCATTATTGGAGGTTTTTGAGCCCTTAACAGCATTTGTGTTCACCTTCTATAAGGAAATATTCTGGAGGACCTATGCCTTTAGCATTTAGTTTTTAGACTGTAATTAATGAACTACAATAATAAGCAACCTTTGACCTTTAAAAATCATATATATCCCTGAAGGATTACATCAATTCTAATTCTAATGTATAGTACAGGTCTGTGCATAACTATGTTTTTGATAGCTGTGCAATGAATGATGTTTTTCCGGAAAAAGGATTTGCTATGTCAGCTTCAGGAGGTTACACTGCGATGGACCCCAAAGTACTATCTGTTGGACTCCCAGGGGTCTGCTGATCCCGGTTCCAAAACCACAGACTGATTTGCAAATATCATTCTAAATTAGGACATAATGATGCTCAAGCCGCTGCTAATGTCAGCAAAGTATTTGGAGTGAAAAATTTTCAGCATTGATTCAATAGGTTCAAGTCTGAAAATATCGATACTTATAATGAGCCTCAAAAAAGGACCCAAACCTATTCTCAATGATGAAGAATTATCAGCAACACTGGCCAACAATCTACGAACAATGGTTTGAGCACTTTCTACAGATTAGAGAACTTCAATGACAATCATATTGTGTCATCTCAAGGCAATAGGTTAGTCTACCTCTGTAGATCGAACATTACCAAATATAGCAGGCGCTTGAAGAAGGCCGGAGGAGACAATAAATAATACAGTGCATAGGCTGGCAGATGTATCTTATACTGAAAGATTGAATTGTCTTTAAAGGAATACAGAAGAAATTGTGTTGACCTGTTGGAAGTCTACAACATCCAGAACAACAAACATAGAGTGAATACTAATGTTCATTGCTTAGAACAACCAAATAAGAAATTACTGACTTCATCTATCGACAGTAAACCCCCCCCCCCAAATTTAGACCTCCATTGGTGTAGAAAAAAAGTTTATTCTCTGCAAGAGTTGCCAATGTATTGAACAGCCTGTGGAAAAGACTGTCATGTCCAAGATTATTAATATTCTAAAAAACAATCTTTCTTCTGATATTGGCCATACCGAATTCTACAAATTTTCTGATTAGTTTACGCCCACCCACATGAAACTGGCTTTATGACACTACTAACTGCTTTAAAATACATAATAATGATAATTCCTCATCTAAGACAGAAAAGAGTTTTGTAGTACTATTATAATATATTGATAGATAATAATGGAATGCTCAGAATATGATTCTTGCAATTTTTTCAGTGGGTGTTTCAACAATGTGGTCTGGTACCCAATTTGGTCAAGTCCATTTCTCTGGGAAGAGATGCTGTTCTCAGAAGGGATTCAGAAGGAGTATCTGGCAGTGAAGATGGTAATGACAAAGAAAATATTATGGGAAACAGAATCAACAAACTAAGTTTCAGCTGAGGCTGATCACATTCACTCTGTACTGATACCTTTAGGAAAGGCATGAATCCCCATTCCCTCCAGCTATTGATAAATAGCAGGACAGTTAGAACAATTTAGCTCTGTAAAGTAGTTTGCTTGGCCATGGAGCAAGCAACTCTACCTTGTTACACCTACTTGCTACGAAAACCACAATGTGGCCTTAAGCTCCACAATGAGTCTACTGGATAAAAAAAGCCCTCAATGTTGGATGAATGTTGTTAAATGAAGATTATCATGATATTTTTTATGAACACATTAGAAAAACACTGGTTTTCATCCAATCTGAGTGCAGCAACAGTTTTTGGAAGCCTTCAAAATCAGGTGTTTGTTTCCATGCCCCTCTTCTTTTTAAAGGTTTCCTATAAACTGTTTTCTGTATATTTCCTGCCCACACAAAAAAGCATTCAGACACACATACACTTTTGATATAAAAGGACGTGGTTGATCTGACACAATCATTAATTCTGTAAGGCTTAGGAAGCAAGATTGCTAGAAAGAGAATACAACACCTGACTTACTTTTATAAATAACCCCATCCATTGCTATTCAAAATATCCAAAAATGTTATTTTTAGTTGTACAACTGTTTCTTCTGTCTGTCAGTGAATTTTGAAATAAAAAATTTAAAAAAAAACATGAATCAACTGGTTCTGATTCAATTCACATAGATGCCAGGCAGGATATGAACCCTAAGCAGAATTATTCCAACCATGGAGGAAAAAGTCATGATCTGAAAATATCACCTTCAGTACTTTTCAAAAATTTGAACCCAAAGTTCAGATGAAATTCAGAGGAAGCTGTTTATAATAATCACAGATAATATTATCAAATAGTTATTGCTATCAAAATCAGTTGGCCAAAATAAATTTCATATTAAATTTTTATAATGTAAACTTGCTTATAACAATTAATGTAAATTTTTATATCCTTTGCATATTGTTATTTGCTGGTTATTGTTATCTAAAAGACCCACTCCCAAAGTGATCACAATAAGCGGCTTTGTCTGCATATATTTTCATCAGTTTATAAAGCCTTATATTTTTAAAATTTTGATTCTAAAATAAAATCACCTTTTTTTTTTTTTAAAACCATGTCCAAATTTTTGTTTATCATTACAAACATACATGATTTGTCAAATACTCTCTATATAGAGAAATAAATAGACACCCTCAGTTTAATGTTAAAAGTAACCCTTATTTAAAAGCTTCAGGAATGGCAGAAAACTTCAAATTAGCCAAAGAACAGCAAAAAATCATCCTTGTCAACTTGGTTTCTATGGATGAGCAACCATTAGGAAACCCTTTAAACATGACATTAAGATGAAGGAGGGGGCAATCGAATTGAGCAATAAGCCCTTAGCTTTTTGGCACGGCATGATTTATTCTGACGAATACAGATTTGTTTAATTTTTCAGATAAAGTACTAAATGACTTTCTTGGCCAAGTCAGTCCCCTGACACGAATCCCATTGAATACGTACGGACAAAATCAGATAAGAACTTACATAAAAAGTCTAAAAATCTAGCAACAGGTTCAGATTGCAGTATCTCCTATGCCAAGTATGGTTTGAAATAACTCAAACTGCAATTTCAGAACTTATTACTTCTATGCCAAAATGAGTTGTTACTCTTATGACGGCTGAAGGAAAGTTGAAACTTCATTTAGTACTGAAAATGCTCAAATAAAGTTAGCAAAACTGTTGGTGTCTATTTACTTCTTGACAAAATAGTGATTCTGCATTTTGGTAGACTATGAAAAAGTGCCAGAAGACAATTTTGATAAGATTTATATTAAATTTATCATGAATTGCATCTTAAAATTTACTCAGTAATCTTTTCTCTCATTTTAATGCTTTTCAAGCAAGAAAAGGGAACTGAATAATTAACTGTTGAAACATTTTCTGCATTCATAGAAAAAAAAATCATTGAGTCAGGGGACAGTAAGCATAAGTTGGGGTTGTTTATTAACAAATACAGTCACAGTTGCAATTTCTTGAATATATACACATGCACACCCAGACATACAATTATAACTGAAATTATTGGCACAGTCTATTTTTTCTTGATTTATTGGAAATAATTACAAAAATAATTGAGTAGTGAAGATTTCCTGCAAACACAAGTAGCTTTGGGTATGAGGTTAGTAAATGTATAAAAAGAAATTTTCAATTCTAAATAACTAAACAAAAGAATAAAATAATGGCATGAGAAAATTAAGAGTCAATTATATATCCTTTTTGCACTAAAATTTTTTCTTATCTTTTTCAATAGTTTATTACTAGATTAGAATAAACATCTGCAGTGATATTTTGCCACTCTTCAAATCTTCAAATTGTCATAGATTTGTTTTCTTGCTCTTACACATTCTTTCAATTCATTCCATAAGTTCTCAATTGGATTCAGGATGAGATTCTTTGAAGGCCAAGGTATAACTTCTTCATTTTACTGAAGATGTTTCTTGTCTAATTGAGAAGTATGATCCCAGAAGGACACAACAAAATACAGGGAAAAAAGCGGATGTACATAGCTGTTGGGATTGATTTGAATGTTCAACTGTTGATTCCATGATGAGAAAGATCACCTTGTCAGCTGATGGAGCTGGTTAATATGTGATGGCAGAGTTGAGAGAATCTTCTTCAGAAAATGCACAGCATTCTCATCCATAGGATAAATCCCTGTTTTTTGTTGGAAGGTGTCATTACCTTTTCATGGGCTATACTAATACAATGGGCAAACTTTATTTGTGATGGGCTTTACAGGATTCTGATGCATCCAGGTATCCACAGCCTGGCTGTGATTTGTTTTGAAGGGTTTTTAAAGTGACATATCAAGAATCTTGCATCTTGTTACAGCTGCGAGGTGGCGGAGTCTAAATGGTCACTCTGTTTTCCTGTGCTATGTCAATAACACAAATTGAATTGTGGCTTTCATGGTTGCTAAGAAGGTTTCTTCTTTGAGAAGTAGATGTGATGAATGAAATGGTTCATGATCTCAATAAACAGATCCAAATTCATCTACCCTAATACTGTCTCATTGTGCTCTTCAACATCTTTTTACGAACATCATTGTTACATGCCAACAACAGTGATATTTTAACATAAAGCCCTAAATTGCAAATCAGGAGTTTCTACCCGGGTACTGTGATTAACTGAACATGGAGTTCAACATTTTCAAAATTTTACTTTGGAGTGAGATGAATGGCATAACTATGGTAAACACACTCCTTATCACATCATCTTTTCAATCACATTAGTGAAAGAAAGGCTGTATAAGGGTACATATCCACACAAGATGGCAACCTTTCCAGCCAACAGTTTTTTTGAGAAAATAAGGTTGTCTGACTGTGCTCTAGTCTCCCCTAAATAATAATACATTAATATATATAATCCATCATTTATACATGAGAAATTATAGTTTTCCTGTTTACACTCTATATATGCCATTGATTTTATAACATTTTTTTCATTTTCGTTGATATTTGTCAAATATAAATTCTAGAAAGTTTTTCTTATGTGTTCTTAGGCCTAACACTTATAATTGCTTCCACTTAACAGGAAAGCTTAACTGCTACAATATTGTGAAATTCATTCACCATAAACTAAAGAAACTAACACTATGCCTATAATTTCAGTCATAACTGTATATAACCACAGAGACACAGACAAACTTACATACAGGGTGGGAGAGAATTAACCTCCGATAAGAAGTTATATGTAACTTTTGTACATCCGTGAATTTTTTCACGGAGATTAACCTAGGAATCAAAAAGATTCCTGATAAGGAATTTTGTTTTTTTCATATATATATATATATATATATATATATATATATATTTACATACAAAAATGCATGTATCATATGTGCCAGTATATAAGATAGACATTTGATTTTTTTCAAACTATTCAAATATCATGCTGGATCCAATGCGTTGGTATTATGACCAGAGGACCATCCACCAAAGTTCAATATGGACAGATATGGGGCTTGGATGAGTTGCAATGAGTGGTACACCCCAAATATCCCGGTAGACCATTTGTCTAGTAGTCTAGCATATATGGTATATACAAAGTGATAGTCAAAAGTTAAATTTAAACTTGGAGTTTGAATTTAAACAGACTGATCTATCTGTTCATGTCAAGCTACCTAATATTCTCCCTGTGTCTCAACAGATATTTCATGCATCTCTGAAAATAACAACCAGGAAATAAAGAACCTCATTTTCTATCAATTTTTCTTTCTTTCTATTGATTTCACACCACGATTTTTTCACCTAAGATTATGTGTGTGTGTATATATATATATGTATATATGTATATTGAATGGAATGTTATGGTTTAGTTTAGCATTATAGTTACATTTTAAATACAAAACCCCTAAAACCCAGTGAAATGCACCAAGGGGATATCATGGTGAGAAACAGATATATGGATACATAAATACACAGATACATGATTTTATACTTTTCAATACCAAATACATAAGAGCAATTGAAATTTAAACAAGTAATTTCAAAGTTATTTTGAGAATTTATCATCTCCTTCCATTTTCCTCTTTTGACTTGGAAAAAATGACGCCATTTGTAATTCAAAACCACACCTTTGTGTTATTTCCGATAAATAAAGTAAGTGGGTTTATAAGTTTTCTTTGCCCTGATAGTATACACAAACACCCACACACATGCAACAGACGCAGCTGCTCATTGATGTATATAAACACATACATATTCATAAAGCTGCATGTGTTTTTATTACGCATACAGTTGTACATACATTATACAGAAGAAGAATGTATGAAAATTTTATAAATACATACACATACATATATATACATATATATATATGTACACATGATATTACTTCTCTTTACCTAATCGAGATATGCTTTTTCTAAAACATAAAATGGGGGGGGAAGTCTGTTCATAACATAACTATACAGCTGAACTGGAATTTATTTTTCGTCCATCATACGAAACTAGGTATTTGAAGTATTTCAGTCACTTCCCTTTACTCCATTGAGAAACCATTTTTCCAAAACACAATTTTTTTCAAGGGAGGGGGTTTTATTTACAATACAACTATACTGCTGAACCGGACCCTTACTTTCCATATAAATAGCGAGCGACTTTACTTCAAGCTTGATGGCCACCAAAAGCAGCATTTAAGAGAGTAAATCAAAAATGGCAATTTTGAGGAGATGCAATTGCAATAGATCTGAGCAACAGACAATCTTCTCTTTACCTAATACCCAAACTAACTGGGTCTGAGCAATACAGACCAAATCTCAACAATGTTCCCAAAATATTTATTTAATCCAGAAGTAAGCAAGTTAGTGGGAAAAGATAACTTACAGAGATGCCTGGTGAGATGAGAAGAGAAATTGCTTATCTTTACATATCAGAGCCTGTTATGCAACCCCCCCACACACACACATTACCCTGTTTGTCTACAATATGGCAATTGTACTTACTTTCCTATTTTTACTTGCATTTCCATCTTATCATAGCATTAAAATATAATTACAGATATTGATACATATTAAAACCATGAGAAAATAAACTTAGGCACAAGAAAACTCACGTCAATGAATATGATTATTCGTAATTACAAGTTTCACTTGATGATGACTAATCCAAAAACAATGAAAAATAATGGAATCTTTTAAAAAAATATAAAAATGAACATAAAAAACTGGGAATAAAAAATTTCAATGACAAATCAAATAGAGGATTTAGTGAAAAAAGAAAAAAGAAAATAAGTAAATAAATACCGTAAAAAGTTTATTCTGGCAGCAAATACAGATACATCACTAATTTTCTGGCAACTGATAGTACCATGCTTTTTTTAATCCAGATAAAATTAAATGCAGACACTTGAATCCCTCACAACTTTCACACTAATTCACTGAGTGGCCACAGGTGCTATTGTATATGGAGTTATACCATAAAAATCCAAAATTAGAACATGAGTATTATTACAGTACAAAGGCTCCAAAGGTTCAAAGAAATATCATGTAATCTCAGTGTGTAATACGTATGGAGAAAAATGGTCTGCAAACCACAAAGGGGCTGCAGAGTATAAGCACAAATTTGCTAAGCAAGTGGATATCAAAAACTTCAGCCCCAAGCCAGGATATAATTCACATGAAACTATTTCATACTGATGATGTACCCCTAAGAGAACTTTTAAATCCGTTTCGGATTTATGATAATGTATTGCATTTAACCATTTAATTCATATCCAATATTTGTCTAATTCAAGTTTCCAACAATCCAAGTGCTTTTAAGACAGGAGAATATGCACAATTAGTGGGTCAGAGGTGTATCATTGAATTATATGACCACTGTTTACCTCGCAAAATGGATTAACTGATACAGTTCTGGAATCAAGCGTGCTGGAAAATCGGTCATGTACCTGTATAACCAACTTTTAGCTATTGAATTATTTTCATGACATAAGGCTTAGTATTGTTTTAAACTCTTTCAAGTGAAAAATGTAATTTTATTGAAAATAATGTTCTGTTAGAAAAAAAATGTCTGCTGTTCCTACGATTGATAATCAACTTCTACTTGATATTCTTTTCTTAGAAAAAAACGGAAAATGGTTCTCATTTAGGAGGGTGGCTTTTGGTTTATTTGAATCAGAACTACTAAATAAACAAGACTGGTTGCTGCAGGGTTCAACTCCATTCCAACTTCTACTCCATCTGAAGATGATCACTGCAACTTTTGTATTGTATATTTAATAAATGAAAAATGATATATTTTTGTATAAATGTATTCGTACGCTTATCTGTATTAGTATCTAAAACTTGTCAACTTGGTTCAGTCAGTAAGATATCCTCTCGGCAATCAGTTGTTGTGAGCTCAAATCACAATAGGGGAATGTGAAATTTACATACAAATTTACACCCCTAATTTTGGTAAGGATTGTTCTTGTTACAATGAAAAATAAAGTCAACTCCAGTTTGGGAGTTTGACAAATATTTTCAACTGAAATCACACCTTGCACCAGCTCTTCAAAAAGCATCTGGCAGGAACAATGTAGAAGGTTTATATAAATCTAATAACTTCAATGATCATTTACTGATTTGCATGAATAAACTATGATTTTTATCAAATCCTAATTTAATCCTGTACCTTTCTTTTTTTTCCAGAACTTTTAGAAAGTCATTTACAACCTCAAATGTATAGAACATTTATTTGAGTGTGAAAAAATATACAAATTGTATATATAAGCACACATCATAATCATATTTACAAAGTATCAATAAGGTAATCCAATAAATAAATGAAATGTAATCTAGTAGATTATATTTGCAGTGGGAGTAAGCTAAGATTCTTCTGCTGTTATTCTAAGGATGACATGGGGTAATGGTTCAATACTCACTGGATGCCCTTCATTCATGGCCCTGTGCCAGACTGAGCTAAGCTGTGATAAATATTATAAGGACAACAACCTGAAAATTTGTGTTTGCTCTATGTATATTTGCCATGCGTTTATAAAAATAAACAAGCTAAAAAATATATACCAAGATTCAAATGACCAAGTGTATGTACCTAATTGAACACGGGAATCTCATTTGTAACATCAACTTTGGCTTTCCAAATTGTCTCTTCAATCTAATAACCCATAAGCACATAATTGTATGAGGTTACATTCCCTACACACATAAATTGCATGTACATTATGTGATACACAGCTGAGTATTTCAATTTTACTGGGTTTTGTTTGTTTTTATACACACACACACACTTCAAGTGTGTCAACAGCAATGAAAAACTTCCAAATAATAATAATCATAGCTGTTTACAAAAGTAATGTGTATGCAATATGAACGTGTTTAAGGAATAATATATGTTACTATAAAATTCATGAAGAAAAGTAGGTGTACCTTGATTAGTGCGGTTAATTTGTTACAAAATTTTCCGCACTGTTCAAAATCTTACAATTTTACGTGTTTTTTCTTTCTGCTTAAACTTAATTATTTCAATTTGTTCCCCAAATACTATATCGAAACTGGACTAATCAAGATATTCCTGTATTTGATGTTGATTTAAAATTCAAAATATATAGGGTGAAAAGCCTCAGAAAGTTACAGCTGATAAACTTAGTAGACATTTTTAAAATTGTTTACATTATACATATACTAATTTATTTCAAGAGAATCATTGTCCAATTACAAGACGTTAATTGTTGTTTGCTGTTTATTACATTATTTTTTTTTATTGTGTAGTATTCAACTTTCAGATCAAACCATAGCCGCCGCTATTAACAAGAATATGTACAAATGAGCGTACCATCAACACTCAATGAAGTAAAACTAAAACACATTTAGATTTTGCATGTGCTTTACTGAGTGAACACACTAAGAACCTGAATAAAGACTATGAATGTGTAGTCATTGTATATGTCATCCGTTCTTTGATTAAAATTCTTATCTTGTAAATTGTGTATGTGTATAGACACACTATTAAATGTCACAATCATAAACATTCATCACAGGTGCCAGGAGTAGTAGAACAAAGTGGTTTTCAACTTGAAAAAATGAAAGGAAAAGAAGACAGAAAAAATATTGGCAAAATCCTAGTTTCTCACGCGGAAAAGAATCAATTATTCAACAAGTTTTATTAAATTTAAAGCAGGTTAGTTTTGTTGTGTGTGCAAACTATGATTTTAAACTATTACTATTCGTGAGTCGTGAAACTTTTAGAACTTGGATCCTCATGAAAAAAAGAAAAAGATGCGTACTTTTATACTTACCACAGTGTTTCCTTTTCTCACTCTTATTTTATTACACTTCGATATTGTATATCTCCAGTTGAAGGTGATAATATAGGTATAAAATCTATAATTTCAAGTTTTTAGGTAGGAAGCCAAAAAGTTGTACACTCTAGAAATGAGTGTCACGGCTTTCTGAATATTTTTCTCTCAAATACAGGCTCTATACACATACATCTCAACGCATGTACTACCTTCTCGCATATTTTGCCTTCCTTTTTTTTTTATTTCCTCTCTTTCTAAATCTACGTGAAGAGAAAAGGAAAGTGAGTTAACATTTGCCTCTGATTCTATCATCCACCTACACAAGAACCCACCTCTATCTATACACATAGAAAAACTAGTTTTTCAGACTCCCGTCACCTTATTAGGGAAGCATGAACTCTGACCACGAACCAGTAAAGCTGGTAGCGGTTGGCCTATCCGCAAGACTCATACTGAACATACAAGAATGCTTAGAAGCTATAAATAAAACAGGAAAGAAAAGGAGTTGGAAGAGGCAGGGAGAGAAAGTATCATTAAGTGAACTGAATTCTTTCTCGCTCTGTTTCTTCCTAGCCTTCTGTCTATCTTTCTTTCTCCATCATTAGTAGTTGAAAAACCTGCTACAACTCCAAGCATCATCATGATAATCATTAATAAGCACCAAACATTGTGACTGACTACTCCAGCTTGGGTACTTAATGTATCATAGCAGCTGAATATCAACTTGATGGGTGGAGTCAAAACTACCAAGCCATCCAGATTCTTTCAGAAGTGCCAAGTCATATATATATATATATATATATATATATATATATATATATATATATATATATATATATGTTGGGACTATTGTCCACATCTTGGTTCATCTTCTGAACTCAAAGTTTCGGCCGTAATACTCCACGACCTTCTTCGGGTGGGTGTCGTATGAAGGGAGGGTTTGGTCCATTGGAATTTTGGGATGAGGGGGGCCCATCGAAGCGTGGGGGCCAATGTCCTCATTCCGTTGTCTATTTTCAGGTGGGCGAGTTTCTGAGGTTATAATCATGAAACGGTGGGTTCAAAAGATAAAAATAAAATGACAGCAGTCAAGAAAGAAAGAAATAAAATCAATACATATTGATGGTCCCCTCTCCAAAAGATTCAGATAGAAAATACCATACATATTCAGCACTATGTAAATGAGCACTGATTTCTGAATGATAAGAATGAGTCTTTTCTTTTAGTATTAGTCTTGTACTAATGCCCTAGAAATGACACACTTGACTACTAAAGTAAACCAAAATACATAAATAGATTACTTATACTTATTTCATTTACTTATCTATTTTAGGGTGTGCGGTTGGCAGCACAGAAAATGGATTCGGTGAACCAAAGTTAAACTCCAGCTTTGGGAGTTCATTTCCACTTTGTACTATTGCCTTTGGGGAAGGCATGAATCCATCTCTCCCCACCTGTTGCTAAAGGTGAATACTAGGGTAGATAGGGCTCTTCGGCCTCAATTGACAACCAGTCTGGGGGGACGACAACTTTGAATTAAAAATTGGGAAGGTCCAACTCAGTGGTCTGATTCAAAATTTTTAGGAACCGGTTCTCCCTTTCTCTCAGGTCCATGCACAGACAGAACCATGCATACCCTCATATAGATGAGAAAACAAAAAAAAATTATTTGCGAAAAAAATTTTGCAATCTTCAAAAAGTAAGTAACCATTTCTTGGCACCTTAATGGTAAAAGGTAACATTGTAAAAAGAAGTGGGCAAGGAAATTTAGGAAACAATTTAACAAACATCAGAATTTTTAGTAACTGCTTTGCACAACTCAGTGTGAACCCCTTGAATCCCATCACTGGTCTAACCCCTCACTGAACTACACAGAGGAAACCAACATTTGGTCTAATGGGTAGAAAGGTAATACTCAGCAGTGAAGCACAAAGGGCACAGCGTGATATGCAGGGTGCCCTGGTCATCGACTTCATCTCAGTCAGTCTTCAACTGTCTTTACCTTATCTTGCCTTTGGAACCTTTAGACCTAGACAGACAGAGACAAGAGAGCAAGGCTGCAACTTTACCTTAATTCAATCCTAGTCAATTGCAAGTCATGACTTTGGTACCTTGCAGTTTAACTGCACCATCCAGAACTAAAGACATGGTAATCTTCAATTACGAAGGATGAGCATCATGACTTATTTTAGCTTAAGCACGTGAGATCACACTCATGGGGCACTTACTGAAGATCAAACTCACTCATTAGCAAATAATGGTCAGCAGGATTAGCTTGTTGAGCATCATTCTACAGTATGTGGATTCCCTAACACACTTGGACAGTTTATGTCCGACAGGATGTGATTCTGGTTAAGCCAATTTATTAGGAAACATTTTGGCCAGCACCAGAATTTACCAAGTAGATGTTTTAGATGTTTTTTTACTCTATTTTACATATTTTCCAGTGGAAAACATCAGTGGTGTCATAAATAGAATTCATTCAAACCATATTTATTTTTTCATGGAATTTTTTTTACAAGACTTCAAATTTCAACAATTGTTCAATAATTAACTAAGTTGGCAAGTTATTTATATTTTTGTTATTGCTGTCCCGTTTCAAGCCATAGTTGGCAATCTTCAGATATGCTTTAAGAAGTGGCAATCAGTTGGAGAGAAGTCTGGTGAGTTAGCAGGGTGAGGTATAGTTTTGTAGTCACTCAATTTCTGAAGGGTCATTCATATAACCTGCAAGTTTTTTTGACTTTCATTCAAGGTCATTTGCGTGATATGTCGAGCATGTTTGCACTTCCAATTTTCTGCAAATATCAAACAACTGTTAAATGGTCAATGTTTAGTCCTTCTGCAACTTCTAGAGTTGTTTTGCAAGGGTTTTTCTCAATAACGGCTCAATTGAGCGTTGTTAATCACAGAAAGACAAGGGTTTTTCTCAATAACGGCTCAATTGAGCGTTGTCAATCACAGAAAGACAAGGGTTTTTCTCAATAACGGCTCAATTGAGCGTTGTCAATCACAGAAAGACAAGGGTTTTTCTCAATAACGGCTCAATTGAGTGTTGTCAATCACAGAAAGACAAGGGTTTTTCTCAATAACGGCTCAATTGAGTGTTGTCAATCACAGAAAGACAAGGGTTTTTCTCAATAACGGCTCAATTGAGTGTTGTCAATCACAGAAAGACAAGGGTTTTTCTCAATAACGGCTCAATTGAGTGTTGTTAATCACAGAAAGACAAGGGTTTTTCTCAATAACGGCTCAATTGAGTGTTGTCAATCACAGAAAGACAAGGGTTTTTCTCAATAACGGCTCAATTGAGTGTTGTTAATCACAGAAAGACAAGGGTTTTTCTCAATAACGGCTCAATTGAGCGCTGTCAATCACAGAAAGACAAGGGTTTTTCTCAATAACGGCTCAATTGAGTGTTGTCAATCACAGAAAGACAAGGGTTTTTCTCAATAACGGCTCAATTGAGTGTTGTCAATCACAGAAAGACAAGGGTTTTTCTCAATAACGGCTCAATTGAGTGTTGTTAATCACAGAAAGACAAGGGTTTTTCTCAATAACGGCTCAATTGAGCGTTGTCAATCACAGAAAGACAAGGGTTTTTCTCAATAACGGCTCAATTGAGTGTTGTCAATCACAGGAAGACAAGGGTTTTTCTCAATAACGGCTCAATAGAGCGTTGTCAATCACAGAAAGACAAGGGTTTTTCTCAATAACGGCTCAATTGAGTGTTGTCAATCACAGAAATTGTTAACGGTCCCCATGCCAAATAATTGGATGATATTGTGATTCCACTGCTTTACATCTTATTATGAACTCATTAAGCAAAATTTGCTTTATTTCCATCTTTGATTTGACAGCCTCAAATACATCAGAACAAATAGTGAAAAGAAAATGTTCAGCATAAATAAACAGAGCAAAATTCACACTTTAGACTATCCAACATCCAGCACCACAAGGTAGGATCGAAACCTTCGCTCCAGACCCAGAGGCAAATATATATATATATATATATATATATATATATATATATATATATATATATATACACTGACACACACACACATATATATACACACTGCATCTGCAGTAATATGCCCAATGAAGTTGTCATCAGATGATGGCTTATGATAGACACACATTAGAGAGAGGGATCCCATATATGGGTACAGCAGAATGCAAGCTGTTTTCACAAGCTCATAAGAATGAACTTGATCCTCAATAAGTTTTCAAAAAAATAATTCACTTTTGAGTCAAATAGATGGGACAAAATAGGCTGTCATTTATCATAAATCTGTGGACAAGATAAAAGGATTAAGCCTTCTTTTTGGAAACAATTGATGTATTATAAGACAGATCAGTGATTCAAATACTTATCTGCAAATATTTCAACATCCTTTAGATGTTTTACTCTTTCAGGATTATTCTATTGAGGGGCTTAATGTTTAAACTTTGAAATTTCCGCGGGAAAATATTAAATAAAATTTTTTCTCCATTTGAAGAATAAAAATCACGATGGGATAGATTTGTCCCATTAATCATTGTTTTATGGGTTTATTTTTCATGACACATACATCGCAGTAGACTTCTGAAGGAGAAATATGGGACGTATATAATCCTAGCAGTCATAGAAACCTTGGGATATATATGTCCAAGGAGTCTAAATTAAAGTTTTCTCTTTTGAATGCATGTTTGGAATTGGGAAGAGGTTTAACAATCTTATAATTTCCCTCCCCAACCCTATAGTACAAACAATCAGTCTGTCCATCAGTCATATGTTTATAACTTCAGTCTTTCCATACTCTCTGTTTGGGCTTTTCCTTCCTGAAAAAAAAAAAAAAGAAAGGAAATCCATTTCCAGGAATGGAATGTCCTATGTCGTCACAATAGAAAAGGTTGGCGTACTCTCAAGTGGGGGCAAGGAAGTGTGGAATCAGAAAATTCAGAAGCACTCAGTGAGTGCATACCTCGGCCAACGTCATTCACATACAAAAAATGAATGAAAATAAAGCATCAACAAAACATGAAAGAAAACTTTAATGTACATGTACTGAGTTACTTCTCTTAGAATTTAAATGTAGTCTTTATATCAACCGTTCATTTTTAACCTCTTTTCCCGCAGAATAATAAAGAATATATCTTTAACAAATCCCTGGATCCACCCCCAAATTTAATCATTCTCCAATAGCTCATTGCCCATCCTTCCACAAAATGAACTGACAGACATGAGTGAATACATGTACCTCTCCCTACTTCGTTGGCAGAAGTAAAAAAAAAAAAAAAGAAAAAAAAGGGGAATATATTCGAAGACAACAAAATTCAAATGATAAAATGTATTAATAAGATAAAAGTGTATCAGGTGGAAGAAATTGTATGTGGTGTAGTAAATACTTATAGTAAATACTTATAGTAAATACTTATAATAAACACTGATTCTTTCAACCATACTCCCCATCTTTGTTGTCTTAATTACAAGGTTTTCAACCCTATAACCTTCAACCTCTGGAAAATACAAGTGTCCTTCCACCTAAAACTTTTTACAATAACAGGTCTGGTTAGTCACTCAATAGAAACCAACACATTGCAGAATGCCATGTTGGGGGTGATCAACTGAAAAATTGGAAAAAGGGTTGAACAATAGATAGGTAAATTCTCTCACATTTTATTGTGCAGTGATTACTGAAGAAGTCTGAATTTAAAACAAAAACATCAGTGTGAACGCTGCCAGGCACAGACTAAAGGATCAATTCAACATAAACTTTACAAATTGAAGCCCCACTAAAAACATTGGGGGTGGGGGGGGGGGTCAAAGAAAAATGTTCTATCACATAAGGAGTGAATGAATATTCAGCCCACTAACTCCATAGGTGCGGCTTGTATGTGCAATGCATAAATACATAGCAGCCAGCCAGATCAGCTCAAAAACAGAAGAAATCTACGTAAACAGTTTTGCTGAAAGTTCTTTTTGGCTGTTTCTAGCAGATCTCAGCAAGGATAAACCACAGAATAGGGTTTCTACAATTTCCAGGCCCAAATGATGCTTTTTGGTGAAAAACTTTGGCCTCACTTTGAGTGTATTCATGACAAGCTTGGTGACAGATAGTTGTGTATCTTCCATTAATGCCAATCATAGGTGTTCAAGCTAAGGTAAAAATCACGATTTTGTATGATGATATACAAAGCAGATTCTCCCCCATTTGGGAGATTGGTGCAAAACAATCTTTCTACCCCAATTTTCAAATCTCCTCCAGTTGGTTTTATGCCAGACCAAGTTAAACATATAAAATTAAAAAATTGTGCAAGAAATAAGAAAATTCTCAAATTCTACAGATAAAATGCAATGCATAACAATGTGATCACATTGTGTGTGTGTGTGTGTGTGTGTGTGTGTATTTGTTCAACACTTACTACGCGCTGAGATTCTAGGCAGAAGTACTGATCCAAACTAAAATAATCCCATCATTTATGAAAGAATCTTTTGAAATAAATGAACAAGTAAATACATGGGTCTATCTGTAAACCTCCAGACCATGATGTTTGCAGATTATTTTTCATTTCTCTGATATCTCTTATCCTTTCTCTTCTCACCCATTCACCTTTGCAATGTAATGAACAAGGATGAAAATGGAATAGGATGCTTATGGTTGAATGGGAGCCCAAGATATTCAACCTTCACTATAACTGTCATTCATTCATTATAGCTCACTTACAGGTCTGAAGCCTAAAAATGAAATTATAGTAGTAGTAGACAACAAGAATATAGACGAATAGGAAAAGTAACCAATAATCATATTCATTTGGCTCAACATGATTTTATAGTTAATATAGAAACAACATTCTATAAGTAATAAATCACTTCAACAAAATTATATACTTTAATTATAGAAATATATATGCAAGATATTTGTGCATGGATCGACACTATGGAGCCTAAACCTATTCTATAAGGTGATTTATTTTTAAATAATTCAAGCATCATAATTTAAAGTTTCTTTTTTCAAGCCTTAACTCATCTTGAAAGGTTTTAATGTGTGATTATTAGACATGAAGTCTTAAGAGTTTCTATGATGTATTTTCATGGTTATGTCATAATGGGCAGAAAATGAGGTCATTCCATTTGAGTGAAAACAAACAATAAAAAGAAAAAATTGCATAGAAGCTCATTATGGTTAGATATTTTGAAGTGACTGTCATTATCAAATTAAGAAACAAAAGCTTCTAAGTATCCTCATGCAAGGGGAGATAACTTGGTATCATTACAAGGTGTGTTTTATAATTACTTACTTGAAAGTAAATAATATACATCTTTTCGGGGCGGAGAGGGGTATTACATGAAGTATTACAAACCATTATTTCAATATTCTAGGACATTTTTTTATCTTCATCCTAATTTACTAGTTGCTAACTCACCGACAGTGAGTAGATAGCATTGATTGGAAAATAAAGAATAAGTCTCAGGTGAGATTCAAACCCATATCCCCAAAGGGAAACACCTAGGCTTATTCTTTATTTTCCAATCCACGCTATTTACTCATACAGGGATCGAGGGGTAATCGGCCCTTAACAACTAATAAATTGGGATGAAAGTGAAAAGTACCAATAGAAATGATAATATACATCTCTATTACTTCCTTTTCTCGTTCACAGATTTTGATCAGAATTGTTTATCATTCAACTGAATAGATTATTTGGATGGGTTTAAAAGTGAGGCTACATGGGAAACACCAACATCATGTCTTCAGTAGATTCACAAAACTTGTAGCTTAGAAAGAGGATGAAAGTAACCTGAGAAACATGCTTGTAAGCAAGGAGTATTTGAATTGATTTTTTCGTACTGTTGTAGGGTCAGAATATCCCTCATTCTGAAAATAGACAGTGGAATGAGAACATTTTGGTGCCACGCTTCAAAACTCCCACTGAATCCCAACATTCGAAACCCTCCATTTATGACACCCACCTGAAGAAAGCCATAGGATACAATAACCGAAACATTGTGTTCAAAAGATGAGGACAACAGTCCAAAGAAAATCTATATATATTGATCCTTCATCTCAAAAATTCAGACAAGAAAGGAGTATTTGATTAAAAGGCCTGGGAAGTTCTGTTAATAATTAGATTAGTATATTTAATAATCATTTCATATCATCCTTAGAGTATTATAAATTGATGTTCTCTGCTCATTGATAGGGGTATGCATATAGGCAAAATCATCATGGCTTGTCATCAGAGACAAAGATTAAGGAGGGTTTTTCATGTCTGTCAAAGCCTGTGCTGGAGAAGTACTTGAAATAACCCTCAGGCCTGTGCAACAAAGTTTTAAGGTGATGTGCAGCATACACAGGACTACCCCCCTTAAAGCCAAGGGCTTGCATGCCATGGTTTACCAAATTTGGACAATCATAGTAAGATTCCTAGGTTGTAGGTTTTCAGTTGGAGTTTCCCACTCTTGAACAAAATAAGAAATTACTTCAATATCCAAACAAAATCAAGTGAAACAGATCAAATTGACAGAGGTATTGAAATGGGAAAAGACAAATAGTTTATTTTCTTATCTTGCTTGTTTTATGCAAATGAAAATGTTCTGAGGATGATGTGAATAAACATCAAAATATCAACAAAAAGACTCATTCATTTTGAAAGCATTTTCATTATTATTTTTTTTATTGGCAGTTTTACTCCACCTTATAATTGTTGCTTTCTATGAATATGTTCTTTGGTGAATAAAAAAACAGCCTGAAATCGGAAATAAAGAAGTTGCTTCAAACAATACATGAACTCACACCCAACTCTTCATAGCAGTTTGTTAATCACATATTGATTATGAAAGTGTCAACATAGGTTTCTTCAGTTTCCAAGCTGGTCTGGCTGGTTATGTGTTTATCACACATACAAGCCTCAACAATGGAGCTACAAGGCTGAAAATTCCAACATTCAATGTTTTTTTGTTTTTAAAAAATCCTCCCCAATTCAGTTTTAGAGGAGGTTTCAATTTGTAATGTAACTTTATGCTAAACTGGCCTTTAGTTTGTGTTCAGCAACATTTACAAATGTTTTCAGAAAATTTTAATATTCTTAGTGATCACTGCCAACAAAAGACAAGAGAAGAAACTTATTCATTGATCAACCCTGCTTTCAATTTTTTAATTGATTACCTTCAACATGGCATGCTGCCAAAAGACACTTGTCAGTTTTTTTATTGAATGACTAACCCCACCTGTTCATAATAGTCCATTTTTTAATGAAATATTCCTGATTTCTCCATATAACAAAATATAGTCTATTCTTAGATTAGAAAGATTCCTCCAGAAGTTTTCAACTAGAAAAAAGACTGTAGAAATGAATTACACAATAGAATTTGAGATCTACAGAGTTAAAATTGGGTGAGCAAGAAATCTGTTTACATCAGGTCCTATCAATCTCATCAGAGAATTGCCAATGAGTGATATCAGAAATACGTTTGATTAATCACTTAATAGAAACTGTCTTGAGACCAACACCTTTTGCCAGCATGCCCTGTTGGGTGTGAACAATAAAAAAATTGGGAAAAAAAAGGAATGATCAATGATTCAATTACTTACCTCACCTTTTGTTGGGTGGTGGTCATCAAAAAGTCTGATTTTTTTTAAACAGATATGAACGATGCTGAGCACAAACTTGACCAATTTAGCATAAACTTATATTGCAAATTGAACCATCCCACTAAAAATCACTAAAAATCCATTTTGGAGCAAAATTTTCTTTAAAGAAAAAAAAAGTTTTTTTTTATATATAAGGAGTAGATGCACAGCCAGAGTGATTTGAAAACTGAAGAAATTTATGTGGATAATTTTGATTAAAGATTTCTAATTAGGTTAGACAGTGCAATCAAACCAAACCCAACCATTACATCTTTCATCTTAATTTTCGTTGCTTTTCATTGCAGCTTCTCATCAGTAAACAGCGCAGATCGGGAATAAAAATACTCTGGGCAAAATACCAGTCAAAATTAATGATGGTTGACAAGATTTGATCCAATGAAGAATAATTCAAGATAATATTACTATTACTAGTACAGTTTACCTCATAACAATAACAAATAAGGCATTGAGTGATGGGGGGTGGTAAAGGATGGTTTAGGATTTAGATTTGATATTCTGCAGGCTGTAGAAAGTCTTGTAACTGAATCGGTAGAGCAGATGTTGTACATACGCAAATTTCCCGTAAAAGGGATGCGAGTTCATGTCTCATCTACAGCTTTATTCTTCGTTTCCTATTTGGACCGTTTACTCATAGGTGCAGACTGACATTCTGGGTAGTTGTGATAAAAAGCAAGTAAAATTAAGATAAAAGGAAACACTGATCAATATCAACGATGATTACCAATGCTTCATCCTATGAAGATACAATCAAGGTAAAATTACTTATCCAAACTGGTTGAAAGTTTCGAAAGATGCTAGAGCATGTCTGGCTAGCCATTCAACAGAAACTGTCATGTCAACTCAGCCGTTCTATTTTTAGAGGGAAAATCATATTTAGATTAATTTTTATTGCCAATAAATACGTTTGATCAAGTTTATTTATTTGTCAAAAGTTTTCCTAAACTTTATTCGATTTTTTGTAGCTTGTTGCGAAACAAAGAAAAGTTATGTTATCATATTTTTGTTTCGTTCAACGTATGAAATGCTTCCAACGAAAAAATATATCTCTAGATAACATTCATTTATTTGCAATAAGAATAAATCATGTTTGTTTGTTTTTTTAAAGGTTTTTCATTCTAAATAACTTGTTTTGTTTCCATGTATTATCACATATTAGATACGCGTATTTATGTCTGCTTTTCAAAAGTTTCCTAAAATAATTAATTATGGAATGGAACTTTTGTACCGGGACAAGAATAACTGAGAGTTTATATTTCTATTTTGTTTGTTTCCGTGCAAGGTGCGTTGACTTGACTCGAAGCCCTTTTATCCACTAGGCCATAAAACTCATAAGAGAAAAAAAAAACACATCTAAGAAGGATCCGAGAGACACCCTTTTTCCGCCCCAGACAGGTTCCCAAAATGACAATCTTATTTATCTTACACTTGATGCAAATACGGTTTCTTCAAAGAGTCAATTGATATTTTTCATTAGTCAACTTCATGCTGCAAAAACACAGTTGAAATGAAATCTCAAAAGAATAAGTTTTTCTCAGAAATAATTCTAAAAAGATATAGACGATTTTGTTTTGACGAAAATAACAACTTTGATTTTAAACTTTATGATCAGATGAGAAAATTCAATAAATAAGCGCAGCTTTATTTCAGATTGCACTACCACCAGTTTCAAATATTGTTTTCAATTATGAAACGGTGTTATTTTTTGTGCTCTTTTCTCTTGGAGCAGTAATGCTATCTTTATTCATCTTTATTCAAAAGCTGAAAAATTAGTGTCTAGTTTTATGAAGTAACTTACGGTGCACGACACGGTCTCTGAGTACTACTAGTCAAGTTAGTCAAAAGTATTTTAATAATGGTCAAGTGTGCATGGTAAAAGTTGATGTATCAAAAGTGAAATTGAATCAGACATTTCAAATAATAATTATGCGTAACAAGAGAGAAAATTGAGCATTTATATTCAAGAAATAAAACGCGATTTTTCAATTTTTTATTGAAATAAAATCACAAATTTCGCGTTTATTATTTTTTAATTATCATTCTATGTATTTTAATGAATGCTCTTTTCACGAAAATAATCCAACTGGTTAGCAATTAAATTTCCTTAAACTTGAAAAAATGAAGTTATGTTTTTGCTTTCTTTTTTTTTTAAAATCTACGGTCGTCAATCATGAGAAACAAAAAAAAATCAAACTAAAAACACTTACCTAAATTTGACAGACGACGGTCCAACCTAAGATAAGCCATTACAATTTAAATTTCAACCTAATTATGAAATCTACTTCATTAAACAGTAGATCAGATATTTAGCAACTTTTGGTTCACTTCGAAGTTTGAATTTGAAAACTTTTTCCCCTGGGAAAGCATTTAAAACTTTTCTAGTTCCAACAATCCGTGCACTTGTTGTTATTAGTGCTTGTCAACTTTGTTACCTCCGTTGATTGGATTGGGCCAAGGACAGATAACTCTGAGAAATCCAATCTCACAAGTGTGGCGCCATTTTAAAACAGACATACACGTTATCTTGAAAGGTTAGAGTATCACGCCGAAAAAAAACATAAAGAACTTTTTAGAATTATCACATCAAATCTTGCGTAGAAGATAATCGTCATGCCGTCGGTAAGTAAAATGGTGCTGATATTTTTGTTTTTATTCCTACCTTACTTTTACTTGACATTTTTTCGGAAGCCGGTAACGAACCGGTTAAAAATGCACCCCCAATAGGGAAAACTCTCGTGTACTACGGATGACCGAAGTTGCTAAGAAATATTAAGATAGTGTTTTTAATCTCTCGTGTCCTGTGTTCCTTTTTTATACTCTGATATTCATTAATTGAGGGCTATGTAAAGATAACTAACATTAAATGATTAAGAAACATTCAGGTAAACACTAATTTTTATAGAAAAATTTGGATTTAGCATCACCAGGTCTAAAATTAACATGTGGTACCTGTTAGAATATAAAGGCTTGATAAGTTACCCAGTTCATCAGACAGTATTTAATTTAGTATAAATGTTAGAAATACTAAATTATTATTTGTTCGACTGTTTTCGTCAATAAAACGCTTTGATTTGTATAGTGTAAAAACCTTTTTTCCGATTTCAAGTTTTTAGTTCTGATGAACCCGCCAGTTCAATTAAATTCTGACTGGCTTAAGGTATAAATCAAGATACTTTGATGACAGATGAAGTATTGTCAACTATACTATTAATATAATTGTTTTTTTTTAATGTATCTGGTATTTTTCATCTGATAGAAAAAAGCAATTAGGTGTTTGCAGCGAAAAGAACTGATTTTTAACCAAGATTTGAGTGTGTTGCGGGGAGGCTCTTGAAACTTTTGACCTCGTTATTAAATTATGAAGAAAAATTGATATGAGCATAACCAACATTTTTAGTTATTTAGTTTCACAAAATGAAATTACACAACTTTTTTATCCTTCAAATATTTTTTGAAATGGTTCAATCTTAACTTTGATTTGTTGACCATTATTATTAAAGTTGAACAAAATTTAACCAAAGCAGTTAATAAACATCAAAGTTTTCTTCAAAAGATTGCTTTGAAAATTATCTTGAATGTAGACATCAGGTGTATTATAACTCTCCATAGTCAAGTAACTACCAATGAGTCTTAATACTTTTCATTCAACATGCTTGTTTTTTAAAGTTGTAATCCCGGTGCTTACAAAATATATCAAATCGACTTGATTTGGTGATCATATTGAGTGTAACTATTTTTCATGGAGGAAAAACCCTAAATACAATCATTTGTCCTTTTGGTAAACATTTCAATTTTTTCCTTGTCGAGTGGTTCAATCGCGAGTGACGATGGAAAAAGTCTTTTGGGTTTTTTTTGTTTCAACTTTTAACTCCTGCTCTCCATGCTTCTTCCTATCATGGACTAAGTTTCTTAACACCTTGACAGAGTAATTATTGATCCCCCCTTTGTGTAATTAAATGCAAAAAAAATTTCAAAACCAAGGAAGAATCAAATCGAAAAACCACGCTCTACTATTTAGACTTGAAAAAAATCTTTACACATTGTTGTTCTTAAATCTTGAAACTCCAAATCAAAGGAATCTCTTTCTCTTTGAAGTGCTAATTTCTTTATTGCTCCAGTTTTCATTTACCTTCTCTAAAATCTTCAATTTTCTTGTTGAATGGTGAACCTACTGCCTTCATCGTTTTTTTTTTTTTTTTGTTTTTTTTCTTTTCTTTTTCTCCAGAAAAATATTCCGACAGGGATTTAAAAAAGGGGTGGGGGGGGATCCTTGATCTGATCTAAAAATACGGTTAGCTATGAAATGGCTACGTCCGTTCATTTTCAGCAATAAAAATGGCTATTTCCGCTTTCAACCTGCCAGACAACATATTCGGATTATGGTGATGACCGGGGGGGGGGGTTAAAGTTTGTTTGTTTTTTCTTTCTTTATTACACCATATTTAATTTCCGGAAACTAGGCGAAACAATCGATTGTTGTATGAAGGAGAAACAATGTAATTTATTTTGAAAAGTAAATTCTATTTTATATTATGGAACAAAAAAGACAAATGAGAATATTGGAAAATATGAATACCACGGAAAATAATTAAAACGACAGTGTTATCGGAAGAAAACCTTTTTCAGTGACAGTCAAATAAGAAACAGCTTATTTCAATTGTGTTACGAAAAACAAAATGATGATGGTTCTGAAATAAAAACGTTTTGATTATTGTAGCTATTAACGTCATGATTTAATTAAAAGTTTGAATTTTGTCTTGTATCCTGCTCAAGTTACCCGGAAGTACCCATTTCATAGCTAACAGCATTTCAGCCATTTAATAGCTGAAACCCATGGGAACAAGAATTGCCAAAAAAGAAAAAAACTTGTAATTTTGCTTGTCAAAATCTTATTCTCGTCATCACAATCGTGAATAACGACTGATGAAAAAAATTGTCAAGTTCTCAAAGTGAAAATCATATTTAAACCTTGCAAATTTCAATTTCTCGTTTTTTCTCTTTTCCAGGTGTCCAAAACTGGAGATAAGCGAAAATCCAGAAAAAGTGCAGTTAACAATAATGATGCTAAACGTGTAAAAGGTAATTTCTTTTTATAGTTCTGATTCATGTATATTTTTTAGGAAACCAGGAGTTTTCATGTGTTGCCAATGGATCACCTTAACTGATTTTGGAATTGGATCATTTGACCGAAACTGAATTTGACACTTTTCAACAGTTGGAATGTTATGTTTTTTGGGGTTTTTTTGTTTTTGTTTTTTTAAAATTCCTTATCAAAAGCCAATGTTAAAAATGGCGCCTGAATTAAGTGGAATAAGAGAAGAGATTCATGAAAGAAAAATCATGACTGAAGTGCCAAAATCAGTTCCATTCAAATGATGCAGTTATAACAGTTGAAAACTCCATGGTAGCCTTTTTTTTTTTTTTTTTTTTTTTTTTCCCAGATCAAAATTGACATTTAAACAGAACAATTAATGACAGTGATATTTCAATACAATATTCATGTGTAATTGTCATATTTGTTTTTTTTTAAATCAGTATTTACTTTTTTGCAACTAGTCAAATATCAATTACTTGCTGTTGTTGTACGTAAGGGTGGAAATATACAGTAGTCTTGGATCTGAAAAAATTTGTGGGAAATGTCATAAGTGACCATCCCCAACACTTGACCAAATCTTCTACTCACCCCGCGTGTTTGATTCCACCTCATTTTACTTTCTCACTTTTCTAGATGGCTGAGTTCAGCCATTCTCCTTTGGCAAATATCTTTGTTCCACCCCCTACCCAGCTCTATCCCTCTTCGCAGTCTTTGTATCGTAATTCCATTTTCAGAACTTCTCTATTCCCACCTCTTTCAGCTTGAAAATTTTATTTTCAAAATGTGACAGACTGGCTTATAATGTAGATAACTAATTTTACTGTAATCTTTATCTTCCCTTGTCCCAGACTCTACGTTGATAATAGCAGATCAGTTTGATGATCTGCTGTCATACAGATGGCAAGGTCAAATACACAACAGCCACCCAACAAAATGTTTCTAACTCACTTGTACATCTATTTATTGTTTGTTCTTGTGAACTCCTTGTGTAGTATAGGGTTTCTCCTGTGGATTCCAATCCGCCACTCAAGCAAAATCCCCACTCTTGAACAGGGTTCTGATGTTCCAAAGTTGAAGATATTAGTCTGAATGATTTGTGAAACTAGGAAATATACCTCCACTAATGCCATGTCCCTAAAAACTGAACTATCTGGTTACAGATCCCAGACAGTCATGACAAAAACTTGTAATGATTATCCATCAGAAACATCCTTTTGAATCTGGATTCATTTTAATACTTGATTATTTTCCTCAGACTGAGTAACTTTGTCATTCGTGTGTTATTACACTTGAGTACCTGAAAAATTGTCTTCTTGCAAAATTAGAAAAAAAATTCTTAGATTCGATACCAAATTCAATTGATTAGTCCTTGGCCCTTGGAAGAGCCTTTCATGAAATACATAATCTCTGTCCAATTTCATTGACAGTAGTAACAAGGAAAATATTTCTGTCTTGAATCTTCCACATAAGATTTAAAAGTTGAAGTGTGAAAACAGAATTCCTGGAAGGTGATCAGTCATTATCCAAAACACTAATATTTGTGCTTATAATTTTTCTTCATTTTTCAATGTGTCGATATCACTTGTTTGTACATATATTGTCATTGTAAGTTTCATTTTAGTTTTTCATCTTATTTATTGTTTTAGTTTCCCACAGAAGTCACCTGTCAGAACCCGGTACAGTTTTATGTGTTGGTAATGGGGATGTGGGTCAGTTGGGCCTTGGGCCTGATATCCTTGAAAAGACTCGGCCTGGTGTGGTTAACATGCCTGAACCCGTTGTCCAGGTGTGTGCTGGTGGCATGCATACAGTTTGTCTCTCCCAGTCTGGCAAGGTAAGTAAGTAAAAGTTTTAAAAGATTTTGTTTTTATGTATTTTGTTCACTTAGAAACATAAGCAATGCTATTAGAAATATTGGAGCATTCAAGAGGTGTATCATCTATTTTGGCAGAAATTGAGTCACCTATTTCATCATATCTACTCTGAACATAGGACCAAGTCGTCAAATGTGAAATACTGGATTATAGGCTCTTCTATCAGATTATATTACTGTTATTCATAAAGCGAAAACTTATTCAAAACCAAAATTATTAATCTAGTGCTATC
The DNA here is from genome assembly GCA_963457665.1 of Thysanoteuthis rhombus. Taxonomy (NCBI): domain Eukaryota; kingdom Metazoa; phylum Mollusca; class Cephalopoda; order Oegopsida; family Thysanoteuthidae; genus Thysanoteuthis; species Thysanoteuthis major. The sequence goes on along the minus strand of OY735217.1, from coordinate 41,755,384 downwards.
ATCATCCAAGATGTCCCTTTTTTATCTGAATATTCTTTTGATTTTGATATGTAAATCTACAAATTTATCTTGTAAGTCTAGCTGAGTTGGTAAGAAAGCTGCCTGTTTATCATGATTTCAAATCAGTTGCATAATGCTAATTTCATATATAGGTTTTAAAATGACATGATAGAAATGCAGTGAATAGTTTACTCCCCTCAATTAGATGAGGATTGTTTTTGTTATTACAGGGGAATAAAGTCAAATCCAGGTTGGATTAAAGTTTGACTATGTTTGATAACATTGCCTGTGATTATAATAAACAGCTTTGTATGTGTTTGAAAATTTTATTTCTATTGCAGTAGTGAACCCAAAATCATTTCACTTGATGATATGCAAGAAGGATAAAAGGAAGAAAAATAGTGTTAGTTTATAAGCAGTGTGGAACCAGTAATCTTTCAATGAATAAATGGCATTTTCTGTCTGTAACACCAAGTTTTCATTTCATAAAGTTGTATCAAAAAAATAAATTTACCTTCAATATGAATAACTTTATTGGTGAGAATGAAACTTAATTTCATAGAGAGAAGGTTTTTTATGCCAACCACCCATTAGAATATTTTGATGCAATAATCTATCCCTGCCACTTCTTAATATGATACAAGGTCTTGAAACATTAAAAAAATCCCCTGCTGGGGATAGGTTTTGCATTGAAATATTTCATCAACATGTGTTATTAAATGTACTTCAGGGTGAATATGTTTCTGAAAGTCGCAGTAGTTTTTACCATCTTTTAAGCATCTATTCGTCTCTTCTACTAAAAAATTCATCTTGGATTTTTTTTTTTTTTTTTTTTTCTTGTGCAGGTGTATACATTTGGTTGCAATGATGAAAGTGCACTTGGTCGAGATACGAGTGAAGAAGGCTCCGAAACAGAACCTGGTCTTGTAGAAATACCTGAAAATATTGTCCAAGTCTCGGCCGGAGACAGTCATACAGCAGCATTATCAGAGACTGGCAAAGTTTTTGTATGGGGGAATTTTAGGGTGAGCCTCTTTCTTTTGTTGTAGTAGTAATCAGTCGGTTATTTGACTTGATTTTTTTTTCGCACTGATTGAAAGAATAGCGATTAAAGGGGGGTAACTCTGGACAGTTTCTTCACATGGCTGCATGAATCTAAAACTTCTTGAATTCTTTTGCTTCAGGGGGCATGGATTTTATGAATTGTTCCTTGAAATGCTACCCTTCACTTTTAGATTAAAATTAGTTTAGTTTGGATTTTGTTTTTTATTGGAAAAAAGTCTTGTCAAAATGAGAGAAATCCATATTTGTCCATCTAATTTGCAATCCAACTTTTGTTCAGATAATCAAATCTATTCTTCTCATCTTTGATGATGTTAACACGTTTTGGCTGATCCATTCTTCAGCCCTCATTGGGTGTGAAAGTCAAAGAAAACTTCTTTTTCTTTTCTCTGTCCAGTCAGTCATTTTTCGGCAGCAGAAGGTACAAAGATGTAATCATGTTCCCCAACACTTGTTTTGCTAAGCAAAGAAAACCACACAGTGTTGAAATCTGTACTAGCCCAACCAGTTCGTTTAGCTGTTACCATTACATACATTTTCTGGTTACAGTTTGATCAGTTCATAAATTAGATATCAAGGGGAGGTAACCGATTGTTTTGTCCCATGTATCTGCTACTACTGCTTATAATGAAAGAAAGCAGACAGCTTGAACATTTAAAACTGTATTTTGTTATATTTAGATATAAAGGATATAATTGAGGGTTAGTTTTGGTCTTAGGATTAGGCTGCAAGTTACATGATACTTTTTTCTGACACTATTCTTCCAAGTATAAATAGCTGGTGAAAATGGCTTCTAAATTGCTGGAGCGAACCATTACTCTTTTTTCTTCAAATTTCTCTCTCCTCAACAATGCTCACCTATCGCTTATCTCAACCAATCCTGAGGAAATAATTTGTAAGGTCTGCCTCCTCTCTTGTGTTATGTACCTAGTTATGACTGAAAGGTGGTTCGGTCAAAACATTATTGACAATAATCAATGATGCCAAGAAGAGACTTTATTGTCTGAACAAAAATTTGAATGTTTGAAAAATTATATTTCTTTCAGTTTGATTTGTTTGTCATTTTCAGGATGCTAGTGGCTCGATAGGATTAACAGAAGCAGGTCCACAGAAAACCCCCCTTGAATATTTACCCAATGAAGTATTTGTAAAGGTGGCCTCTGGGGGTGACCATTTAATGCTGTTGACAATTGATGGCAGAATATACACAGCAGGTAAGCAGCCTTTCAAACAAGATGTTATTTTCAACTTTCTGATAGTCGGCCAAATTTTCTCTAATCTAAGCTAATGTTATCAAAATCATTTGTTCCCAAACACTACATTTAGGTTGAATTCCTTTATTTTTATTTTTTTTTTTTCAAATTATCTGCTTGCCATAAGGAAACCTTTTTATAAAGTAAAGTTGTCTATAACAATGAATTTATAAGAATGATAGTTAATTGTCCCAATTTTCATATCTGCTTAATTATCAGTTATTGCTATCTGAACAAAACAATAAATTTATAAGTGGCTCCCTTTTGTGTTTCATAAATCTGATCTTTATTCCTGGGAAGCCTGGTTAATTGCACCAATTCCTAGATAGCCTGGCAGAAGATCAAATCTTAAACCTACTCCTCATTCTTTCCTAATCTCTGCACTACATTTGTTACAGTTTATACATGTGTAGTATTAGTAGTAGCAATTCTGTTAAACTCCATATTGGCTGAGTTTCTAATCTTGTAAGTTCAGACTTTCAGTTAAGATTAAAAAGTGAAGATTAAAATGAAAGAGAAGGAAAATGACATTCTATACTTTGGTCCTCAATCAACGAAAATAGAAATAAAAGAGAAAATGGGATGCTAGATTGAATTATTTGGTGTTGCTAAACCTATTGTTTTAATTAGAATTTTTCTTTCTTCTCAGCCCCAAGCATCAATAAAGGAAACTTGGCATTTTGTACACACACACACACTCTCCCCTTAATGAGTGTGTGTGTGTTTGTTTGTCTTTTGTTTTGTTCTTCGGCTTAGTGGCTGAAATAATTGCTTTCAGAGTAGTGTTTAACCCTGAAGCAACCAGTCTTGTCTTTATTTCATTTGAAACCTTGACAATGAAAGCACTATTCTTTCTCTTTTCTGCGCCACAGGTTGTGCTGAACAAGGACAGTTGGGAAGAATTGCCAGTGTCTTCACAGAACGAGGTGGAAGAAAAGGATTAGGTAATAACTATGGCTTTTTGAAAATGTTGATCCTTGAATTTTTTTTTTCTTTTGTCTTCTCTTCCCTCTGCAATCTCAATCTAGATTTGATTTTCTCTTCCAAGAAAGTTGGAAGAGGTATTTGTATTTATTCTGGTTCGTCTGCTAATTGATACAATAACCCCCGTAAGTCTTCCCTAAAATTACAGAATATGTAAAGATTTGTTGTAATCTGCTGATTTATTGTCGCCTATTTTATATTGGTATAATCCCGACTCTGTGGCCAGAGGCAACAAGGATCGAGAAATTGTTCAAATGACTTCTGGTTACTTGAACTGTAACTCTGTACACTGTCTGTTGCTCTACAAATGACTCTTTTATTAGACTCCTTTTACCATACAGTTCCCAACCTCTTGCTTCCAGAAGAAGGCTCTGGCACTTTGCCAAATAACAGTGGTAGGGGGTGATGTTACAATAGTAGGACGACGAACACCTTTAGTCCAATATTTTCTAGATAAGTCAACTCTCCAACATAAGGTAGCATTGTCTAGTTCATTGGGTATAAACAGAATGAAACCATCTTTAAGAGGAAAAACTCTATGCTTGAAAAGTCAACTTCTATGCATATATATATATGTGTGTGTGTGTGTATATATGGTAATTGTTCCATACTATCACATGATCTTTTTTGTCTTCAGAGCTGCTTTTAACGCCTGAACTTGTTCGTTGTAAAACGGCCCGGAAGTCACAGCCCAAATTTACTGACATTTGGACCGGTCAGTACACTTCATACGCACAAGACAGTAATGGAAATCTTCATGCTTGGGGATTGAACAACTATTTTCAATTAGGTGAGTTTTCCCACAATTATGTACATTTGTTTCACTTCAAGTCCTTCCACAAAATTTCTATGGGTGTTGTCAATTAAAATTATCCATTATCTTGTGCCACTACTCCTCTCACTCTTTGCATGTATCTTCTCATTCTCTCTCTCTTATCCCTCCAATCTTTGTAGCCCATTCATGTTTCACAAACATGGATTAGTTTTATACATGAACATTTTTTTTTTTTTTTAATTTACTTTCTCCACTTTCTCTTCCTACCCTCTATCTAAATATCAAGTATAATGTAAGAAGATAAAGACAAGCAGAATAGTATTATAGATTGTGAAACCTCTACTTGGATGTTACTTATGGAACCGTTGTCTTTCATATTTTGTAGGATTTTCAGACATGGAGAACCGTTTCACTCCTGAAAAAGGTGACTCTTTTAAATGTTGCGAAGGCTGGTTAGACATTATTGGAGGACAACATCATACAGTGGCCCTTGGCTCTGATAGTAAGTATTTGCTGTCCTTTTACATTAATGGTAAAGCTGATATCCTGTCTTGCATTTCATTCTCCTTTCATCTTTATCATTTTGACTCAATTTCTGAAAAATTGATATAAGTATAACACGAAAAGAAAAGATATTAAGGAAGTTCAATAAGAGGGTAAAGTGGGGGGGTGAGAAAGTTTGAAAGGGACAGTGGCTGCTACTGATACTATGTGTTGCACATGCACACACTGAGCCCTTATTACATATGTGATTAAGCATTAAAGATAGCATTCACAAGCAAGTTCAATGTTGCTTAGGTAAAAGTATCTTCTCTAATTAACTTTGCTTCTCAAAATGGCTTTGGATTGTATTTCTAAAACCTGTTTTATTTTCAACAGATAATGTATACACTTTTGGTCGAAGTGAATATGGTCGTCTTGGATTAGGTGAAAATGCCAAGGAAACAAAAGAGCCAACCTTAGTCGAAGCCCTCAAAGATAAAAAAATTATTGCAATTGGTGGTGGAGCTTCTGTATCTTATGCTGTCTCTTCAGAAGGTAAGTCTCTCTTTGCAGAGTGAAAATTGTCTCAAGTTTTCAAGGACACTGTTATAACTTCAAAGTTTATATTCCGACTTGCATGTGCTACCCTTTTTCTTCTTCTCCTTTTTTTATGTATAAATTTTTTTTTCTCTGCCTAAATTCTCTTTTGGGTACCGTCACTACTACAGGATTGTTGCTTTCCTCTACTTATTTGGTGTGCAAAAAAACCAGACTTGGAGATCAGCGAAGTGGGTACACTAGTGTAAATATAAAATGATGGGTACACAGGTAGAAATGTTTGACATAAACTTGTTATTCATTCAAAGATAAGTTCTTTGAGGTATTTACCTTCATTGTGAGAGAAGGGGTTCTGAATGGGGAAGTTGAAGCCATTGTAAACAAGAATGAAAGTGAAGTACATTTGTGAGCAACATTAGTGAATTGGAGCTAAGGTTTAAGTAACCGGAAGTTATTTGTTAATTTGTGCAACCAGAGAAAACCTGGAAAAAAATACAAGAATGAGCCAGCCATGATTATGCTGATATAAGGAAAACAGCAGATACATTTTCTCACAGATTGTTCAACAGATTTTTTTTTTTTTTTTAACCCCCCCCCCTCAATCTCCTTCACTAAGTCTCTATCTAAACAAGATATTTCATTTGTTTTTGCTGATTCTGCCTCTTGGGTTTGAATAGAAATTTATTTTGTTATTTGCAGGTGATTTGTATGCGTGGGGCATGGGAACCAGCTACCAGTTGGCCAGTGGAAATGAAGATGATTCTTGGGTTCCAGTTGTTATGGGTGGGAAACAACTTGCAGATAGGTATGTTGGTAAAGAACTCAAAACCTTTCATTTTGTAGACCTTAATTCCTTTATTAATAATTGCCGATGTGTTTTGTTTTTTTGTTTTTTTTGTTTTTTTTTGCTTTTTTCTACTGAATGATGACTACTTGTTAAGCATCTCATTGAGATTGTATATGGTTACACCACAACCCGCCTAATGTACTGTGGAAAGGAGACTTCTTCAAAGAAATTATTTTATTTGGAAAGTAAAACTATTTATGTTATTACTTAGTTCTATTGAAAATCTAAATAGAATCCTTCACTTTGACTTTGGGAAAAGAATCTGAATGGATTGAAATGATCAATCAAAAAAATCTGACAAAAATAGTGATTAATGAATGAGTTTTACTTTTTGTGGGATCACCAAAGTCCAAATTTTCAAAACAAGTGGGCATATACACTTACATTTCAAATTGAGCCCCGTCCCCCTACAAACTTGGGGGGGGGATATAAAAACTTATTCTAGACATAGTGAAAGGTAAATGGTCAAATTTCAACGTTCATCTGCGATTCGATTTTCAATCCTTCATTTCCAATGAACCTTTTTTATTTTTTATTTTTTTCCATTGCAGAAAAGGAATATCTATATCAGGTGGCGGCCAACATGTTGTTCTTCTATGCAAGTCATCGTCATAGCCCTCAGACCAACACTGAAATGCTTCAGTGTCGTACTTCTCATGTAAAACGCAAGGAAATTTTTATCTTTCTTTTTTTTTTTTTTTTTTTTTCCCCCCCAAATTTAAAAAATGGACCCATTCATTCCCTCCTCTTCACAAATTTTTGTGGAGCAGTTAATAAAGATTTCATTCCTCATTAATTCCGACAACTTTTTAATTTTTATTTTTATTTTTATTTCTTTGCTTTTCCCTCAAATGATATTAACTGAATTCCTTCTCTACTTCCTTCTCCTCAATTTGGAAACTGTCTCAACTGTGGCAATCATTTGATTTCTTCTTACTTTTTATCCCCTCAATTCAGGCTATTGACCTACAACAGTCAAGTAGACAGCATAGATTGGAAATGAAGAATACGCTGTGAATTGGGTTTGAATTCTCTGACTTGACAGAAGATCAAATCTAAAACTTACTCTAAATTCCTAGCTCAGGTGGTAGGGCTTTTACCAGGCTTCCCTAAGGGGATAGGAGTTAGAATCTCACTGGGAGTTTCCAATCTGCGCTGTTAACTCCCTGTTGACTTCTGACAGTTGGTAAAGTTATAATAAAAAGTAACTAAATATTAGGATGAAAGGAAATAGTAGTCAGAATTGATAATGCTGTACAATACTTCATCTCATCATGAAAAAGATGAAATCTTTAGCCATCAACACTTTTGAGACTTGTTCTTCCATTCTCTCTCCTTACTTCCTGCCATATGATTTATCAAATACTTCTTCAATGTGTATTTCATAGTATTTGTCAGAATAAAGATAAGATTTATAATTAGGGGGAAAATATCTTAATTCAAAGATTAAGACTTCTGATTACATGTAAATATTGACTTCTGCTTTTTCTCTCTTATAATGGTGTGCCGAAACATCGTAAGACAAGCTTTTTGTCTCAATGTTTGAATTCCAGATTTATTCACGATATTCATTTCGTTGACTATTAAAGTATTATTGTTTTTGTTTGATTTTCTCATGAGAAAAAAAAAATCTTCAGCTCCTGTAAATTAAAAGATCAGCTGAGCTTTTATTTTGAGACTAGTAAATATACATGGTATTTTGAAAAAGAAAAAAAAAAAGGAGTTGCCTAAAGCTAATCTTCTGCTCATTTGACACTTGAAAGTTTTTTTGGGTTTTTTTTTTCTGGGGGGAAAGGGGTACTTTCTCACCTTTTCTCCAATTCAAACCCTTCTCCTTTAGCAAATCGGTCAATAAGATGGCAAAATGGATTCTCTAAGGTTAGGTTTGATGTATCTTCTAAAATCTGCCCTCTTGTAAACTATTTTTATTTGCTTGATATCTCAAATATTTCCTACTACATCCCTTTTTTGCCTCTCGATCTTTCGCTCATTGTCTCCTGATATCCAGAAAAGTTGATCTCTCTCTGTATGTGTTTCATCGGCCTCCTCCACATCCCCCTGTATTTATTTTTTCTTTTTCAGGCGTCATTATAATTTATATATTTCTGGTCATCATACAATTACACAAATAACTTCCATCACTTTGATAAATGTACTTTTTTTTTTCCCCCTCTTCTCTTTTTATACAAAGTTATTTGATTCTTCATAAATCAAATCTTTACTCAATCTTGATACAATCAACATATTTCAGCTGATCTATTATTCAAGCCAGGTGTATAAATCAAGGGAGGGGGGGGGAGGATAGACCACTGAATTTCAACGAATTCTTCTTAAATGACATTTCAATTCTATCCATCTCCCAAAACAATAGTTCAGAGCCTTGGTTAGGTGTTTGATTGCAGCTACTCAGGCACCCCTTAAGGAGTTGTTTGAAAATTGGTTCACCCCACTGTATAAGTCAGTCTTACCAGGCAAGTTCAATGCGTGGATTTACCAGCACTGCATCTTGACATACTGTTGGCGTACAAAGTAACCCTGTCGACTGATGCCCAGGAAAGGAAAGTCAGCAGCTTCCTCCACAGACTACAAGGTCTGCCTCACAGTTTGTTTCATGCAGTACTGTACAGGAGATGCAACTAACTTCAATTCTCTTTCAGCAGCATAAAAGAAAGGTTCTGGATCTCTTGCACAAGTGTTATTACTATACCATGATTCCAGAGATACTGCAGTGAGGTCAGCGGGTGTGGAAAATGTCAGCAGAAAGCATGTCTGCTACCAGAAAAGCAATACTTTTCTCGGGGCAAAAAGGAATGGCCTAAATCACAGCACAAGCCAGTGACTGATCTCCTGACTGGGAGCTGCAGGTCGACCTGGGAAGGCAGCTCAGATTTCTGGAACAAGTGTTGACAACATCACTGAGGCCAGACTTGTTGCAGCACTCCTCAAAACAGGTAGTCCTAATGGAGTTAACACTTCCTTGGAGGATCTCATTGAGTCCACCAGAAAAAAGAAAGTACCAGGAATTAGGAACTGGGTTAAGCTTACTCTCTGCTTGGTATCAAAGCTGTCATGAAGGCTGCAGAGTGGTCCAATGCCACTTGGCTTGATCAACCGTGATTGGGTCATCTGAGCAAGGGTGTATGATATTGAAAAACCTGCATTACCGAATGATCTCTGGAACATCACTGGCAATATGTCCTAGAGCATCTTTGCATGTATCTGAAAACTGGGGTGACCTAGTGGGCATATAACTTGGGAATTCATTTGATTGCTTTGAAGTCTCATTATCAGATGATCTACTAGATTATCAAGGCACGAATGCTGGGTCATTCATTGCATTTCTTGGTCATCTCCTCTGCCAGTAATATGTGACAAGTTGTACTGGGTTACATGGTACCAGCAACAATGTGTGATCCCTGACCTACAGATTTTTGCCTTTCCCAAGAGGCTTTAGTGCAAAGTACTGCAGCAAGAATTTGAACTTTTGCACCTTCACTAATGGAGTCAAATTAGGCAACCATCGTTAGTTTTCAACATTTCTGATGGTTTAAACTTATCCATTATTTTATGCCTCTGCTCTTAATTCATTGACCATTTCCTCTTATAGATACCACACTCTGATCCGAGATAGAAAAGCGTAACAGTCATTTGTAAAAAGTAGAGTAATACATAGCTTATACCATTTAATCTTCTGTTGCCTGGCCGTATCTTCTTACTAAATGCAAGACTAACCATGTTTGGTAAGGAATCCATACAAAAATAGGAATAAGGAATTTGAATGTATTGCAATATTAACGTTTCCATCAGGCTCGCTAGATGTCTCTGTCTCACACATACACTATTTTTCTCTAGATTTCTTACCCCTTCCTCCTGAGAATTATTATGATTCAGGAAGATCGGATAGATTCTACTCTGTGATCCAAGGTAGAAACGCATGACTGTTGTGTGTGTGTGTATATATATGTATATATATATACTGACGAGGAGAATGATTTAGTTTTAAATGCTAGGTCAGACAGTATATATTGTGATTTTTTTTTTTTTTTTTTTTCTTCCAATTATTCCTTTACATGTAAGCACTGATGCTTTTTCTAATAAGTTGTAGACATGAGGCAAATGAAGCCCACTTCAGCTGTGCTAAAATAAAGAAATTAGTGAAACTCTTTTACAAAAAATAAGATTTGGGAATAGAAAAATAATTTATTTTCACTGTTTTTGTTGAAATTCTGTAGACTCCTCAAGGGGCCTAGGGCCGCAAACTCTGTAGTTTTAGTTGCAACGTTTTATGGGATTGTTGCTAGCCCTGTGTTAAGCTGGGCTTTCAACTAGCTATGGTAACTGTTTCCATCTACTCATTCAGCCAATCTGAATGAAACTCATTTTGGATAGATCATTCTTATTCTGCTAGCCATGCTAGAAGATACCTCATATTAGTTAATGCTGCTTTTGACCCTTAGATTGTCCAAGAGTGGTTGTGGGTTGAATCACAGCTTTAATCCTCTTGTCAGTTCTTTCCTAATCACCATCCATCAAGTGTGATGAAAGAGATCATCTGTTGCATACAACATCAATTTAAACACACAAGTGACTACACTGATGATCAGTATTAAGATTGAGCAGATGTACGAGGGTGGATGATAATAGATTGTGGCAGTCTTCCAACTGTCTACCTTAAATCAGAGGATCTGCAGGACACAATTCAAAGACAGTTCCACCCTTATATTTGGCCAGAGCCAAGTCTCCATCTTTAAAAGTGAGGCTTGAAGAACAATGAAAAGCCATAGCCTGGTGGAGAGACTATGAAATCTGGTATTGAGGAAGGGTGGTCACCAAATCTTATGAAATTTGTCTTGTTTCTATTATTCTTGCACTGAAAGAATCGGTGCACATGCTTGGCTTTAACCGCCTCAATAAGCTCGGCCCAGAATCGAACACAATATGGGAGCCTTTGATCAGGAAAGACATTAGCTTTAAGGCTCCAAAATTTCACCATCTAAAAGAACACTAGCTTAGTGGATATAAGCGTTGGTCAAGTGTTCGATCCCTTTATAGACCCCAGACTCTGCCATGACAGAAGCAAGTAATAATTGTTCAAAGATATATCACTAGTTTAATTGCATCATCATAAAAGAACATGATTTTTCAATTTTATTACATCCTGGAAACCAAAGAAAGCCCCAGAATTTTATCAGGTGTTGCTAAGCACACCCTCCCCAAAATATAGGAAATATTGTGTATACAAGCATAATATATTACATAACCAGGGTAGCAGAATTAGAACAATCTACCAAAGTTGGAATTCCCAGAACATTACCAAAGAACAGATGAAATGTCATGACTATAACAATCAAGATGACATCAGTTACAAAAAAAATAATCATATAGTCAGGAGTTTCTCTCAGCAAGTTGAACTGCACTTTTCTGGATCACTGGTCTGTAACATAAGGTGATGACCAAAGGTAAATGTTACTCCCTGAGGCAGTCATCAAGATCTTTTCCTTGGGATGGTGGGACAGAGAATGAATAGGGCGTGTTGTCTCATGGTACAATTTCTTCTTCACTTTGGCCTGAGAGAAAAAAAAATTTAGATAAACTTTGTTAAAATGTGAAGAAGTTTTGTGCATTGTTTCATTCTTTACTTTCAATAAATGAGGTGAGAAAGGATCTCAATAGCAAGTCTTTAACTAAGAAATATAAGTGCCCAACAAGCTATTTTTAAAATGTTGAAAATTGGAATCAAAATTTCGACACATTTGCTTGCAATATTTTTGTCATTTTTAGAGTTACAATGCTCAGTTTTTTTTACATTTTGGATCTTAAACACTGCATGTATATTTTGAATATTTGTATAATTACAATGCATAAAGTGAGATTCTTCTCTCTCTTTTTTTTTTCTTTCCAACAAAAGAACAAAAGCTCCCATGTTTTGCCCAATCACACTCTAAGTTTTTTTTAGAATATTTCGTCATTCACATTAAAATTAAAAACCAAGTATCGGTTTCAAAACAAAACTAAAATAAGCATCTTGACCATAAAAATGATATCCCCTTTTCACCAGGGTTTCAACAAAAAGTGATTATGTTCAAATAAGATGACACATATAAATTTCTTTGTTATGCATCAGAATCAGAATTCAAAGTTGTTTTTTTTTTTCTAAATCGTGTTATTTTCAGAGTTACAATTCTATCTCTAGTAAAAGACTGTCAAATTTTGAATCTGATTTTCTCAACTTATTAAAAATGGCTCATAAGGCACTTATTAATTCTGAATGGTCTGAGTATTATTAATTTTTATCACAATACAAGCGCTTGTTTTAATTAAAAGCAACTGAAAGAAAATAAAAAATTTTTAAAATAAATGGTTAGCAATGCTTCATCTAATAAAAATAAAAAGTCAAATTGTTGTTTTTTGATAACTTATAATTTTCAGGTGACATCTTTGTAGAAATTCAGGAATGTGGTATAAGTTTTGATATTACATCTCCATATTCTTATCTTTAATACATACAGCACAAAGAAAATTTATATAATTTCTTTGAAGCTCTGTAAGCAATCTTTAGACATATTTTTGGGTTTTTTTTCAAAGAATGTTGAAAGTTGGATTTTTGTTTCAGTTTGAACCATAAATGATTAAATTTTTAAAGACAGTTTGCATTTACTTTGCACTAGTGTCCTTGGGGAAGGCATGAATTCATATATCCTCGCTATAAATAGTTAGAGCCCTTTAGCTCAGTAAATCAGTCCTACTTGCACATTAGGCTATAGAACTGTGGTCCAGTAAAACCTAACAATTGCTACAAAGAATGATAGGGTATCCATGGAAAAATGGAGAGACAATGACCGACTCCTGTGTTACATGACATGGGAGCAACTAAATGTCTAAAAATATTCAAGAACCTGGATGTATTAAAGGAACCTTCTTCATTCAAATAACCCCTCCATACTTTAGACATTCTGGTAAGAATAATGGTGTAGAGGTATTCTTACTGTTTCCATGGAAACTGAATACAACTAGCATTCCAAAGGAAATTTTCAATCACTATCATCCATATCATATAAATTAAGCATAAACTCATATTGTAAATTGACCCTCCCCTGAAAACTGGGGTAGGTGATTTTTTTAAAAAAAAGGCCTGAACAATTTCACTTATCATTGAGGAGAGCATGTGTGTGCATGCAGAATTTTAAGTTTCTACTCTGAAGAGTAAGAGCTGGGCCAAAATAAATACATATATATGATTGTCAAAACACATGAATAACTTGAACTCAGCAAAAGTGTAAACTGATTTGTTATGGGTAGTGGTGATGAAAAACAATAACATGCACAACAGATGAGAGATATGTGAAAAGTTATGGGGTTTTCTCAACACCCAGGTGACCAACATATTTTTGTCAATTCCTTATTTTTACTTGGAAAAAAACAGGTGCTGAAAAGAAATTCAAGTAGTTTACTCAAGAGGTAGGGAGAGAGAAGGGAAATCTTTTAGTTCAATCAGGGGGAAAGAAAGAAAGATGGTTTGTTGACGGAGCAGGAAAATTTTGGCATATGAATCTTATCCATATTTGAATAATTTTTAGATGAAATCATCAACCAGCAACAAAAACTGGAAGTGATAAAGGAGAAAATGAAAAGATAGGCATGAGATAATATTTAGGTTTAGTTCAGGCATCAACAACCAAGGAATTCCCCCATGGGTCCAAAATGTTAAAACCCATAAACTAAGCAAAAGTGTTTATACCTATCAGTTGTGGGTAGTGGTGTTTAATAACATTTACATGCATAATAGATGAGATATAAGTGAAAAGGTATCTTTTTTTTTCAACCACCAAGTGACCAATGTTTTTTGGCAGCATGTCATGTTGGGGTAATCCATAGGCAAAAGAGGTGATCAATGAATGAGTTATTTCTCTTGTCTTTGGTTGGGCACTAAAATGTCATAATTTTGAAAAAACAAGGGTGGACACAAACTAAGGGCCCAATTTAGCATAAACTTACACTGAAAATTGAACTCCCTCCTAACTAAATCCTCATTTTGAAGGGGAATTCAAAAAAGCATTTTCCCTACTCATTGGGGAGCTTGTATGCCAAATTTCAAGTTTCTACTATGAAGGGCTGGACGAAATCTGCCTACATAGATACATATGAATGTAAAAATACTTGAATAATCTAAACCCAAGATCTGTATCTAAACCAGTGTTATGTAAAGCGGTGATTAATAATTTTCTAGGTTAGCAAAAGAGGAAAAAAACAGTTGAGATCTCCTGGTGTAAATACGGTGTAAATATGTAAATATATAAAATTGTAACAATGACAACAAAACTTTGACCAGCCAAATGCACCTCATACGACTTGAAAAATATAAGGGTTTATGTGATTTAGTGAAGAGACTACTTTCTCTTGGATTTACCTATCGGATCAATTACATTCACAATTATGGACTTATCTTCACTCAATGAATTATTATCCTCTTGGATTAATGAATCGTTTGAAATATGTTCCTTTAGTTGATAAAATATTTGAACATAAAAAAATATGTTGTAAATATAATAATATCAAGGATGAAATTGTAATAAATATATCTCAGAATAGTAACATCATCAGAACTATCTATTTACAAAAGTATCATTAATAAATATTGACGACAGTCTGTTCAGTTGCAAGGATGCAGCATGGAATAACAATGATAATTATAAAATCTTTCAACTTACTTCAATGAGATCCCAAATGTAGACATAACCATCTTCTGAACCACTGAGGACCTGGTCATCCTTGTCATTCATGCAACTGTCAATTTTGTATTCTGTATTCTTATGACCTTTGTACCTGGGGAAAGTAAATTGAGCATTTACTAAGTATCAAATAAGACAGGATTAATCACTCGGAACTTGCTGAAAAATTATACTTTTTGCACTGGGGTTCTCATATACCATCAATGTCATATACTCTGTGGAATTAGTTATAATGTGGTTTGATCGTGGATCCCAAATTTCTAAGTATTCAATTTGGCTGTCAAAATAATAGCTAAATACTAAAATGAAAAAGACCTGTACTGAATCAGGTTACACCAACTGTAAAAAGGAAATGAATTAGACAAAAACATTTCAGTAATCAATGAACAGAATTCATCGTCCCTTTTCCTTTCATCTATCACTAAAAAGATTACTAACATATTGTCAAACTCCTAATTTAGACACTCCCTACATATGTATCTAAGTTTTGTCAAAATGAACCTAGATTTTGTACTTATTGCTGTCTTCCTGACTGACTAGCCTCTCGCACAAATAACAAGTTGGGGAAGTGGGGAACTTGGTTTGTAAAAATAGAAAATTTGTTAGGACGCGAACTCACTTTTAACGCTGAAGAAAATTATGGACCCTAATTTCCACATCATAAAGGGTCTACAGATGAAACCATTAATCATAATCCTATATAATGTTATCAAAATCAGCCCGTTTAAAATTTCATACAACTTCTTTTATTTAGTTGTTTTAAGTTAATGAATTTATAACAATGGCAACGACAATCATTACTTTCATCAATGTTCAAAGTGAGAAAACTCAGAATATCACCAAAATTCCTTAAAAAGTATGCACAACTTCTGTTCATGTGCATTGCCAATTTTTAAATGCCAGGATGTTGTTTACTCGGTGCTGCCTAAATCACATCCACCAGCCATAAAAAAAAATATCACCAGTTTGTGAAAATATGTTGAACTAGAGTTGTTTACCAAAGCAGAAAAATTGAATTGCACTAATTGCAGTTCCACAAGTAATTACAAGATCCATTAAAGAGTGATGTGATATTGGCAAAATATCTTCTCATCCAGAACAATAAAATATTTTGTGAAATATCTTATCAGCTGGTTCCAAATGGTTGAGGTCACTTTGTTGCTTCCATTTTCTGATGCAGAGATTTTCTTCAACAATGAGTATCCTAGGGAGACAGGATACTTGATAAAATAGATTTGTCTGCCTCTATAAAATGTATCTTTTTTCCAAGAATCTAATTATTACACCGTGTTTTACGGCTGGGAAGCCAAACACCAAAATCTTGAGCTATACAGCTGAAGGGTAGCAGATGCCGTAAATAAGAAATAAACATTTTTTTTAAAAGTATTCTAAAACATGAATCTTGGACTTATTTTAAGAGAAAAATGGCCAAGAAATTCATCCGCTATCTTGTAGGTCAAGAGTTACTCAGATCATAAGACTAGGATGAACTTCATGAATGTTTTTGAAAATGAAGAATAAAGTAAAACTTTTTCTGTGTATGTCTGTTATGAAAAAGTCAAAATACACAAAGAGATTGAATAATTTTTCATGAATTCAGTACAAATTAATTTTTACTATACTATTAAATTTTCTATTTGCAAAATGTCTTTATGACACTCACTCATTTAATAATTCTCCAGTTTGCTTGTCAAAAAGTCGAACTACTCCATCCAAAGAGCTGACCAAGACACATTGGTCATCACGGGTGAAGTTGACACAAGTCACAGTTTCTGCAAGACAAGAAAAAAAAAAAAGTCAAATAATTCATAATCTTATTACTGTCAATTCACATGAAAGGGAAAGTATACAACTGAGATTCCAAAATAAATAACATCGCAGGTTTGGAATATTCAATCACAAAAATCATGAATTCTCACAGTGGCTACTTTTTTTTTGAGTTTTAATACTTGGCTCAACTACTTATTGATTACCTCCCTTGCTTTTAACAGAGTTACATCCCTTGTTCCGATCCACCTAGAAAAAATCTACTGTCAATTAAGTGTGTGTTTCTCTGATTGCAACAATGGACTCTTCAACTTAAAGGCAACAATTTTGTCAATATCAACATCTCCCAACCACCATTTAAGACAATCAACTTTTCCACTGAAAGGAATTTAGTAGTTTCTTTTGTAAAATGAAAAATATTTTCTCATACAAATTGAAATTTATCCATGATTTTATTTTCATGAGTATCAACCAGTAAAGTATAAATAGGTTGATTCTTCCCCTGACACAACACTATCATAGATAATATTTACCTTGGAACTTTGCCATTAGATTATGGTTAGTGAACTAGTCTACCAGACTAGCACTGCTGTGTTGAGAGTTCTATCTTCACTGGGTGCCCAGCAATTGCATCCTTGTGTCAGACTAAGTAACCTTTATAGATATAGGATTTGACAAAAATTTGTTTATTCAATGATTACTTGGAACAAAATAATAATTTCAACTTGAAGCATAGTTAAGGATACATTTGTTTACAGCAGGTTTATCTTACCTATCTACTCAGTTTAAAGGTCAAATAGGTGTTCAGTCACCTTTCTGTACCTATTGGTGATGAAAGCCCACTCAAATTCATGTGTGTCTCATGTGATAGCTAAAGAATGGATGATCAAAAATGACAAAATCTAATATTACCGGCAATATAGTGTATTCTTAACCACAGGTCCCACTAAGCTGTGTGCAGCCAGTGACAAAGGAAATTTATGTGTACACATAAGGTTACCTAGCTAAAATGATGAATTGATCAATAATTATACTTAGACTTGTCGCAAGTATGAAACTAATATATTCTAATTAAACTCATTGAAAATAATCTCTTAGCTAACTATTTCTGCTAATATAAGAATAAGAAATACTCACAATTAAAGTGAATAATTGAAAAACCATAATGTCAAAATTAAGTCATGTAAAAAAAAAATCCATTGAAGAATAAATATAGTTAGAATTAAGTCTACTTATGACATCACTGAAAAACATCTTAAATAAAATAAAAAATCATCTAGATTCTGGAGAATCTGGAGTTAATGAACCTATCAAAATAAGTCCTAAAAAGTTCAAAAAAGCTTTTTTAACCCAAAATATGAAAGAAAAAAATTTTTTTTTAGAAAGAACTGTTGTCAATGGAGGACTAATGCCAGTTTTCAAGTCTGTAGACAAAACAGAATGGCCAGGATCACTGGAACATAAAAAAGGATGAACACTTCCTCTGGTAGTTATCATTGTTCAACATGTATTATATTGAAGCATGCCAATAGTTCTATTAGCCATGAGAGATAGAATAAGTGAAAATTATCTTTCAAGTTTACATTACATCACAAGCAGTCATTGCGCACATATTTTGGTCAGACAAAAAAAATTTCCACAGCATAAAATTTTTGCACACAATGACTACTGAAAAATTAGAGGGTACATTGTTCCGAACATTAAAACACTGTCATATGATTGGTATCATTCTGGTACAAAAATATAAAGGAGCTTTCAAAAGAGGATTTAAGACTATTTTTGCTTTTCACTTACTTCCAACGTAATCACAAAATAAACGTCCAATCCGTAAATCATAGCGTCTAACTCTGCAATCACCTGAACCTGACAGGATTTCATGATCATTCACTTGTATTGATGTGACACTGTCTTTCGCTTCATTCATAATCTGAAAATAGATGCAAAATGATAAAAAATGTAAAGGTACAAACTGATTGCTTCAACTTGATGAATGTGAATCAGTTACAAAGAATGGCTACATTAGAGTCTTAATGCTCTGCTCAGCTCCAAAACAATTACTTCCCTTAGTTTTAACAAGGAGTTACTTCCCTTGTTCTCATAAGGTATCAATACATGATATTGATGATGAATAACCTAGCAGACTCAATTCGTTATCTCATCGTTTTGCTGAGTCATCACATTATCAGCTGCGAGTTTTACGAAAAACAAAAAGGGACAATTCAAACCCCTTCTTCAAAACTCTTTTATTTACAAAAATATTGGTGGACATTTTTTTTTAAAATTAACGTGGTGGGAGTATGTTTATAGTTTATGAAAAAAAGGCATGTATTGTACTATTTGTCTGTACTATTATGATAAGATTTAGTATTTACAATACATAAGCATGAAAGATTTATGAAGTAAAAAATACACAAATGATTGTTTGGTAATTCAAATTGAGTTTTATTTGCAATATAATTTTCATTTTATTCCAGGTATTTGGATCAACATAAATAGGTAATTGTAACATTTAGCCACGTAAAATTGGCAAAAATTTATGAAGTGAAGCAGTAAGAATACAATTTATATATTTACTTGTTCTTCTTTAGAAAGGAAAAAAAAAAAGAAACAGGAAAAAGTTTATTTTGGCATTTGTTTTTTTACAATTCAGAGCTGATTAAAAACAAAAAAAAAAGATTGAATTTCCATTGAGTGAATGGGGGATGCTGTATTGAATGAGATTTTCTCACGAAATATCCTTCTCATAGAAGAATTCATCCAAAATTCGATATATCCCTAAATTTTCATTTAAATCAGACCTTTAGCATATTTTTGGTGGAAAATTTAAATATCTGTGAAAATCAGGCCGAAATTCCCACATTGCATTCATATCAGTAAATTGATAATTTTCTGCAATATTTTTTGGAAAATTTTTTTTTAAATCTAAAAATTTGCAAAAAAACAAAATGGAGGTAAATATGTAAATTGAATTGCCCAATTGGTCATTTTTTTTTTTTTTTTGCAGTAGCTAAAAAATAAAATACACTGGTCAGCAGGCGTCTTCATCTCCTTTATTATAGATCCCATTAAGTCTAAAAACACTATCAGAAAATTTGTGACCTGTATGCCCTACTCAGTAATTGTTAACAAGCTGGTCTAGCATACCATGCCTACTGTACAGTAGGTTCAATCTTTCTGGGGTTTGTGCCAGACTAAGTTGAGGATAGTGAATACCTAATTATTTACATAAAAGTGAAGCCAACAATTCTGCAAGAATGATGGAATAAAATTTGTTACTAAAATCAATGAGGGAGAAGGGGAAAACCAACCTGAATCGGATCCATTCTTCGACTACGACAGTCCCAGCTGCGTATTGTGCCATCAACAGATCCTGAGAGGATGACAGAAGATTCTTCGTTGAATTTCACACAACTGACTGTGCCTGTAAAAGGAAATCCTCTGGTTCAGTAATAGAAGATATCTTATGCTAAAATATTGTGTTACAGGAAGTACTTAACCCTTTCCAAAGACATGAAATCTATCACTCACAACCAAGTTCATATAAATAAAAGTTATCACACAGAATTATCTACTGAAAACCTAAATTTAAAAAATGATTTAACTGATAAAATATACTTAGAAATTAAATTGAAAAGTGGGTTTCTTTTGCCCTACCACACAAAAAGCTTGTTTTCTAACTAGTGACAATGAGCTTTTATCATGAATATAATCAAAGCCATTTTGTTATTTTCATAACGTTTTGTCCGTGTACTATGCTAGAGTGTAGTTAATGTGTACATTTTGAAATATTTCTAAAAAATGTAAATTTTATTTCTAAATTGCAATTGTATTTTGGTTGAGTATATATACCTGATTTTGGTCTTTTCATTGGAGGAGTTCCATGAAATGCAATGCTGAACTGCTCAACATGTGCATGTGTGCAAATACTGAATTAATTAGAAAGGTCTCGAAATTTAATGAACACAGTTTACATTATTGTGTTTGTGCGTGCTTGGCATTAGCTTCTTCTTATCCCATAAACCAAAGGTAACTCACCTACGTGCCCTCGATATTTTCGCAAGACTCTACCAGAAGCAACATCCCAAAGTATAACAGACTTGTCCATTCCGCCAGAACAAAGCTGGCTATTGTCACCAGAGGAATGAGCATCAAGAACTTCATATCCATGGCCGGAGTAAGATTTAAGCATCAACTGCCTATGAGGATTCCATAGTTTAATGGATTTGTCACTGCCACAACTTAGACAATATTGGCCATCATCTATTCGGGAGAAAAAACAAACATGGACAGGGTATAAAATTCCAAATTGCTGACATGAAGAGTCATCTAAAATACGTATGCCAAAAGAAAAAAAAACAACATTTTCTTAAATCGCGAGCAAAACTTACAGATATTTTTTTTTTACATTCAAAAACAAACAATTAATTTGAAAATCATGATGAAGAAAAATATAACGGGAGACTTTTTTTATTCAACCAAAAATTAAATTTTTGCAATTTTTTCATATCATTTTTCTATTTCATCTTATAGTTTTTTAAAATACTTCTTGGTACAAAGTAAAGTATGTTGCTGCTGAGTGTATTAATAGTTAGTTACAATTCAAGATAAGAAAGTTAACAATCGAAATATAATTACTTCTGCGTTACCGACACCCGCCACAAAATTAAGATTAACTTTAAAATATTTCATTACAAACAAAAAGAAATAATTGTCTTAATACTTTTAAAAATATTTTCCAACAAATGTAGAAAATAGAACAATGAAAATCAACTAAATAAAGTAACTCACTGTTAAACCTAACATTGCGTACTGCTCCTTGTTTACAATCGATAGAAGCAATCAATTTATCGATGATATTTTCGCTCATGATTCAAGTTTTAAAAAAACAAAATTCTCGCCCTGGAACAAATAAATCACCATTTAATCTAACTATCGGGATTCGCCGTAACTTTTCAGTTTTGAAAACATTAAAAGTGATCGGCGGTGAAAATTCACCCTGTAAAATATGGACTGAGTATTCAAGGGGATATTTTTTTAACATATCACCGGGAACAGATTTCGTTGTTTTGTTATGCAATCAGAATGCTCCTTTTTTTTTTTCACTTCCTTCCTTTCGTTGATGATATTTATGAAATTAAGCTTTGTACGGCATACAGCCAAAAAATAATGATCGTAAATGGAGAGAGTCTGCTTACCTTTTTGTGGGAAAATTAGCATTCGCAGCCCAGGGACCGTGGCTCTTCACTCGGGTGGGCTCGAACACTGATTTGTTGACTCAGTAGTATACGTAGGCCTGTCGCCATTGGTGTTATCGGAAAATTATCCATCATTCTTTAATTTCCGATTTTTAAATATTTATTCTAAAGGGTTTTTCCTGCACTGGTTTGTCTCGAATTCATTGAGGGAGAGAAAGTGCCCATTCAAGGTTTAAGCACGTTCGCAATATTCAAGTGTTTTTTTCGCACTGCCAAAACCAGAAACTCGCTGAATTTAGCGCAAAAATCGCTGAATTGTTAACACTGGAGGTGCTTCATGATGATCATTAATTCATATCGCATTTACCGGGAGGGGGTAAGTGATCTCCAGGAAGGGTAAGCCCCCTACTTTGGCGATAGGCCTGAGTATATGCAACTAACTCAACCACCAGGCCAACCCTTCTTCCATATATGAGTGTTTACTGACGATTGACATCAGAAAGAAAACTTCTACATCAATAATGCCTTCAAAATTCGCAATGTTTTGGTTTATGAACGTAGTAAGAAGTCTGTACAGTTTATTAAATGAAAATAAAAGGAAGATTTTATTCGACATTAACTTTATTCAATAACGATTAAGCGACTTGCTGTTTTCGTTCAACTATCTTGAAGAACAAGAATTTGCAGTGGTTATTTAGTCAAAGTAATTAAATGATCCGTATCTGACTCCAATCAAATACCTAACTATAACATTTAAAATAACGAAAAATGTATTTATTGAAATATAAAATATAATGATTCGATTGTAATTCTCATTGGAAGAAATAAGAGGGTGTGCTTTCAAAGTTGTTTTACTTCTGGTTAAAATAATGTCATTAATAGTTCAATCTAGATATGACATTCATATGTAGTTAAGAATGTTCATATGTGTATGCAGAAAGTAGAGAAACTAAAGTGCTGGTTTGTGTGTAATTGAAATGTTTGTTGTGCAAAGTTGTTGGAACAGTCAATATCCTGCAGAGCGCAGAATGAAAATTGGGCGAAGATCAAACCGTGTGCGCCTCAATTATAGAAGAGGGTAAAGGCAGGGGTGTGAGATGCTAATTCATTGCTCTCTAAGATGGGCTATATCAAAGTCCTATTACTAATTAGATTTGAAAAGAAAGTTGCCTTTTTCACGACTGTCTCGGATGAAGCTTTAGGGATCGCTAACAGTTGAAATCATATTAAATCCAAGATCGCAATAAGCAGACGAATTATCTGCACTTGGTTGATTCCAACTAGTTATATGATCCTTCCAAGAGCTGCCAGATCGCTCTTGCTAGTGCTGGTAGAAATCCGGTTTAAAATCAAAGAAGCACAAAAATTAATCTTGTTCCAGCACTCCTTGGAAGTAACGTCTGATCATTCCTTTCCCCTTCCTTTCCCTCTTCCACGATTCTTCCATCTATTCAAGGACATTTCTCTTCGAAAATCGTCTTTTCTAATAAGCCCAATTCTCTCCAAAAACTCACGCAGCTTTGTGGCTATATATGATTGCTTTGGTTTTCTCTCTTTAGGATTACTTCCTTGATATAATGAACACGAAGGTATATTAGGAATATTTATTTCAACTGTCAGCATCTTTGAGCTTTGCTCTCTCAGCTACTAGATCTATACAATTACAATCAAAACTTTCGTTCCTATGCTTTCTCTTTGTGTATTTCCCTTTCATTCTCACCATAAAGATTATCTTTTCATTTCAACAAATCTTGACTTATTATTTTCTTTTCGACCAATTCCTTTAGATTATATTTACCTTTGTAATTGGTACAAGGGTCATACCTTTTACCTTGTTAATTTCATTTTAAGAAAACTGCAGTTTGCTTCTTTGCTTTAAAAATAACAAGTCACTTCTAGGAACATATACTGCCACGGCATATATTTTGAGAGATTGTAGGAGGCTATTTTTTAGGACAAGTATCTAAATGCACTTGTTGCCGTGAATGAAGGGTTTAGGAACATCTAATTAGTGTGTTCTAGCAAAATGTGTCAACTCCGGATGAAACATTTTCTTACCTGACACAATTTCTTTGGCATTGTACCTGTCGCTATATTCATGTGAGTTTTTATAAATTGATTAGAAATGAAAATGCGTGGTCAGGTAAATGTATTATTGTTTGAAATTACCGGAGGTATCAATCCGTTTCAATTTTTTACAAATAAATCTTATAAAAACCTGTAGCATTTGGGACCCTGGCTCTTTACATGGGTGGGATCGAATACTAGTTTCTGACATCAGTAGTATACGCTACTAACTCAACCACCAGGCAAGCCCTTCTCGCTCCTTCTTAATTTCATTAGTCAACTTGAAAATTCCAACAAAACTCTATTACAGAGCCAGGACTAAATAAAACGCTCCGATCTAAAAATTTGATTCCGTTCTTTTCGTCTGTCCACATAATATCTCCGCTGTTCAGAGCTCCGAAGGAAATTTTCAAATGAAACTAGTTGGACATGCTAGAGGGACCACCTCTGAGTTAAAATTATTTGATAAGCTGAAGACCGGTTGCGAAATAATTGGGGGTTATTTTTCGTAATCGCAGATTTTCGCTGGGGTACCATAGTCAGAAAAAATTTGAATGTGGGTACATTGATATGCCACTGGGATCTATCCCCTATCAACGTCTGATGAATCTAGAGATACGCTTATGGTGGACCTCAGCACATCAAAATGGTGGACACAATCCATGCAGGTAAAATTTGATCCCTGCAAATGCAAAGAAGAAATCATACCATGATTGAAGAACGGAAACTACACGAGGGAAAGATCCTGGCGTTTATGTAGACAACTCACTCAACTTCACTCCGCTTACACAAAACAAAGTGAATACAGCGAATAAAACATTCGGTCACAAAGCTTATTTAAGTACACAAGGAAAGCTTCCTTCTACTTAATAAATCTCTGGTATGTCCTCATTTGGAGTTGGCTTCTTGCATATAGTCTCCTCACATGAAATACAACTCAGATGCCACAGAAAGAGTACAGAAGAGAGCCAACAAGATCATTCCGAGACTGGGAAATATATCTTACACTGAAATCTAGAGACCCTTGAATACAGAAGAAAATGTGCTGACCTCTGGGAAGTGTATAGAATCCGAAACAATATACATCTAGAGGATACTAAAGTTCGTTGCAGAAAATGCTGACTTCGTCTATCTTCAGTAAAAGTAGAGGACACAAGTATAAATTACAAATTTAGACCTTCACGGATGTTAGAAAAAATTCATTCTCGGCAAGAGCAGCGAACGCATGGAGCAGCTAGAGTGAAAAGATGGTCACATCCGAGAATATCAATGTTTAAGAAAACAATCTTTATTCTGAAATCGGTCATACCAAATCTAACAACCAATTTCCTTATTTGTTTAATTCAAAGCCAATAGAACTGAAGCTGCCTTAATGATGCAATTAACTGCAGTCAAAAAAGGCTACTTCAAGTGCATAAAGTACATATTGCACCTCATTGGAAAAGAAATTTCATGCTCAGTAAAGTTTGCGTCTGGTCGCTGCAGCGATAGAGAATTGATATTATATATTGGTTTGGTTCAACCAGTAAAGAGTTTACTCCCTTGAATTAGACGAGGAATGTTCTGTTGCCACCCAAGAGAGATTCTTCGCTTGATTTCATCTTGTTTTGGAGATTTCATGGAGATTCGTTGTCTGCGGTCAACTTTCTCCAGTGCTGCGTTTTCGATTCTGATCATTTTGTGTTTATTTCCGGCATGATTGTTACTGAACTTCATGTGTAGGCCTACTTTCTTGCAAAAATGACGATGTCGTCTGCAAATCTGAGGTTGCTCAGATATCTGCCATCAATTTTGATTCCTTTATTTTGCTAGTCTCAATTTCTGAAGATCATCTCGAGGCAGATTGAGAAGAGTTTGGTTGAGTTGGGATCATCTGTTGCCTGATGTAGGAGCTGCTGTGACTGTAAGTACGTTGCAGCACTCTGAAGTATACAGGGTCCAAACCTTGTAAAGTGATAGCTTCAATGACCACCAAGTCGTAGGTCTTCTCGAAGTCGATAAATGCTACAGCCAGGGGCATTTTGTATTCTGCTGCTTTATCGAATTAAGAGGGTCCATGGTCGAGTAGCTTCTTCTAAAGCTAGCTTGTTCCCGTGGTTGGTTTTCATTTAGCATCTTTGTGATTCGGTTGGTGATAATTTTTGTGAAAAGTTTGTACATGCAGTTGAGCAGATTTATTGGTCTGTAGTTGTTGAGGTCATTAGGGTTTCCTTTTTAGTACATTATAATTGCAGTGATCCAATCTTCCGAGACTTTACTTCTAGGCATAAATTGAACAGAATAGCTAGTTTCCTAGTGATAATCTTACCAGCATTTTCAGTAAGTCGATGGTGATATTATCCAGCCCAGGTGCCTTTCCTTTGTTTGTTTGATGGCTTGCATCACCTCCCATGGTGTAACTTCTGGGAAATCCTCGAACTGATTTCTTGTGTCTTGCATATCTTGTTCGTTGTTTTGTAGTCCTTTTCTGGAGGAGTAAAGTTTTTGGTAGAATTCTTGAGCATGTTCGACATTCCTTTCTGTCTGTTGTTAGGTTTCCATTTTCTTTGAGTGTATTTGTTTCCACCCTGTAGTGAGAGCCTTGTTCATAGCTTTGAAGCCCCGACCTTCTTCGAGAATTGTTTCGATGGTTGCTGTCGTGTATCTTCTTTTGGATTGTTTTATTCAGTTCAGGCATTTTAATATCCTTTCGTTCTTGTCAGTGGATTGAGCTTTCTGCGTCTTTCCATCAGATTCTGGGTTTCATCTGAGATATTACCAATGATTTGTGTGCTATTTGCTTTAAATATAGAGGCGAACAAAGAGAGGCAGTTTTTTGTTGTTGAATTCGTTGATGTTGTTGTTCTCCTCTGGTTCGGTAAGAATTTTACATTTGTTCTTCAGTTCAAGTTTGAAGGATCGAATACGCTCTTTTGGTACGTTTGATGGTTGCAGTTTGGTGTGGAACATTTTTCTGTGTTCTCCGTTGAAGTTAATTTGCATTTTTCATCTTACCATTCTGTGGTCGCTTCCTACATTGACTTGATTTAGGATCTGGGTGTTTTTGATGGTGTCACTTTTGTCAGTTTGGATGTAGTCTATTTCGTTCTGGGTTTTGTGGTTGGGGCTCTTCCGAGTCCATTTTCTATTGGGTTTCTTCTTGAAGAAGGTGTCTATGATTTTGAATCCGTTCGTGGTTGCTAAGTTTACAAAATCTTCACCTCTCTCGTTCCGTACTTTATATCCGAACTCACCGACTCAACGTTCATTTCCTGTCCGTTGAAGTCTCCCACGATGACATTGAAGTATTTTTTCTGGTATCTCAGAGTGTGGGGGTTCTCTGATGGTGATGGCCCCACAAACTATACTAAACCAGCCGTGGTTCTGGGTTAGTAAAAGAAGGCAACAAGACGGAATTTCGTTTAAATGTTTTATATAGAATATTGATTATCAATATCTCTGGAGACGGGAAATGCCTATTCACAGTTGAAAAGAGAGGAGGCCGATTTTTATCTAAGTCAAACTGACGACTGGTCTCTCATGTCACGAACAGTAGTCTACTGAATGGTAGCAGCGGTTGACGGTTACCAAGGGCGGACGGCTGACACGAGAGAGACTGGCAACGATTCTCTTCTCCAAACCCAAATTTTACTCTGCTTGCTTGTTACGAAAATCCCTCCTATTTAAGCCCTTGGTATCAACACTGTATCTCTTTGTAATTGACTTCCTTTCTTTCTTTTTCCTGTTATCTCGGTCTCTCCGGAAAACCCCAAACATTGACCTTCATTCATCTCGCGACGCAGGTCTGTCCAAGATCATAAATTAGTCTCCCCCTCTCTCAAGGACTCTGCAAATAACTTTTCTTTCATAAGCTTTACTCTTTCTTTCATAACCCCAGACACTGGCCCCATATCTGGCCTTGTTTTTGAAACCCAGGATTTGACAGATGACACTAGATTGAGAAAGTACAGGTGTAACACGAGAGAAAGACTGGCAGCGATTCTCTTCTCCAAAAGCATCTGTCTTTTGCAACCCTGGATTTGACAGATGACACCAGATTGAGAAAGCACAGGTGACTCCCACTTGGAAGCACACAATTCTCATAATATCTCAAAAAACACATTATCCCTTTTAACACAGATAACTCCTTTTGTAATAACCATAGTAATTACTGGTAATAACCATAGTAATTTTTGGTAACAGCCATAGTAATTTTCAGGATACGGGGGACTCCTGGCCCCCTAGTGTCACAAGAGTACGGACTTCAAGTCATCATGGTTGTCTATTTCCTCTACGGTGATATTCAGTTTGAGTTCTTTATTGATGAGAAAGTCTACCCAGCTTTGGTTTACTTCATCTTTTCCGTAATTGGAAAAAAGACATTTGCTCTTTAGTTAGAGTAGTCCTTCTCCAGGTCTTCTCATTTCGCTAATGCCGATGATGACCCATTTGATCTGTTTTATTCCATTTTCTGGATCAGTTAGGTGCATATCTATTGAGGGTGTTCTCACGTTGTAGGTACCAATGTATATTAAAGAGTTAATTCCTAAAGGTCTCAAAAAATGTTTCGACACATTTGATTTTAGATAAGATATGAAACTGTTCGCTTGTGCAAGTCAATCAGCGCGCAGATCCATCATTTTTATGGCGTGCAATTCCATTGGATTAAGAGATACACATACCACACATTGGATCAAGAGGAGCGTCAATGAAAATGAAACAACAAAAAAAAAAAAAAAATTAGGTACTCTAACCACAACCTTCTTTGCTGTAAAATAACTCAGCCCCCCCCCCCCCCAATGAAGTAAGGTGTTTATTTGACCTGGAGACATCGTCTCATTTCACATATTTCGTTTTGGACAATCCACTCTTCCTAATGCTCATCTTATTTTCCATTCTAGTTTGTCTACTTATAGTTCGGGTATACATGAGGCAGTTTCTTCCATTGGAAGAGAAGAGTAGCTTTAGCAGGAGCTCACCAGTACGGGACACCGAGTGAGGATCGAACTCTCAACACACTAATAATTGTTGGCTTGATTAGCTTGAAAAACACCTCAATATTATGTCCAATTAAGGAGCAGCTAAGTGGCTGTTACAAAAAAGCTGTCCGTGTAACTCTTATCAGCACTTCTCTACATGAAAGAACCAACACTCTGCACACAGACATGAGAAGATGGCTTAAGCCACCCTCCTCTTTCAGCTTCCATGGATGGTGACACTTGCCCAACCTGTGGCAAACTGTGCGCATCCAACTTTAACCAGAGAAGTCAACAACAAAGTCACAGGCACCAAAGAGGACAGACTGCCTCAAATAAGTCAACAAACAGAATTTAGGCTTTTGTTAAACAGAGATTCTTTTCAAATGCTGAATAGTTGATTTTTGAGATGGACCACTGCTAATGCGGTTGACTTTAGTTTTGGTTAAGTGCCATGATTATATAGGCCACGGAATTTTTTTCTAATAATGTTTTGATATACTTGGTAACCATTCTTGCCTAAAGTAGGGACATTTACTTTGATTGGTATTCTTAGAGGTTTAAAAAAAGATTTATTATCAAATTTGAAATTTGTGTTGACCATTTGTTTTTTTGTATAGGAAGTACAGTGAGCACACAATTCAACAGACTGGTGCTATGGAATTCAGATATAAAAAACCTTTTTCAAGAATATTTCATTTTATTTCTGTGTATTGGTCATCAATATATCAAAAATCGCCTTTCCTATTGCTTTTATAATAGACAATTTTTTTTTTATTATGCCTAATTCTTTAGGTTTAAGTGTCAGATATTTAGTTAGAGCACAAATTAAAGCTTTCCTATTATTTGAACCTTTTATTATGCATGTAAAGTTGAAAATGCTTGAAGAAATAACCAGTAGGAGAAATATCAGGCATATATTGAAGATGCTGCAAGACTCCATATCACTTTTCTCTTAGCTAATACACAGTCAATAGAGAGGTGTGGGATGTGTCACCATTAGAGCATTACCATTCAGTACATGTGGGAATCCATTTGCAACTACCCATTTTTACCTTGAGAGGGTTTGAAATAGTTGCTGTTGAAGTCTTGAAATCTCCAGAAGTGCTTGAACTATTCTTTGGGAATCATTACCCACTAATATTGATAATTCTACATCATTAAAAGCAAGTAGGGATCTTCCTCGAGATTTATCATTAATATCTACATTTTGATACCTAAACATATGGAACCAATGTTGAACAGTTCACAGTGTATTAGTGTTTAATACAAACTTTGTTGACATTATCAGCAGCTTGAGCAGCATCACATCCTAATCTGAATACATACTTGAAAATTAGTCTAACTTCTTGGGTAGGTACCATTGCTTTTAAGGACTCAAAATATTCAATAAGAAGGAAACATATCTATTTACATTAAATCAGCATAAAAATGTTATTACATCAGCAAATCTTCCACTTTGAGCATTATTCCTGTGAAAAACCCCAAAACATTTCAAATGTAACAACATCATGCAGGCTACCTAATTTCAAGCTGGAGATTGAGTATCTAGCAGAGGTTGCATAAGACAATTGGTTTGAAATTGATCCAGGCATCTTAAAAAAAATGATTAAAATCACTGCTTAGTCACAAAATATCACTTCAAGTAGATTAATAACATTCCTAACCTGAACATGTGAGCATATATGCAAGTTTCTTCTGTTTGTTAGTGCTTATGTATCTCATTGGTTAATTTACCTTCTTATAATGACATATTATTGAAGATTACATCATAGAAAATCATAAGACTTGAAAAAACCTAAAATTAGAATACTATAATAATCAAAATGAATTAACCAATAAAATAGCTTTAGATTCCTTAGTGCAGATCCATAAATTAATAACCCCATCAGTTTTCATGGGTATACGTGTGTAAGTAATTAAATAATCACTTTGCTAATTATTGCATATGAATTGTTATTATATAAACTGTATCAATTAAGGATGAAATGGTATGTAAATAAAATGATTACAATTGTGAAGGTTCACTTTATTTTTGTGCTGATTAGTTGAAATTGCATTTGTGGGGCCATCAGGGATGGCGTTCTCAAAAATTCATATTTTCAAGAAAATGATTGGGTAAAATTCAAAACGACACTATTTTATATCATCGTAAATCAAAACAACATAAAATCAGGACAGCCTGTATTTGAAAAAATTATTTTCAAATGATTGTACCTGTTAACGATCGTCTTGTGGTCAATGTCTGACAGCAATCTTTTTCTAGTTTCAACAACAAAACAAACTCATTCTTGACGTTTTCCCAGTCACCAAAATGAAAGAAAAAACAACAAAAAGATTAGGTTTAATTCAGATACAATTTATTTATATACATTGTGTGTGTGTTTACGCATATGTATGTTCTGTAATGTGAACATGTTCACTTGTATGTTTTTGTTTTTTTTATTCAAGATGGAATGGGGTAAAAAGGAGGAATCACTGTCACCATTCTGTTTTTAATATGCAAGCTCCAAATTTTATCCAACATCAGCACACAAGACAGAAGCAGGGGAGGACGATATAGGGAGGTACTGCTTTGAAAAAAAAAAAAAATCCTCCACTCCACCCTTGACAATAGGGCAATAGACTTGGGCCTGATGACAACATTTTGATAGCACACAGAATACATATCCAGTTGTACGGTAACAGAAATAGATGCAGGCTGGTTTACAGGCATGAACTCACAATTACAAAAGTCAGAAATGTGACCTAAATCAAAGAACACCACATGCACAAGATAAAAATATTTGCGGGTTTCTTTAAATTATTCCATTTGTCACCACTGACAAACCAGTTGTTCCTAGTATATATGTGTATACATATATATACATATATGTATGTGTGTATATATATATATATATATATATATATATATATATATATATATTTTTTTTTTTTACACAAATGTGAACCACAATAAAAAAGATGTTAACTACTGAAGTGACAGTGACGATCTTCAGGAAGCCTTTCCTGTAACCACCAGTTGGTCACAAGACCTTTTCCAGAGCAAATTAAAAAGCAAGGCAAACAAATTATCATTCAAGACAATATATTAAGAGACAAGTTTCAACTAATTTTATTTTGAAAATATTTGCACTGATTTAGCAGTAACTGCATATATACGTGATTACTCATATTCATAGCATCAATTTGCTTGTCATATCTTTTAACTTGCTTGTCTTATTTTCCAATTTGCTCCAGAAAAGGTATAGATGGAGCCAGTTGCCTCTGCTGAGGCAGCAGGTGAAATAGTGTTTGATAAGGCCTCAAAATGACATACAGGATCCAGATAATGATCAACTAGCAGCTAACATTGATTATTCCCTTTCTTCTTTTTTTCATTTAAAAAAAAAAAAGAAGCAAGATTTATGAATACATAAATAAAACAGGTAACATTAGGAGCAAGACATGAACACAGAGAGACAATGTGAACTTTAGTCATAAAATATGAGAATTTCTTAGAGTTTTTACTTTGGTACACATGTAGACAGATGTACACACAAGTGGTAAGTGTGTATGATTAGGTAGATAATTCATACCCATAGGGTATTTAGATTGAAGTTTTTTTTTTTTCTTTTCCAAATATTTACAAGAATACGAATGGACTGGCCAAAATAGGCATTGGGCATGAAAGACCTGTGCAAAGTCTAAAGGGCATTAAACAAAAGTCAAAGCCATGTTACTTACATGGTTATCAAGGGAGAAAAAATACGTCTTTATCAGAACAGCACAACTTACACAGTACATACATACATATATATATATATATATATATATAGTGTGTGCATATATATATATATATGTATATATATATATATATATATTATATATGTAAGTATTTATATATATATACACAAATATAAAATACTGAGGATAACTTCAATTACTTTCAGAAAAATATAAGATTAGACAAGATTTGTGAAAGAAAATACTCAAATCTTTGGTAAATAAAAGGTTTTAATTTTACTTTTTGAATATTTTAAAAGAATTTTATGCAATTTGGAGTTTCTTTCTTTCCTACCATAATGTAAAAAGTACATCAAAAAAGAATCTAAAAAAGATACTTTTTTGAAATAGTTGTACCACAGCCAATATGACAAATCATCCAAATATGTGTGTGTACATAAAACAAATATAAAGAACTGACTTGCATAAAGCAAGATGCGAATGATCTATGTGGCAGAAGCTGTAAGTAAATCTCCAAGACCAGAGCTAAATTCAAAAGGGAGGAAAGTTTTTTTGGAACATGTTCAGTGCCAAATAATGCTAATTAACTTATTAAGCACCAAACTATGTTTTGTAATATCCCCCATTTTTGAATTTGCACCTTGTATTCATTTTGTTTTCTGTACATTGCCGTGACTATCTGCTTCCCAGTAATGCTATTGGGCCTCTGGAAAATCCTCATCATTCTATTCTAGGCCTACACATGAAAAAACAAAACATGCATTGGTGCTGAAGATGTTAAATAGCATGTGTCAGCATAGAAACATTGAAACCAAAACAGATTTCCCCACCCCATTTGAACCCTTGTGAGCTTGACATTCTAATGGAAGTGATGCTGCCTTGTTTGGAAACGGAACAGCCCAAAATTGGTGGTGGTGGTGGTTGAGGGGGGTGTCAATTTATACACCAGTATAAGTAGTAATTATTTTACACAATTTGAAGCGTCAAAAGCCAGTAGCAAGTGTCCCAAACTTCCTTTTCAAATATTTTTTCTTGTGCATGGCCACACAGCCTACAGGAAATACTAATCAGAACCCATAAGAACTGAACATAGTCCAAAATTTTGAGATGAGTCTTTCATTATCAAAGAGAAAAACAGAAGCAAAAAAATTGATTATATTTGTTATGTAAATGCCAAATAAAATGAACACAGGATAACATCAGCTCAAATTTCTGCCACCTTCACTCTTTTACTTATAGGCCTGCATTAGTGGCGGTATTTGAAAGAGGTTATTTTTGTGTGTGGGGGGATGAAAAGATTGTGCTCTCATCCAAACTAAAAGATGAGAAATTGATTTGATAACCCCTTTGCTACAGTGTGGACTGAATAAATGGAACCACCACAGCCTCTTATTTCAATGACTATAGTGGTATCATCTTTGTGGTGAATATAGGGGGGAAAGAAAAGAAAACCTGATGCTGCTCACCTCATTTTGTAAATGATTGAATAAACAAACAAAAATGGTGAAATTTGGTTCTAAGGAATTCAGAGATTCAGAGGCTAAGTTTATATAAATCAGGATTTAATGCAAAATTGTTTTATTTTGATTTTCTTTTGAAGATATAAATACTGGCTCATTAATTTTTAATAAGAAAATGCGGATGTCAATAACAAGATGAATAACTACTGATCAAAGTTACCTCTCAGTCAACTTTGGGTAAATCTGTCTATTTCATTTTGTTGCATTTGACATAAATTTAGCAAACTTTGTTCCCTCCATGGAAGAGTTCTGCTGTCAATGAAGAGTCATTAAAAGTCAAAAAATGACTGTTTATTATCTATCCACCTACAATTGAGCCTTCACCTTCCAGTAATTTGATTTTAGTTTGGAATGTAAAAAATGTAAAGGTTGTCCCAAACCAATTTACTGATCATCTCAATTCATAAAACAAGAAATGTTAGTATGTTAATGCAAAAAGCTTGAAAATATTTCATATAAAGTCTTATGACATTTGGATAAACATAAGAAATATTTAATGATCAAAAAGATTGTGTCATTCAATTTCACTCACTAAGCTTTTGTCATTACTATCAAAATAGTCTTCTAAGGGGAAGCAGACCTCTACAGACAGTTTGGCCATTTGCAAGCTATACTGAGACTTAATCTACCCAGGTCAGCCATATTATCATTAATCCCTCTCAGATGGAGTTGGGGGTGGAGTACACCTTCACAGCCTGCTCGACCATCTGCTATAGAGAAGGAAACTGTAACAAATCTATTCAGTGATAAGATCAATATTGGTGTTATCAGTGATTGAAAAATTGAATGACAGAACACCAATTCTTACTGTAAAAACTGATCCAAACAAATTCATCTTTCCAAAAAAATAAAGCAAAAATACTTTCAAAAGGCCACAATTTTGCTTCAATGAAAACTCGGATTAGCCTAAAAATTGATAAGGGACAATATGAATCTATTTCCTCCAAATCAAAGAAGAAAATCTGGGAGTCATTGTTAGCATTAAACTGAGAAGTTCGAAGACTCTTTAGACTGTATGAATCCTTTCAAAAACTTTATATTATAATTAAGAATGCCAAGATGTCCTTTTCACGTAATTTTGCCGGTCTGAAGCCTGGGTAAAGTAAGAAGCGGGGGGCATGGGGCTAGCAATTCAACTCCTAAATCGTACTTGCTACTGAAACCATAACAGCATAATTCAAACGATTATTCCAGTGATCATCACAGAGAGAACAGAGTTGTAAAGATTCCTCTTCAGAAAATCCTCTTTTGAAATAAATTTAAAAAAACGAGATAAAATTCAAGTAAAAGTCTCTGGAAATCCAATTTGCCAAACAATCTTCCAATAACCACGGTAAAAACTATGATAGGGTCCTGGAACATCAGAAGTCTATTCAAGAGGAGATCAGATCAAGTAGTGGACTGGAATCCACAGTAAAAGAGACCAAAGAGTTAGGAAACCGAAGCGTAGCTGGAGAAGATCAGTCGTCAAGCAAAAATGGCTGGACTGACATCAGCCCCACTGAGGAGAGTTGCCTAGAACTAAGTCTGCCTATGTAACGTGATTGTGGCTCTATGTTCCACAAGGAAGTTACAAGAATAAACAAACAGAATCTTAATATTTTGTTATTTTACATATCATAAGTAGTTGATAGCAAAAAAATATTACATAAAGTCACGCAGTTCAGTTTTTTCAAAAGTTCAACTGTATTTTTTTCTCTTGTTATATAAATGCATTATGGAGCCAATGAAAAGGTTATATGTAGACAAGCTGGAGCGCCAGAAAGTCAAAAGTTCACTCGCAATATCAAGGCTAACTGCATGAATTTTTTATCTACCTGTGCCATTCATTTTTCCTACAAAATCATGGGATTTTCAATTACTGAAATCAAGCTAGAACACCATTTTCATGAAGGCAAAAAATAAACAAAAAATAGCCCAAAATATCAGTCACTATAGTTGGTCCCAAGCCCAAATAAAGGAGGACGGTAGGGCATGAGGCTAGCAATTCCATCCCTTAAAATCCTACATACCACTGAAATTGCAACAGTAGTTGTGGCCCTATACTCTATAAGGTGTTTACAGCAATAAACAAAGGTATTAGTAAAAGAAAAAGAAAAAAAATGACTAATGGTATGCAAAAAATGTTTCACTTGCCATTTCCCAGTTGGTTGAGTAATCGATAAGAAATAAGTTTGAATTTCTAGGCAGTAAAAAAATGGATGTGCTGGTTGGGATTCTACAGGTTTTAAAAATACATCAACTGCATTTGGATGACCTTGAAAAGAGGAGATCTCACATGCACGAAGAGCAGAAGTGAATTTTACAGTTTTCAATCAATCGTATTGTGCCCTTTAATCTGATCCAGCAAGTTGGAATCTCCTTTACATGCCTGCATGCACACACTCAATAATACATAATGAATGATGCATTGGAAAATACAAGCAAAATATGTCAATTATCATATCACATTATTCAAGAAATCAAGGCCATTAAATCAAATGAGAATATAAGCTAAAAAATTGAGAAAAGAAAACTTCTGAAACCTTGTCGTTTCTTTCTACAGTAGAACCTTGGTTATTTCCTTGACAGAGACAAAAATTGATGATCATACCCAGAGGAGATTCAAAACATATTAATGAGCAGGTAGATTTTTTAAAAGATACATTAGTATCCCTGGTATGATTGATGGACTGAAATACTACCACCATTACTCGTTTCCTCCCCCTCCTTCTTTATATGTTTTAAAGTTAGAGTTATTTTGACAGGTTCTATTGACATTTTGGTCTCATTTGACAGCTTTCCAGAATGGCAATCCAGGAGATTGAACTAACACATCTATGACCTGACTTTCAGGCTTATCTATTTCAATGAACAAAATACTATATTTGATGGCATAATATCTTGAAAGGTACACCAAACTGGCCAGAACTTGAGGACAAATTAAAAACTTCATGATAAGCAAGAGTAATTCTGGGAAAAACATTTTTTCTCAATATTCCCTGCTCAAATAAAGAAGGGGGGATGGGGACTTAAATGCCATCACATAAGATAGATTTTACAAAAATTTCTATGAAACTTGTGACTTTACACAGATAAAAGTTCCATAACACACTAATTCACATCATTGTCCGAAGATCCCTAACCCTGTGTCTCCTGATATTTTGGATCATATTAGTTGAAACTTCAATGGAGGTAAGATGATCGAATGGTCAACAGTACGGAGAATGGGATCGGTGAACCAAGTTCAAACTCCAGCCAAAATAGCCAGCATTACAGGTAAAAAAACCCTACCTCTGTCCCATAATAGTTGTTACATTTTGTGAATGAAATGTAAATGCAAAAGTAACTATTATATGATAAAGGTAAGATTAGTCAAAATGGGAAAAACAATAAAAAGAATAATGATAAGAGAACGAAAACAAAAAAAATGAAAAGGAAAAATGTATCATTTTTATTTTTTAAGTGTTTAAAAGGTTGTCATGTTTTGGACTTTATTTTCAAAAACATTGGCAGCAAACAAAATAGAAAAAAAAGATTTCTTTGAGACCATGTTACCTACTGTGACTATTCAAAAATTTTGACACTGTGGTCTTTTTGACAAAACAGAAGACGGAACTTCTGCTAATTTTGTAGAATTTCTAGAAATGAAGCTGAAATTTTAAATAGGGA
Organism: Thysanoteuthis rhombus; assembly: GCA_963457665.1. NCBI lineage: Eukaryota > Metazoa > Mollusca > Cephalopoda > Oegopsida > Thysanoteuthidae > Thysanoteuthis > Thysanoteuthis major. Next base: position 41,717,812 of record OY735217.1, on the reverse strand, counting down.
GTCACAAAAGGATACAAGGTCCCAAGGAAGAAAAAAAAAAAAAAAAAAAAGAGAAAAAATAAATAAAAGAGAGAAAAAAAAAAAGGAAAAAAAACAAAAACAAACCCCAAAAACCCTCTGCGGTAAAAATACTGGACAGAATACTATGAGGTTTACAGTTCAAGTTCCGGTGTTAGCTATATGGGACTGCACAGAGCAACTTACATAAAAGAAGGAAAATTTCAAAGTAGTTCAAATGGAGCTACTAGTAATGAATACAAGAATCTCTGCAGTACGTAAGGGAAAACGGCAGCTATGATTTGCTCAAATGCAAAAAAACACCCAACATAGACTTCATAATGACCATCTTATTCATTACATGCTGATGCCCATAAGAAACAACTGAAGAATCTATCCAGATATTTTTTTTAATGTTTATGAAATAATATATATTACAAATGATGGAAATTCTATCTAATGACTTTTCAAGTTTAGGAGTTTGTCAAGATAATGCCCTTTTCTTTTATGTGATTCACTCAATAATAAACCTAAAAAGAGGTTGGAGAAGCTAGGAATGGTCAAGGAAGGACCGAGGCAATGCTCAAATCAGCAATAACACTGAGGAGAATTTGCTGTCACTCTATTCCAGTGAAAGCTGCCAGTCACTGGTGGTGTGAAAACTCAATAATAGTAATAATAAAATTGGAAAAAAAAACATCAGATAAAACTCATAACATATTTGAAATAACAGTGGTTAAAAAAAGAATATCAAATAAATAAAACAATTCCAACTTTCCACAATCTCAAATGCTTTATTGATGAGATCAAACTGAAAAGCCAAAGATTTCTGACTAGTTTGAAGGTCTTTTGATAGGATGGCAAATGGGCCTTGACTTTGATCCCCAGATGGTCAATATCTGTCCTGAAGAGACCAAAATATATTTCAAATTTTAGTACTCTCTGATGGTGACTTCATTTACCAAGCAAAAAGTTTGTCATGTTACTGCAATTGACTCCTTCAATTTCATAGTTGTGTAGTCAATATCTGAACAAAGTCATAAACTTTCAATGTTATAGAATGCAAATTGCATAAAGGTTGAAGCTAGAACAGTTGTCTTGCAACAATATTATATGCATATGTAAATATGACAAAGATGAAAGTGTCAAATCTGTGGCACCAGAGAAAAAAAGAGAAACATCATCTTTACAGTCAACAGGGAAGGGACTATCTGTTACTCTTTAATAGCATATTCAGTCTTTTCCATCCAAAAAATTCCCCAAGAATTTTTTTGTGGGCAAACTTGGCATTCCAACTGCTCAACTGACTTTTACCATGTTCACTCCTAACTCAGATAAGGCAACATGCAGCAGGAAAAAATAAGTAAGTCCTCTGTTCAGTGAGTCTAGCATGTTACCGTAGGTATTGATATTGTCTTAAATGAACATATGGAATAGATGCATTGATGTTAAATGCAAAATGCCACAGGATGTATAAGTGCCCTATGTGGCAATGAACATGGTAATCTATGCCCAACGACAGTATGAAATGAATTAAGTATTTTATCATAAATTCACCAGATGTCCATCAGTCTGTCGTAGCATAACTCAACGACAGCTAGAGCTATGATGATCAGATTAAGTATTCACTAATGGTACCCTGGACCATGTTTTTAGCAGATTAGTTTCTGAAAATTCCAAAAGTTTTCAAGTTTATGGCTAGGAGTTGATTAACAATGTAGGTTCATATAATGTCCATGAGGTTAGCTGTACTTCTATCTTTTTGTTTAATCTAATAAAGCTGAAAATCCTGCACATAAAGTGGATTTTCAGCAAGTCTTCTACATTGAAAGAACTGCTTCAGGTGAAACATGAGCAAAAGAATTAACTTCAAGCAATGTGACACTTCAGTTTTTTGAATATTAAATCGAAGATGAAGTTTCGCTTAGAATAAGCCAATTTGATACAAGGCCATATTCATGAAAAAAATTTCATAAGAAAATTCTAAGAATTAATCAAAGATTTTTATTTGAACTTTAATGCCAAGATAAAAATGAATGTTCACCATACAATTTGCCAAAGCATTTTCATTTTTTTCTTAAAATAATAATCGCATAGGTTTTTGTGAAAAAAAATTGTATGTATTGCCTCAAGCTTTATAGAAGGCAATGACATTCTTATGAAGTAGAGAGTGTTTCTAAGAGAAAACAAGCCTGAGAGACCATAGATGTGCTAGTTCAATCTCATCTTTTCTTGTGTGAAGATCTAGCAAGGGATATTACTTTGGAAAACACTGTCATGTTAATTTCAGTCATATATGAATAGGCACACTAATTACAGACTTTCGAAACAAATCACTGTACATTCGAGTAAATGAATACGTTTTGAAGTTGAGAAAAAAAATCAAAATTCTGTTTAAATGGTTATAAAAAGGGAATATTTTATCATGCAGAGGACAAGTGGATGTATCCAGTGTGGAGGGAATGAAGAGGGTGAGCAACAAAAATGCTGCTGTCAAAGGGAAGTGTTTGAAGGCACAGGCATCAAAAGTCTTTAATTTCCTCCATATTTTTTCCCTTAACTTAGATTCAGGGTCACCAGTTTGGCTACACAGGGAAATAATTGTAATCCTATCAAAGAGACTTACCCAACACAGGCAGACATTGGAATAACATCAAATCAACAGGGAAATCAAGCTTCTAGAGGCTAGCATTGAACCTCTACCTCAAGACTCGCTCAATATCCAAACTGAATACTATTTCAAAGCCTGAGTCGGATACAACTTGGAGATAAAGTATGGATTATTTCTCTTTATAGCCTAATCTGGCAACCCTGATCAGATAATTGTAGCCAGAGGAATAAGCAGGACAGGAAAAGGGAGGTTTATGGAGGGAACACACTCGCTTCTTTTTGGGAGGGTGAATTTTTCTTATCCTATATTATATTTAATAATTGTACAGATATACCGCCGATTTTCTGGCAATGGATACTCCATGGATACTGGATAATCTGGATAAAATTATAAGCGAACACGTAAATTTGTGTGGTTTTTGTGAAGCTATCTCTTAACTGACTATACAGCAGTGGTAGTCACTACTCTGGTGTGAAATTTGTAGCCTAATTTGCTTACATTTAGCCCTAGTAATGGATTTTAAGCAAAATACAGATGTTAGGGGTGGTGTAAAAAGCAAACAAGTCCATATCAGTGTGAAAAAAGGTAGAAGTGTCGTTCAAAATTATTCCCAAGTAATGTATTTGTTTAATTGATATAACTGTATTTATATCACTAATATCAATGAATTGAATTTAAGCATTTAATTTGTATTTAAGTTTCAGTCATAATGCATACTTAATAGCTCAGAGGTGTATTAGTGAATAATTATTACATGACCTTGGTTGGTCTGGATTATCTGGCACAGTTCTAGAACTAAGGGTGCCAAGAAATTGGTGGTATTACTAAGAAAAAAAATTTTACAGAGAGACTAATGAGCACAAGCACAATAAAAATCAGAATCGGCTAAATGAAGAAATAATCGAAAAAAATAATTCAAGAAAATAAGTGAATATAATCGGAAAATAAAAGTTTCTTTATCAAGTAAAAAAAAAAAATGAGAAAATGTTTTAAAAAAACTTTTAAAGGGACATGACTCGATCCAAATTAACAGGCCAGTTAGGTCCCTTACAACAATTGCTCGAAAAAAATGAATACATTCCAGAAAGTCATCAACTTACTGCCAGTTTTGTAAGGGACTCCGATTTGATAGTTATTTGAAACGACATTTCTTTTTGCTTAATGTTGACAATAAATAAGTAGGTCACTAAAAGAAAGACATCCAGCTAGCGAGCAGTAGCAGTTTTTTGCGAATCAAAGAAGTTTTTTCGACTTAATTTTAATAAGCTGAAGAAATATGTGTGCATATATATATATATATATATATATATATATACAAGACAGATATTAGAGAATACGATTGAAAAGGAATATGTAAGAGAGATAGATGTTTCGAGAGAGAGAGAGACATAGACGTTTCAAGAGAGAGACATAGATGTTTCGAGAGAGAGACATAGATGTTTCGAGAGAGAGACATAGATGTTTCGAGAGACAGACATAGATGTTTCGAGAGACAGACATAGATGTTTCGAGAGACAGACATAGATGTTTCGAGAGAGAGGGATAGATATTTCGAGAGAGAGGGATAGATATTTCGAGAGAGAGGGATAGATATTTCGAGAGAGAGAGATATTTCGAGAGAGAAAGATAGAGATTTTGAGAGAGATTTTGAGAGAGATATCGAGAATATAAATTGAGATATGATATTAATAGAGAGAGAGAGATAAAAGAGAGTGTGATATTACAGAGATGAGAGAGAGAGACTGACATTTTGGACCAAAAATTTCATTTTTGAAAATAACTTCCCAATCTTGTTTCAATATTCTTTTGATTTTTGTATTTTTTAATGTTTGGTTTAAATTCTGTCAAATATGAAGTTGTATATGGATTTTAAATGATCTTTTCAAAAGTATTGGATAATATACTCAAACAAATACACACTCAATAACCATATTTGGGCCTTTTTCTCTTCTAACTTCGATGTGATTTAACTATTAGCAAAAAGAACTCAAATGTCTTTGTTCCAAGACATCTGAATTCTAATCAACTACTTATTTTTACTTGATATCTTTCTCCCGGTGAGGGAATTGGTTTCATTTTTCTGATCAATTTTTGCAGTATTTGAAGCATGAAAGGTGGTGGACTCTGGGGAAGAGGAGTGTATGCTAATGGGCATCCACTGGGGGTGGGAGCTTCAAAGGGGCATCTAGTTCTCCACCAACGAATCAGGCCTTCTCACAGAGGAAGAGAGGTTTTGAAAGTTGGAACCTTGGAGAGGTCGAGGATCAACAGGTTACTATGAATAGTGGCAGCTAAGGATGAGTCACAGCATAAGCACTCCCTAGTCCCTCACCTGACAACTGCCATCCACCCCACCCTAAAAATGTGGCAGCAGACTCCCATGCATATATATGTATAATTCAAGCACAAATAGGATTAGGTTGTGGCTTCCACTGGGGTTTAGGTCCTAGTCATTCAATTTCTCATAAAAATGTTGACATACAAGGCTAAAAGAAACTTTTTTCTTGAACACAAAATTTTGTTCAATGTTCAAATGTTAACGGGTCATGAATATATTTTAGAAGAATCATAATTAGAATAATAATACATAAGAATTTGATAGCATTAATAGAACAGACTTTCTGATTTTACCAGATCAATAATTATAATTCTACAAAACTGATAAAATCTACAAGGATCGAGGGTCTAGGATCAAATGATCCTATATCAGTTTTGGTAGCTAGAGTCAGTGATTAGGCTGGGTGGGGGAGGCTTGACTCCTTGAGGGAGAGCTCTCCAACAATTAGCAAGGTTTGATGAAGAGGGAAATTTTGGATTAAATAGACATGCACTATCACTTAATTGGTGAAAAACATCCCCAAAGGCTGAAATATATAATTCATGTATGTACAAATGTATTATGTAAGTAAAAATGCAGTAGGTGAACTTCCATTTATAAAACTTTTGGGCCCCACTCTCCATTGGGGAGAGAGGAGGGGAGTATTTACACCCCACAAGCTATGCTTCTGATTGCATCTGATTTAAAAAAAAAAAAAAAAACTCTTTTGAAGATAAATTATAAATCATACCAGATTTTTTAAATCTGTTTTTCTTTTTTGAATCTATTTCATATAAGATAACTAAGATCATCAAAAAGATGGTTCTTTTAGCCAAAAGTCTAATTTCTCTTATGAAAACATGCCAACATCTGAGCACCATCCAAAATTATGTACAAACTGGTCCAAAGCTGACAAAAATATAATACAACAATCATTGGTGTAAGAGAGGGAACATAGGGACAGACTGGAGCCAGACTTCTATTTTCTTTTTTCTCCTTTACACACATTCTTCAAGTTAGCACATTTTGAAATTATCTTGATTCAATACGTATAGCAAAAATGCAGCGGACAAATTAATTTGAGTGAACAAACAGATGAAGAGAATGAGAATCATAGTAGTATAGAGATAGTGAAGAAACACTGTTCCTCCTCCTCCTCCTCCTCCTGAACAAAGTAAGAGAATGCCATTCTCACTACACCACGACCTAAAAAATATAAATTATCAAAATGAAGAAGAAATTTCTTTTTTGCTTTTTAAATCAATTCATTTGTGGGGAATTAAGACCAGAAAAAAATCAGCTGACTTTAATTTCTTATTCAATTTGATAAGGTCTAGTGATTAGGAAACAATTTCTATTTGAACTTAAATTATTCTGGATGCAATATATTTAAAAACTTGACTTAAAGTTGAAACAATATATTCAAATTCACAGACTGTTTAAATTGTTGGTAGATTTTGTTGAGTTTTTATTATAAAAAAAAGAAAAAAAATAGAAAAGGGGAGCCCATCTGAAAAAATTAAAACAACGGTTATGCTCTTAATTACATGATTTGTTATAGTTAGAACGTTTCGCCTGAAGGAGACCAGGGAGGTACAGCAGCTGAAAGTTGTGACTAAAAATAATAACAGAGATGAGGACATCAGTCCATATAAATCTGAGCATAATAATGATAATTCCTTATCTCAGAAATTCAGACAGAAATTATTATTATTACATAATAGAAATTATTTTCTACATTCTGAAGATTTACAAAACTGAAGCATAATTAAAATTCAAACTTATACCTCTTATACACTAAGAGGAAATTTGCAAACAATGTGTGTTTGTGTGTATCACATTTGGCTTTGTCAAACAAGTGACGGTTGCAACATAGGGTAAATCCTTAAAACAGGAAGCAGTTGTATATCAACACACACACAGTTTAGAGAGCAAAGACCATTAACGTTCAATATAAATGAAAAGAAATAGTACAAGTACAAAAATAAATAAATAAATAAATATTAGGGCATATCAAAAGTATTTTTGTTTTTTTACAGACTTATACTTCAAAGTTCATTTCATATTCATATCTTCAATATTAATCAGCTATACCTTTTGTGACAGATATAAGTATTGAGATTTTAGCAATTTTGAGCCATTATTTTAAACTTGGTCTCAGAGCCATTGAAGATGTTTGCAGAATTTGTAAAGTAGAAGGACATGACACATTAACTGATCATACAAGTATTGCGAATTGTCCCTTGAAATAGTAATACTTGAAATTGAAGTAGACAACTATCAGCCCTTGAGAACTTTGAAAGAGCTAGGATTAGAATATGTAATACGTAGAGCATCACATAAGCTTTTCTAGTAATTATACAATAGAGAGTTGTTTAAAAATAAGATTACCTTTCATACACCCCAATAAAATATGAATAAGAAATTATAGCATACATTCATGTAGAGTTCAACTTTTTGAGAGTGATATTTTAAACTGTAATGTTACTACAAAAATTGTTTTACTTACTGTATCATAGGTTTTCAAAATTTTCTATCCTATTATTGGTATATAATTAATAAGATGATCAGTGTTGAAATATAAACGAACATTGGCCATGGTGGCAGCCATTTGAATTGCATACCATATAAGCTAAGGCAAAACATATTTGAATTACAAAAATCCAAATTATGTGCTGAATCAATTACTGGTAACTTTAGATATCAAACTATAACATTACATGGAGTATATGATAAACCCATGATTTCTTGGGAAAAAAAAGAGGGTTGAACATTGCACAAATATATATGGTATTTTAGATGCTGATTAAAAATAAAAAAGATGTAAAGAAATGTATAAACATTGACAATGCTTTTCCTAAGAGAAGAAAAAAAAGACAGAGAGGGCAAAGCTGGAGGGATACAGCCACAATTGTGATAGTGAAGAGCCTCTTTAGAAAGAAGACAAAGATCAAAACCAAACCAGCAATAAATCAATGGAGTAGAAGGATGGCTGGTGGGGATGGGGGGGGTATTCATTCAGGATTAGGGTGAAGAACCATAGTAGATGTAGTAACCAACAACTATTCACAATGCAGAGGTTCAGGCCAAGGAAGAGGCAGCTAGGTAACAGATGTATAGGTGATATCTTTCTGTCTTTGTGGACTTTTTTTTTTGTCTTGACTACGGAGAATGGAAATATCTACCCACTTTGCGAAAAATATCTCTCTCCCATTCTCATTTAGTCTTTCGTAACTCTCCCGATTTTCTTTCTTTTAATAACATTTCATGGTCTTATGTTGTCAAGAGAAACACATTTCTTTTCTATTCCTTTTCTATCCATCTGGTGTGCGTGCTTGTAGATCTGTCTTTTCTGAAAACGTTCTCCAAAGAAACTGGAACGGTGAATATGGCCACTCAATTCATATCATTAGATGTTACAAGAGTTGCCCATTTTCTGGTCTCTCAATACTCCTATTGGCTACATGGTCTCTTAGAATCTTCTTTTAATTTTTGTAATCCTTTACTTCTGTTTCATCTGCAATTTTGAGAAATGTTCTCAATATTCACAGATTTCTTGGAGACTATCCCCATCTTTGATGTTTTTATATCCTTTACAACATTTCAGTCAGTTGATTCTCAAATTATTTTCAGGTGAAATTTTTTTTTGTGCAGAATCTGGTATTACAAATGGTTTTATTTTCAACTGGTCTCTTAATCAGTTTTTCTTACTGTTTATCACATTTTTCAGCTGATGTATTCTTGGGCCATTAAAGTAAATTGCAGAAATTAAAATTTAAGTAGCAACCCTGGTCAAAACTTGAACCCACACTCTGTACTACTTATATACTTTATTCTGAATTCCTAGAATTCATTTGAATGGCTGAAGAATAGATCAGTTGAAAATTGTGGTGATAAAAAGCTACATAAAGGATGAAGAATTGTCTAAGAATCTCAAAAAGATTTTCTCATATAAACTGTTATGTTGTCTCAATGCCTTATTACTGACTTGCAGAATTTCATAATGGTAATCCCTCACCCAATGCCTAGCAAAGCCTCTCAATTCAGCCAAAAAGCACCAAGACAACAGAACAGATTATATAAAGCAATTGAAGTTCTTAAAAAGTGTTGTCACAACAACGCTAAAGCCAGACATGGTGCTAATCTCGGAAGCCTTGAAGCAGATAATACTCTTGGAACTCAACGTTCCCTGAAAAGGGCTGCATTGGAAGGGTCGGAAGAGAGGAAGTGGGCAAAGTATGTTGAGCATGTTGGAAGAACATCAAAGGGTCTGCAACATGCTGGGCACCAACAGAATCCAGTAGGTGAAGGGTCATCGGTTGGCCACCAAGGCAGCCAAAGTTGTTTCAAATTGACTCAGGAGAGGAGAGCTCTGGGTGGGGTAGCACTACCTGGACTCAAGCCAGAGCTTGATCCACCTTGGCTGGGTCATCTGGGTGAAGGTGTCTCATCGCTGAAGACACTCAATGACCCCAGGAAATACCACTGATGATGTATCCAAAAGCATCTCAAGATGACAAGTGTGAAAAAGAGAAAAAAAAAGGGAAAACTGAACCACAACAAACTCTGCAATACAGAAAATGTCACCTGAAGGATGGAGAATGAACCAATGTTGTGGAAGAAAAAAAAACAAAAGTGAAGATCACCATAGACCAAACACCAAAAAATCTCTTACTTCATCAAGAAAGTTTCTTTTCTCCTTTTTTGTTTTTTAATCCTTTTTCTTTAAATCTGTATTTTAAAACTGTTTGTTCATTTCTCCAAATTGGTTATTTCAGCAAAATTTTGAATAAGGGCTGAAGAGTCAAGAGATGAGAGAGAATGACGTGTCAGAGGAAAACTGTAGATTTAGATGAAGGAGAGAGGGAGAGAGGAACATCTGGGCAACAGAGGTTTGTCAGTAGAGGAGGATTTTCTTCTGAATTGGTTTGCGGCACATGTGACACTGTTTCAGGACGTCACCACACTCCTTGCATGTGGTATGTCCACATACAAATGCCATATTCCAGCGACGTTCCATGCAAATCGAGCACATATACTGCTCCTCCAACTCCTGCAGCTTCTGGTGCTTTGACTCATGTGTAGCCGATGATGAAGATGATGGTGAAGATGAATGTTTAAACTGTGAACCATCTGAAATCAGAAAGAAAATTTCATTTCTCAAATTTAGAAATGTTGATTGAAATTAATGCAATACAAAAAAATCTTTATCCTACTATAAGCTCAACAAATATGGCTCAAAAGGTAAACATAACCTTCAAAGTCCAGAATTTGAGGGGTTGAAAAAAAAAACTGGGAGAGAAATGAGAAGAATTCAGGGAAAGATTTTTTTTTTTTTCAAACTCCAGTTCAAACCTGGTGTTGACTGTTTGTCTACCGAAACAAGAATGACAAGAACAATCCTCACCAAATTTAGGGGGGTAAAAATTAAGATTCCCCTACCATGATTAGAAATCATGACCAACTGATTGGTGGTCGTAGTTAAATTGACAAGTCAAAAAAATAAATACACTTAATAATTAAGATTTCCCTACCGTGATTTAAAAAGTGATTAGCAGCCAGCTCTCTAACTGACTGAGCCAAACTGACATGCCTTACTCATCAAGAAAATTGATTCCACAGATACGCAAGGGCTTATTTCATCCTAATGAATAAATACATTAATACTAAAAAGATTTTTTTTCAAATCTTTCATTTATTATATATGCAATATAAAAGTTGCAATCATCATCTTCAGTTAGAATAAAAGTGAGAGTGGAGTTTCACCCTGCAGCAGTCAGGCTTGTTTTCCTAATATTCTCAGCTGAAATAAGGAGGATGTTTCAAATGCCTCAAATACAGGATTTTTATAATTATAGATAAATGAGTAAATTAGGTCATTCATGTTTCATTCATCATTGGATGAATCATTCATAGGTTCAAGAAGCCCTGCTTTGGGAAAACAAAGGCAAAAAGAACTTACCAATTCCAATTCTGCTAGATACAGGCACTTTACACTTGATACATTTCTTGATCATAATTTTTAGACAACATTCTTCACAGGCAACAACGTGCCCACATGGCTGGAACCTGACAGTGGCGGCATTTTCTGAGCAAACCATACATTCACTTGTATTGCATGACGGACTGTCTGCTGTCAAATTTCGTGGCATGCTGAAAAGAAGATACAAGAAGAATTCCAATATCGAGAGAATAGAAAATTGTTTTGTTTTGTTTGCAAGTTGGCCCATTGTAAGCTTTGAATAGGTCTGCACAGAGCAGCGTGTGTATTGGTACACATGAACATTAGCACCCCAACAAAATGAACCTATTATGATGCCTGAATTTTGGAAAAAAAGTATCTAAAAAAAAAAAAATAAATAAATAAAATAATTAAATTTTATTTAACAGTTAAGGAAAACTTATAAGATCAAAAATTTTCCATACTTTGAAGAACCAATTATGCCAGGCGTGGATGTCTGCTGCCATTCTTCCAGAATGGGAATATATTCAGAATATATCTTAGTTGCAACCTAGTTACCAGCACATAATAAAAGTCATTTTATATTGGAACATCAAGTTTGTGTTACATAAAACAATTGTACAGCACCATCATACTTCATTTATTATGACATTCTAACTTTCAAACACCTTCATTCTCAATTAGAAGGCCTGATCCAAGGGGTCAAATGACCCATTTGCCCCTCACTGCCAATCCAATGGACATCCATGGACTGGATACATTAGTCCTGTTGGATATTCATCCCTGACCAGAAAAACATGGAATTTGCAGATCACCTAACCTGCACATCTCCAGTTATGTAATGCTAACTAATTTCTGCATGGGTTTCTATGATGATGTCTTTGCCTGTGGTTGTAAAAGCCAAGATAATCTTATTTACTTAATACTTCATGACTCATATATTCCAGTAGACTCGAAAGAGATCTACAGGATATATTTATATATCCCAGTAGTCATAGAAACTTAAAGATATATATGTCCCAGAGTCTCGAAAGGATTAAGACAACAGCTGACCTTTCAAAAATAATTATCTTCAAATAGATCACTGGACTTACCTTCACTCAAATACAGGATTTTGAGGTCGGACATGATTGAAATATTCAAAATCACAAGCAAAATGTACAAAACAGCGTGTACGCCGAAAGTGGTATAAAAAGAGAACAAGACAGAATATAGGGGAAAGTAAAAATCACTTGAGATGAAAAGATGTAAAACAGAGCTGAGAAGAAACAGCTCCACACAGCACATAAGGTCAATTTCGAACAGACTTCATTAAGACGTAGTAACAATATCAAATGTGTAAATATTCAAGGAGAGAATGGATGAGCTCGAGAAAAATTAGGCTGTTCATTATGACCATAAAGCCAAGTTTACTGTTATTGGTATATTCAAGGCTATTGAGAGTTGAGTTCTATTTTGTACTAATTATTTTTCTACAGTATTAAAACACTAAAATTTTTATCCAAGGTTCTCTCTAATTTTGTCATGGTCTCCGCAAGACCAAAAAGACTGTGATGCTATACTTGTTAAATTATTGACTAAAGTGGAGAGTATTTTCTTTATTCAAACACCAATTTGTACACATAATCTTTGCATAAACCTGCAATCAAAAGATGCCATTTAGAGCGAGAGTGATAAGACCATTGCTTCGACCATTTTTTTTCTTCACCTTCAAAATTTGTGCGTGGTATTAAAATTTTACTGTTCAGCATAATTTTTTGTCAGCAGCTATGCAGCTTTGAGAAAACACTGAGCACTAATCTAAAATCATGGAAACTTTTCATGGCTAGAAGATGAACTTACTGTGAACTGGCGAATTGTTTAACCCTTTCTTCTAAGACAGGATCATTGATAATACCAAGGGGCGTGGTGTTACGGTGGTTCTTGTGAGACAGGTTGGCACCCTGCTGGACCAGGTAGCAGGCAATCGCCAGACCAGAGCGTTCATCTTCATCACTCAAGCCAAGTTGAGAACGAATCTACAAAAAAAAAAAAAAAAAAAAAATAGACTTGAGACATTTTAATAAACAAGTTATGGTTGCACAATTTTTAGTCTATTCCTACCATGCGAGGATCAAGGGAGGACACTCTGGTTGATTGTCAAAGTCCACTCTTTAGGCTGGGTGCTCTTCCTCAGTGGAGGGAACGGATAATCGCAGGGGGCCAACTCGATGCATATTGTTTCATTATCTTTCAAAGATATTTTAAGATAAACATAATTAAGGCATACATCTATTACGTATTCATTAAATGACGATCAGAGAAGGACATTCATTAAGAAATAATGAGTAGGCATTACTTGGATAGTGAAATTGAATTTAAGCTATTCCTTGTTGGCATCCCAGGTGTCCTTTATATAGAAAAAATAAAATAAAATCTGATAGAAATACGAAAATATATTTCTTAGATTTCAAAAAAACTATCTTTTAAATATTTTCAGCTGTTTGGCATTGATTTGGCCTGTCATCAACTCAACTTGATGTTAAGTGGTCCTGACATCAAGTTGGCCACATCGAATGTACTCCATCTGCTCAGTAAATTGAGATAGCTAAGGTGGCTGCCAAGCTATAGTTTTCTTGATAGAGTAGTCCTTACAGGGTTAAAGGGCTTGAAGTGGATTCATACCCTTTCCAAACCATTAAAGTAAACACAAACAAGAGCAATTAACTGATCAGACCAATGTTGAGCTGGAAAAGTTACATTTACCAATTCAGCCATTTCCTTCTGGAAAGGGAGGGGATGTTCTTATTTGTCATAAGATATGGTAAATAGGGTTGTAATGGTTCTGCTAGATTATTTTGATAATCATTACACCACAGCAAAAGCAACATACAAGAAAGAGAGAAATTATGAAAAAAAACAACAACAACAAAGAAACAACAGTTTTACTCACAGCATCCAACATGGGAGATTGTTCACTGTCTGTTGCAACTGTCTGTCTCATTAGAGCCAAATGCAGGCAGGTGTCTCCATCTTCATCTTCAACATTAATGTCCGCTCCTTTGGAAACCAGAAGCTCTATGAGAGACATGTGTCCCTGTGACACTGCAAGCAGTAATGGCGTCTGTAGTCGGTTGTTCCTAATATCTAACTGTGCTTGGCCCTGAATGGAGTGGGAGAGAAAAATAAGGATACAAACAAATTACAAATAGGCAGAAAAGGGGGAGAGAAAGAAAAACATCAAAGCCACAATCCCAGATCAACCAAGTGACAAGGTATTCTTCCTTTTTCTATTTGGTTATCATCTTGTGTCAGCACTTCCAGGCATACTGTTTGGTCTAGCACCTTTCAAATGCACACAACTACTCCAAGAGACACATCAAAATGTTTTTCTTTTGATTTGGGGAAATCTCTTCTTTTTTTTCCTATTTTTCTGACTTGTTATCATGTGCCAGCACTACCGGACACATCTTTGGACCCAGAACCTTGCCAATGCACAAGAGTACTCAACTAGGAACCTAAACTTGAGGAAAAAAAAGAACAAAATAAAGAAGCATTTTTCTGGATCTTTTTGAGCTCTTTATATTGTGTCAGCAATACCTGACTTTCTACTTGCTTCTTAGTTTTACACCAGTGCATCATTCAAGAAAAGAAGCAAACTTTTCTCATCCAAGAGAATTAATATATCTAGTGCTGCTGAAATGGATTGATTCGGCAGAGGAAGGCCAATAAAATGAGAGAAAAATGAAAGATCACACCTACCACAGTAAGTAGAGTATTTGCCACTTCCCTGTGGCCATTCAAGGCTGCTAGATGGAGAGCAGAGAAACCATCATCTTTCTTTATATCGACAATATGTCGGCACTTCTGTAAAATTCTTTCAGTTGCACTAAAGTGGGGAAAAAAGCAAGGAGACATCAAATTAGCAGAATCACAACTAAACTAAGTAAAGGACATCTACTTTTTCTCTCATAGAGAGATTATATACATCAGATCAGCCCATAAGTTAGATTTAAATTTTGGGCAAGAAAAAAATGATCAAAAACTCATGTTTGACTATAATTTTTTCATTGATATTGGTTCCATCATTATCAATGACCTCCTTCCAACTATCGACAAGCTTCATAATACCGTTTGTGAAAAAGTTATGGGAAGTAAAAATTAAATATGAAAAAAGGAATTTGAAAATTCCTGATGGTGGCTTTTAAGCTGTATTGCATCTTAAAGGTAGATATTCACAGATCATAAACCAAGTGTTGGCTTTCAAAAACACAACCCTTATGAAGCATGATAAACTACAAATACTCTTGGCTTTGATAGATGAATATATTGTAGTTGATTGCTTTTCAAGTCCACCATCTGGAATTTTATATGTATCAAAGGAATCTTTTTACATGACTTCAAATGTTGATGCTATGGTTGTTCAATTATTGACTGTAATGGCAAGTATACATATTTATTGATATGATTTATTAGTTTGTCTATATCTATCACTATATGTGTGTGTATGCATGGTAGAAAGTTTCAAGTTGGTCTGACAGTCTGGCTATCTATGCATCACACATACAAGCCACACCAATGGAGTCAGAGGGCAGACATTTTGAACATTTACTCCTTATGTCTAAGAAATTCCCCTCTATATAGGTTTTTAGTGGTGGGCTCACTTTGCCATGTAAGTTTATGCTAGTTGGTCCCTTAGTTAGTATTCACTGGTATTCAGACTCTTTTTATAGAGATCACTGCCCAACAAATGATGAGGAGTAACTTCTCCATTAATCATACCTTTTCCGAATTTCTCATTTTTCACCAAGTCTCTTCAACTTCAAATTTACAATATCTTCAATTGTTATTTTCATCTCTAATCAGTTCATAAATGAGGGAGAAAGCAAAATCCAATTCAAGTACTTACAAGTTATTCCCCTTGAGAGCCGCATGGTGAAGTACATTGAAGCCTCGGTTGTTACGCAATGTGAAGTCAACACCCGGGTAATTAATTAAGAGGTCAATAATCTGCCTATTTTCTTTGCCAATTGCATCATGAAGAGCTGTATCTCCATAGGCATCCTGAAAGAGAGATATCTATATATTAATACCATAGTATCTACCTTGCTATAGATGTGGGTGTCACGGGACAAAAGGGAGTGTGATATCTTAATCTAAATTTCCCCAGGTTCTATTTCCCTCCTTCCATATCCAGATGGAGTACACTCCCCCCACCTCTACAGCTACCCCCCCCCAACGTATCTGATCGAAAAGGCGGAAAGGGGACAATTAGATTATTTTGCGGAAAAGTAAATCTATCTATACCATCGCTTAATTCAGTTAAAAATCAACTCAAAAAGGCAACATTTCGTCTTGTCACCGGGAATTATAGATCACTTCAACTTGAAACAAATTACAGATGGATTGAAAACATGCAATGGCTTAAAATTGCAAATTATTTATTATTCCACTATTTAATTTCATTAATATTCAATCCAATTTTATCTTTATGAATAAGATTTTTAATTCTATAATTTAATATTATGGATTATATGAATATCTATTAAATCTAAGTGATGAAATTACACTGGTAGGTAATCAACATTTGATTAATGAACAAGGAGCCTGATCGATTCACTAAATATCAAGATGAACAAAATAATCAGATAAATATCAAGTTTGTCAAACAAACTTTGTAAGTTAAAAAAATTTTGAGCTCATATTTTACCCTTTTTTTAAAGAAAAAAGAAAAAAAAACCCAATCGTCTGATGGAATAAGTGTTGAATATAAGAAGTTTGGTTCACAAAATCCAATCTATTTCAGTAATTTCCTTGGTTCAACATAGTCTGATTGAAAGCCACAAATATATACACCATGTTTCACCATGTATAATCTATTATAGATAATCCATCACCAACCCATCAATTGAACTGCTACTTCAAAAGTAAAATGCACTATCCTATACATACAATTACAGATACAAAGATGTTTAACAAAATGCACGTTTTTTGCGGCTCAAAATTTTGGGAAAGAAAAAAAAAAAAATTTTGACTATACATGATAGAACACAGTAGTTTCTTTTCAAAAAAAACATCTCATAGAAATTCAAATATGTACATGAATGTTTTCACAAGTAATAACTAGTGATATTCTAAGTGACATAATGAAACATTAGTGAGATTGGCAATTAGCTTACCTGTTGACTAACCTGGATGTTGACCCTACCTGGAGGCTCGAGTAAGACCCTAACGCACTTTACATATTGCTTGTTTACAGCCACATGCAGAGTGCTGCATCCACCCTTATTCAATGCATTAATGTTGGCTCCTTTGGTCAACAACAACTCCATTACACTTGGCTGGTTGCTGAAAGAATTA
>OY735217.1:41625586-41685586 GCA_963457665.1 Thysanoteuthis rhombus | reverse complement strand
TTATATTCAGACATATATATATAGAAACATATATATGTAGTTATACATATATACGTAGTTATACATATATTTGTAGTTATACATATATTTTCAGTTATACATATATTTTTAGTTATACATATATTTTTAGTTATACATATATACACACACATGTGTGAAGTAAACTCCATGTCAAGTCAACTCCTTTCCCTTATTGATAATCAATCAGGAAAATTTGGTATCTCATTTTAAAAATAAAATCTTTAAAAACTTTGCACAGAGTGAATACTGTTTGATTATTTTTTAACCAATGATTTCCCATTCATTTATTTTTAACCACATGAATGTTCATTCCCGCATACAATATATATACATATACAAGTTATACAATACTTATGTTCTGTGATTGTGAATTCTAAATTTCATGTAAATGTTTCTATTGATAGAATTGAGTTATTAAATGAATCAAACCAAGCATTTTATTTCATCCTGCTTAAATGTTATTCATTATCCGTCAACAAGATTGAATAGGCAGTTTATATAAAAAGTACTGTTCATAAGTAATAGAACAAGCAAAACCTCTATATTGATTTAGTTGAAAGTTATTTAACCAACAAATTTGGTAACCCTCCCAAATAGCAATGTTGGTCTTTTCAATCTGATTATCTCAACACAAAAGCTACTTAGAATATCAATTTAAAATTTCTAGTAATTATATTTTTTATATTCTTATTTGAAGGCCGTATAAGACAACCAGTATGGAATGATAAAGAAACATTTAGTCAAACACTAATTTTTATTGAAAAATAGAAATTAGACTTACAAGTACCACAAGGACATGCAGATCTCAAATTAATTGAAAGAATATATGGTACTTAGAGGTACTGTTAATACATAAAAGATTAATTTGGTCCCAATACCATATGAATTTGGTTTTATGCAGCCAGGCATCTTGCAAACTTGGGCCAGAAACCATGGAGGATAATCTATCAGATACAGAGGCAGGGGTAACAATCATAACATAGTTGGCTTTCTGCAGGCATTTTGATTTGAAAGTAGTCACAAGGTCTACTTGTTGTTTACAGGGATTTAAAAACATTTTTTAAAAATTGGGAATGGAAAGTGGTGGAGAAGAGGTTTTTAGGGTGTACGTTGGCATTTCAAAGAGGAATGTCAGAGAAGAAGCAACTATCTATAACATAGCTTTGATATTTTCTTTCTGTCACTTGCTCTCTCGATGTGAGTCAGAAAAAAAGAAATATCAGGTTTTAAGTCAATCTTAATCTGCTGCAGAAGATTTAAATAATGAAAAGATGAAAAGGATGCAAAAAAATCTTTTTAAAGCAGGAGGAATGAGATTAAAAAGGACGAAAGAAAGCAATGGAGAATATCCTGATCCCCGAATGTCAAAAAGTGTACAATGAGTCAGAAGAGAGGAAAGATAAAGAGATTTTACATTACGATTTCCTCTTTTGATATAAAAAGGAAGACAGATAAAAAAAAGAAGAAAAGAGCAACTAAAGGAACAGAATTATGATCCGTAAAACAAATAACACATGAGAGAGACACTGGAAATACAGAAGCACTTAACAATGCCTCCTCTGTGCCATACAAACATACACACTGACGACTGATAGAAATCTCCCTTCCTACTCCAAGATTTTCAAAATACAAAAATATTAACCAACATTCCAAGCGGATTCATGAATCACTGCCATCCATACATGCAGCGTTGGGGGTGATCAATAAATAGGTTGAAAAGAGGGGTGATAAATGAATGTTACTTCTCTCGCCTTTTATTGGGCTGTGATCACTAAAAAAAATCTGAATTTTCAAATAACAGGTGGGTGCAAACTGATGATCAAATTAACATAAATTCGCATTGCATATTAACCCAACTCCTATTTTGGAGGAGATTTAGCAATTGAGGGGAGTGAGTGTGCAAAATTTCAAGTTTCTACTACAAATGGTAACGGCTAGGCTAGGCAAAGTCCTGATAGATAGATATAAATATCAGAACACAGAAATGACCTAAACCTAGCAACATTATTTAAACCTATCAATTGTGGATAATGATGATTAATAATAATCAACAGATATGATAATAACCAAAGTTCAAATGTTAGATCTTGTCATGCTAAGGAATGCAACTGATACAGTAATATAAAATTTCATTCATAGTCCAGTAGAATAAGACAGAATTCATACATGGACCTTGATCACATTCGAACGAAGATGAAACTTGGTATATAGAAAGAGTATAAGTCTAACTGAAAAATCCCAAAGTAGATTTTTGGGAAAATTAAGCTTCTTTTGTTCCAATTCCAAGCTATGCATTACAATACACACAAGAAACCAATCAGAAGGTGCATACCAACATCATCAGTAAGCGTAATTGTGCATGGATCCACCCTAAAATATAATTATTTCTTCCATGGCTCATTGGCCATCCTTCCACAAAATTTGATTGAGAACTTTTGGTGATATTGTGAGAAGAGTCATGAGAGTAAACATGAATGTATAAAAAGAAAAAATTAAAAAATCTCTGAATCAAAGAAAAACAAAATTCTTGGTTCCATCCCCATTTTTAAACAACTGATTTACCCTGTTGCTCGACCTTCCACAAAATTTCATTGAGGACTTTCGAGGATATTTCATTGATGAGTCAGAGAGGTGGAAAGATGGACATGACTGAATATATTTGCTACCTCTTCAACTTCATTTGCTGAGGTAATAATAACCAACAGTACTCATGGAAGTTACATGGTTATTTTGAAAACTATAAGACTATTGGAAGTTCATAGAGAACCACAAAATACATAATTTCTTTGGAAATTTTTTTTTCTGAAGCGTTTGAGAAATTTCTGTGGGAGTGATCAAAATTATGAAAGTAAAAAAATCTATTGAACTCAATAAAAAAGTTAATTTAATATTTAACTCAACAGAATTTTGAAAATCCTCAAAATTTGATAAAAAAAAATATTCCAATCCTACCTGCTCCTTCAATTTTCTCGTAAAAATTTACTTCAAGTATATCAACATAAGTGAAAGCATGATACACACATAAATGAAAGGTAAGTATATATGTAAGTAGAAACATGAGTATTAATCTATGGATGGATAATAATGGGAAAGTTCAGTGCATTTTTGCTATTTAAGAACAGAAAACAATAATTCACAAAAAATATCATTTACAGTTTCAAATGATGGCTTAACTTTTTTACAAATTTATACATGCTTCATGAAAGAAATGTCTTTCAAAAACTTCACAAAAGAATGCTCCTAATGAAAAAAAATTCTTCTGCTTTGCCTTCAAATTGAAATCAGGGGCATTTTTGCGAGTCCCTATCAAAAGTTAATGTCCATAATTTTCAAGTATGAAAGCTTTAAAAAAAACAAAAACATGAGAAACTATAATAATTTTTACATCAGAATATACAAAAATAATTATAATCAAAATCAGAAAACAATCATGCAAAATATCCACGTAGTGTATATCTGACACAATAGAAAAAAACAACAAAAAAAAAAAACACCTTATGACACACAGCAAAATACGCTTATAAACCACTCTAACCCGTATGATCTCCGCCATCGCCAAACCAGGAACAGATTAATCCATTCCCCTGAGGATATGCATTGAAATTTTTCTGAAGTTTTTCATTTTTTACAATATATATATATATATATATATATATATATATATATATATATATATGTGTGTGTGTGTGTGTACTCCTCTCTCTCTGTATATACCTCAAAGATTTCTACCTTATGAAAAAAAGAAAATCAGAAATAGCATAAAATCAATGTAAATAGTTTTATTTAAGTATTGTTAATTGTTAATGCTGAAAAAGCTATTTTGAGCCTGTCATTTACAGTTTCAAATGATGGCTTAACTAGCGTTACCTGAGAAAATTCAATCAAATTTACATATTCATTAAGCTCAATTTAGTCATGAACAAGCCAAAATTTATGATGGTCTTTTATTGATCCCTACTTTTTCAAGTTCAACTTTTTCTACCATCAATATTTTCATAATGATCTCCCATTAATTCCCATCTCTTCAATTTCTTTTTTTGAAAAAAATATTTTCATAATTTCATTCAGTACTTTTGGAGATATGTGAACAGAGAGAAAGATGCGACCAAATACATATACCTTTCCAACTGCATTGACAGAGGTAAATAAATAAGATAATACCAAGCAGTATCTCACGAGAAGAGAAAATCATGAATGGCATGAAACCAATAGGAAAAGGCTCAAGTATTTACACTCATTCATTTATATATTACAATTTACAAGTACCCAAGAACAGGACGTTTACTTCAATGTACCCACACATGCAGATATCAAGCAAGGAATTAGGTAGAACAATTCAAGAGGTAAAACAATTGCTTACCAGGATCATCATCCCTTTCATTAGTTGCCAATGTATCATTCATATCCATTGCACCTGACGGTGGCGTCATACAGCACATTGGGTTGTAAGTCCATCTCTTACCATTGACAGACACAAACAAATCCCCATCAGGGTAAATCTGTAGAACTTTTCCAATTTTCCCCAAGGCCTGGAAATTAGAAGATAATACAGAAAAAGTATTTCATAGAACTAGAAATTAAAATGTTTTCAAAAACAAAAAAGTTCATTCTATGTAACTGATCAAATTTCTCAACAAAAAGTAAAAATCTGAAAATGTGCTTTTATTTTAGTGATAAAATTTGAGCATGCATCAATTGAGATGATGGAGCCACATGCATAGTATGATGGACGCATGAAAACTCTTACCTAGAATCAATAGTATTTTCTTTTCACAATGAGAGGATTTGATGAAAATAAAAAGGGCAGCTTAAAATTTGATTCTTGTTTCAATGTATTGCTATAAAAGACATAAATTCTAATGATAACCTCTGATCTTCATTCCATTTTTGATGTAAACTCTATGAATAACTTTCAATTTCATTCACTGATCTAAGTTATTATCCCTCAAATGAAATTTTTTTTCAATTTAATCCAACATAATAAAGCATAACAAAGGAGGTCTCCACTACAGAAGTGTTCAAGACCTGCAAGAAGCAGTTTCCGGGAGTGTATAACATTAAGAGCTTGTTTACTATGTAATCAAATTCACAAAACTTATTGGTAATAAAATAGTAACAAGAGTGAATTGTGACTTAGAAATTCTAGGAATTAAAAATACTGCATACTTTTATCAACTTGATATTGCAGATAATATAACTGCTGAATTTGAGTTTTAGCCATGACTGCTTACATTCACTTCACATTACTGCCTTTATGAAATGCATGAATCAACGTTCTAGCAGGGCAGTTGGACCCCTTTGGCCATGTAAGTCAGTTCATCTTGGGCATAGGGCAAGTTACACTACCCTGTAATTATTACTGAACCACAATGCATCCCAATGCTCCACAACAAAGAACAATACCCAAAGTTCAACTCAGTGATTCTGAATTCGGCATGCACAGCCCACCAGGGGAATTGGAATTTGAACGTAAAGAGCTAAAAGCATTCTGTGGCTCAAAACCTAATCTTATAAAGGCTTACTTGTTAATTTCTAATCACACAATACAATCAATTACCAATTTTACTAGATTCTATAGTAACTTATGGTTATTAACAATATGAATTATAAAGGCAATGAAGTAAGCATATGAAATATGTTTTTTTTGCCACATGGTGTATAATCATCTTTTTTATAGTAGAGAGAACATCAAGCATTTTCAGCTGTTAATGAGAGGCATGGAGCAAAAAAGGGTAGGAACTACTGGCCTGAAGTTGAGCTAAATTCATTTATCATCTTAATCATCTATATTATGAAGTAGTATGGTTTGTTTGTTTGTACTCTGTATAAGTCAAGGACTATGCATTACTGAAGGAAAATAAAGGCATACTAGAAACCAGCAGATTGCAATTCACTAACAGCACACATTTTTAGATTTAATTTCAAAGAAAAAAAAATCTGCCATGCCTCTCCCTTCTTTGATTTCATGAAATCTTTCTAAAATCTTTCTAAAATATTACTTTTTTCCAATCTTGCTTGATTTCTTTTTCTTTTTTACTACAGGTAACACCGGGTACCTTAGCAAGTAACACATAGAATTAATCTATTCTGTGTCTAAAGAAGACAATAGTTCAAGAACTAAAAGAATTAAAACTTAATTAAAAACTCACCATTCTCATGCTGTCCGTCCATTCACCATGACCTTTTTGGTATTCTTTTACTTTGTGAACATCATCAATTATTTTAATAAAATCTCCCACAGCAAACGATTGGATCTGTAGAAGAAAGAACCCATGCAATTGGCAGTAAAACTTCGAGAAAAGTCATTAACATTTCAATTTTTGTTTGGACAATCCAATCTTGTGTTCCCATCTTGGATATTAGTTTTGGCTGATCCATTCTAGGGCCTTCTTTATATGCGATATGTAAAATCCAGAAGGAAAGCGGGTGTTTTCCAGTTTCTTTCTTCATAAGTGCTGCAGTTAATGTCAGAATTTTCTGATTGATACCATTTTTTGCTTTGCACAACCGGAGAAAAAAAAACAAAAAAGAGACTCTTACTTTACAGATATTATACCTGAAGAAGGCTTTAGAATAAATCGGACGAAAATGTGTTGACATGGAAGACGAGATTGAATTGTCCGTAGAAAAATTGAAACTCATGCAATATTTTACAAATCCCTAAAAATCTAAATATCAAGTTTTTTCAAAGATACAACAAAAGAAAAAAAGCTGGCTGCTTCAAGGTCTAAATCCATTCAGTCTCCATTGGTATAGCATGTACACTTGACATTTACAGAGATAGAAAATGGTATCCATTTGAGCCACAGGTCTGAATGTTCAAAAACTAAAAATATTGTTTTCACTACTCATTGAGGGGAGTGTGTATGCAAAATTCCAACAGTTGTGAACAGCTAGAGGAGAACACATGACCCAAGAAGAAGTTAAAAAAACAAAAACATAACTATTTCAGACACTAGGAAACCAATATTTGTGAGGGTTTTCCACATCTGTGGCCAGTGAAGTCTATGCAGGAGAGGCAGTTTTTTCTGAAACATTTGCAGGAATAGGTTAGGCTTTTATGTTGACTGCTGTATAGCAAACAAGACAATTCAAAGGAGGCATGGAGATCAAACAGGAGTATTATTTAGCTTACATATCCATGGAATGGCTAATAATAGAATTATATGTATTGAAATAGAGAAAGGAATAAAAGGAGACTAGCTGATTTCCAAATCTGCTATATGATGTTTTTTTCATGATTAAAAACAATGTGTATACCATATTTTTTACCCTCATCAAGAGGTTAGGTACACAGACACACACACACACACACAATTATCCTCCTGGGATGTTCCTCAAACCAAGTCCTAGTGCTGAGTGCTTAGCAAAGAGGCATTGAGCATCATTTCAAAAGTCATTGGTATAACTAGGCAGTGGATTAAACCACAGTCTAACTTAACCAGAGGCAAACACTCTACCACTAAGCCATGATGATTGGTTTTGAAACAATGAAAGCTGTTAGTATAAGAAAAAAAGAAAAGTGAACTAACCTTCGTTAGTGCACCTGGGTGAAACGTCCATCTGTTACTGCATCCTTCGTAATGTACACGCACATCACCTCGGTCAGTTATACGATGGACAGCACCAACCTGACCAATATACTGAAAATAGAAGAGAAAATAATTAGATTCAGACAATAGATGGTGGAATTGATAACCATTAATACAATGTTCTTACATGCATAATGTCAGATACATTAAGACTGGATAGGAACCTTGACATGCAGTAATGGTTAGTAAACTAGTCTCACAGACAACTACCAGTGTAGTGAGTTCCATCATTGGTCCTTAAACGCATGCTGTTGGACATAGACTTTCCCAAAGATCTGCTAGACCTCTCTATCATGGCTGTCAAGGAGCTAATATCTTCTGGACATGTCTAAGTTTCACGCCATCTTATTTTTTGCCAGCCACAATTTTGCATATGATCTCAAGGGATCCAAATTGTGACCCATGATGTCCAGCAGATGTCTGACATTCTTTTCAACATTGCCTGCCCATTGCCTTTTGAGTTTTCTAGTGTTTTTTCCTGTATCTGTTTATTCTCTAATAATGTGATCTCTCCATAAGATGTTGATCCTCTATAGTGCATGTTGCAAGGTTCTTAGTTCAGATCTAATTTTTTGGTTAGATTCTATATTTCATCTCCATAGGTGACTATTGGGAGGACACATTGGTAATAGACCCCTCTTTTTAAAGCCATTGGGATTTTCTGGTATTTGAAGGTCAAGCCTAATTAAAACATATTTGTGTGCTAACCAAAGTGATATAAGAATAATGCAGTAAGATTTGATTACTTTTTTTTTTCCTCACATACAAATTTGAATCCCCCCCCAACAACAATTCAACAATGATACATTCAATACAGATTAGGTTACATAAAATCATGTCACTTTTTGTTGAGGTAATGACTCTACTTCTTCACGGTGAAATCATATCAACAAAACTGCGCAAAAAATATGGTAAACTGTAATAGGAAAGTCTCAAGTCGAAACAAAAGAAATGAAAAGGTTCCACCACAAAATGACAAATTAAAAGAACAAGTTTCTTTACCTCAGCCATCCGAGGGTTCCAGCCCCCATGTCCTTCCTGCATGACTTTTAAAATTTCTACATCTAGATCCACACGAACTCGATCTCCAATCTTGAACTGACAGGTGACCCCTCCGGAAACATTTGATTCATGACACTGACCTGATTAGGAAAACAAAAAAAAAAACAAAAAAATTCAGAGTTCCCTTCCAGTGACAAGAAAATGAAAAAATTCAACTTATTTTCCATTCAAATGTTATCAACTAAGTAAAGTTTTCAATGTTTGTTTGTTTTTAACATAAGAGTAACAACTATGGTTTCAAGTATAGAAGAGCTCAACGACTGCAAGGAGTGATTTCTGGTGGTGTATGACATTATGAGTTAATGAATTAATCTATTCAAAACTATTTCAAAAAATCTTTTTTTTCTTTGTTGACTTGAATTTCGGTCAAAGCTGCAATGCTTTTCACAGGGTCAAAGATCAAGATGTGTATAAAAATGAAAAGGAAATCTCTGCAATTTGGCTGTTATCATCTCATTGAGGGCTATGGTAAATGGTTAAGGTTAATAACTCAGTCAGAACAAATTGTTTTGGAGAATCTTTGTATACTGAAATAAATTATCAGTTAATCATAATCAATTTTTACTATGAGTAACAAGGGAGCTAAACTATGAATACAAGTAGAGAATACAAAGAAATGCTCATTTTCTTCAAATTCACAAATTGCATTCAGTCTTCATCTCCTGTATTTCAAGTCTCACTGGCACTATTTCTCACCCATGAAATTCAATTTTTCATAAATTCTTAATTTGTAGAGACAAATGTATTCTTTTTTTCTTATACTGCAGATATTAAAGTTGAAATGGAAATGTCTGTCCAAATTTATCAATGCGTCTCATGAATCTAAGCCAGTGCTTTTTTAAATGATTTAGTGTCAATTGCCCTTCAGTCTTTATCACAAAATTCTATACACCCACGATTTTATCATTTTTGTTTAGTTTTCTTATGTGTCCAATCTTGTGCAGGATTCATTTTGTATCATGAGCTCATCTGGCCTCACCATAAAGATTATCTTACAATAAATTTGGGAAATGTATTGCAATTTGGGAATTAGAAAACCATAGGTAGAGAGAAAAAGCATATCAAATTTTTAGCTCTACAGCTATCAAAAGGTAATGAGAGTTTAATAAAAATTTCTATGGTGAATCTTTTCTTCAAGAATAGAAAGAAAAAAAATATCCAAGTAAATCAAGTCATTCAACCTTTATTCATCAAGAAAATAATTTCATTCATCCCTGGGTGAATCACAAACCAGTTCAAGCAGCACTGATCTAAGCAAAACTAAAAAATTCCGTCTGATTATTCACACCAACTTACCAAGAATAGGCAAGTGATCACGATAGAACATGCCCCCAGAGGCAACCTGGATAGCCTTTAGGTCAACTTTGCCCTTGTGTCCAACCCGGTAAACATTCACTTGGTTGTTGCTCCATATCACGTTGGCCACACTGCGTCCGGATTCCGAGTCCCAGCCACGGATATCCTTCACTTTACCAGGCTTACCTTCACCCCCTGCAGAAAAATCAAAATAATAATTAGCAAGTACATAAAAACATCATTGAAAAAAAATCTAAGGACATAAACAGTAAGATTATTGCAGTTTCAAGGTGAAATGCAATACTAAAACAAAAATTTATATAGTACTATGTATGGAAGAAAAAAAGTCACAGTAGTTTGTGCCATTTTAAACAGGAGGTCTGTGAGTCTTCCTTGAAGAGAGAAAAACTTACATCTCCTGGTGTCTCTTGTTCAAGATTTATTGAATGCCTCAAGAAAGAGCAAAACTATGAGAAAATTTGTATAAATCAGTATACTTCTAGATGCACCCTTGCACAATGGAAATGTTATAAAGATGCAGATTAATATCTAAAAATGTTGTTCAAAATTTTAATCATTTGATATGGTTGATTATATCAAAAAATTGCAAATAGCTTTTAGCATTAACTCTTACTTTCAACTCCTTATAGTATTAACTACTTCACTACTGTAATTATTAAATATGTTTCAAATTTCAGTTCTGTTTACTCATTTTCCTAACTTTATTTTGCTGAGATAAAATTGTTTAGGTTGAAGTAACTGGATCCCATAACAGGTTATCCACTGTAAATGATAGATTTTCTTTCTAAGTTGAAATTTATGATTTGTTAGGAATTAGCAAGAGAAAAAAAAAGTTACAATGAAGAATACACATTCAATAGAGCAGAGAAGCAAATTTGACAAGGAAATTGATGAAAGTTCTAGAATGGAAAGAATTGATATCATGAAGTGTACAAGTACATGGCTGTATATTCAAGCTGTAAACTCTCAGACATGTTTTGCTTGATATGGTGAACCAAGATAGCGATGGTGATATTATTATATATCGTTTTTTTCTCTCTTTGCTAGTTGTGTGTTAAATACTGGTAATGGATAGAATTTGGTATCAATCTTGGTTACCAATTTTGTTATGTTTCTCAATCTATTCCAGTGTCATTCACCCCCAACTCTTTACCACAGAACTTCACTCACCCATGATAAAATTTTCTCATGTTTTTGATAATTTTTGTCTTATTCTCCCTTTGGTATAATTTTATAAAAAAAAACCTACTTCGTATAATGAATTGATTCTTTCTTCAATTTTATCCAGCCCTCTTCACATCCTAAAAATATACTAAGAATAATTGAGAAAAACCTTTCAGATATTATATTGCAAATAGTAGGTATAGAGATATCTTCCATTTGTATAAGGATTAATTGAAAGGGACTCAAATTGTTTTTCTTGCTTCAGAACTCATCCTGAGAACAATGTCACTTCAAGACTACTTTGATAAATAGGATTCATCTGGAGTTGCAACAAGTGGAATGAACTTTGTTATTTGAACAATTCTGTAGCTTATCTCTTAAATATGTGTGCATACATGGAACTTGTTGACTGGCTTTTTAGCAGCATAAATGGGAACATCTTATAGTAACCAACCAAAGACCTTTGAATTTCTGGATGCGAGAACAGAGTGCATGTATTTTTGCTTTTTTCAGCAAACATTTGTGAAATCAGTTAATTGGTTCATTAGTTGTTATTGGTTTAAATGTCTTAATTGGGGTGACTCATATTAGTCTTAATTTATTATCATAGCAATTGTTGTGTACAAGCAAAAATTGCCCAGACTAGCTTGACAAAGCAAATCTTTTGTTGATGTAAGTTTTATTGATATAAAATTCCCATATACTTAAAGTTAGCAAATCACAGTCTTGGAATTTAGAATTAGATATTTAAAAATACTTATTTTCTCATTATGTATGTTTACCACGAAAATCTTAAAAGGATAGAAAAATATAAATATTTGAGTAAATTCAGTCATTCACACCTCTGCTTTCATTCAAACTTAGATGAATCATTAACCAGTTCACCATGTTGGAATATAGAAATAGAAGTGTGCAAAATAACGAACAAGAAAGTCAATTCAGATTAATATATTTACTCATGTATAAATTGCATATCTTTTTACCAATTTTTTATTTCAAAAGTCAGTCAGAATTAAAAATCCAGAATGCAATTGGTATATATCAAAGGGTGCTGTAATCAATAATAAAATGACACCTTTGTCTTGATTAGTGTTGAGATAACAAATGAAACCGTACTTCACGTTATGCAATATTTGGTGTAAATAACACTAAACTACACATACCACTTATGAGGTTTTGCTATAATTTTTTTTTAACTCTTTTTAAAACATTAACCCATTGCAGTTCTATGAGTGACTCAATGAAATTTGTAGAAAAAGTGATTCTGATTCTGATTCAGAAGGATTTATTCAATTAATTGTTTTCTTTTATTTCTAATGCACATTTCTTTATCAATGTCTGTAAGGCAATGCTTGATATCCACCATTGTCAAAATAATGTGTTGTGCAATGTGAATATATGGTTATATATATAAATAAATTCTCCTTCAAAAATAATTTTTTTCATTTAAAGTCCAATTAAAATAGGGGGTGTTTGGGATTGTCTATAAAATAGAGGTAAGGGTTCCATGATTTTTGGAATACCGTATAAGGGTTCCACAACAAAATAAATTTTAGGATCACTAGTGTAAGGTATTAATAACCAACCAAAATGGATGTTTTTGCTACCATAAGTTGATGTTAGAATTATAAATCGGTAAAATTTGAATACGAAATTTTTTGTGCCAGATACAAAGAAATATCAGGATGTAACTTGAATGGTAGTTCAGTATGAACACAGAATTTGACTGCAGAAGAAAAGAGATCTTAAAATTTAGTCATTCAGTTTATAAAATCATCTGCAAAAGTTTTGTCATGATGTGTAAAACTTTGGAGTTTCCTTATAAACAGGAAGTTCAAGTAATTGCAACACCCAGTTTTTGTTGTCCTGCTTTAGTAGTGGGTAATAAAAAAAAATATCGCCCCAGAACATTTTAATACAAAAGACCCAATTTTCATTATGTATAGACAGTGACAGCTGAGTCTGCCCAAACTATAAGCCTTTATAAAAGTAAGATTTATTTCTGAAAATTATTCAAAACTAACAGCTGTTGAGTGAAAGACCTATTTGTTTACCTCAGCCGAAGAAGTTTGAAGAGGTATATGTATTCACTCATGTTTGGCAGTGTTTGCCTATGAAATATCTCTAAAATGAATCTCAATGACATTTTGAGAAACAGCGGGCCATTGGCTCAGGAAGAATTGATTGAACTTTAGGAAATATCAAGGAAAATTTTCAATTGGAATATTTTCCAAGCCTGGAATATGGAAAATAGAAACTAGCAGTTACCTGCCCTGTATTGTAGCTATATATGAACTGATTTCCATCGAGTTTTTAGTGACGATGGCATTAGTAGAGGTATGCATTCTCTGAGTACTTTCTCATACTTGGATAAGAAATTATCAAGAGGGAGCGTTAATATTATGAGCTAACTTCCCCCTAACCCTCTACCCGAATTCTTCTGGCTAAAATCAATGTTGTTTTCTTGTTAAATGAATTGAGTAAATTGTTTAAATTTTAGAAATTTTTTCATAGAAGCTTTTCTGTATATTTTTGAGAGTATTTTTTAAAATTTTTCTGTAAGAGAATATTTCATTTTGGATCACACAAAATAAGCCTCCAGCATGACTCAAACAAAATGACTAGTGTCTTTTCTGTCTTCATGAATTTTTTATTAGCTCCAAGATAAAATAAAGCATGCATATCTAAGTGGAAGTGTGGCTGCCTGGCTGTCAGGTTTAACCCCCTACACATATGCCTCATATCCTTCCCCTCCCAGTTCTTTTGCAAGGGAGGGCACATAAACAGGAATAAAGTTTCATTAATAAAAACAAAGTAATGTGATGATGCAATTTTCTTCAAACTACCATAACTTCTTATATTTTATTGCAAAGCAGGGTTGCCATTTGGTATTTTGCAAGACCAAAATTGGACAAATTTGGTACTGAACAAGGCTATTTAAAAGACAGATTTAATACTGAAGGAAAATTTAAGAAAGATAATCCCTTGGACATAAATTAAATGATACAGTATGAATATACACAAACATGCCTAGTCTGATGATGGATTCCAAGTTATTTCATTATTTTGGGACTGAAGCTACTTAATACTTAAGACCATACAAACTAGGTGAAGTGTGGTAAAAGATAAACGGCAATCCTGTTTCAAAAGACAGAAAAGTATAACACAGCTCTTGTCTGAATTTTGTTAGACATAATAATCATTATGTATGATATGGTTTGACTATTTTCCTCTTCCAGTCTAACTGAGCATGTGCTCCAAGTAGTGATTCCACAGTCTAGAACCAACAACATCTGATTAATGCCAGGGTGGGGGGACACAGCCAGAATGCTGAGGAAAGTGAACATAGAGATGAGGAAAAAAGTCCAACCAAAATGATGAGTACAGCTCTTCTAGTACTTGTGAGGTGTATAAAGAAAACAGATATCAGTTGGTCATAGAAAGACATTTGGTACATATCATTTATTTAAAAAACTGTTTAATTTCTCTTTGTATTGGCAATAAATTGAAATGTCCTTGCTGGCCTCTATTAAACAAACCTGTCTACACATGTTGAATAGAATATCAGTTAGGCATCAACCTCAGGATTATAGCTGAGCCCACTGTAAATCAAAGGGAGGGAAACTGAGCATCCTTTGATTGATTTGACTGGTTTAGAGGGATGGCATTCAGCAATCTGACAGAAGGGGAGTCATTCAGCAACCCGGGAGATTCTATTCAGTAACTTGGGAGAGGGGAGGTATTTAGTAACTCGGGTGAGGGGGCTGTATGAAACAGTCTATGTCTTATGGAAAGAAAATGAAAAAGAAACTACAGGCATAGATCCGGGGAGGGGTTGGTTTCTGAGAGTCTGGACTACCCCCTGCCCAGGCAAAGCACAATTGATTTTTTTTTTTTAAATATGTAGATGAAGAAATTACCTTAATGAAAATGGATAAATAATCCCAAGTAATAATGAAATAACTTTAAAAACAAAAATTCATTATTTTGTTTTTCACCTTTATTCTCCATAAATTCCTTATTCATTGGTCGCAAGTAAATTTCTTTGATCAATTTATTTACTTGACTTTTCCGTCAGTTCTAGAGTTAAGAAGCTTCAGTTAACATTGGTGTAAAGTGACGGATCATTTACCACTTTTTTGTTTTTTCCTAGGAAACAGTATTTTAAGGAGAGAAAATTAAATTTGTTTGCTTTTTTCATGTATTAGAAGAAAAATTTGTTTCCATTACCCCCCAACCACTCAAAATCCTTGAACTGCTCCCACCGCTAGAATGAACAGTATCAATTTTAGAATCTTATAATAATTTGCCAAACTGTCTATATATTTGCCTACCACAAAAATTACTTGATATAAATCCATGAAACTTTCTGTGGGTTTGGATCTGATCCTATAGAGGTGTTTTAGCAAATTAGATTTTGAAAATCAATTCCCAAAATATGTTATTAAGGGGTTTCAATCGGGGGAGGAGGGGGAAAGGTCTTTTTTCATGATTATTCATCAATGGTAAAAATACTTTTTGATGACATAATAAAAGAATATTTTTTATCCTTTTTTTTCTCAACTTAATCCTTGGAAATATAAATGTGACGTAGCCTGTGTTTTTTTTGTTTAGAAAGAAGCAAAAACATTCAACACATCTCTTATTGAAATGTTTATTGGTTGTACACGGCTACTTTGAAGAGTAAGGTTTTGATGAGTGCATGTTTTGACGTAGTATGGTTAAGATACATTTTTCAAAAACACAACATTTGAGGATCAGAGATTATGATGATCACATGGAGGAAACTTAAATTTTTCACTTTTAGGGGTTCAAGCCAGAAGGGCAAAATCTAGGAGAAATCTCTTCTGTCTCATCTTTTCTAGAGTTGAAATAAAAGAGGGAGATTATTTTTCTCTTTCTTTCTCTCTCTCGAGGAGGGTTTACTTTTAGGGATCAAAATCGAGGAGAAAGAGAAAGAAAGCTGAAGAAAGAGGACGGGAGAAAAAGAAAATGAAAGCTAAGAGAGAAAGGAGGTGAGAGTGATTATATTTCCCACATCATCAATAATTCAACTGATAAATTTGAATCAATTATTTTTTCCAATGGTGAGTTCCATTGATCAATCCTGAGAGAAAATTATTCAATTAACAATACATATTGCTAAATGATCACTATTTTCCACTTATTTCAGTTAAAATCAAGGGGGAATCATTTTTTACCACTTTTAAGGTCCAAATTTGAAAAATTCCTTCCCACTCTCAGGAGGGAAAATGGAATGGATTTCCTTAAGAGGTCCAAATTGAGAGATAATTTTTTTTTCTACTTTTGGGGGACAGAATCCTAGGGAATTTTTTTCTACATTGTGGCTCAAGATTGAGAGCCATAACATTTTTCATTGTTGGGGGCTAAATCAAAGAGGCAGTTTTTTTTTTCTTTTCTTGGTGTCAAAATCGAGGATAGAGATTTTTTTTTCTCTTTTAAAGAAAATAAATATTTGTTCTTGCTTGTTACAAGAACTAAAACTTTCAGAGGGAATTTTTTTTTCAGTTTTGGGGGTCAAAGATTTTTATCATATTTTGCTGCAAAAAATTGAAGAGTGACCTCCATTTTTCATATATAGAGTTGGAAATCTACGGGTAATTTTTTTTTACTTTCAGAGTTGAAATCAAAGCAAAAGAATTTTTTTCAATTTTGGTGTTTTTTTCTTATTTTAAGGGGTCAAAATCAAGAATGAGCATTTTATTCCCAAATAAAGGACAAAATCTAGAGGAATTTTCTCTTCACTTTCAGATGGAAAAATCGAAGGGTAGTTTTTCTTTCTTTCACTTCTTGAGGTTAAAATCCGACAGAATTTTCTTAGTTTGCTTTTAGGGATCAAAAACAAGAGGAAGATTCTTTTTCACTTTTAAGGGTCAAAATCAAGGGGAAATCTTTTTTTTGGTTTTAGAAATCGAAAAGCAAGGGTTTTCTTCATATTCTCACTTTTTGGAGACAGAATCCAAGGGAATTTTTTCCTAAATTAAGGCTCAGAATCGAGGGAGATAACTTTTTTTAATTATTAGGGGGCAAAATTGAGGGGGCAGATTTTTTATTTTAAAAATCAAGGATAGGGATCTTTTTTCTCTATTAGAGAAAATGAATGTTCCCTCTAGATAATCACAAGAGGGAATGTCGATTTTCAGGTCAAGTTGAAATTTTCAGAATCACAGGATAAATTTTCTTGTTTTTAGGGGTCGAAATCAGTAGGGAACATTTACTTTCATTTTATGGCAACCAATTTTCAAGATCATCATCAGTCATTTATCGTCCATCATTGGACATAAACCTTCCCAAAGCCCCTTTTTTACTAGTTGCCCAATTTTTTAACATTACTCCCGTTTTCCTTACCATTATGACCCCATTTTCAACATTATACCTCT
The DNA here is from genome assembly GCA_963457665.1 of Thysanoteuthis rhombus. Lineage (NCBI taxonomy): Eukaryota > Metazoa > Mollusca > Cephalopoda > Oegopsida > Thysanoteuthidae > Thysanoteuthis > Thysanoteuthis major. The sequence continues at coordinate 41,668,029 of OY735217.1, read as the reverse complement.
CCTTTCAAACTTTCTACCTATTCTTAACATCTTTTTTGTTACATCAGCCAACCCCTACTTTTTTTTAGCATTAACACGATTTTTAACTTTGCCCCACAACCCTTTGTTAATTTTAACCTCTTTTCATATCACCACCCCACTTCTTCAACATTAACCCCCTTCTTTTTTAACAGTATAAAAAGTGATAACAAATCTATTTTAAAAACAAATTAAATCGAATGCTATCTGATTTCCATTTGTCTATCTTTCTATTACTTATTTGGCAATTTATTCTGCCTATTAAAGTAGATATTTAGTGTAGTGATACAAATTTTAAAAAAAAAAGATGTTTTAATGATTTTTAGTCGAAGTATTTTGGAAAACAATGAGCAACCACCTACACAAAAAGTAAACAGGAAATTCAAGAACTTTATTCATTAAAAACAAAGATAAATTTTAACAGAGTTTCCCAAAGTAGGCAACACATTTCTAAGCATATGCCATTGAAAGGAAGAGAGTCCGCATAAATGTAAAAAGATCAGAAAGTTTTCTCAAGATCTAAAAGTAACAATTTGATTATAGCATAAACCAGAAATTGTCTTTGAAAATAAAGAAGAAATATTCTGGGACTATAACAGTTGAGGTAGTCGGTTGGATCTCAGAATTGTTAACGAAAGATAGAATTTAAAGTATATTTCAGTGAATAAGGTAACACTTTAAGCATCTAAAAAAACATCCCTCCCCATAGTTGTCCCATAAAAGAGTGACTGACCATGAAATCCAGACTGAAACAGGGATTATGTCTAATTGGAAGGTTGCCATAATAGCAAAATATACAGCAATTATAAATTGTGAAGAGAGTGGAATTATGATTGAAAATTCTGAAAAAATAGAATGTTTTAAATACCATCTTGGTTTCCCCAATCCCAATCAGATCCTCGTAAACATTTGGCTCCTGTAAAGATTCCCCAGGCTTCAATTTTCACACTGATCGCCCTCTTAAGCATCTTTACACTGAAAAAGAAACAACAAAAATTTGAAAATTAATTGGTTTTCTGATCTAAATTTACTACATCTGTTATTAACATAGTGGCAAATATTTTTAAGCTTATTTGGTTAAACTGAATCTAAGAATATTATTAAATTATCATTTTTTACACGCTTGCAAGTATCATTTTTCTCTAAAGCAAGCATCAAATCTTACTTTCTGTCCCACACAAACACATACAAAATAGAGATTCCAGTATAATTTTATCAAGGGCTAGCAACAGTTGCAGTGCCAGCATTTGTACAAGCCAAGGCAAAGTTGTTATATAAGTAATGATGAGTTTTATATGATAAATCAAATTGAAAGTTGTTTCTCAATATAACATAAATACACACCAGCATTGATATATTTACGTATGAACATTTTCCTACATTTCCTCAAACTTTCACTTCAAATTCAACCAGAATGATGTAGTATTCTATAAATCAATATATATTATGTATTTCATTATGACAACTGAATGCAAAATGCAGGCATACTTATGATAGACAAACAAGTACATTTTTATTGATAGAAACTTGATAAAGGATGGATAATAATTAATGTCTCCATGAATAGACATGGATCATAAAGAACACAACTTCTGTGAAAGTAAAATCAGGAACATTGGTACCATTAGGATTCTCAGGCAAGGCTGTTGGGAGCCCAGACAATGTCTGGGCTTGCCCTGGACTGATGCTATAATGATCACGTTCGGTGTTGTTCAAGTTTTTACTATCATATTGACACATTGTGCAGGCAAGCATTTTTCTTAGTGGTGTATAAATTTCTGTGAATTTGAAAGGATCAAATTACATAGATTGTGTAAATACACCAAAATTCATATGGATTAAATTAAATATTTCTCATGGAATTACGCCATTTGATGTATTCATTTATACATATTTACGTAACAAAAAATATTAAATCTAACTGCTCAATTAAAGATGGAACTCTTAATTATATTCTTCAATTTTATGTTCTTATTTATTTTCTCAAAAACCGAAAAATCTGCAATCATAACTCCTATTTTAGAGTCAATACAGGGTGTAATATTTGGTTAGTGTATCTCATTTCCTAATCATTTGTCACTTGTAAAGTGTAATGGAATGACAGCACCAAACATTGAAAGGAGATTTTGCCAATCCCCATCCCATGAATATCAACCATAGTGAGTAATCCAAAAAATGAAATTCATAAAAAGGTATCCTTACAAACTCATGCCTCTTTATACACAGACGTATTTAGTCACTTCCAGCCTACCACACACGGTTTCCTCTGATTCGAATGATTGCATTCACCTAAAGATTGTTTATCTTTGACTTCTGTTTTTGTGCAGCGGCAGATGTTATAATAACTAAATGACTTAACAATGATACTAAAATAAATGAAATGGAATTTTCTCCTCACCAAAAATTGAATTTTACAATAAACTCAATTTTATAAATAGGAAAAAAAATTCTATAAAAGAGGATGACACAAAAAGTGAGTCTGATACTAAACTAATTAGTTCATAGTCAATAATATGACATAAGCAAACTTGATAAAGAAAAAAAAATCAATTTTCAGACTCCCTCTATTTAGAGATAAAAAGGAAATCAATTTTTTTTCAATAGCAATTCTTCAAATATGTTTTTGCACCAAATATATATTCATATACTCAGTGCAAAAACATATAGAAGAAATGATTTGAAGCAGGTTTAATCAACTGGGTATTAATCTATCTGACTTAAAATCTAATCCACTGGTTTACATTTAAAATTCACTAATTATGAAGTTTTGATTAGAAATGAAACAATGAAGAAAACTAGATTTGTCTTCACTGGGAGACCCATTCACCTAATGTATCAATACTATTAATATTAAGCAAGGCATGGGTTTTACTGCCTGCAACTGCTAATGTTAGAGATGGAGAAAGAATAACAGCATATATACAAGAGAGGAAGAATTCATATTTCTTTCTTTCTCTAAAAATTGTTGCAAAAAACAGTGAATACAAGTTACATTGCATTGGAAAAGAGGCAGATAAAATCTGCATGCAATGAAATAGGATTAAGACCAAATATTTTGAATAACAAAGAATGTATTTATTGAGATATGTATATAATGATTTGATCGTAATTCTCATCAGAAGAGAAGACAATGTGCTTTTAAAATTAGATTATTACTTGTTGGAATAATGTTATTAATAGTTTAATCTAGATTTAAGTGCATACAATCGAAATCTAAAAGTGCATGATCAAACATATATATATATATGTATGCATGTGTACATACATAATAAAATGGCTGGAGATGCACTTTGTGCTACCTGAATCTATTTATTTCGTGTTCACCTTGAAAGTGGTCTGAGAGAAATCTGTCAAAGATTGAACAGCACATCCCTCTTATGGCGGAGGGTAAAGGTAAATAAAAAAAGTCATTTCCTTTCATGGATGGTCGGTAACAAAATCTTACATTAATTGGAAGCGCAATGGAAATTGTCTTTTTCTAGACTTTGAGTCTCAGATGTGACTTTTTCTAGATCAAATAAACGTATTTGTTATTGTAAATAAAGGGTTTAAGAATACCTAGCTTGAGTGATTCATCAAAATGTGTGATCTCCAAATGAAACATTTTCTCACCCAGGTGAATTTCTTTGCCAATGTATTTTCATGAGTGTTTTAATGAATTGATGAGGAAGAAAAATGTGTGATCAGGTAAACATGTTATTCATTTAAATGACTGGAGATATCAGTCTGTTAGGGAATTACAAATTATACTTTATCCAGATCAGCCAAACTCTGAAGTGCAAAAAAATCAACATTTATGCAAAAAGAAAAGACCCCTCAAATCTTGCAGCTAAGTTTGGAGCCATACAATATATGTTTAAAATATGTAAAAAAATAGGCAATATTACAGGTAAAGTAAATGTAAGAATGTCTTAATCAAATGAACTGATCACAAAAACACTGATCAAAAGCTGTTAAAATTGTTTATTCTTGAAAGTTTACTATAAAAATGTTAAAAACCGGATGAAATGGTCACAGATTCAGGAGATCTTGAGATCTAAGTAAAAATCGCATAACACACGTCAAAACCAAAAGAGTTGGCAGGCCAGCATTATTTGATTAATTTAGAATTTGATATTGTTGGATTCTCAGAATCTATATCCATGAAAAGAAATGAACCTAGAATTAGAATCAATATTGATGGTTATAAAAAACCAATTGGTAACAAAAGAAAAAATGTTTCAAAAACCATGATTAAAAATGCTCAAATTATTTACTTCACTAGGCTACATGATATTCACCAATTTAGCAACAACATATCCCTAAACAATGGAAATAAAATAAGCATCACTTGATGAGTTTCTTTAATTTAGTAACACCAGATCCCAAGATATAGTGATAAAAAGTTAGCCAGCTATGATCTGAATGGCTATCAATTGTTTGCTATGAAATGTGTATGGTTATAATTGTGGGCTCTCAACTGGTGGCTATGAATGTTCCGTTCAGTGCCACAACTGACTGACAACCAAAAGTGGTTATATTCATTTCCGGAAGGCGGGGGTAGGTAAAATCAACCAAAAATTTTGTTGCCTCTACTGCTATGTTTGCCTGAAGTGTTTATGCCTATCTCCTATTAGAAAAGGGCTGTTTTAAAACATTATGAAATGTGTACATCAATTGCCCAAATTAAAAGTGTGGTTTCTTGAATTACTATTCAGTTGACCTCAGTTGGTCTGAGAAAATCTTTGATCTGGTCAGATTTAGGAATCATAGGTGCTTGATAATGCTGTACAAGTAAATGCACATTGTACTATCTTTCAAAGATATGGGGAAAAAAAGGTCAGTATATATATATATATATATATATATATATATATATATATATATATATATACACACACACACAGTATATTGGAACAAATCAGGCTAGCAGTATAACATAATATAATGATATACCAATAATATAAAGCCACTTCTGAAATGTATTGGATTTATTTCATACAGTGCTCGATACATACATTTTACTCATGGAGTTGAGTTGTTTTGGAGTAGAGCTGGAAATAAATAGCAGGTTGTGGATTCGCTACACAAACTAGCTCATGTTTCTGAAGAGGCCCAGAGAGGGCTGAAACATGAGCTAGTTTGTGTAGCGAATCCACAACCTACTATTTATATAACTCAAACACAGCTTCTAAGTTAGGAGAACTTATTGGAAAGAAATTTAGGTTATTTCTTACCCTTTGGAGGGAGCAGTGTCAAAACGTAAAAAGGGATGGGTGAGGTCGTGCTTGTCACCATGGTAACATATACTGCACAGATCAAAGTCATGGCACTTCAGGCATCGCCAACGCATCCCTTGAATCTCTTGCTTCTGGCAGGCATCGCAGATAATATTTTGGTGTTTCACACCTGCAAAAACAAATAATATGTTGGTAAACAAAAGAAACATGCAAAAAAATTGTTTCATACCCTTTTTTAGTGATTCGATGAAAATGTTTTATTTGGCAAAAATCTATTTATCTAATCATTTTTCAAGTTTTCAATTTCAAAGAAGACCCGAAAATCCAAGGATAAAAACTATAAGCATACAAAATTATTTTTCCTTCAGTAAATGTACTTCTAAAGAGTCCATATAAAGATTTTGTACTTCACTTACCAGACGGTCAATATCTCTAGTTTATAACAGCAATTCCCCGTTTTCAGATCACAGTACCCTTAGTATAATAAGATGTTTTCACATCATCCCATGCCGTTTACATTTATCATGTTAAGTTAATTGAGTGTAAAAAAAATGAATTGGGTAATTTAAATTCATTAACAGAGTATTATATATTTGTTCTCCCTTCTAATAATCATAATTACTACCAAGGTGGGTGAGCCTATTCTTCTCAAATCTTCAACTCATACTGGAGACGAGCCAACCTTATTTCCTATTCCAAATTATTTTTGCACAAATCTTGCTTTTTATCACAGCTGCCACCAAAAACCAAGCTTCACAAAAGTCATTACAAATGGAATAAAAATTGCTTGGAATTATTAAAATTTTCAGATACCCTGTGGAACCCCAGGTGCCTTGGGAAACCATGGCTGGAAATTTTGGAATTGATGGTTTATAACATTGACCAACATTTCCTTTCTTTTAAAAAACATCTGGTTGTGTATAGCTTTCGTAAAGATTATCAAGTAAACTCTCTGTATTCTATTGAAATTGTTTCTCTTGCAAAAATTTGTTTTGGTTTTTAAGAGTACATCTTTATGAAAAGAATTAAAGGATATAATTGATTGTGTATCATGCTTTTCTTTTTAAGGAGAAAAATGCTGAAACCACAAGTCGGTGGAAAAATGGGGAAGTCCATTGTTAAAAACACTATATATATATATATATATATATATATATATATATATATAATCATAATATATATAAATATATATATAAATAAATATATAAATGTATATACACACATATATATATACACATATATATCTATATACACACACACACACACATCTATACACACACACACACACATATATATACACATACACACTCACATTTTATGTATCAATATATATATCTACATGTAAACATACATTCTTTCATCTATCTATATATGTAAATGCACACATATATATATATGTGTGTGTGTATATATATTTATATCAATGTATACGTATAGATATATATATATTCATATTCACACACCTATCCATTTTTTCATGCATATACACACATCTCTCTCTCTTCATATATATATATATATATATATATATATATATATATATATATATATATATATATATATATATATATATATATATACGTACACACACATATATATACATCTATATATATGTATACATACACACCCACATCCGTAGATATATGTATGTATATGCACACTCCAATATATACACATATCTACATATAGATATTAGAATACGCACACACACACATATATAAGAATACATACATTAACATATAAAATGGGTGTGTATACATAAATATATATGATAGAGAGAGGGGTGTATATAAAAGTAGTTTAGGTTTGCTGGAGGGAGGATATCTGGACACAGAAGATAATCAAAGACTATCTTTAATGATTGTGCTTTTCAAAAGAAGACTTGAAAGTATGGCTGCAAGCAGATTCCGTTTCCTGAGAAGTAAATGGATTCACATGTAGAACCCAAAATCATGCCATAGTAATTGGCTCCTGTCATAGCTGATCCCTTTGACATTGGGGACAGCAGCAGTAGAGATATTTCCCTCTTCAACACCAGACAGGAGCACACAAACATAGTGACAGCCATCAATCACCTTGCCAACATGCAACAAGTTTGAATTGCAATTTTCCAATGGAAATAACAAAGATGGTGATGATGAAAGATTGAATTATTTGGGATATTTTAATGAAAATGGTGTATGAATTTCATTTTGATTTGAAAACAATTCAACTTCTAAAGGATCTAAACCGTTTTTTTTTGTATCAAGAATTACTTCAAATATCCATAAGAAGAGTATTCCTATAGAAACCTCCCGTCGTAAGCTGAAATGTCAAAGCAGGGAAGTTATTTCCATTTAATAGATGAAAATCTTTTGAGCTTCCCCATACCCTAAAATGGTGATGATGGTTTGTTAGGCTGAGTTGTCAGAGATTGGGGTTGTGGAAGTTACAGCAGGGCTAGTAAGAGGGTATGCACTGCCTTCATAACTGTTCACTGCAGGAAAAAAATAAAAAAATAAAAACCTAGCCAGTTTTCAATTCCAAGGGTATTTTGTACTTATTTGATATAAAAAAAAAAAAATTAATGTTGTTGAATGAAGTTAAAAGCATTTCTAGAGCAGGGTTGCAGCAAAAGACGTCTGCTGCAAAAGATCAAATTTCTATGGTCTTGGGACCAAATTAAGTAGATTCAGTAGAAATCCAAAAAACTAAAAATCCATCATCAGACTAAGCTTGCAAGAAGAAATAGATCAAAATAGATCTTTTTTAATCCATTGATCATACATATTCATGTTGTTTGATGTCATTCGTGTGAAAGGGATTGTTATCTTCCGTAAATATTTCATAGTACTGTCTTTATTTTCTGAACAAAATAGCTTTGTTTAGTACCAACTTTGCTCAATTTTGGTCTTAATAAATACCAAATAGCAACCCAATTTCAGAGTTTGGTATAACCCAAGTAATGGAATAATTTTGTTTAATTATAGATTCATTTCTTATGTTTCCTGTTTTCATTTTCTGTGTTAAATTAGGAAAGAAGACAGGAAAGAGAAGAGAAGCATGTTTATGGCAATCAGATGATCAAAGAATCACCCCCAGGACATCAATGAATTACCATACACATACATGAAGTGGTTTATATAAATATAAACAGTAAACATATAAAGAGAAAAAGAAAAAGAAGGAAAATATAGTCCCCCGATATAACGCGGTTCATGATATAAGGTGGGTGGGTTATGGATCCCATCATTTTTGCTTATATTATATTTCTGTCTAGTCATCAAGAGAACAGCAATTAAAAATATCCTGAACATATGATTATACAGTCTTTTACAAATTATTTTTTTGATTTTCTGTTGGAAACAACATCTCTGTTCAGCAGTGACTCGTTTGGTTCTTGCAATTGACTTTTGATTATGGTTCAGTTACAATGCAGTTATCTTTCTCAGACCCCCAAGGACAACTTAATCTAGTTTTATGTAGGTTTGGATATGTTATTTACAAAGGTATTCATGGCATTATGATTTAGGAAAAGAGAGCAGGTGGGTGGTAACAACATTTTTTTCTTCAAATCAAAGATATTCGGACCACCAAAAACTTCTGGGGGATTGACAAAAAAAAAAAAAAGAAAAAAAAAGGTCAGCTTTTTAATTGTATCACAAAGGTGCAAGTCTATTTTGCACAGTCCATGAAAAAACTTAATTTGCAATTTATTCCAACAAGAAATTTTTACTAAAACTATCCCTCTTTCTCTCTCAGGATATATTTTCTCACGTACAGAAAGACATCAGTTGTTTATTTCTTAGTTGTGTATAAATATTCTACATTATAGGATTTTGAATGCAATCTGATACAGCATAGCAGCCATCAGGAATATTGAGACCATTCTGATTTGAAAAGTATCAAGCCATAAGAAGCTAAGGAAAAAAAGCAGTTAACATCACTTTTTAAATGTCAGAAATGCTTCTTTGAAAAGGAGTAATCAAGTGCTGTATACCTCTCCTCCTTCCAACCATTCTTTTTCATTATTAGACTTCCACACTGGGAAGGATACACAAAAAGATTAGTTTTGGAGGGTTGGGTTTTTTTCGAGATGCCATACACTCACACGATATACAAAGAGTATAAATTTACATGTTTTATCAAACTGGAAAAAAGATTTATAAAAATCGAATAAAGAATTTTTACACTCCACTCAAACCTTAAGCAAAACTATGAAGTCTTACTCCATCAGCTGTTAATTTTCAATAATCTATTCAGAACAAGATTACGTAGCCATAAACCTCATTTGACAATAGACCATTACTAATTGTATCTCTTCTCCAATCCCTTCAAGAATGTTATTTGTACTGATAGCAGGGATTGAGATATTAGGCCAGGTGGAATCCACAGTAGTCAACATTGACCCCTGAGAGTTTTCATTTTTTAGGTCAAAAGCTGACATTCTTGCAAAAAATAAAAATACCTGCTGATACACATTTTTAATTATTTTTATTCTCTATTCTATATTCTGTTTAATGAATGCAAAAATTCTAACCATTGTTGAAATCAACCATTGATGCACAAAACAATAAAAACTATTGGTTTCACCAGGTCATATTCAAAGCAATAACAATAGAATTCATGAATTAACTTCTGGTTTTCTTTCATTAATTTTTCACACCATTGCTCCTACAGTCTTGAAAAAGGTACACACAAGTTGTGCTCCATTTTTAACATCAAAAGAGTAGGTGCACACAACTTTAAAGTTTACAGTCATCATTTAATATAATTAGACATTTGTATGGTTTCATTGAAATCACTTTGTTTTTACCCTTTTTGGTATCCATGGTTGATTTTGACAATGGTTGAAATTTTTGCCAATAGAAAATGAAAGATTGTCAAATATAATTTGGGGTTGAAAGAAATTTTCAAATAAATTTCATTATTTGAATCTAAAATCTGCGTTCAAACATTCCAATAAGTCATACAGAAAGCTGTACAGACTATGTTGGCCTATCTGAAGGTGTGAACAGGTCCGCAGAGGTGTGTGCTAAATCCATGCCAATTTGATCGTGCAACCTGCCAGTTGGTACACTCAAACCATTTTTGGTTTGAGACACCTCGTTCAGCTGGTTGTATTGTATAAGATGACATATTGAACAAATTTCATTTCTGTATTGTCAAGTGTGCAGTTACTTCTCCCCCAGTCAAAGTCTAGATTCCCTGTTCGTATTGTATATAAAACAAACATAACACGTCATAATAAAGTGTAATGGAGTGCCTAATCAAGGTATATACACAAGAGGACTTATGAACTATGATACTGAAATCAAATTTATGATACATGTGAATTAAACACACACAGAGGAAACTAAATAAGTGCATGAACACAAATTAAATTTACTTATATAATCGATAATAAGCACATACATAAAAAATTAGAGAATGCACGCACACAGAAAGTATGTTTAGATATATAAGGATATATTTACATTGTATTACGGGATTAGAATACAAAGCAACAGACATACATTTTAAAGATACAAAATTACCATGCAGATACAGATTTTTATTGTCTAAGCAAAGACATACACACACACACACACTCACGCACAAAGACATATACACACGCACACACAAAGACACACACGCACACAAAGACATACACACACATGCGCACAAAGATACACAAACACGCGTGCATACAAAGACACACACATGCGCGCAAAGACATGCGCAGACAAAGACGTAGACACACACACACGCACAAAGACGTGTGTACACACACACACAAAGACGTGTGTACACACACGCACACAGAGAAGCAAAGACATGCATACACACAGAGAAGCAAAGACATGCATACACACAGAGAAGCAAAGACATGCATACACACAGAGAAGCAAAGACATGCATACACACACACAACCAAAGACATGCATACACACACACAACCAAAGACATGCATACACCTATACAATCAAAGACATATACACACACACGCACATACAACCAAAGACATATATGCACACACACTACCAAAGACATACGAAGACATACACACACACAGACACATACATACATACACTCTTAATCCCTCCTATTTGGTCGGATTAGGGCAAAGGATTTGAACTTGTCTTCATTGACAACTAACAGTGGATAATTGTTTGAAATTTTGGTAAGCAAAGCAGACAGAGAGTTTGCTGAAGGAAAAATCAGAGAACCGTGAAAAAAGAAGACAAATGAGAAAGCAATGTGAATTCTAGTCAGGAAGGCCAAAGGAAAAGTCAGTGGACCATGAAGATACACTTGAATGACAGGACAGGAAAAATGCATTGAGGTCACCAACACTCCCCAACACAACATTAAAATTAGTATAAGTAATGCCACTACAATTAATATCATTGCTCACACCACCATCATTGCAGCACCTAGAGAGCAACTCTACTACTATCACTTAACATGACACCATGGCAGTGTATTTTAATTAATACTAGCATACTCGTCAAAAATGACAAGATTATTTATTCATGGATCATCACTTCAGCCATGGATTAGAGTATTCGTGTGCTCAACCTAGGATCAATATGCTGCTCCCAGTCCTCCGCAATTCAGCTCAGGATCAGAGTGTTGTATTCGATGATTGGTATTTTTTGTCTTCAAAAATGGTCTTCAGATTTAAAATGGTTCAAATACAAGTTGTAAAAAAGATGGTTGCATCCTGTTTCAAATACCCTTTACTACAATAATCACCACTTAGATTACTCTCAACAGCAACCTTACATACAGTTGTACTTGTTAAAAATAGAAATGTTAATGTCATGTTATATCAAGAAAAAGTAATAACAAAAACTTATATTAATTCACAGCATCTTTAATGAAGGCAATGGGAATATAACCCTGCACCTGACATACTGGGTAAATGTTCTCATTCATTACATCAAGGAGGAATGATAGTTGAAAAAAATTCCTACTTTGATAAAGATACGTATATATTTTTAATGCAGAAGAAAATAATGTATTAGTATATATGAAGTTGCATAGACAGAAAAAGAAAGATTGAGGTGAAAAAGAGATTCATAGTGGAATTAAAAAGCACAGGAAGTGGATACCTCAGTGAAAACAATTGTCACTAAAAACTGAACAATCAGGTTACAGATTGTAGACTATGCCGTCACAAAAGCTTGTAATGATTTAACATCAGCGATCTAGAGTCCACTGCTGGACAAATGCCTTTCTCAGTTCCTTCCATGTTGACCCTGACTGTGCTAACCTCTACTATATCTTTCTTATGTTTGGTCTTCTTTTGCGTTTGCTATCCCTAGGACATCTGTTAACTTATTGAACCATCTGTTATTCTTTCTTTTTGCTATGTGCCCAGCCCATCTTCATTTTATTAAGATCATTTACTTTAGTTTATATCAAACATTGATCTTTTCATCGCTTTTTGTGTGATTTCCAGTTTATAATAATTATTTATTATTCATAATTACTTGTTTCTGAACTACACCTATGTGATGATGAAGATTCATGTCATTAGGGCGGAGTGAATACTTACTGCCCCAGCTGGAAATTGAGCTGTTCGCCAATTTCATTCTCTGTGCTGTTAATCCTTACGCAGCCCACAATGGAGGATTCTCTCAATTTGCCACATAGAGATGGCCTGAAGTTATGATTTCTTATTCTGACCAATATTAGCATCAGTCTAACCATGAGGAGCTAAGCCGGGGCTGGCCCTACATTATGACAACATGGGCAGTTGCACAGAGCTCTGAATGCTAGAAGGCGCCTGTCATGAGTCAGTGACAGTAGGACTTTCCAAATACAAAAATGAATAAATTGAGCAGAATAAAAAGTCAAAATATGAAAATTCCCTGATGAACAGTCAGATTTCTTAGGAATATCTGACAGTTAAATATCAATGTTGTGGTGGAACTTATAGCAATGATTGGAAAAGGTAATCCTCATAACTGGAGACAAACTCAGTCAGACTAAGATAGTTGCTCAAGAAGGAGTGCTCACAATAGCTAGGATCTGGAGGGGAAGGGAAATGAGGTGAGATGAGGTCACAAGTAAATAAAGTAATACTATACTTTAGAGGGTGCTGAAGTTCAACTTGCCTTGGGCACCAGGAATCCTAAGGGTGGCCCTAAGCAAAACACCATTATCACAAGAGTTGTATGACTATTCGAAAACTTTACAACGAAGCTTGGCAAAAAATCTCTGATCAGCACAGCATAAGAACAAACATGGACACCACAATTCCAATATTATCAAAAAATAACTAGTGCTTCAAACAACAATTGTGTGTGATCAGTTTCCACCAAGATAAATGCAGAGGGAAACTGCCATTAATAACAGATTCATTAATCTGCTAAAAGCCACTGAATGTGTGTGTGTGTGTGTGTGTGGGGGCTGACTTTTATGACTTAAGGACAAGTGAGAGACAAGCAGGAAGAAAGAGATCAAACTCCCTGACACAAGCTCCACCCAACACGATAGGCTTTTGTCTATTTTGATTGATTTTCTTCAGAAAAAATTATTTAAAAAAATAATCTGGTAAAATGATAAAAAAATGAACAGGATGACCCTAACCCCTTAATTTAAATTTTTCAAGGGAAAAAAAGAATTCTGCTTCTATACAATGAAAAAGGGACAATCTGATTTTAAAATCTATTAATGGAAATTAAAATTTAAGTAAAAGAAACTGATCAATTTTTTAAAAAAAATCATGCATGCATACAAAAAAAAAAAAAAATACAGGAGCCCTTAAAAAGCAAGCTAAAGATCAAATTTTGTCATTTAAATCAAAATCCACTCCTACCCCAAAAATATCTATTTTGTTTTCAGGTATCATGTCTTGTATCCTTTTTAGAACCTTGACATGAAATGAATAGGCTGTTTTTGTGGAAAAAAAAACAAGAAATTATAAGGACAGTGTGCCATCTAATACTTGATTTGAAGCCTTGTCAACTAAAAGTAAAACTAATTTCTTGAAAGTCTATTCTGTTCCCCTGTAACCCTCCAACAAAAAATAAAACAACACACACACACACAAAAAAAAATCTGGGTAGTCACTCAATAAAAACTATCATTTGATGCATGCAGAGTTGGGGTTAACCAATTAGGGAAAAAAAGGGAGGGGTCATTAATGAATAAATTACTACCCTTGTTTATTGCTGGGTAGTGATTAAGAAGTCAGAATTTTCAACAAAAAAATCCCCCCTCCCGCAAAAAAAAGCATGAATGCTGTTGGACACAAATTAAGGAATCAGTTTGGCATAAACTTACATTGTAAATTGGAAAGAAAGAGAACAAAAGATAAAGTGTCCCGTTGCTCAAGAGACTACTCCCAATGGAGCATGTGGGCTGGTGATGCAGTCAGTTGCAAGTCTCAAGACTTGGCTAAGGTATAAGATATCATGGAACATTCAATGAGAGATAAACTCACTCATAGTAGCCTGCAGTACCCAAATATTAATTAACCCTTGCTGTATGGCAGGAGCTCTAAATAATAAATACAAGCAGAGAAGTCCATTTCAAGAATTGAGAAAAATTCCATTCTGTTTAGTGAGTTTATATTCTCAATGGATGCCCAACCGTTATGGACTTTTGTCCAAGTTAAGAAGATGAAAAAAAAAAGTTTATGTGTCCATCCCTTGAGGGAGAACTTCCATTTGAGTATAAACAGCTGATGATAAAGTTCTGCTTTCCTTTGCATGCATCAGCCTGAGGATCTTTGGAAGTTCCAAGTCTGGTTGAGACCAGAACTTAATTCTCACAAGGTTTTATGACCACCCCCTTAGCATGACTCAAATCCATTGAAGGAATACCACCAACCTGATCACACAGGAGGAAATTAGTCCTAATGAAGATTTTCCCATAATCTCTGCTCAGAGTGAAATCGAACCAAGGTCCTTCTGTGTGTGAAGCAGACATGTTAATCATTACACTATTTGAGCGGACCATTGTAAATTGAACCCTCCACTAAAAACTAATTTAGAGTGGAATTTTAAAAACTCCAAAAAGATATTTTCTGAACATAGATGGTAATTTTTTACATTTTCAGCCCTCTAGCTCTATTGGTGTGGTCTGTATGTATGGCACATACACAGCAAGGCATAACTACTTAAAAACTGGAGATTCCTATCTTGACCGATTCCAACATCAAATACTTAAATCTATGTATGATGCTTGTTCTTAATAAATGGAAAAATAGGAAAAAAATTCTCTAAATTCTAAATCTGATACACGAATAGTTGTATTATATAATTAAGTAGTAAAAAGAATGATGAACAAAACATGCAAACATATGTTAATGAAGCTCGATCTGTCTGATTTCATCCATTCTCAACTTTTTGGAGCACAGCGCTCTTCAGAGTTCTCAGGTTCACCACCCCACAATCAAATATTCATTTAATATTTTACTCTTTGACCCCCTTTAAAGTGAGGGAGCAGACTTGTTAGTTATTAGGTTGAACGATAAATTATGATGCATGTTTTAACAGATCTTCTCCCAGTCCTGTCTGATTTTTGGCATTACAATCTGCATCATTTTCCATTAAAAAAAAAAAGGTCTGTGTTTAGCATGAACACCTCTGGGTTGTTCAATGGACTTCACACCAGACCACCTCTATACTGGTGCAAGTGGAACCTTCATGATGGTAGGTAGTATCTCACCATGTTCATTCTGATAACAGCCATGTTTGAGTGGGACAAACAAACATGGCCACATCTTGATGGCCTGACACCACACTCAATTCGGTGAGCGCATGTGCTTGATATGCTCAAGGGCACCAACTGTAAAAGAAAACTTGCAGCTTTCTGCCGGATGTTTGTAAAACAGATGCCACCTTAGGACAGGAATACTTGAATATGGATGCCCTTTGGGAAGAACATCAAGCATACAAAGTTGGCCAATGCATCTTTCACATCTTGTATTAGGTCGCCTTTCTCGGTCAGTTTCATCAGAGCTAAGATGATGTTCCACTCAACTTTCATGTACCATTGAAACCATTCGGTTTTGCCTCCTCCAAAGAATCATCCAACATTGTGAGCTAGATTGAAAGCATGGAATACCGGTAACGCTGCTGCCTTGTCTCGTCCCAGCTCAATCTTCAAAGTATCGGAGTGTTTGCAGAGTTTGCTGTAGTGTGTAACAACCAGAACCAAGACATTGGTATCTGGGCTGAAGAGGAACATCAAAGTTTCAGGACAGCACTGTCAGGCTGCGAAGCAGATCATTAACGTAACAGCCTCCTCATGGTTGTTATCTTCAAACTGCATGTTGCAGTTACTTCTTGTACGGCCTGATACTGATGTGATGACTCACTTTTGGGAGTTAGTGTTATTCTTGAGTACTGCTTGTGCAAGGTATTCGGTTTGATTGGCTTTTGTCTTTTTGTGAGATAGGAAGGGCGTACTAAAGAAACCAGGATGTTGAATTTTTGACAGTTCTGAGCAGGAGAATGGCAAAAGTTAAAATATTAATGATCTACTTCTTATACCATTTCCAAATTTTGTAATTTGTTTGACAGATAGCGTTAATTATGTAAAAAAACTCAGTGAACCAAATAGTGCAAAATATGCATTTCATGGTGGCTATTTTGAAAATCCCGAATGGCATCCATGCAGGTGTCTGTGCAAATGCCAACATTGATTTTCAGATGCTCAGAAGATTCAGAAAAATGTATGGTTTTGGTTATTTTCAAAAACTCTGTACAAAACCTTATATTCTTACCAGTGAACTGAACTATAGAAATGACAGGTCTGATTTTAGATGAGTATTATGCTACTGTAATATTTAGAATTATTTATATTATTATCAACTAAAATCAAATAACAATTAAACAAAATAATAAGTTAATGTAATCAACCACCAAATTAATAAGTATTTTGTAATTGTAGCCCATTGCATGCTACCCATCTGTAATTTGTTTAACCAAGCCAAAGTGATCTACGATCCAAGATAGAAGATCACCTTTCTCTTTAGGTTTTCAACTGAATTAAGCAATAAAATGAATAGATTTATTTTTCAAACAAAATAATCGCTTAAGAAGTCTCCTCTGTCTGATTTCTACCATGAAGATTAGGTAGGTCAGGGTCACTGCGCTGGCGGATGAGGGTTGGTGTATGGCAGTGATTGGTTTGAGAAAGGGAATAAAGTGGAAGGAGAATAGGCGAAAATTTAATGCTGCTGAAAATGTCATACTCTTTTTTCACCATGACTGAACAGACTGGACCAACAAACCAACAAATTTGACTTGGGCTTTTATATAACATAAATCATTCACACCTATTCCTCAAGGTGTAGCTCATCTTCAATAATGGAAACACAATACCTTTTCTTCCCAAGAATTTGTTCTGAAGCAAAGAAGAAGCTTAGCACTAAAATATATAAATTTCAGTGCCAAGCATCTTCTGTGCAACCAATCCTTTTAAGAGAAGGGGATAGAGAGAAATTAACAATAGAAAAAAAAATGTATTACACTGTTAAGAGGGATAGGGAGGAGGAGATGGCAAATGTAAAGGAGGAGAAGAGAAAACTGTCATGAATACTTGTTTAATAGCTGAAAACCTTCCCAGAGCTGAGTTGCCAGATGTCTTTTGCTGCACAAGACCAAATTATCAAATAACTTAAAATTCATCATCAGATTAAGTTCATAGTGAAAATGGATTAATATCCATATTTTTCCATCAATTGTTCATGTATATTTTTGTTGCATCATATAATCTGTATCTAAGGGATTGTTATCTTTCGGAAATTCTCCTTCAGTACCAAACTTTTTTGTTTTTGAAACCAAATCGTTTTGTCCAGTACCAACTACGCTCAATTTTAGTCTTGAAAAATATCATATGGCAACCTTGATCAAGACAGCTAAGGAGAAGATAAAAGAAAGAGAGAGTAAGTGACCTCAACCCCCAGAGCATAGAGGGGGTGAAGATGGGAGACGAAGGAGAGAAGGAGGTGAAATCAAAGGGAGGAAATATAAATGTTTTTTTGGGGGTAGGGAGAATGAATGAGATGACATTTTAGTAGCATCAAGAGAGCAGTGAATAGAAATGAGTCAGATAGAATTTAAGATGAACAACAATTAAAATAATAATGATGTGCAGTCAGAGATAGAATACGAAATCTGTTCATTTTATCCAATAACATACATTGGTTTAATTCAAGAGAAATTTAGCTTTTATTTTCTTAAAATTCTGATAAAGAAAAAAATGGGTGAAAAAATTTAAATATCCTATCAACTGAATTCTACTCTTGAAAAATCTTTTTTCTCCTTTCTCCTCAAATTTTTTGAGGAAAGAAGGCACCAACTCTCCTTGACTCACTGCCAATAAAAAAATTCATTCATTGTGAAAATTAAAAGAGACGAACTGCACATTACCAAAAAATATTCAAAAATAGAGAGGAAAATTCAATCCCGACTGGTATAACATGGCAATGTGATTATTTTTCAACTAAAATTTGATTCTTTCAAAGAGAGTCTTTTTCTTGGTAGGCCAGGTAAAGCTCCTTCAAAAGCTGACAGAGCAAAGGTATCCAGTCACATCAGCTAGCTTGGTTCAGAGAGTCAAAGGGTAGAATATGTTATGGGTCAAACCAAGATTTGTATAAATCCGTGACCTCAAATGTTCAGATAACTTAGTGTTAACTCCATTGCAACATGAGAGAAATCTTTTTTTTAGTCAATATATCTTCAACGGCATCAATATTACTTTCCTGTAGATTCCTGGTGGAGCATAGTGCTACATTGTGGTTTCAGCAAATAGCAAGTAAGTTTTATGAGGTAGAGTTGCTAGCTCCACACCTAACATGGACTGCCTCACAGGGCTAATAATCTCAAACTGCCCTGTTGTTTATCCACAGCAAGGAGAAAAGGTGGATCCAAGCTTTTTCTGACGACATCAGTGTAATCCATGTACTTCCTAAGGGCATTAGTTCAAGTGCTTTCAGTTTCCTGTGTCGGCAACGGCAACATAACTCTGTACCTACCTATATCCATATTAAATACTGGAAAAAAACTCTCAATTAAGTTTCATTGAATAAAGAGTTAAACCTAAAATCATTTTTCAGATTTTATAGTTTCTTTTCAATATCTCCCATGTTATTAGGTAGTTTATTCAACTGAAGTTCTCATTGACACTCTGTTAATTTGAAATTTCTAAATATTTTTTTGCTGGTTTTGGAGAATTATCAGCTCTCTATTACATCATACTTTATTTATTTGAATAGTTATGCTATCAAA
Source organism: Thysanoteuthis rhombus (assembly GCA_963457665.1). Taxonomy (NCBI): domain Eukaryota; kingdom Metazoa; phylum Mollusca; class Cephalopoda; order Oegopsida; family Thysanoteuthidae; genus Thysanoteuthis; species Thysanoteuthis major. The sequence continues at coordinate 41,648,576 of OY735217.1, read as the reverse complement.
AAAATCACAGCTAGCAGTAATTGGATAATTTTGAAATTACTTGTACTTAACAAATATCAAAGACCTTTTGTTGCTCTGCAGTTTCTTGTTTATGTTCAACCAAGATGAACTCGGATTTTATTTTGCATTAGCAAAAAAATTTAGCATTCTTATACTAATGACCCTGGAAAAAGCAGGAAACCGACACTGTCTCATTACCAGGCAACTTGATCATGGTCTTGACACCAGTACATCACAACAGACAGAGAAAAGAGTAGGTGAGCAAAAACACATATAATACCTCCCCCTATAATCACCTGCCCAGTTCTCACTTGAGTCAGAGATTCTTCTCTGATAGTGGTACCATATAACCAAGTACTACCCACATAATAGATAACTCTTCTTGCCCACTGAAACACTATGAAGGACATTATATCAAGTCTCGACATCCTCCAGCCATGAGATGAACAAAACATTCATAATTTAAATCTCAATTTCGAACAGGTCTGGTTAATCATGCGATAGAAATTGTCATATGACCAACATCTTTAGGCAGCATGCCATGTTAGAGGAGATCAATTGGATTTATTTTAAAGGGATGATCAATGAATATCACTTCTCTTGCTTCTTGTTGGGAGGTGACTATTTTGAAAAATCTGAATTTAAAAAAAAAAACGTGCTTGAATAGAGCCAGACACAAACTATGGGACCAATCGAGCATAAGCTTACATTGTAAATAGCAATCCTAAAAGGGAAACCTGTAAACTTTTGAAAAGTGGACACTTGTGCTTGCTCTCAAGGGGAGCACTTTTAAACTAAGGTGCAATTTCCTTAAGTAAGCTATTTTTCCCAGTTAATATCAAATGGCTCGATACTTTCCAGAGAATCATTGAGAACGTCAAACTGAGGGTCACAGACAGAAATATGAAAAATATTCCTATTATACATTTTAAGGTTATAAAACATGGAAACTAAGCATTTGGGAAGAACTAGACACAGGTTTGACATTTATAGATTTAACCTTTTCATTTCAATTAAGAGTGAACAGATGACTAGGGCTCCAAGAGATAGATATGCCAAAGAAAATGCTGCTGCTGCAGCAGCTTTAATTTTCTATCATAAAACTAACATAGTACCCATGAAAAATGATGGGATTATTGATATATAGATCAACACTTTTTGCCTGGGATCAGAGTATTTTTGCTTGGGATTAAAGTGTTACTCCTCAGCGTTTCTGCCTAAGATCAGAATGCAGTATATGTGCTCATTGAGAAGTGTTAGACAAAAAAACAAACAAAAAACGTGTATTAAATACACATAGCGTTTTATATACGTTGATGAGATACATATCATGTCCAAGAAATCATAGGCCAGAAATTTTAGTACATTGTGTTCACCAGAATGAGATTGTGATTTTTTTAAATTTGTAATATTGAGTGTAGTAATTTGACTTAAAAAAATGATACGAAGTGAACTTTCAGCAGTAACTAAGTCAAGTGGGTTAGTTTGGTGGAAACAGTTTTTCTCTTACTTCTGGAGGGAGGACAACAGTATTCCCAATTCACTAATGAGAAAAATTGCGTACTATATGTCCTAATACTCATCCCAAAATTGGTAGGATTTTTTTCAAATTGGGGGAAAGGGGTGGGTCTGAACCGCCCCCCCAAGAGCAGGCTTTACATCAGTTCTTTTTTACCAATATACAATCAGGTAACACATCTACAACTTATGATACAAAGTAGATTTGAGACTATTGAAAAACATGTTTCATGAAAAATATAAATTTATTTCCTGAAATCAAAGATTCCTGGTTGTTGTGATGCTATTCTGTGAATCAATCAATCATGTCGCAAAAACTGAACTTCAAGGGGATTGGAATCAGTAAGGACTATGTTGAAAATAACCTGGATTGCCACAGTGGATTTACCAAAATTGTTTCCTTGGTGTGAAAAGTAGCATAACAATCAATTCTTCCTGTGATTACATAGATGAAACATCATACTATGTAAACATCAAGATTCAGCACTGTTTTGAACCAGATTTGAAATGCAGCAGCTTTTTGCAGAATGGATTACGAAACTAGACCTGGGCTTGGTAGACATATGAGTGACATCATGAAATATGAAAGAAAGTCTTGTTTTTGAAATGGTTATGGAATATAAATATAACATATATATATATATATATATATATACACACACGCACTAACACATATATAACAATTACACATACCCAACAAATTTTGCAAGCACATATTTTAATTACAGACGCACGTAAATATCACATCCATAATTACAAATGAAAATACAAAATTACACTCACACAGTAACACGAATATGACCACACATGCATAATTATATATTCCTGACAATAATATATGCAAGACTAAAATATACATAACACACACACATACGAGTATATACATATATATATATATATATATATATATATATATATATATATAGATATATTATCAATTACAAACACATAAGCATATGTACATGATTATGCAGATATAGATGTATATATATAAAATTAAACTCACATGTACAAAGGCATAATTACACACACACTTGTATATAATTATACATACATTAACATATATAATCATACAATCGTAAACATATATGTGAATATACATATACATACATATATACAGACACACACACAATAAAAATATACACATGTAAATATGTATACAAGTTCACGTACATATACATATATATATACACGTGTTCACTTACATACGCATATATACACGTGTTCACATACATACGCATATATACACGTGTTCACATACATACGCATATATACACGTGTTCACATACATACGCATATATACACGTGTTCACATACATACGCATATATACACGTGTTCACATACATACGCATATATACACGTGTTCACATACATACGCATATATACACGTGTTCACATACATACGCATATATACACGTGTTCACATACATACGCATATATACACGTGTTCACATACATACGCATATATACACGTGTTCACATACATACGCATATATACACGTGTTCACATACATACGCATATATACACGTGTTCACATACATACGCATATATACACGTGTTCACATACATACGCATATATACACGTGTTCACATACATACGCATATATACACGTGTTCACATACATACGCATATATACACGTGTTCACATACATACGCATATATACACGTGTTCACATACATACGCATATATACACGTGTTCACATACATACGCATATATACACGTGTTCACATACATACGCATACATAGATGTACATGTTCACATACACATACGTATATGTACATGTTCACATACACATACGCATATATACACGTGTTCACATACATACGCATACATAGATGTACATGTTCACATACACATACGTATATGTACATGTTCACATACACATACGTATATGTACATGTTCACATACACATACGTATATGTACATGTTCACATACACATACGTATATGTACATGTTCACATACACATACGTATATGTACATGTTCACATACACATACGTATATGTACATGTTCACATACACATACGTATATGTACATGTTCACATACACATACGTATATGTACATGTTCACATACACATACGTATATGTACATGTTCACATACACATACGTATACGTATATGTACATGTTCACATACACATACATATATGTACATGTTCACATATACATACATATATGTACACGTTCACATACACATACATATATGTACACGTTCACATACATACATATATGTACACGTTCACATACATACATATATGTACACGTTCACATACACACATATATATACATGTTCACATACATACATACATATATGTACATGTTCACTTACACACATATATGTACATGTTCACATACATACACACATATATATACATGTTCACATACATACACAATTATATATACATGTTCACATACATACACACATATATATACATGTTCACATACATACACACATATATATACATGTTCACATACATACACACATATATATACATGTTCACATACATACGAATATATATATATACATGTTCACATACATACACATGTATATATACGTTCACATACATACACATGTATATATACGTTCACATACATACACAAGTATATATACGTTCACATACATACACACGTATATATACGTTCACATACATACACATGTATATATACGTTCACATACATACACATGTATTTATACGTTCACATACATACACATGTATATATACGTGTTCACATACATACACATGTATATATACGTGTTCACATACATACACATGTATATATACGTGTTCACATACATACACATGTATATATACGTGTTCACATACATACACATGTATATATACGTGTTCACATACATACACATGTATATATACGTGTTCACATACATACACATATATGCGTGTTCACATACATACACACTCGCATATATGCGTGTTCACATACATACACACATATATAGGTGCTCACATACACACGCGTATATACTTGTTCACATACACACACACACACACATATATACGTGTTCACATACACGCACACACACGCATATATACGTGTTCACATACACGCACACACGCATATATACGTGTTCACATACACGCACACACGCATATATACGTGTTCACATACACGCACACACGCATATATACGTGTTCACATACACGCACACACGCATATATATGTGTTCACGAATAGACACACGCATATATACGTGTTCACAAACACACACACATGCATATATACGTGTTCACATACACACATACACACGCATATATACGTATTCACATACGTACACACACGCATATATAGGTGATCACATACATACACACACACATATACATGTTCACATACATACACACACACATATACATGTTCACATACATACACACATATACATGTTCGCATACATACACACATATACATGTTAGCATACATACACACACATATATACATGTTCACATATATACATACAGGTACACATATATATATACGCATACACACATACATACACGAATATAGATATATAAATGTGGATATGCTTACATGAAGACACATATATACGCATACATACACATCTACGTATATATGTAATTACACGCATACATATATATATATACACATTACAAGCATATACTATGTATATGTATAATATATACAAACATATATATATATATATATATATGCAATATAAATAAACACAGAATTACAAGCATACACACGTGTATATATTTATATATACATAATTACAAGCATTCACATATGAATATATATATATGATATATACACATGATTACAAGCGTACACATACGTATATATATATATGTATATATAATATATACACATAATTACAAGCATACACACATGTATAAATATATGATATATACACATAATTACAACCATACACACATGAGTATATATATATATATATATATATATATATATATATATAATCAAAAGAATAAACACGTGTGTGTGCATATATATATATATATACATATAATTACAGGCATACACACGTATATATATATATATATATATAAAATATACACACATAATTACCAGCATACACACATGTATATATATATATATAATATATACACATATAACAAGCATACATGTATAAATATAATATATACACACAATTACAAGATACACACATGTATGTATATACAATATATACACATAATTACAAACATACACACGTGTAAATATATATATATATATTTATATATAAAATAAATACACACATGTATATATGAATATAAAATATATACGCATAATTACAAGCATACACACATGTATATACATATATATATATATATATACATATGTATAATATATACACATAATCAAAAGCAAACACACACATATATACAACATATTCACATAATCAAAAGCATACATACACATATATACAACATATACACATAATTAAAAGCATACACACCTATATATATATATATAATATATTCACATTATTTCAAGCATACACACTTACATATATATATATATATATATAATTACAAGATTACACATATATATATACGTATATATATAATATATACACATAATTACGAGCATAGACATATATATAAATATAATTACAAGCATGTATATATGTTTATATATATATATATATATATATATATATATATATATATATATATATATACACACATATATGTAATTACAAGCATAAAGATATATATTATATACACACACATATATATATATAAATATATATATATATACACACATATATGTAATTACAAGCATAAAGATATATATTATATACACACACATATATATATATAAATATATAATTATATATATATATAAATATATAATTATATATATATATAAATATATAATTATATATATATATAAATATATAATTATATATATATATAAATATATAATTATATATATATATAAATATATAATTATATATATATATAAATATATAATTATATATATATATAAATATATAATTATATATATATATAAATATATAATTATATATATATATAAATATAAATATATAATTATATATATATAAATATATAATTATATAATTATATATATATATTTATATATATATATACATAAATATATAATTATATATATATATACATAAATATATAATTATATATATATATACATAAATATATAATTATATATATATATACATAAATATATAATTATATATATATATACATAAATATATAATTATATATATATATACATAAATATATAATTATATATATATATATACATAAATATATAATTATATATATATATACATAAATATATAATTATATATATATATACATAAATATATAATTATATATATATATACATAAACATATAATTATATATATATATACATAAACATATAATTATATATATATATACATAAACATATAATTATATATATATATACATAAACATATAATTATATATATATATACATAAACATATAATTATATATATATATACATAAATATATAATTATATATATATATACATAAACATATAATTATATATATATATACATAAACATATAATTATATATATATATATACATAAACATATAATTATATATATATATATACATAAACATATAATTATATATATATATACATAAACATATAATTATATATATATATACATAAACATATAATTATATATATATATACATAAACATAATTATATATATATATACATAAACATATAATTATATATATATATATAATTATATATATAAATATATAATTATATATATATATATAATTATATATATAAATATATAATTATATATATATATATATATATAAATATATAATTTATATATATATATATATATAAATATATAATTTATATATATATATATATATATAAATATATAATTTATATATATATATATATATATAAATATATAATTATATATATATATGAATATATAATTATATATATATATAAATATATAATTATATATTATATATATATATATATATAATTATATATTATTACAATATTACACACACATATATATATATCTACACATAATTACGAGCATACACATATATATATACACATAATTACGAGCATACACATATATATATATATATACACACATAATTATGAGCATACACATATATATATATATATATACACATAATTACGAGCATAAACATATATATATATATACACATAATTACGAGCATAAACATATATATATATATACACATAATTACAAGCATACACATATATATACACATAATTACAAGCATACACATATATATACACATAATTACAAGCATACACATATATATACACATAATTACAAGCATACACATATATATACACATAATCACAAGCATACACATATATATACACATAATCACAAGCATACACATATATATACACATAATCACAAGCATACACATATATATACACATAATCACAAGCATACACATATATATACACATAATCACAAGCATACACATACACACATAATTACATGCATACACATATATATACATACACTTTATCACAAGCATACACATATATACACACACATGATTCCAAGCATACATATATATATACACACACATTATTACAAGCATACACACATATATATATACACACATTATTAGAAGCATACATATATATATACACACATAATTACAAGCATACACATATATATAAGTATAAACACATAAATTCAAGCATACACACATATATATATGTATAAACGCATAATTACAAGCATACAAATATTTATATATGTATAAACACATAATTACAAGCATACACATATATACGCACACACACACACTTATATATAATTGCACACACACACACACAATTACATACAATTGTACCCACATTTATAATTAAATAAATATATAGATGTATAATACATGAAGATAAAAAAGAAGTACTGAAAATGATAATGATGGTGAATTTATTGACACAAGAATTCTGCATTTTAAAATTTTTTTGCAGCAACTTTCTAGTCATATAAAAGATGCAGATTCGAAATAGACTATCAGAAACGCACACACAAAATATCAATAAAACAGTTTCAATATCTTTTCAACTATTTCCAGATGTGCAACTTTATCATTACTACTTTGAACCCTTACATTACCAAAAACTAGTTCTTTGAAGAAAAAAAATAGTTTCCTGTCAATGTCCAAGACATTTTCAAAGTATTTTTCATGTTATTTTCCAATTTTACTAGCAAAATATGATCCTTATTATTGCAGTATCATATTTTATCAAAAGTTTTTAACAGATTTTTTCTCAATATGTTGGTCGATCAAATCTTTACTAATGTTGATAATATTTGTTGATAGACAGTCCAGTGACACCTGGGATAATACAGAAGATGGTGACAACTCCTCCTGACTTTAATTCAAGTTTTCACATAATCAGAATTTTTTGTGCATGTCAGGTGGAGGGCTACGCTGTCAGAAAAAAATCTAGAATAAATTTATCAAATGGATGCTCAAGAAATAACAGCCCAGACATATCCTGAGGGAATAGAACTCAGCATGTGTGTACGTGTGAAAATGAATGTATGTTTGTGACTAATAGAAAAGCATAGACCCACATACACATATATATGTGCCTGTGTGTTTATAGGTTTACATGTCTACACACACGCTCAATTTTCATTCATAGTAACACATTTTTTTTACACGGTGTACATTTAAAAGTTTTTATAGATAAATAAATACTAATATTTGTGTCTAGAAGGGTGTTGGTGTGTATGAGTTGAAACATATAATCATTTTAATATAAATACATTTTTGCTCATGATTATATTTACATGGAACATAATGTGTACACACACACATACATATATATATATATATATTATATATTTATACATTCTACATGTGCAACAGTTTTCAAAAATTGCACAGATACTACATTTTAATCCTAGACAGAGGGCTGGGTAGTGACACTTAAGCTTATGCATAGTACCCAAATATTCTAACCCTAAGCTGAAGTGCCAATCAATATGAAAACATTCCAATAATTTTTTATGGGTACTAAGCTAGATCATGAGTAAAGTATTATGTATATGGATAAATAAGTGTGTTTCATGTGTGTTTGTGTGTGTATACGTGCAGGCATTGATTTATGTGAAAAAAAATTTTTAAATACATTTTTGCATAAACATTATCAAATGTAAATAGATATAAGAGAGAGAAGAAAAAAAAAAACATGAATAGAAATAATTTAAAATATAAATCTGAGTACCTAAGGATATAAAAATTTGTATGTAAGTTTATATTGACATGAATTGCCAGACTACTTAAAGCCTATAAACCACAGCCAAGCTTCCACCCGTATCGGATTTTGTACTTATTCTCATAAAAATGATAATATGAGAATGATTGAAAAAGAAAAAAAACAGCTCCAAGAATGAAATACTGCCAAACAAACATCTCCAGAATTTTGGCTTTAATGAAGAATGGAGCCAGTTCCAGACAAGCTTATAATTAGTGCCAAAACCTTGATGAAACCAAACTTCATTCTGGAACATTTCAAGACAAAAGAAATCTTCAACACCATATTTACCAGTGTCAAGAGCATAGCCCAATTTTTGACTTGGGTGGTATAATGGTTATCAACACAGAAATGATATCGACAAACTATTTGAATTCCAGCTAGGGCTGTTTATGTTCATTTTGCACTGATGTCCTTGGGAAAGACATGAAGCAACACTCCAGCGTCAGATATCTAGATAAAATTTCTTATCAATAGCAAAACACGAAGGTTGAATAAGTAAACCACTCTCCCCTAACTAACTTTCCCTGTGCAGACAGTAGCAGCAAAAGGCTGTTATGCCAATAGTCAACCTTGGTAGGGTCTAACAACAGTTTAAATTCTATTTAATAGTATAGATTTCAATTTCACACCAATCTGAAATTCTGAGGAATCATCAGTTCAGTTTCTGTGAGGTACATAGATAAAATTTCTCTTGTTTATAACTGGTTATATGAACTCATCTTAAATTTTTCAGTTACCGCTTAGACTTAATGATAACCTAGATATCAAATTTTGTATATTTCAGATAAAGATTTATGCAGCCAAAACTGACATGATATAAAAAGAAAAAAGCAAGGATAAATGAACATGCACATTTATTGCCTTCATTATCTCTCTCTTGCTTAACTCTTGAATTCATATCAGGAATTCAAATGTTAACTCAAAAGGAGTCACTTTTGATTAAACTTTCCTTGCACTTCATGGTATTTAGAAAAAAATTTCTTTAATTTGGTTAACCAAAGAGTTACCTTTTTAAAAATTCTATTCATTGAAGAGTTCCAAGCCATTCATTTAAGTCACTTTTCTTCCATTGAAAATAGGTTAAAAAGTAGAAAATCAAAAAAAGCTATATTTTCACAGCTGCTCATCCAAAATACTTATCAGTTATACAGAAACAGAGATACAAGCAGAATTCACTGATGGCATTTCCACAAGAAAAAAATCTGGCTTTATTTATCAATTTATTTATTTATTGTACGTGTGGGGAGCAACAAAAACTAGTCAGTCCCTGCACTATCAAGGCTGAGCCACAACCCTCTAATTTCAGTGCAATGGGGAGGTGTAACTCCAAAGAAACTCAAAGAAAATGTGCATATTTCACAACACAAATAAGGGTCAAGAAATCTAGATTGCTAGTACTTCCACATAGAAATTGTTCATCTGCTTGAGAAATATGTAAATTGGATACAAACTGTTCTAAAATCTCATCTACGAATTGTATTTACAAGCGATAGAGACGAAAATAAAGCTTAAAGCATGTTCTTGAAGTTAAAATTAGCTATGTTTGAGTATATTGCTCTGAACTTGCATAAATTAACCTGAAAGACAGTTGCCTCGCAAATCAAGACCGACCAAAAACAGTGATGTTCAATCATGCAAGTCGAGGTTAGAAAACAAGAAGAAAAGAGAAAGATCAAAGTGTGTATCAAGTGGAAAAAAAATTCATACAGCTCATCATGAATAAATTTTCTTTTGTTTGGTTTAAGACAATTTCAAAGACAAAAGTGAGTAAATTAGTTGAGTGAATATAATTCTAAAATGAAAATTATAATCGTCATGGTTGTTCGACATTTTGCATTATGTGAATGATCATAATGAAATTATTTTCTATAATACCAACAATACAAAGTAATTAAATAACAATAATTTGATGCACAATTTTTTAGTTTATTTTAATACAACATTGTAGTTAGTAAATATAACTAGCAATAGACTGTTCAAACAAAAACTTAACCACCTACGTAATATTTTTTAAAATATTTTTAAAAATAACAGAGATTTTTTATTTTATCCTAATTTGATTTTCATTTCATTTCAATACAAAACAGACATTATTGTGTGGGGGACATTTCTGCAATATGTACCATTATGTTTTTCATGGGCATGAAATGAATTTTAAAATAAAAGAGAAATCAAAGTTAAAATTTGATAGAAAGATTTAAGTATAAAAATTTCATAAGGGATTTTGGTGTATGTCTGGCCTTGAAAATTGGAAAAAAAAAAAAAAAAAAAAATTCATTTGAGGGGTGTAACTTTTTTGTCCTAATTGTTGGATATCATCGTTATATGAGTGCACACCATATTAAATTAGTGTAAGTCAGGGGTTCTCAAACCAGGGTATTCAAGAGAAACCATGACCCCATGTGAGGATAGAAAAATGCAGAAATTTAGGAGTAATCACAACCAGCTAAACACAATGCGTGTCTTGTAAACCTGAAATTCAGTTGGCAACAAAAAAAATATAATTCTATCAACTTAAACATTTCTGATTTGCATATATATCTGCAGTCGTTTGATATCTTTCCATGCTTTTGATATGCTTTTATTTAATATACAAGTTTTGACAATCAATTCGTGTTCAATTCAGACAACGATATGCATTTAATAACATGATCTACTACTGGCATGCTAGCTCTATCTATATCATTGTTTTGTATTGTTTGTTGGGGGGGGGGGGTAACAATGAACTTTCTTCTTGTGTATTCAACCAACTAGCTACTGAAATATTTACTTTTTCACTCAAGGTAATTATGGTGTCATGTTGCAATGTGTACGATCAAGAACAAATTTCATACAAGACTGTCAATTGAGAATCATATATGGTTGTGTCTATCTAAAACAGTGCCTAGAATTGATTTACTTGAATGAACTTGACTTTTTCCTGCATCTTATTAAAAATATAACAGTAAATGAAATTACCAACAAATACTAGATATCTATTGTCTGTTCCATGGTATTCATACATTTTACACAATAATCTTCATAAAAGACAGGACAAACGAGTGAGCTAGAAGAAAAAGAGAACACCTGATGTGTGTGCATGAGTATCTCTGTACACAGCCTGTTTGGAAAATATCAAGCCATTTTGAATATCTTGAGAACCAGTAGCACAGCTTTGATCTAACTCACAATCAATCAGGAGGGACATTACTGCACATGCATGAACAGACACTCTGCTTTGAGGGGTACTCAGTTGGCAGTGAGATGTTATTGAGTACTGAGTGTCCAATGAGACTGTTACATTCATGATGACCAAACGAGTCATTCTCCATATTATGAGCAGGGTTTTTTTTTTTGCAAAACATTGCATCAACCAGCCCCACCTACAGGCAGATTATGACCTCCTGTTTCCCCCAAAGAGATTTCAGACCATGGATGAGATAAAGGAGAATGTGATGATGCAGCCAATGGTGATCCTGGAAGATGACTTTGCAGACTGTTTTCAACAAGGGAAGGGGACTTCAAAGGAAACTAAAGCACCATTGCCCTAGGTAGGCTATTTTTTTTGTTAATATCAGTGGCTGGATACTTTCAATCCATACCTCATACATACATACACACAAGTACATTTACACACAGTTTGATGCTGATGTTCAAGGCCGTATCAGTCAAAGGCATTTCATATTTTTTTTCCAGAGAACCCAATCCAGACCAACTGAAACACTCCATTAAGTTGATCAAACAGATGAATTGAAAAACCAAATACAATCCTGTAATGGTGTTTCCAAGCTGCTTCCCAGTTCAATCTCTTCCAATCCAACACATTATGATAACAACAGTCAGATTGAAATGAGAAAACCAGTAGGTTGCAGGTCTCGCATTTGAAACCCTCATACCTCTTACTTCAATTCTGCATTACCTATCAGAAGTGACCTCTAAGATAAATACAAACTATCTCATTATATCTGTGTCCATATCTTACATCTTTGCTAATCTTGTGGATTGATTGCTAATCCCCTGTTTATCACTGTCTCAATGGTACGTCAAAATCAAACTAAGCCACTAAGCAGAGGCATAGCAAGAAGGGGTAGATACCCCCAGGCACAGGTGTAAAGAGCACTAAGTTTTCTCTGGCCTACAATGCTCTCTCTAAGACACAATTGTCCCCTGGCACGGAGAACCCTTGCTATACCACAGCAAGCTATCTAACCTCCACCCTGTTTCATGCAATCCATACGAATAGTCAGGCATGAGACACACAGATGGAAGATTCTTAGCTTCAGTGCTAATTAGCCTGTGCCCTTGGTTTTCTTAATTGATTTCAATTCATGTGTAGTCCTTAAAAAGAATGTTCCGAAAGGAATGTGCCACTCTGGAACCATCTGTAAAAATTCTCTCAACTGGAGGTTCATATTGTTCACTTTAATTAAAGGCATTACAGATGTTCATCAAAGCATCAACATCTTTCTTTTTTCTTTTCTTTTTTTTACTATTATTTACCGTTATCATAATTTTTCTGTTGCTTTTCATTGCAACTCTACTCAGGCTCCTAATCTACGGTAAACAGTACTGATTGGAAATAAAAAATAAGCTTCTCTCACATCATGGGTCATCTCATAAAATATGTTGCAGTTTCCAAAAACTTCTGAGGAACATGTATAAGAAAGTGGTTGAAAATTTCATTTGTTAATTTTCTGAAAACTTAAACAAAATTTTGTCCACAAAATATTTATTTGTCGATAACGGAGTCATTTATATTCCAAATTTTGTTTGGAAAATTTAATCACTTCACATCCTTGATGTTGTCAACATAATGTTTCAGCCAATTCTTCCTTCAACCTTTGTCAGGTATCTAACCTTTTATTCTCCAACCAAATCTACAACTCTTCTACCTGGTCTTCTTTTGAGAAAAAAAAGTTTCTTTTTTCTCAGATTATATGCTTAAAAAGAGGTGAAAAATAGACTGACTGAAATGTGTTGACAACTTCAAGAGAGTCAATTGTCTGAATGAAATTTGAAATTTATTTCCAAAGATTGACATTGATGCATGAAATATTTCCCCCCAATTGTTTTAAACTGAAGCTGAAAATGCACATGGAGTTTGAAATGTAAACAAGCAATTTAGATTCGTGAGTGGCTCCCAATAAGACAAGTGACATCTGCCTCAATCACCCCCATCCCCCAGATGTAAATGATGACCAAGGGTCAAGTCATTAAATATGGCCGATGGGAGCAAACTAAGGAAACTTAACTCTTTGAGGCACATATCTTTTCCTTCACTTTGAACTACTTCAATATCAGTTGAACTGCCAGGGTACTAAACAAAATGGGAGCACAGAATCAATATTCTCTCTATTTTTTTCATAGCCTACATGGGATGGAAAAGCCTCTGAGAAACTGAAGTGAAGTAAGCAGAAAATATTTTTACTTTTGAATTGGTCTTAGAACTTTTGTCTTAAGTTTATAAAGCAAAGGTCAGTTACTTACAACAAAATTTGTGAAATGAAAGAAATGATTTATCCAGTGTATTGAATTTCATTTATTCATTTGAAGAGACAAATTTTTGATGAGCAGGCTAGAGACAGAATTTATACACCAATTTGAACATAATATAATCTTTGTATAAAGCTGCAATCAGATAATGCTATTTGGGAGCATGAGTGAATTGATGTGTACTTGTTTGACCCCAGCTCTTTTTTTCAATCTGAAACTTTTAATTTGTGAGCGGCTTTAAAATTTCACAGGGAAAATTAGAGGGAACACCGGACAGAATATAAATCTCTGTAATCCTAGATATATGAAGGTGTAAAAGTTGGTATCATAATTAACCCACCATGGAAATAACCAGCATTAAGTGGGATGAATTTTAACCTACAATGCTGCAAATTGTTAAGCCGGCTAATTATGAAATTCTTTTCCTTTTGATAACTCTGGGTATTTGTTGACAAACACCTTTTCACACAGTAAAAGATTACAATTTAACTTTAAGAGGAAAAAAAAAGACTAAGTATAATTAATAAATTTGGTAATTATAAAAGAGAGTAATATGGTAATTATCAAAAAAGTTTTGCCAAGGCTAAAGCGAATACATTGAGTCAACAAAAGTTTTTTTTCCCCCGAGAGAGTTCATAATTTCATATTGGCTTTGATGGCAAATCAGAGGAAAAACAAAGTTGCGATATTCAAGTTCACGTTTTTCTGATCTATAACTTGCCAGATATGTTTTAAAAAATTATTCCATCAAAATTATTTGAATCTATCAATTTATTAAATAGTAGAAGTAAATGGCCTGTGATGAATTTATGTATTCTGCCCATGATGGCATTGCTTTTTTATAAAAATGTTTTTTTAGAGTCAGATCCCGTGCTTCAAGAGTAAGTTTGTGAGACATTGTACGTTCATCCCACACAAACAATTGATAAATCTATTGAAATATAATTCTAACCCTACAGGCACAGACCTTGTCTACATTGATGCATTCCGCCTATGATCATATCCCCAATTCTGTTTTCTAAGCCCGTAACCACCCTGCAACTCCCTTATTCTCATTAGTTGTATCTTATTCTTGTTTTCCTTTTTGTCCCTTTGCCTCTTCTCTGAAGCTTCTATTTTCTCTTTGGGCTGAAACCAGAATATTTCTTCATTATCCATACTTATATCAGGTAGATCCCAGAATTCGTTGTCCACTAAATCTCCATTTCCTTCTATCTCTTCGGTATATGGCCCACATTCGTCTAAACATGCTTCAACACAGTGAGGTGCGGAGAAAAAATAATGGATATTGATGAGTAATACTATCTATGGATTAGCGCAGATGTGTAAGACTTGTGCATGTGATGAATATGTTGAGCTTGCCAGATGAAATACAAACATAAGTGTGACTCATTAATTCCTTAGTATAAACATTTCCATCTTTGTTGCTTTTTGCATTAAACAGAAATAGATATCAGAGATATGGAAATACTAATCAGGAATAATGAGCTACAATGAAAACTTGTTAGTTTAATATGTACGTATCATTATTCTCTTGTGTAGTTAGATAAATATAGGCCAGTCCGATCAAGTTTTGTTCCGATTATGGCACCTCATATTAACGTTGCTCAACATCAGTAATCTTATGAGAACTGGTGTATCGAACAAGATTTGGCTGTAACCCTTTAGCTTTGGTGGGGAAGGTTCTCCAATCCTAGTCCTTGTACCAAGTAATGGAGAGGCATAAACTACAATTTTCAGAATCTTTGATATGACTTGAATCAATTGAACCATGGTCTCCCAATCCCGAGGCAAGCACTCCTGCACTGGGACATGGAGATCAGAGAGTTGAACAAAAAAATTGAAATATTTTTGTTCAGAAACAAACTTTCAAGAGCAAGTGGCATAACCACTGAAAACTATTTCACATTCTGAAAGAAACCTTATAATTGTATATTACTAGAGTCTCAAGACTACGAGGTGCAGAGTGGCATAACAGTTACTTACATGGAAAATAGATTTGACTGACCAAGTTTGAGCTTATTCCATGGCTGTTTACATTCACTTTGCACTAATGCCCTTGGGGAATTCATTTTTTTCCCCCAGATATGGATAAATAACAAGGCAATCCCTTCAGCTCCATAAGTCAATCTATCAAAGAAAAAGTTACTCTGACAGAAAAAACCTACGGCTTGGCAGTTGTCATAGTTGGACCCAAGCCTGGGTAAAGAAGTTGGTCATGAAGCTAGCAACTCAATTCCCGTAAAACCTCCTTACTACCAAAACCACAGCAGAGTGGTTGCAGCCCTATGCTCCATAATATGTCCACAGGAATAAATAACAACAGAATGATGAGATTTACTGTATTCTTCCAGTTATCAATGATTCAGAAGCAACAGTTTTCAATCCCTTCATTCTAGAACCCATATGTAAAATAGAATGGTTACATTAGGAATTATTATAGGCTTTAAACTACTACTAAATTCCAACTTTTGTAAATCATTTTATTTAAGACATTCCCTTTTGTTTCATCAATTGCTGCAGATATGTCTGAGATTTTAAAGTGTCTATGTGGGGAGTAAGTAAATGAAGAACATATCTTTAACACTGAATCCAAAAACCAAAAATGAATCAACACACTATGGAATCATTTATAACATGGTTTTAAGCATGGACTCCAATTTTCAAAATGTTAAATTCGGCTTTCAGACTAATTGCTAAATATTATAATAGAAAGCCCCTGCTGAATAAGGTTACACCAACAGTAAAAAAGAATTAGATGAAAACATTTCAGTAGACAATAGATGAAACTCATTACCTCTTTCCCTTTCATCTGATGCTGAAAAGATCTCTAATGTATCGTCATACTAGACAATTGCTACATATGTATCTAAGCCTTTTCAAAATGTAACCCTCTAGTGAGGTGTCACAATTGAAAAGTGTTTTTAAATTCATTTCTGTCTTCCTGCTGGACTAGCTTCACCCTAACCCGACAGTTTTCTCTACATTTCAGCACAAATTATGAAGCATGTGCGACTGGGCTGCAAGGAAAATAGGATGATTTGGCATTATGAAATAATTTAAGTCGGTTACACTATTTGTAGAATAAAATATTAATTTCCTTGGATCTCAATGCTACATTCATTAGATAAACTTCGATGTCACAACAGTCACTTAAGCAGCTGATTCATTGTTTTGTTTATGTCCATTCCTCCCATCCCCAGGCCAATATATTCCTTTGATTTGAAGTCTTTAACAGCCATCAGCTACATCGATATTTTCCCCCTTCATCCATAGAAAAACAGTTGTCAAGTGGACATTCCAGTAGAGCTTCCATCTTTTGAGAGATAACATCCATTGGAGCATACACCTGGTGACAAAGTCCTGGTTTCTAGGCTGTTGCTTGCAAGTTTCAGGCCTGGTCAAAACTAGGTCTTTATTCTTACAAGTTTTTATGAACCTCCTTTCGCAGGATATAAGTCCACTGAAAAGATACTTCCATCTTAATCACACAGCTTAAAGTATACTCAATTAGCTGTGGAGAGAAATTTATCCTAATGGAGAGTTTTCAACATTCTTCACTTATTCGGGGAGTCAAATCTTGTGTGTGCAAAGCAAGCATGCTAACCATTACATTATCTGGACAGATCAAATTCACATTTGAACTCAAAAATAAAACAACATCCCACTACATCATATTTGATTCAAATAACAGAGCCACCTTCATTAACTTTGGCCAAATCCCTTGATAATCAATGTAATAAATCAATATATGCAGACATTAATTTTTGGATCTGTATAAGTTGTTCATCACATCATATCTTTCTTCAGTGCCAAATATATTCTTTCAATAAAAGTGCGTTTATACACAGAAAATCTATAAATACTCTATAAAACAACTCTGTTTCCACCAAAGAACAGTATTCCTATAGAATATTTTCTCCTGACCTACAACAATAACAGAAATCCTGAAGCAATAACAAACATGTTTAACTACTTCAGAACTTCAGAAAAGCAAGTCTTCAAAATATTTTAAGGAGACGTGTAGATAGACAGATTGAGTTAAATACTAAGAATTGCTAATCATCAAATCAAAACAAAACAGGTCATTGTGTATGCATACACAAATTGTGAAATTGGTTGATTTAGTTTTTGGAGATCAATGCTTGTTTTGTCAAGATCTATCAATGGAGCTTCAGTATTGAATCTGAAACTCTGGCTACTTTAATTACACAACACAATACACACAGCGATGAAATGCAGGTAATGTAAAAACATTCCAGTCAGAGTGATAATACTGAGTTGCTTATGAAATAATAAATGTTCATCCATTTTATTACTTAATCTTTTAGAGACAACTTTCATAGATTGAGTTCACTCAAAGTTCTCCATCAAGAGAGGAGAAAAATATTTGCTAAAAAAAAATAAAGTTCTAGCTAAGTTGACGTGTTTATAATTTATCTATTTTATTACTCAAGTCAGATATTATACTTAAGAAACATATTCTTCAACATAAGTTATTTTATATATACATAGTGGTTATGATCCATGAAAAGATTCAGATATATTTGAATTAGTATGAGATTATTTTCTTACAAAAGATAGTCACACAAACACATATATACACAAATCTTATTGAATATGGTAAAAATATCTAACAATGTTTCTTTGGAGTTTCAGTGGATTCTCCATGAGATATCATAGTTCACTGCTTCAAAGCTGTTCATAGATTATCAATTCACGCATATATTAAAATTTTTGAGAGAGCGTTTTTTGTTTTTTTTAGAAAAGAATTCATACACACACACACACATATATATATATATATATATATATATATATATATATATATATTTACACACACACACAAGGCAATAGAGCATCTGGTGAAAATATCTACAGTGTTTCTTTGGCATTTGTGAGGTTTCTTCATATTCTCTTACTTCAAGGCATCATAGTTTACTATTTCAAAGTTGTTAATGGTGTTAATAGATGCTTAGATATGAATTTCATCTGGTTCTATTAGAAAGTGACAGAACTACTTCAAGTGGAAGAGTCCATTGTTCCAAGTAAGGGGTAGGAGATATTTCATCAGTAAAAAATAAATAGAAGTTACAGACAGAAACAAACAGTTCATTATATAGATAGAACTGTATGGATTTACTTCCCAGATATTCAATCAAAGCAAACAATAGATAAAAAAAAAAGGGAAGTAAATATTCACAATATTTTTCTTTATGACATGATTATTGTACAATATGTGTACTAGATTTTGAGATGAAAAAGTTATAAAAATGGAACCTCTTGTACAACACCAGTACTTGATTTGGTACTACAATTTGGCAGTCCCATACGTTCTTCTACTTCAATATTTCAAATTCATCGACTTCTATATTGCAATTATAAAATAAGTACTCACTGTTTTTATATTTTGTATGTTGGTAATTATTTTGGTTTCAATACATAAAATAAGAAAAAAGTAAAGACACCATTGCTCTCATTGTTGAGTTGGAATGAAAACTTTATCAACTAAACTTTTGCATTCAAAACTTGATTCACATTCACTTTTATAGAATACATATAGAAGTTCACACACTAAGTGAAATGAAATGTTTAAAAATTGTAAAACCTTTGAAAGAGTTTTGGGTACTTTGAATGCTTTTTTTTTTAATTTGTTTAATTCATATTTCAATATATGAGTATTGAATCATATTTTCCAACAATTTTCAGTCAATTGAAAATAAACTTCGAAAAAAAAAATGAATAAATAAATGAAATATTTACTAAATTTTCAAAAACCTTCTACTGTATATTTTGATACTTCAGAAATTGAATACAAATATAAGTCATTGAGGTCTCAATCAAATAGATTGGATGACTTCTTTGAAACTCTTGAAAAATTTTTAAAAATAACAGAAGAGACGCTTCATAACAAATGTAGACAGAATACAACTTTTTCAAATCTCTAAAAAAAAAGCAAGTTTATAACTGATCTATACTCAATATCATGACGATTGCAGAGGAATGGCTTGTGTATACATATGACCTGGAAAACTATGCTGGTAAGAGTCTATGCTGCTGGTAGGTTCAACTATGCCAGACAGGTTTACTCCCCAATATTACAAAACACACTGATCGATTGCAGATGATAACAGACTAAGTGAACTGCAATGACAGGGATCAAATATTCAAGATAGACAAATACTGAGATGATCGACATGATTTGCCATCATTTATCAAAAGTTAAACAAATATAAAGACAACTATGACTACAGCTCAAGTTGAGTAGCGGAACATAGTCAGTGAAGTGAAATATCATGAAATCTTCATTTTTAATATTTTGTAATTTTCAAAATTAAAAAATAGTTACTTTAACATTTTTCTTTAATTCGTTCAGATTGCGAACTATTTCATTGACAGAGGCTAAATAGAAAATCCACAGGAAGCCAATTGCTGTCCTTCTCAAATGTCAATTCGTTTGTCCGAGCTGACAGCTGCGTTTCCATAAGCAATCAGGGTTTGGTTAGTCAAGGAGTTAATTAGTTTATTAATTAAACGAGACACTAGAAAAATATTATTTCACTCAACAGATGCAGACAAGAGGAAAGTGAAACCATGGAGATATTTCATCCAAAGTGCATGCATGTGCACACAAACACACACACACACACACATGCAGAGCAAAAAATTATGTATGTTTATAAGATCATAAAATGTATGGAAAAAAAAAACTGTAAGACAAATCAGAGGGAAAGAAAGAGTCAATCAGCTGAAGGCCTAAGGAGGGAGCAATGGGTGAAAAAACAGTGGACCAGAGGGTTAGAGATAGAGAGCAGAAAAAGTTTTTTAAAAAAGTTTTTTAATGAAAAAGGCAGTGGGGTATATTTTGAAGCAAGCAAGTCAATCAGCCATTTTCTGCACATGAGTCAGGCAATGTTGAAAACTGAAGTCTACATAAATTCCGTGATTTCATTGGTCCACAACTTCAATACTAGGAAGCATTCAGAAAGTGTAAACTTTTGCCAATACCATAAACTAAAAACAGAATGAAAATCAGTTCACATATAGCTATGACTCTGGGGAAAGAACTGCGTAAATTTGTATTTTCAATCATTCAGTCTATTGCTCGGATATATGGAAAATATCTCTCAGTCTAAACAAAAATCCTGGATCTGGCCCCAAATCCAGTCAATTGTTCTTCAGCACATGACCCACCCTTCCACAAAATGTCATTGAAATTAATAGAGAACATTTGGAGATAACTCAAAACTTAGTTTTAAAACATTTGAAAAGCCTCAATTGAAAATCAGACAAAAAAAAAAACCCATGTTGGCCACACACAGTATCAATAGCAGTCATTAGCTGAGCTGGTTGCCAGGCAACACAAGCAGCAGCAGGCTGGACAAGAGCTGAGTGTAAGAAGTTGTGCCCATTTATGTTAACTTGAGAGACCTTCATTTTGAAATATATAACCTGTACTAGAGGGATTTGTAGACATCATAATGAGAAAGATAGAGAAAGGAAACTAACAGGAAAATGTCTACTATAAAGAAATAATTGGTTAATATGCAGGTAAGTAAATAGCATAATATAAATACTGATTAAAGGCAATGATAATTTGAAATAATATATCAATAAAGTGTTGGGTTAAGGCTGAACCCTCTAAATTATCCCTTGAACAATATCAGTTATGATCTGTCACG
>OY735217.1:41610586-41618086 GCA_963457665.1 Thysanoteuthis rhombus | reverse complement strand
TTTTCTCTAAGTGTTATTTACCTCTTATTTACACTTATCTGATTTTAGTAAGATGTGGATTTTAGAAAATTATATTATTAGTGCTTATGTGGCATCAGGTCAAGTGATTCCTCAACATGACCTTCTCAACTATCATGTAAGTCAAATTAGATCATCCAAGAGTTGTTTACTTCCTACATCAATTTCAAAATTCTTTTCTGAAAATGTTTATAATTAGCGCTTACATTTTCTTGATCCAAGGGACAACTTAGATTAAACAATTTCATTTGTTTATACTTATAGATTTCTACTTTTTGTTTCACAAGCTGGGATTGCTGAAGCCGTAGCCAGCATAAAGGAACAACTTACTTAAGCAGAAGCTGTGTCAATTAGTTGGGTTGCCAATAATCAATGAACCAAGAAATTCTGCCTTATAGTAACAATATTTGCAAGAACCAAAAAGCAATAGAATACCAATTCTCTGGCAACAGTAGTTCCAATGCCTTCAGAGATTAATGATTTAGTCAGACAAATCAAGACAAAATAAATACTGATTCAATAATTCATGTCTGACCTACCATTCTAATATCATTCCAATAGATTCTGCTCACGACTACCTTTCATAGATTTTTCCTATTGTTCATCATATCCACTATCATTCTTTTTTTTCTTTGAAATTCTGTCTTCATTTTTCAGTTGTTTACATTCAAATTTTAAAACTCAATATCAAGTCAACATCCTGAAAAGTTGAACCATTGGAGGAGGATGGAAAATTAACCAGCTGAAATGTGTGTAAAACAACTAGAAGTATCAGTAATAAGTTTATTCACTCAATAGAAACAGTCATGTGATCAGCATCTTTCGGCAGCATGCCATGCTGGGGGTGAACAATTAAGAAATTGGAATAAAGGATTATCTATTCTCAAGCTTTTTCTGGGGCGGTGATCCCTGAAAAATTCTGAATTCTTAAAACACAAGCATGAACACAACCAAAGGCCAAACTAAGGGGCCACTTAAATTGAAGGGATGTTGACAGTTTTGATTGACTCTTTCTAATAATATTCTGCTTATTTCTATTATTATTCGGACCATCCTATGGACACATAGCGTAGTGGTTACAGAATCAGACAAAATTACTGCAAGTAATCTGATGGTTCTAGGTTCAATCCCAGTGTGAGACAATAATAATACTACTAATGCTAAGAGGGGAGTGCGGTCAATATACCCCCCGTCGGTTAAATAAAGGGTTCGGTTCGTTACTTCCCCACACCTACCAGATGATACCTGATGAAGGCCGTTGAGTACAATGCCCGAAACGTTGTATGAAAAACAACCAAGATGAAGGTCCGAATAATAATAGAAATAATAATAATACCTCGTCTCAAAAATTCAGAGATATACTAATATTCTGCTTGTTCCTGCATTTGAATATTATAATTCTAGTAATAACATCCGGTAGTTTGATAAGAGAAGAGGAAGAAAGAGGACAGAAAAGAAAGATAGGTAGTTTACTGAGGGAGTAGGAAGTTATTGTATAACATTTAGATAAAAATATGGATAAGTAACAATGATTGGAAGGGATAAGGATGAAAACGAGAAAATACAAGCAAAGGATTAGAGAAGATAATGGATAATCTTAGTTGTCAACATCTGTGGGATTTCCAAAGGTTCACAAGACCTCGAAAATGTTCAAGCCATGAATAAATAATATAATTCTGAGTCTGATTGATTCTGGTATGGGTCCCCAACTGTTAACTGCACAGAGAATGGAATCAGTAAACCAAATTCAAACTCTGGATGGGGCAACTTTTGTCTACTTCATACCAATATCCTCGTCCACCAGTTATGGGTAAATAGCAGGACAGTTGGAGCCTTAAACCTTATGTGATGGGTTATCATCCCAGCCCCGTATCTACCCACAACTGCTACAAACAATGATTGAGTCTCGGTTGATTGTTTGAAAAATGAAGACAGAATCATAACCTCATATATCACACAAAAAGGGGGCAGCTGAGCTGATGGATTCGATTCTTTCTTATTCGAGAGGGAGCCTTTGGCTTGCATTATTGAGCGTAGTGTAGAGATTGGTCTCCACCTAGGAGGATTAACAAATTCATCATGTGAGGCTCTCTACACAATTATGGCAACTGGTATTCTTGGAATGTCACCCATCTAGATACTGTCCCGACTTGATGTTTTTTAACTTACGTTATTGTATGAGAACTGGTGTGTCCAATACTATTTGGTTGTAATGATTCTTCCCTTTACAGACGCATTGAAGATAAGTGACAATGACTTTTCAATTTCATTGAAGTATAGATCCGATACAGAATGAGTCAGCGAACAGCTCCATCTCTACATGCCCTGCTCTTATCCACATTTAAACCAAGAATGTCATTAATCATTTTGTTTATTCAAATAACTCTCTGCTCATTGCCTTTATACTTTTTAAATCTCCTCAAGACACAAATGAGTGTTAATATGCTACTTATTTAATCAATTCAATCACTTTATTTGAATTTGTGCATAACGTTATTCTACCCTGTGGGTCAAGTTGTAGTAATAGCAAACCTTTGGTTCAATCACAGGGTTGGGAGAATGACAATGTGATGGTAGAAAGCATAGTTCCTTCTGAAGTGCGTGTTTTTACAACTGAGCACAAAATGTTATTACTTAAAACAATATAGTAATTATTAATTATTCTTATAATTATAATAATGATATTTATTGAAAATAATCTCACAACTGATAGTTTTTGAAACACAACATTTATACATAATTTATTTCTGTTTAGCCATGCTTGGCAGACAGTGTTCATGCTGTAAGGTTCATAAAGATCTTTTTTGAATTCTGTAGATGGCCGAGTTTTTATCAAAAAAATATTGATTCACAATGTTGAATTCAAAAGAAGGTACCAAGTGCATGAAACTGCAAGTTTTTAAAAAGTTAAATGTCTCGAGAAAATCATAGAAGCTATCGCATAGTGCACCAACTTTTGTCGCTGTAATAAAATTTGCACCACATAAGATATTTGCACACACTGACAACTAAAAATTAGAGGGAAAACTGGTGGAGGGAAGGTATTTCTCCTCAATGTTTTTGACTGTAAGATACTAAATGTCAAAAGAATTTTTTTTCTTTTTTTCAAAATAATACAGTTCAATTGAGGCATGTAAGGCCTATCAGTAAACTGAGTTTAAACTGCAGCTGAGACAGCCTTCACTTTACATTAATGCCTCAAGAAAAAGCATGAATCCATCACTTCTCTATTAGCTATGGATAAATAATAAGGCAGACCAGTTGACAGCCAAGGCTAAAGGGCACAGTCTAGGAGACAGAGAACTCTGAATTGAAAACAGGAAGTTGTTCCCAAAATGTACATATAATGGAGGCACTGATGAAGCTTTGATTATAGAGGAATTGGTCAAGTAAAATAAAGGAATAAAAAAACAAACAAACCAAAAACAGAAGGACAAAATAATGTGACTTGTGAGTGGAATAAGAACAGTGCAGTTTGAAGTAGAGATAACCCCTGGGAAACTGAGCCTCATAAAAATAGAACAATTAAATAAATAATATGTCCACCCAAGCCAAAAATGCATTGAGAAAGAAAACAGTACTTTGCTGAACAAGTTGAAAGAACTGGTAATACTGGAAATTATCCAATAAAAGCATGAAGCGACCAATTCATAAAAAAGTATACAAATAGCTTTGAAGGGTTGACAAAGATTCCAAAAATCCTATTGGCTGACAAGATATAAAACAGTAGTCTTCAACCATTTTGTCTCATACCCCACTAACAGCTAATATTTTGATGACCCTTTGACTTCAAGCTCAACAAAAATAAAAAAGCGCCAGACTGAACATCACTTTATGAAACCATAGATAAAAAATTGATTTCTGAGCTATTAAGTGGTTGAAAAAGATTCAAAATTTAAGATGAACATGATTCAATCATAAATCAGAATGCATACAAGTAAAGTAATTTCAAGCATCATTTCTTCATTTTCAAACAATGTCTCTTATGAACAAGCTTACACAAAAGGCAATCAAGAAAGGTTTTTAAAACAATTGAACTCTTTTTTATTAATGTTGTTTGTACAATGTTTCACTGATTCATTTTATGTCCTTCTTCAGGTGTAATGAAATATCCATAAGGGAAAGAGTCTATTCTAAGATTTCTTTATACAGTAATGCAAGATTAAAATTTTTTAAAAATTGAACAGAAAATTTTAATGTTAATAGCACTGATGTAGAAAGACTGTGAGATGAGACCCTTTCCTTTTTCCACATGAATATTATATGTTACACATGAAGAATGAATTGTCTGAAATATCATATGAACAACAAGAAGTTCAACTGTTAGAAAAACCTTTTGAATATCAAATAGCTCATCTCAAAATTAAAGAGAATAAACTTACAGGCATTTTTTCCTCCATCCAAATCCTATGAAAAAGGAGTTATTAAGTAAGATAAATAAACTTACCACTTGGAGCATTGTCAAAGACTCTGAGGTCATAGGCACCCTGATAGCCAATGCGATAATTGGTCCGAGAACCATGGTCCCACTGAACAACCACAGTCTTATCAGGTGATGTCGTACTTCCAGGTTTGCCAATCTCGATGACTGTCCCAACATAGCCTTCACTGCCATCCTGATTACCCCACTTCCAGTCGGGGCCACGTATCACTCGCAGACCAACATCCATCCCACACCAACACCGCTACCAACAAAGGAAGCTCACCAATCTGGCACCAGTCCTCTAGTACTGATTTTGCCTGAAAAATTAGAAAAAGAACAGATAATCTCAAACAAATATGTAAGATAATTTGTCTACAAGTTACCAAAGGAGTTATCATTGCCTGGTTTGAAAATAGATAAAATGTTGGCTTATTTTTTTCAATAACAAATAATAAACAGATTACTTAATTATTCATTTATATAATTAGATAAAGCATTGTAACCAATTATATCAATTTGGATAACTATTAACCATCATCTAGATTTTTCAATGGTGAAAAAAAAAAAAAAGAAAAAAACAGAACACCACTCAAGTTCATTTCCAATCTGTGCTGTTTGTTTGCTCACTGCCATAGAGTGACAGCCAGTAAATTGAAAAATTAAAATGAAGGAAAATCGATGAAAAAATATTGTAGAAAGAGGACAGGTAAAGTTTACTAGGCAAAGATACCTTTTCATCTGGAATTTGTATATTGATAATGCTATATAAAGAGCTTTGTTTTTTAAATATAAATGTATTATATATATATATATATATATATATAATTTTTTTTGTAAGTATGTGCGTGTATAACATTTTTCAATGAGCACATTGATCCATCATGAAAGCTAGCTAAAGGCATCATTGGAACAAAGATCAGCCAACCACTACACATGCACAAAAAAAATACTGAATTGAAAGTCTGAGCAGAAAAAGTAGATCAATTCTTGAAATCTCCATACACAATGAGTTACATAAACCCACCCAATGAAGATTGAGAATATAAAGTGACTTTGATATAACATTGATGACATACTAGAAGTTTTTATTCAAGAATCAGAAGTGATTCACCTTAAATTGGAAAAAAGAGATTCAGTCAAGAAGTTCTCAGCTGACAACAATGATGAAAATCTTTGAAATGAACAAGTATCTTATAATATAAAAGCCCATGTCACTTTTTTGTCTGTGTTAAGATGGGGCAAACAAAAAGAGTGGGAAGGGGTGCTGCAAACACACAGACACAAAATTGGCAGCTGCTGTGTGTGTGCGTTTGCCGAAAGTACACGGGCAACTGCTATTTTTTTTATCCAATTCTGTTGTCTCATTGTTCAAGAATTATTTTTAAAAAACATAATTGGAGAAAATTGATAAAAAAATATATTTCGTTCGAGGTATGCATTTTTTTGAGTTTACAATAAATACACATATTCGCATAATTCACCAATAGGTAAATAATCCTATCATTTTTGATGGGTACTATGCTAGTTTGGGAGATAATCTTCTTGGGTTTTGTCAAAACAATCTCAGCTTAGTTTTTATTTTCATGAATATTCTTTTCTACGGGAAACCAAACAGGTCTGTTGCTTGCTCACACTCTTTCTGCCTCTCGAACTTCCTCGGTCTGCACAGCCTTATACAATGAGAATAAATAAACAAACAAAAACCTGCCTAATCCACAACATTACTAATCCCTGAAAACTATATGCCAATTTTTTCTATTTTATTTTTTAATTTTTTTTTAGATGTACGAGCAACTTTAGCACTGATTGCAGTTACTGAAAGGCTGACATGCTGAAAAAAAATCAGCAGATTCAGCCTTTTTAGAGCTAGATCTAGCTCCTTTTTTTTTTGTGCAAGGGAGAGAACTCATGTATCCAAAGTGAGACTTTCAGGCTTGTTCTCTATGAAAACTATATGGTGTATTAGGAGATTATGCAAGGAGGAGTTAGTTTCGTCTCCAGTTACTAAGATTATAACATACCTGTGTGTTGTGTACCTGTGCATTTCAGGTGTTCAGTCTAACTGTCTCTGTCAAGCCAGTAAAAGTCTTGTACAACATACAAGTAGAGGACAAAGACACAACAATCAAATTCGAAAACGCAGAGATGAAGAAAGTAGACAACTACATCTACCTCGGACAATGAATCTCCATGAAACCCTCAAAAGAAGAAGAAACCTAACAAAGCTTCACACCAGGTTGGCAAGCTTTTGGCAGAGCAAGATTGACTTTCAAAAACACAAAAATCCCACTAGTCCAAAAAAGAAAGGTATACAACGAATGCATCCTCCCGATAGTCACCTATGAAGCTGAAACATGGAATCTAACGAGAGGATTGACCCTCAAACTGAGAACCATGCAACATGAACATTAGATAATCAACATCACATAAAGGGATCACAAGACAACACAGTATATTAGAGAAAAGACAGGAGTTTGAGACATCATAAAAACTTTTAGAGAACTGCAATGGCAATGGGTTGGACATGTTGTAAGAATGGCAGGCAACCACTGGACATCACGACTTACAACATAGATATCTAGAGATCATACGCAAAATTGTGGCTAAGAGAAAGTTAGATGGCGTGACGAGCAAGATAAATTCAGAAAGTACTGGCTCCACGATGCCCATGATAGAGAAGTCTAGCAAATCTTGGGGAAAGTCTTTATCTATTGACAAAAACTAAAAGACTGATGATTATGATGAAGTCAAAGACAACAAAGCCATATTGTTCATGTGTCTATAAGTCTGCATCCATCTATTGCAACATAATTTCTTACCTGCCAATTAATTCCTATTTACCTATCTATCTATCTATGAACTTCATTTGTTTGATGGCTAAGCTTCATGAATGAAAATCTAGGAGAGTTTTCTATGTCCTCTACCAGCAAGGCCATGTATGCAGATAGCCCAAAGACCCGCAGAATATAGTTTTAGGGTGATGTATGATTTGTGCATACCCCACTCAAACTTTCAAATCAAGAGATTGCATGCCATGGTCGACCGAGGTGAGAAAATGA